>CM048746.1:59372876-60084876 GCA_026315105.1 Locusta migratoria | reverse complement strand
TACAAATGTTGTTTACATTTAACAAACAAATATATATTTAAATATACTAAAAAACGGTTGACACTGAAGCTCTTTGCTCAGATAGCGTCTCACTGTTCAAATATACTGCCGCCGTCGAAATGTAGTTAAACAATTAATATTTAATTTATCATGGCTTTTTATGCAAATATACTCAGTTCTTGTCCACAAATACATAGACTGATGACCGAGGAGCAGTCTAGTCCCCTCTAAACAACAAATACATATAATTGCTTATGTTAAAATTATCTGCTGCTTATCTACTACTTTTAGTCGACCATGCGATATTTAAGACGCAGTCTACAACTTTAAATGAACGTTACTAAGAATAATATTAAATATAGTAAAATACATACATAAATTAATGCACTTTGCTGGGTTCATGTTTTGTGTTTCTGTGGCGGAATCTGTGTTCTGACACAAAAGTATTACTACCTCAACGAAAAGCAGAAGAGAGTAAAACAAAGTTTATTGAAAGAATACGGAAATAATGTGATGCGTCTTGTAACATAGGTAGCGTGGGACCCATTTAATTCTCTAAACCGTTACTAATAAACTGATCAATAACTGTAAATATAATTCTTATAATTGTATTATTATAGTACTGAAATTTATCGTTTTTTTTATCTCTAAGAGATATTAAAATTGTAATTACGGCGCTTGATTCTGCCATATCTCTTGAATCCATTCATATAATTATATTTGCCTTCATTCATTCCCTGATTTTATCTGGATTTTTAGAATAATATGTGTGGCTATATTGTATTTCAGTTGCAATCTGGGATAGCCGCTTTCGCTCATCCAAGACCGCCGTTTCCTGTTTCGGAGCAGATTAGGGATTCCCTAACGACCTGTATTCCAGTCACTAGATCCAAACTGTTAGCCGGAGGGAACCCAACAAGTTGCCAAAAATTGCTTTTCACATGGAAACAATCAGCTTCCCCCTTTTTCTGTTATGTCAGAAATTGATAGCTGGAGTTGACAGCTATTTTTCAGGCCTAGAGGGATCTCATTTTCGAGACAGGATCAACGCATTGGAACAGCGTTGGAGCAAGTGCATTAATCTACAAGGAGTCTACATTGAAAAATAAAAACAGTTTCAGTGATTTAAGTACTTTTTTTGTATTCCATTCAAAGAACTTTTCAAACCGCCCTCGTACATGGCTGGGTTTGTTATACATTAGACAAAGGGCGGATAAAAAATTATGAGAACTCTTGTTTTTCTCGGAAACAACTATATGTAGAGAGCTGCTTATAGTTAGACACCTTAAGTACAATGCCCCCCGTTATTTACTAGCATATGTCTGGAAGGCGTCGTGTGCAATTTGCACCTCTAGTTCTGTTAATTTCACATAGTAACCGCCCTGTGGTATGAGTAACATCTCTGAGGCCGTACCGCATCTCTCGTAGGGGATCTTTTACTCTGGCAAGGAGATGGTAATCACAGGAATTGATGTTGGGCTGCTGTTCCCTGAAATGCCGTGGCACTGGTCGTCCAGCTCTCAGGTGAATGCGACGACGTTTCATGGAACAGCAGCCCATCACACTGCATGCCACTCCGCTGCTGCTGTCCAGGACATCGCACCTCGGATAAGTTCCTGCGATTACAATGTTGTTGTTGTTATTTAAAAGTGACTAAACTGCGAGGTTATCAGTCCCCTTGTTTACGATGTCTTTGCCAACGTGAAAGAACTATGATGAGGGATCCTGTACAACCCTAGGGATGACATTATCAACGCCATAAGGCGTTCAGTATGAAACGTCAGTAAACTAAAACGCAACTGCTTTAAAATGTCCAGTCCACCGACTCAGTGGTTATAGCAATTGTACCTTAAAAGATCTCCATAACATCAAATTTCAGAACAGTGTTACTATGTAGAAACTTCTTATAACACTGCATCTGCATTATCAGCTTACAAGAGTCTCTGGAATTCATCAGAATACGTGCAGTTGGAGTAATGTTCTCCATTTTATGTGTGCGTCAAAATTAAAGCAAGAACTCAGAGCAAACACCGGGTATGTGAATACAACAGTTTAATTCAACATAACTTGCATCGCAACTATAAATACATCGGTGCCCAAACCGGCATATTGACGGCTTCGGAAGCTACAGTATTACAAGACTGTCCATCTGGAGGTCTTGTGGGGCCTCATTATGTACTTTTGTGAACAATGCCATGCACTGTTACAACTATTAAAGATAGGAAGAACAATGAATTTTGCAACGTTATGACGAGATAACAGTTCTACATCCGAAAATTAAGGTACTAACCAATTTACATCAATTCATGATGATACAGATTTTGTAAATTTGATTAAAGATCCGAAATATGCTTAACTATTAAATACAACAATACATTTGTCATTTATACTAATATTTTTAAAAATAGTGAAGGGCAAAAATTCCTACCATTTACAGTATGATGAAGTAAGGTATTCGTTTTTTTACATGATACAAGAACATGGAAATATGTTTTATATGTTTAGTTTATCTACAATGGTGCCCATGCTGGCAATTTCATATTTGCAGTATTTATCAGGTTTGTGTTCTCATGGCCAGTTCCTACTCAAACATACAATATAATACGAGGCGTATCCAGAAAATAAGTTCCGTTTGGTAATAAAATGAAATTGTACTCAGATATAGAAGAAATTTTTATTGCACAAAATTCTACAACTCTTAAACTACTTTTCCACGTAACTGCCGAAATTTCGCAGGCATTTGTCATAGCGTGGCACCAGGTTTTGTATGCCTTCTTCATAGAAATCTGCCGCCTGTGTCTTCAACCAGTTGGAAACAGTTTCTTTCAGTTCGTCATTAGTGAAGTGATGACCGCCAAGGAAAGACTTGAGATGTCCTAGATCTTGTCATCAATCGCGTAAACCAGTTCTTCTGTAACCAAAGGTTGACGCCCACTTCGTCCTTCATCGTGCACATCACTACGCTCGCCATTGAACTGTCGGACCCATCTTCTCACCATTGAATCACTCATCGCATTTGGTCCGTAAACATCGCAAATTTGCCGATAAATTTCACTTGGTTTCACTTTATTCGCATTCAGAAACCGAATCACCGACCTGATTTCACAGGCGGCGGGATTTTCAATCAACGCCGACATTTCAAACAAGCACAACAAAACGTACATAACTGACAGCGATCTCCAAATGGCGCACGTTCTTCTCCTTGATACACATCGTCTACAGCGCATGTGCGGAACTGCAATCGCAGCGCTGCAGCGGAGATAAATTGAAACGGAACTTCCTTTCTGGACGCGCCTCGTATATATCTAAACAGACTATTTTTTATGTTTTCATAAAAAGCATATTAGCAGGCTTTAGTTTCGGGGCCAAGTGTTCTTGCTTATTTTCATATTTTATAATGAAATACTATTTGTTTTGTATGGGTCTTATTTTATTTAGAAATCGTGTATCTTATTCTACCCATACTCAGAAGTCGCGAACAGTTGAGGTTCTATTGAAATAATTTGTTTAGCTTGCTATTTGGGTGATAAAACGGGAAAAATTAGCTCTCTAGCTTGCCTATTATATCTCAAAATCGACGCGCAGATTGTATAAAACCCCTTCCAGACATTAGAAAAAAAGGTAACGAAAACAAGGGCGATTATATTGAAAAGAAAAATAATAGTTTCGCGAATGAATGAAAAATGTTCCGATAAGGAGGACACACCATGTTATCCCGGATAGCGACACCTCTAAAGACAAGGTAGAGTAGTTATCTACGCACAAATTCGTTCGCAAAAAAAAAAAAAAAAAAAAAAAAAAAAAAAAAAAAAAAAAAAAAAAAAAAAAAAAAAAACATACGTTCTATTTATCCAGGTCAGGAATATCGGAATCTGTATCGATGAAATCTGTATTTTACTTCACACCTATACATCTCATGACTGCAGCTATCGCGTGTGCGCACTCTCGGGCTTCGCAGCGCAACTTCTCAAGTACCAGCAATTAAAAAAAAAAAAAAAAAAAAGTGTGTGTCACAAAATTTCGTTCTGCGCAAATGGACGTCGAAGATTGGGATGGCTGTGTTCCATACGTCGTTGTGTTTCATAATTACACAATTATACCAACAAACTACTGCGGGATGTAGAAGGCGGTTTGAGGGGCAAAGTGAGCGTAGAAACCCACGCTCAGAAACGCCATCCAGCGCCGCTACAGAGTATCGAAGTTGCTGGAACGGAAGTCTAGCGGCAGGTGCCGCTACATGAAACTTGGTCTCTCCGCAGCGTCGTTGAGTGGCGTTTCCGGGCATGGATCTCTGCACTCTTCCCCTAGAAGTTGTGTACTTCTGTAATTGTGAAATACACTGACGTATGGAACACATCCCCATGTCAATTTGCCACGTCCATTTACTCGCGAAAGAAAGCGCAGGACGAAATTTTGTGACATCTTTCTTATTGCTGGCCTATTTGAAACTTTTAACACACACTTGACGGGCTATTTTATTCCTATTTTTATGTATTTTGACTGTAGAAAAGTTTTTATGCGCTGTAGATGAGCCCTCATTGAATGAAATCATTGCGATATTTTTTAAATAAATCTTTTATATAATACCACCCACCTGAAAAGTTGCTACTATTAATATACGGTATCTTTGCACTCATTTTTACGCCAACCGCAGACTGCTTCTCACCGTCTCCATCTATTGTCTATTGTATACAGACAATAATAGCGGTCTTACTGTACCTGTGCTAAATTCAAATGTTTGTTAAGCTTAAGGGACTTAACTACGGGGTCATCAGTCCCTAAACTTACAAACTACTTATGAACTACCTTATACTAAACACGACACAAACAGCCTTGCCCGAGGGGGGATTCGAACCCCCGTCCGTAGTGGCCGTGCCGACCGTGACTGGAGCGCCTCAGTCACCTCGGCCACCGCGGTCGGCAAATATTATCAAAGAGCAGGCGCAAGGAGTTCAGTTCACTGAAATAAAAGTTCACGACCTGAGAGACTCGAACATGAATTTCCTATTCGAGCACTCGCCTTAAACATTACTTTGAAGTTTTATTTTTCTGGTGTTTTTTGCGCTTTTGTGTGTTTTCCTATTCAGGGTAATCTTCCCCGTATCGCTTACAGTTTTAGAATGTGTGTCCTCCACGGGCGCACAGCTCACTGAACACATCTCTAAACTTTCGTTCCCAGTGATATTTGTCCTTGTGATTTACAGACTATCCTACTAGAAATTTGTCGAAGCCACGACCTTCCACGGAGTCCCTTTGCACTGTTGCTCTGTTTGCACAACAACTGTGCTACAAAAATCAGTGGCAGTTAAAGAGTTTGTGTGACACCTACACGCGCACTAAGGCAGACTGAGGTCTGCTGCGGCAAACGGGAAGTCATAGATTCGAGACAATATTTCCTTCTGCAACGACATTTTCAGTCTCAAAGTGTCAGTCTCAGGTGGGGGGGGGGGGGGGGCTACACTGATCTGCACCTAAGACTGCTCTGAATTCTCGCTGAAGTGCCTGACAGAAGGATCATCAAATCGCTTCAGAGAACTCCTGTACCATACCACTCTTCAAAAGCTTGCGAGAAAAGCTAACAGTTTCATCTCTCCATGCGAGTTTTGTTGTGTTTCGTTAAGATGATCGTATCTTCCTACATAGGTGTGCGACAAAGAAGAATTTTCGCATTGAGAATATCTACATAAATATCCTGCAAGCCACATTGAAGGGCGTGGCAGAGGGTTCATCGAACCGCTTTTATGATGTTTCTCTACGGTTCCATTCTATAACAGCTCGCGGGGCAAAAGGAACCCCTAAATCTTTCCGTTTTCGATCCGGTTTGTCTTATTTTATCTTCATCATGTCTTCTTGTATAGGTCGGTGCTAACAAAAGATGTTCGCATTCGGAAGAGATATTAGGTGTAAGAAATTTCGCAAATAGATCTCGTCGCAAAAAATAAAGCCTTTCTTTCAATGATTTCCACCCCAATTTGTGCATCATTTCTGTGACAATCTCTCCCCTATACCGCGATAGTACAAAACGAGTTGCCCTTCTCTGAATTTTCTCTAAATCGTCTCTCAGTCCCACTTGGTGGGGAACCCACAATGCGCAACAATACTCTAAAATAGGACGCAGAAATGTAGTGTATTATAAATGTTCTACCAACGAAACGTAGTCTTTCCCTACAATATTTTCTGTGTGTTCTTTCCAATTTAAGTTGTTTGTAATTATTACTCCTAGGTATTTAGTTGAATTTATGGCCAGTATTTTGGACTGATTTATCGTGTAAATGAAGTTTAACGGGCTTCGTTTAGTGGTCATACGGATAACTTCACACGTATTAAGGATCAATTGTCACTTTTTGTACCACGCAAATAATTCTGCATTTGCTTTTGATCTTGTGGTGACTTTACTAACCGATGACAGCATCATCCGCGAACAACCTAAGAGAGCAACTCAGATAGACTCCTAAGTCGTTTTTAAAAATAGGAACGGTAATGGACCTACAACACTTCCCTGAGGAACGCAGATGTCATTGTTGACTGGAAAACTCTGAAACGCTCTCGCAGCAACGAAGAATGCCTCAACAATCTCCGTTGCGCTCTCTTCGCGCGGCCCAAATGTTTGTAAATCTATATGACATACACACACACACACACACACACACACACACACACACACACACACGCGCTCGCGCGCGCAAGGGAGGACTCGGATCTCCGAAAGGGAATAACTGTGCTCTCCGCAGCAAGGAGCCTTAGAGCGTTCGACTATTCCACGTCGATAGCTAACCAGCAACCTCTTTATTTCACTTACACCCTACATCCTCCAACGTTTGCTGAATATATTGGGGCCTTTACAGTTTTCACTCTCCACACCTCGCTCTAGAGTTATGTAAGTTATTCTCTGATATCTTGTCGTATCATCCTGCCCGTTCCCCTTACAAGTATTTGACTGTATGGTACTTTCTTTGCCGATTCTACGCAGATCGACCAGTCCACCCAGTTTCCAACATTCTTCTGTAGCACCGCATCTCAGACACTGCGATTCTCCTCAGTTCGCCTAACCCTTCGACCATAGATAATGGTAGACTGGGCACGGCATCGTATTCATGGCACCAACATCTCTGCAGCTAAACTATTATTTTGCCAACAGTCACGTGGCAATGTACAGATGTGATACAGCTTTGCCTAGGATTAAACAGATCTTTTTGAGAAGGCAAGTAACATTAAATTCCAAGAGAAAGTATTATTAGTTTAAAATAATGACATTTCTTGAAACTGTCTAGTTGTTTATTATATCCGGCTAATGTTTTCCAACAGTCACGTGGTCATATGTTTGAACCACGCCATATGTATAGCCGCTCTGGTGTTTGGCCGGTCTGTTAGTATCTATGGTCGAAGGCCTAACCCCACTGTGCATGTTTCGCTTCTATACAAAGCTGCGCATCAAACACACGTTCTCAGAAACTTCTTGGGGAAGAGTAATATTTGACACCAGAAGACTCCTCTTGATCACGTATGCCCTCTTAGCCTATGCCAGTCACGTTTTTGTCTCCTCCTAGCTTCGTCCACCATGTATGTACGTACTTCTGTACGTTGTGATAACCAATTTTATGTTCATTTTCTCGCTATTTTTAGTTCTATACCTTCTCATTATTATTGTCTTCTTAAAGTTTACTCTCAGTCCATATTCAATATTCAGTACTCTATTCATTCCATTCAGTAGATTCTGTAATTCTTTTTCACTTTCAATGCAATGTGTTGATCACATTACTACAGAAATTAGCCATTATGAAATAAGGGGAGTAGCGCATAAATGATTCACATCTTATTTTAATAACAGACAGCATAAGGTCATTCACCATCATGTTGAAAATAGCTACAATGTACAGTCCAACTGGTACACAGTTAAGGGGGAGTGACAGGACCGATAATTAGATATATTCTTTTATTACATGTGATTCTAATATATTTTTGTTTCCCAATGACGGTAAGAAGGATCTTGCTTAAATTATTGACAAAGTATTAAATAATTCAGTTCCAGACAAAGGCATGTAGAATGTAAATTGATGTAAAGCACTTTAAGAGATAGTATTTAAAGTTTCTAACAGGATTCAACAAAAACTGAGATTTTGATTACACAGAATGGACAAATGACTAGTGAGACTGTACAGTTCAAACAGACATTAAGCTGTTGTAGGTGTTTAGGCAGGATGGTGGTGAATTAAACTAACACCGTTTTGATAATTGCCTGTGTCTCTTCAGTATACAGTGGAGCAGAAAGGAACTCATGCCCCCTCGAGCTCAGTGCAGGCGGCGTGAAGTCTGCGTCTCACAGCCAAGCTTCCAGGTGTCAGGCAGCCAGATCGGTTCCGAACGTTGAGTAGGAGGGCATTGGGCATTCGAGATAGCCTTGAACCCTACCAGTTATAACAGATTCGGTCATTGACCCCTTGGTGAGGTCATTCCAGGAATGCTGGGTAGGTCTGCCAAGGTCATTGCTTTAAGTCACATACGTCACATTCAACCTGGAAATCTAGGGTGTTATATTACACAATTGTGCTGTCAATTGCCCATTTGTCAGCATTTTAAGTCACGTTCCTTCTGGCAATTGAAGGCTTAAGTCAGAGGTCCCAGGCATTCCATCTGCATATTCAGAGTATTATATTGAACAATTGCCTCACAGGTGTTGCTTACGTCGAAGTTGGATGCTGAGGGCATTAACCCCCAGGTCCCAGGGTTAGGCGCTGGGGGCATTCACCTTCAGCCTAACCAGTCATAACTCCCCGCCCTATGAGAGTTTGGGCAGATTAAAGCACATTAAATGGTGGCTATATAGCTGTCCATACATAATACTGCAGTGAGAGCAAAGTAAAATCTGTGCAAATAACTGAAAATCAAGTTGTAACACTCCTCTCACTAACTGGTTGATTAATACTGTGACAGATTAATGTTAAAATGACCCGTGTGTTGCCTACAATAAAAGTTGGACAAGGCTATCTGATTTAATTTCGGAACAATTACACTCACACACGAAAATATTGCAAATTATAACAAGCAACGAACAATTAAACACTACAAATCTTAATAAATCAACATGGTCGCCAGCCCAATGGGGCACTCAGAGTGTGTTTTAATTAATCACGACAATTATGAATGGGTAATTACACACATTAGTGTTGCACAACAGAAGATTGGCAAACACTTTTGCAATTGAATAAGTTTTACGAAAAATGATGATTTGGTTTTGTCAGTTTATAGTAAGAAAGAAAATAAACTACGTAATAATTTTGAAATGAACTGGTTTAACTCGGAAACAGTGTTGGATCGGAGGCTAATGTTGCACTCAATTATTAACGTCTCCTCACTAACACTCACCTGCATGAGGATTACACAGTGGGCAGCAAAACACTTGATTGGCAGAATAATTAATATTAAGTTTACCAAAAAGAAAATACTCAAAATAACTTGCAACTAGATCACAACTGGACAAGGCCGAAATACGAACCAACATAGCAAATCAACTTTACACATGAATTTTACATCAATGAAATATTAAATAGTACTGAACCAATTATTTCAGAGTTAATTATCTTTTAATTTATTTACTTAATTGTGCCAACTGTGTTTTAAAGAAAGCCGTTCTCTAATTCCAAAAAGTTTAATATGTTGAAATTAGTTTTAAAAATTATACTTTAATTATTTCAATTTTATAGTTTGACACTGAATTTAATATTCTTTTCACTTTCAACGACACTCGGGAAACTTCTGGAAAGGATAGGACCCTACTTGATAACAATGTCTTAGGACAATGATGTGGTAGAAGTTATTTAAATTTTAGTTTATTATTAGAAAAAACAGTTTCTTAAGCACAAAACTGGGCAACGCCTTACAAAATGTCTAAACTCTATGTGGTATGGTATTATTGGAGCTGTCTTACATTGCGTCCTCGTTGTTAAAGAGCAGGAAGCGCCGCCTCCGACAATGCTACAGGTCTTAATACAGGCACAGGTCCAATCCAGTGAGCAATTTGAGGGCAGAATCTTGACATATACAGATGGACTGCCGTGTGCCGTCGCTCATATAGAAAACATGTGCGCTAATTGTAGAACTCCGCCAACAAGGCCTGGTGACTGCAAAGAGCGAGGCGCTGCACGCTCCCGCGCACTTGCTTGCGTCCAAACTGTTCAAACGACACAGCTCGACTCCCCTGACTCCACAGCTACTACCACTGCTCCCAATCAGTTGCTCCACAGACCATAAAAGTCGACCACTGTACGTAACAAGAGCTTTGTTTCATCACTAAAATTAGCAAATGAGGTCCGTGTGAACTATTGGTTATTCCCTGCTACAAAGCCTAGTTCCCTGACCCAAACTGAGGACTGACTCGTTTCAAATTACTTCAATAACAGGAAGTTAATACTACAGTGGTCAATATCCATAGTAGCTCACACGTTATTCCACACTGACATTAATAAGCAAGTCATTACAATTAAAGTTATCTTAGAAAGGTGGCTAAGAAAACATTTATGGCGCAACGGAATTTAGACATAAAAAATTATTGCATCTGAACTTCTTCTCAGCACTTGTGAAGAACAAAATTAAATAAAACAGGAAGGCACTCTAAAACTACAATTTATAGGCAACTTACGGACTATGCTGAACTTAAACTTGTTTATTCAGATAGAAAACAAGCAAAATGGGGAACCAATTTTGTTCATAGAATAAAAATGCATCTCTCGCATGAATTAATGCCCAGCCTAAATTATACATGATTAAACGCTACTGGGGGGAAGGAATCACAAACAACACTCATTCTCTCAGACACACGCAATGCCACAGCGAAACTCACTAGAATCAGCGTGCTGAGACGAGGCGGAAGCAGGCGACGCTATCGCAGGCGAAATTCAGCAAGTCGGAGGTAGCACAAAACACAATATACGAAAACACTTTGAAGCTGGCTCTGGTCTGTCGTGCCAATCTTGAGATGGTGCATGGGTATAGCCAAGTTAAATTACATCTGAAATGGACTGCGAGCAAACACGCTAATGACGACAGACGGCTACGTTACATGAACGCATTCCACTGAAGGTGAAGTGGTTGAAAATCGTATTATTTATTGGATTGGTGGATTGTTAAGTTGCAGTCTGTTCGAAATCGACCTAGATACTGATTTTATATGAGAGGTAGCGTGAATTCAGGCGACTAGCTGCAAGCCCTGGAAGTCGGAGCTCGGAACCAAGTGGTTCCGAAAACCGATAAAATTGAATAAATTCAATTTCCGAAAAATAAAGAAAATTAACTACAGTATGCAATCCATAGAAATGCTTAGAATTATATAAGGATGCGAATGAAATACAGCTACACGCTATAGGTTGCGATTACAGAGACGGATGAAGTCCAGTCTCAAAAAATTCGTAAAAGTGCAATACAAAGTCGGAAAAATAAAATTATTAATTACAGCGTGCGACCCATAGAAATGTTTAGAATTGCATAAGGAAGCTATTGATGGAGGTTGTACAAGGCTCAGAGAGAATTACTGACAAAATAGAGTTCGTACTACAAGTCAGAGAAGAAACAGCAAAGTTAAAATATGCGGGGAGAGAATATTAGTGGAAATCAGAAGGATACCCGCATAGTTGCTTGCCTCATAGGCATGGAACAAACAAGAGTGGAAGCCGAAGGCTTTGTTCTATGAACCAACCACGTGGAACACATATCACTCACGATGGGAAGATTTTTTTACGTGCGCTGCACAGAAATGAACATATAACCTATTAGAAATCGGGCCCCACAAAACTAGAAAGTATTTACACAGAGTTCATATACCGCCACATGATCACAAAAGGTTTTAACATATCAGGGCGTTATCAAACTGTAACTAGAGTCACACCGGGTTTAAGGTAAAGCAGTCAACAATCCGAAGATTGGTCTGAACACCACAGTGCTTTACTAGGCATGGTCCTGTTTGGAGGTGGTATGCCATTGCCTTCCTCCGAACTTCGAACTGACTTACCCAGTTGTAGGGGGACCTACAGTTTAACGTGGGTTCCGAACCATGGTGCTACTCGGTATTTTTCACATGAGCAATACTGCCAGAGGTGAAAGAAGTGGAAAGTGACAGATAAAAATCCTAGGACCTGGCGGGGATCGAACCCACGACCTTTAGATTTATAGTCTGGCACTCTACCACTGTGCAGCTGAGTTTATCTATTGGAAATCACTGAACTGAAAAACGAGAACACATTTCCGCACATGATCGGAGAAAATATTAAAAAAATGATTCTAAGTTCATGAATCTAAGTTAAACGTGCTATACAATGAAATGCTACCATCTCGCAGATACCAGAGAAGAAACAACCTTACTTCGCCACACGCCCAGTACAGATGAAGATCCAGCAGTCATGAGGCGGTTAACTCATACTGTACGCGGGAAGCCTCCGGAAGCCGGAAAATCCACGAAAACAGCGGTGGTGGGGACGGACAGCGATAATCGTGCTAGAGGAAAATGCTCGCTAACTAGACTGTAACCAAAGGGTGTAGAAACCTCTTTGGTATCCTCAGCAGCTATCGACTCTGAGCCAGAGAGAACGATGCAAAGCGAGCTATCACTCCCCACATTCAAACAACCATAGATTCTCGCACACACTTAAAAGTACTACAACTGCACATTCTCACAGGGACAGTGGCGTAGCGGAGAAGCCGTACTTATGCTACATTAATTAATATAATGATAAATTATTAACACAACAAAATATGAAAAACCTAGCAATATTAACTAATATTTTAACACATGAAATAAAATTACTATTCCTCAAGCCCTGAAAAGAGTGGAGTTCAAGTTTTAACAAAATGATAATGTAACGACATTAAATAAATTATAACTTTACAGAAATATTTAAAAAAAATGAAAGACGACAGACGGTCGTTAGGTCATTCAACCAATATTGTAATGTTGTTATGAAATTAATACCCATAAACTAAATAAAGGAAGTGATCTCATGCTCTATTAAAGTGAATAACACTTGAAAATAAACAGTTGTTCTGAGAAAGTATCTATCTCAAAGACGAGCCTTCACTAAGTTAAGCACCTTTCCCACAGATGGCACCATCATCAGCAAATAAAATATCGAAATATTTTAAATTAAATTCTGGTGTTATGTCGGGTAACTGTCACAAAAATTAAGTAGGTCCATCACCCAAACGACGTACTAGTATAGGATGTATGGAGTAAAACCGCTTTTTACTGTAAAAAAAAGTAAAATAAACTTAACAGAAGAATTAAAATATTTTACATTAAATTCAGGTTTTTTTGAGGGAGAAGGAAATTTAGTGAAAGTTAACTAAATCCTTCACTCAAATGGGATATTAGTATACTACAGGGTGAATACCCATTATTTACGACATATTTAGCTTTTAATTTCGAGAAACTGCAGTTTCCAGTAAGACTTGTATTTTCTATTATGATTTATAAATTAGAGGGTAACCTAATAAACACTGCGGAGTGGCTTTCACATCTTCATGTTTGTCACTTGGAGCAATTTGTGTCACTTGCTCAAGGGGGGAGTTTTGAGTTAAATGAATGTATTAATGTTACTACTTTTCTTTGTTTGGATACTGCAGTTATTATTTTCTACATTGTGCAAGGCAGCGTCATTTCTTTAATATTTTTCCATAAATATAACTTCTTTTACTTTTAAAGGGAGATGGGCAGAGATAAAGGGACAAATAGGATAGGAGAAGTACCAAATCAACGATTCAATAAATAAATACCCAGGCAACGCCGGGTTTTAAGCTAGAATGTTACATAAAAGTGAAAAAAAAACATAAAATCAGCTGAAAATTGTACCTGTCGGAGCACTTAAAGGAAAAAATAATCCTGTTTCAACAACACTGACAGAAAAGAGGCAAGCGAGATACTTCCATACTCATTCTGCCTCAATCACCAAACATTTGGCATGTGAATATATCCTCGCTAAATGCGTTTACCCAATATCTCATCGTAAGGAAGGTTTCACACACACCCTCTCCCCTTGGCAGCCACTGTCTAGATACGTCACTCTCCGTGTTGTTTTCTTCCCATTAGCAATTTCTACATCTACATCCACATCTACATCCAAACTCTGCAAGCCACCCGGCGATGTGTGGCGGAGGGTACCTTGCGTATCACAATCGATTCTCCTTCATATTCCAGTCACTTATTGTTCGTGGAAAGAAAGATTGTCGGTATGCCTCTGTGTGAGCTCTAATCTCTCTGATTTTATCCTCACGATCTCTTCACGAGATATATGTAGGTGGGAGCAATATACTGCTAGACTCCTCAGTAAAGGTAAGTTCTCGAAACTTCGACAAAAGCCCGTACCGAGCCACAGAGCGTCTCTCCCGCAGAGTCTTCCACTGGAGTTTATCGATCATCTCCGTAACGCTTTCACGATTACTAAATGATCCTGTAACGAAGCGCGCTGCTCTCCTTTAGATCTTCTCTACTTCCTCTAACAAGTCCCACCTGGTACGGATCCTACACCGGTGAGCAGTATTCAAGCAGTAGGCGAACAGGTGTACTGTAACTTACTTCCTTTGTTTTCGAACTGCATTTCCTTAGGATTCTTCCAATGAATCTTAGTCTGGCATCTGCTTTACCGACGACTAATTTTCAATTGCCAATCCCTTCACCATGTGTCAATTCGATTCAGATCCTCCTGCATTTCAATACAATTTTCCATTGTTACAACCTCTCTATATACTCCAGCTTCATCCGCAAAAGCCTCAGCGAACTTCCGATGTCATCCAGAAGGTCATTCATATATATTGTGAATAGCAACGGTCCCAAGACACTCCCCTGTGGCACACCTGATATCACTCTTACTTCGGAAGACTTCTCTCCATTGAGAATGACATGCGGCATTCTGTTCTCTAGGAACTCCTCAATTGGTCTGATAAGACCATATGCTCTTACTTTCTACATTAAACGACTGTTGGGAACTGTATCAAAAGCCTTGCGGAAGTCAAGAAACAGAGCATCTACCTGAGAACCCGTGTCTATGGCCCTTGAGTCTCGTGGACGAATAGCGCGATCTGGGTTTCAAACGATCGCCTTTTTCGAAACCCATACTGATTTCTACGGAGCATATTTCTAGTCTCCATAAAAGTCATTATACTCGAACATAATACGTGTTCCAAAATTCTACAACTGACCGACGTTGGTTCTGCACATCTGTTCTCTGTCGCGTCTTGAAAACGGGGATGAACTGCGCCATTTTCCAATCTTTTAGAACGCTACGCTCTTCGAGAGACCTACGGTACACCAGAGCAAGAAGGGCAAGTTCCTTCGCGTACTCTGTGTAAAATCGAACTGGTATCCCATCAAGTCCTGCGGTCTTTCCTGTTTATAGCGATTTTAGTTGTTTTTCTATTCCTCTGTCATTTATTTCGATATCTGCCATTTTGTCATCTGTGCGATAATCTAGAGAAGGAACTACAGTGCAACCTTCCACTGTCTAACAGGTTTCGAAAGACATTTAGTATTTCAGCCTGTTTCAGTACCATTTTCGTCACAGAGTGTCTGGACGTTTTGTTTTGATCCACCTACCGCTTTGACATAAGACCAAACTTTATTACGATTTCAGCCAAGTCAGTACATATAACTTTACTTTCGAATTCATTGAACGCCTCTCGCATAGTCCTCCTCACATTACATTTCGCTGCGTGTAAATTTTGTTTGTCTACAAGGCTTTGGCTATGTTTTTGTTTGTAGTGAAGTTACCTTTGCTTCCGAAGCAGTTTTCTACTACGGTACGGTTGTTGTACCACGGTCGCTACTTTCCATCTCTTACGATCTTGCTTGGTACATACTCATCTAATGGATATTGTACTATGGCTTTGAACTTTGTCCACTGTTCCTCAGCATTATCTGTACGTGAGATAAAACTTCTGTGTTGAGTCGTTAAGTACTCTGAATCCTGTTTCTTATCACTTTTTCCCAACAGAAAAATCTTCCTACATTTTTTTATATTTCTATTTGCGGCTGAAATTATCGATGCTGTAACCGCTTTATGATCGCTGATTTCCTGTTCTGCGTTAAATTGTAACGTTCCTGCTATGTTGCATGCTCTCTACAAAATCCGGTACCAACATTACAGACAAAAACCTGAGAAACCTCAAATGAAACTTCGCTACCGGACGTGTAAAATATCACCTTTCCGCGCTCAGTTTAACGTACTATTAACACTATTAGTGGAACACATTTAAGAAATATTATGTTGATTTAACCATAACTTTGGCTGTCCTTTTACGTAATTTTCAATTTTTGATACTTTCGTAAATAATAGCTGCAAACACTAAAAATCCATTACACTTAGTTACAGAATATGATGTTCTCATAAACTTACAAAAATAACAATATTACATGTTATACCTTTTGCACAACGTTATTACATGTATACCTTTTGTTTGAATAAATTTAGGCAGATTATCTTTTATACATGACTGGATCCTGAATTAAATACTAATCATTTTTCACGCACTAAAATTAATAATTCATTTGGCACTAAGAAACTATCTTCAAAATAGACACAACTGCTACGACTTTATACAAATCTGCATTTATAAAAATTTAAACCACAAACTGAAGTACATTAAAATTTCAACTCATAAAAACAAAACGCCAATACGCTAATTATAAACTATTGACTTGGCTACGTAAAAATCATATATACAAAACCTTTAATTTGAGTATATGTAAATTTATAAAGTAATGTTCACACTTATTATTTATATGCTTAGTTTAAATAGAATTACAGTAACTGTGTACAACCAAGTGAACAAAATGTATTGTTATTATGAAAAGGAATTTCAGACAAAATTTATAACGTATCTTTGATCTTTGCTTAAAATATAAATAAAATTTACGGAATATAGTTATTTTCGTGTTTATGCAGTACTCTCTCAAATGTTTGGAGAGAGGCCATATTGTGTTAGATTATATCGGGTGGTGTTCCTGACAAAGAATATTGTCGCTGGTTGTCTGAAAATTTAATATTGTGCAATATAAAAAAATGCAACAAGGCCATAAAACATTTATTCAGAAAAGTTTAAATAAGTGAGTTCTTCATTTTCATCATTTAACGTCGACCACCATTTCATTTATGTGAATGAAGCTCCGAAGTAAACCTGGATCAACGGACTTCAACAACAACGCAAACCGGCCATCTCGTCGAACATCAGAATCAAGCTAAGTGTTTTTTTTTTAATTTATTTTATAACGTGTATCTCACCATCCCCCGGCGTCCTGTTAATAGAACTTTGTACTGCAATACGGACACAGTTCGTCTTGATGCACCCAGGGATCGGCAACAGAGGGATTCGTCACACTTCGTGCCATTACGACCAGGATGAGGAGCACGTTCACTAATAACTTTTAGTTTACAGGGAAAGTAATATATGATGAACCAGCCGTTACGTGAAAAAAAAAGTAATATCATTGTAAAACAAAGAAGTGAAATACGCGAAATTGAAATGGCACATGAAAAAAGTGGTATGGCAGATGATGGGTATAATGTGCAGAACCGGATACCAGCGTCACCACATCCTTACAGAAAGTTAAGTACCATTCCAATAACTTTTGTAGACTGTGTTGGGGTATGTGGACTGTTTCTTAGCGTAATAATTGTACTGAAGTACATTATTAAAATGAATAAATAAAGTGAACAGACCGAATTAGACTTGTATGTTGACAGTAGGCTAGGTGCATCGAAGATTGTGAGTTCTACTCCATTACCTAGTGCTCAAGTAGGCTTTCATTTTCTTGTTCAATTAATTAATAAATTACGTGCAGAAAATAAACAACAGTTTTCAGTGTATAGGGCAGAAACTAAACAACAGTTTTCAGTGTTGAATGATCGGCTCTCAACTAGGTCATTCTAATGCAGAAATTATAAGTTCAAAACTAGACGAAAAATTTGAAGAAATAAGTGACGATGTTAAACATTCATATACCCAGTTAAATACTCATCTTAGTGGTGTGGAACGTGAACTGCCTGTGGCATTTACCAACGTATCGAACAGTGAAGAAGTAAATGCTATTGGTGACAACGTTTCTGTTATTGTAGGTCAGATTCAGAACCATAGGGATGAATTTGAGGAAAAGTTTGAGATAGAGGAAAATTGCAGTAACGATCTTAATAACTTTTGTAGAGAAACCAATACCTACATAAATAACATTAACAATGAAATTGAAATATCTGATTCTACAAAGAAACAATGTAATCATTTAGATTCAAATGGCCGGCCGCGGTGGCCGAGGTGACTGAGGCGCTCCAGTCACGGTCAGCACGGCCAATACGGTCGGGGGTTCGAATCCCCCCTAGGGCATGGATATTTGTGCCGTTCTAGTTCGTAAGTAGTCCATAAGTAGTTTGTAAGTTTAGAGACTGATGACCCAGTAGTTAAGTCCCATAAGCTTAACAAACATTTTAACATTTTTTAGATTCAAATGTAAACAATTTGCAACATAATGTCGCAGAAGTGCAGGCTGATGTGCAGCAACTTAAAGAAAGCTCACGTACAGAAACTTCAGTAAATCCAAGCTGTAACCGTTTTAGTTTACTAGTTGTAAGTGCAGTGTCTACACGCTTACCTAGTTTACCAGTAGTGAGATTAGCTGGTAGGCCTAAAAAGAAATTTCGTCCTGTTTATTTTATGCCACAGGACAATGATTGTTTTCCGTCACATTTGAATGATACTTTAGAAATTATGTTGCTTAAGCTAAGTCTCAAGTGTAAAGTATGTTCTTGGGCAAACCAGACCCAGTTGTTTAGATTTATATTTTTACCTAATTTTAATGTACTACTTCCTATTTTACCAGATGTTAGACAAGATGAGATGCATCAGGCTATATACTGATGCAATACCTCCGGGGTGCAACTACTCATTAATTGTGAAGTTGTTGACACCAGCTCTGGTCCCTAGTTGTGTGCCGAGTTCTTCCATAATCATTGTCACAGTGCAGAAAAAATTCTAGTCTTTAAGTTTTCCTCCAATGTAAATACCTTAGGGGCATAATTACTCTTTAGTTATGAAACTGCTGACACCAGTTCAGGTCCCCAGTTGTGTGCTGTGTTCTTCTTTAATCATATTCACAGTACTTAGTCTATAAGTTTGCTTCAATGTAATGATTTATAATTATTTGAAAAAACTTTTAATTGCCACTGATAAATGAAAACAGCTGAGACATACCTTTTTATATATACATTTTTGCTAATGCCTATTGAAACTTTAAATATGTGAATCCTAAACTTTATTACCAGTTAGAAATTTTTAGAAAATATCAATATATAATATGTATGTGGATGTTTACCATTAATTCAGATGAACTTTATACCAAACAGTAATACTGTACTTAATCTGAGACAGTAGTGTCATCTTAGTTGGAGGTTTTCAATATGAGATTTACTACTCATGACAACGTATAGCCTAATGGGCTTAAGAATTATGAAGTAAATGTACTGATATACAGTTTCAACTGAATAATGCATTCATGTTTAATTGCAAATAATAACAAACATTGAGAAGAATTTTTGAATTAAAATACTACGTGAATTTAAATACAATGTTAAATACAGGTAGATGATGGGGGTTAAACAGCAGTTATCAGAGTTGAAGGGCACGAAAGAGATGCAGAGGTTGGGAAGGTTGTAAGACAGGGTTGTAGCCTTTATCCAATGTTGTTCAATGTCTACATTGAGCAAGCTATAAAGGAAAGCAAGGAGAAATTTGGAGAAGGAATTACAGTTCAGGATGAAGAAATAAAAACATTCCGTTTTGCCGATGACATTGTCATTCTGTCAGAGACAGCAAAGGACCTGGAGGAGCAATTGAACGGAATGGACAGTGTGTTGAAAGGAGCATATAAGATGAACCTTAACGAAAGCAAAACAAGGGTAATGGAATGCAGCCTAAGAAAATAAGGCGTTGCTGAAGGAATTAGATTAGGTAACGAAACAATAAAGGAGGTACATGAGTTTTGTTACTTGGGTAGTAAAATAACAAATGATGGTCGCAGTAGAGGATACAAATTCCGGATTGGCAATGGGAAGAAAAGCGTTTTTGAAAAAGAGAAATTTGTTAACATCGAACACTAATTTAAGCATAAGGAAGTCTTTTCTGAATGCATTTGTGTGGAGTGTTGCTTTGTACAGGAGTGAAACCTGGACAAAAAATAACTCAGACAGTAAGAGGATAGAGGCTTTTGGAACGTGGTACTACAGAAAAATGATGAAGATTAGATGGGCATGTCACTTAACTAATGAGGAGGTACTGAACAGAATTGTGGAGAAAAGGAATTTCTGGCACACCTTTACTAAAAGAAGGGATCGAGATGAAGAGGCTTGCTCAGAATAGATTAGGTTGGAGAGCTGCATCAAACCAATCTCCGGACTGAAGACCACAACAACAACAACGATGGGGGGTTATTAAATGTGTTTTATCAGGAACTAGGAGTCTATGTTATGATGTTTGTGAACCACTAGCTAATGTGGAAGTCTTTGTGGAATCAAAATGATGTGACAGGTTAGAAAAATGGTAAGTGATGTTCATGTGAAATATGTGTTAGGTTAAGAATTGTCAGTGAAAATACTGAACAAATAGTTATTAATTTATTAAAATGGAAGTGAAAACTGCTTCATATGATGAAAAAGAATTAATATTCCATAATGGAAATGAAAATAAAACGATATGATGATGTTTTAGTGTTTAAGAATAGTGTATTCTCTGAAGAGATGCATTACTTGAAGTCTAAGATGTTGAATTGCTTAAGACTGCTGAGAAATCTTAAAATGATAGTGTTACGTGTACTGAAAAATGTTAGCTCCAAACCCTTATATAAATGTCAAGTCATCTACTGAAGTGTTACTTATAGGAATAAGAGTAAGCAAATATGAAAGTATACATTCTGTTAATGTCAACTTAAGTCGTGTTTCTAGCAACATGATCAATTCTAATGAAGTTTAAAAGGGCTATTAACTGAAACTAGAAGCCAAGTAATGTTTTACTATGTGTGTAGTCCATTTGTTAATATCATAGTTGAATTTTATCTACAGATATTCATTGAGCCTGATGAATTTTGTTGAAACCCTTAGTTTTGTTTATCTACGATCCAGTAATGATTAATGTGTTTAAAACCTACATACAGAAAACTAATTAATGTCTTGAATATTTTATCTTGCTCTTACTCTGAAACGTGTAAGGAGGATATTTGTTGATAATTTTGATACCATTTATGAATATGACACACAGATAGTGTGTATACCATATCTATATATACAGTTTGGCACACCATAATTAAATTATTAACCTCATATGCATAATCAAAGGTATGTTGAAGTGTTTATTTTTTGTTTATGGCTGCAATATGGACACAGTTCGTTTGGATGCATCCAGGGATCGGCAACAGAGGGATTCGTAATAAACTGTTTCGAATAGTTCGGGTCTGTTTGTCGCCAGGTCTAATATGTTGTCGCCACGAGTCGGTTCTCTGTTTAACTCTTCAAGGTAGTTTTCAGACAATGCACTTAAAATAATTTCACTGGATTCTTTGTCCCTGCTACCTGTCTAACGTTTGAGTCTCCCAGTCTATATCAAGTAAATAAAAATTTCCACCCAAAACTATAACATGGTCGGGAAATATACTCGAAATATTTTCAAAATTTTCCTTCAGGTATTCTGCGACAACAGCTGCTAAGCCAGGAGGCTTATAGAAACATCTAATTGCCATGTTCAAGCCTGCTTTAACCCCGACCTTCACCCAAATTATTTCACATTTGGGATCTCCGTCTATTTCGTTCGATACTAGTGTACTTTTATCGCTATAAACACGCCTTTCCCTTCACGGTCCAGCATAGCTCTGTGGTATACATTCCAATATGAGTTTGGAATCTCGTTACTGTTTACATCTGGTTTTAGCCAACTTTCCGTCCCTAGTACTATGTAGGCATTGTGGCCGTTTATTAATGAGAGCAGTTCTGTAGACGCTCATGTAGACGCTCATGCAGTTAACTAGCACTACATTGATATTTTCATTCCCTGTTGTGTTCTGCCTACTGCAAAAAAAAAAAAAAAAAAAAAAAAAAAAAAAAAAAAAAAAAAAAAAAAAAAAAAACACATGTGCACTCCACACGTAGTCCGCTAAACTTACAGCCGCTTCCTGCGAGTATTGCACGCCTGACCTATTCAGGGGAACCCTTCGTTTCTCCACCCGATAGCGGAGGTCGAGAAATTTGCACCCCAGATCTCCGCAGAATCCTCTGAGCCTCTGGTTTACGCCGTTCACTCGGCTGCAAACCAGAGGACCGCGATCGGTTCTGGGAACGACACTATAAATAGTTAGCTCAGATTCCACCCCGCGAGCGAGGCTTTCAGCCTACACAAACTCCACCAACCGCCTGTATGAACTGAGGATGACCTCTGAACCCAGCCGCCAGGAGTCATTGGTGCCGACATGAGCAACAATTTGCAGTCGGGGGCACCCAGTGCTCTCTATCGCCGTCGGAAGGGCCTCCTCCACATCTCGGATGAGACCCCCCCCCCCTCCAGCAAGCAAACAGAGTGCACACTGGTCTTCTTCCCAGACCTTTCCGCTATCTCCCTAAGGGGCTCCATCACCCGCCTGACATTCGAGCTCCCAGTCACTAATATATCCCTCCCCCCGTGCCTGATCGGAACCTGCTGAAGCAGCGGCCACATGTCCACTCACAGGCAAGAGCGGGCGACGCCGCAAGGCCAGCCTCCACATTGACCTTTCGTCCCGAGCGAAGCGAACGCCGTCGAACCCGCCACATCCATTGAGGGGAGGGTGGCTCAACCGCGTCCGCTACGCGCGAAGATGTTCCGACAGCAGGGAGAGTGGGAGGAGCAAGTAACACCTGTGGTGTCTCAGCGACGCACCATAGCCCTCACTGCCGCAACACTGCGAGGCAGCATCCTAAACACGGCTGACCGCGGCCGACAGCACGCTCAGCTGCTCGCGAAAAGCGGCCAGCAGTCACGCATCCTATCCATCCTAACAAATCAAAAATTGCCTGTAGAGAGTTAAGTATCAACTTGTTACTTGCGCGAATTTATAAAAAATTTAACACTGCTCAGCACACAAATAAGTCACAACAGTTCGGTCCTACTTAGCTGTAACTCTGCTGCTGCTGCTGACTCTGACACTACCTATCACATACGCGAGAATAAACTGTTGAAACAGTAGCACAAACGAAATCTGCTAGGTATGCGAGAATAAACCTCTTAAAACAGAAATACTAACAAAAATGAAGAACTTGATTGGCCAATTACATTACGATACTTAGCGCTGTTAACGATGTGACAGCTGGCACTTTGTCTGTGTTCCCCACTGCCACTGCATTCATCCCTTTCTGTCCATTTTCGCTCCTTTCTTCTGCCATTGAGTATGCCCCGTTCCTTTTATCCTTCATTGCTACCGCCTCTTTCTTCCTCACAGTCTGCTCCCTGTTTCTTCAATCACGGTTATCTCCTCTTTATACCTATCCTTGCGGATGTTTTTTCTTCACTGACAAACTAACACGTAGTTTTGGAGATGTGGGAAATCGGACAAAATTTTTGTTATTGTAGTTCACCAGTTTGGAGGTTCCAGAGCCCCAAAGCTTAGTCATAGTTTACATTCATCTCTCTTTTTCAGTTTCACTATCTGCTCTCTCTCTCTCTCTCTCTCTCTCTCTCTCTCTCTCTCTCTCTCTATCTCCGCCGGCCGCGGTGGCCGAGGGGACTGAGGCGCTTCAGTCACGGTCTGCACGGCCACTACGGTCGGGGGTTCGAATCCCCCCTCGAGCATGGATATTTGTGCCGTCCTAGTTCGTAAGTAGTTCATAAGTAGTTTGTAAGTTTAGGTACTGATGACCCCGTAGTTAAGTCGCATAAGATTTACAAACATTTGAACATTCTCTCTCTCTCTCTCTCTCTCTCTCTCTCTCTCTCTCTCTCTCTCTCTCTCTCTCTCTCTCTCTTTTGCTCTCACTATTACAGTCTCTGTCCATTCATCTTTTTGAATGTGACTGCCTCTCTCCCAATATGACTATTTGGTCACTCTTTTTCTCCTATTCACACTTTCTTCCATCGCCACTCTGCTAATCTCTTTCTCTAGCACAAAAGCGCTAATATAATCGCATGCCAAAGTTTTTCGTGAGGAAGGACTGAGGCTGCTGGTTCACTCTTGCGTCAGTGATGTTTAAACAGGGACACATTCTCCTTTTTTGTGCTCCGTCAGGAACGTTTTCCAGCTGATTTCCTCCTTTTCCTTGGGTTAACAGTGAGAGCTGCTAATGTAAAACAAAATTTGTGTATTAGTGAAGATGTGACCATTTCTTCTTATGCCTTGTTCAGTGGATGCGCGTCCTATGTGTTCACTGGTTCAGTAAAAATGGAAATGAGCGTATGGCTTTCTTGGCAGGGAGAACCCTTGCCGGATTGTTCTCAGGTATTCGCAAAGAGGACTGGGATCTGGCCAAGGAGTGTGTCGATTTCAGTAAGGTCCGATGGGCGGTGGGAACATTTCAACCGTTCAAGTCACCTGGCCCCGATAGAATCTTTCCAGCTCTCCTGCAAGCGGGAGAAAATGTTATTAGATTCCTATGCAGGTTATTCAGGGTTAGCCTAGCAGCAGGAATCATGCCCAATGCCTGGAGGTTGTGAAGGTTGTCTTCATTCCAAAGCCAGGGAGAATTGATCATACCAAGGCCAAGGATATGAAACCAATCAGCCTGTCCTCCTTCATTCTTAAGACATTGGAAAAGCTGGTTAATGTGCATGTTGGAGAAAGGAGGTTAAGTAGGGCTCCTCTTCATTCAAACCAACATGCATATCAGCCAGGTAAATCATTTGAGACAGCTCTCCACTAACTCGTTGGGTAGGTGGAGAAAGAACTACACTTTCAGGAAATAGCCCTCTGTATCTTCCTGGACATTGAGGGGGCTTTTAGCAACACCACTTTCGATTCCATGGTTAGGGCAGCAGAGGTGCATGACCTAGGGACCACTATATGTAGGTGGACTAGGGCCATGCTCAGTGGAAGAAAGGTAGAGGCTACCATGATGAATGAAAAAATGGTAATCAACACCAATAGGAGTTGCCCGCAAGGAGGAGTTCTTTCCCCTTTATTGTGGAATCTAGTGGTGAATGATCTTATTGGAGAATTAAACTCTAGGCAGGACTTTTGCCAAGGATATGCAAACGATCTTGTCATAGTAATACTTGGCAAATTTGCTGACACAGTGAAGAATATGGCACAAGGTGCTGTGGACATTGTGCAAGACTGGTGCAGAAAACAGGATCTGGGGGTTAGTCCTAAGAAGACTGTTGTTGTACCATTCACAAGGAAACATATCCAACACTCAAGTTGGAATCTAAAGCTTTTCAATGAAGCGCTACCTGTGAAGGATACAGTGAAATATCTAGGGGTTACCCTAGATGAGAAACTGACATGGACCCCTCACATTAGGAATATTTGCTCCAAGGCAAAAGGTACTTTAGTAAATACCAGGAGGGCTTGTGGCAAAAATTGGGGCCTGAGCCCCAAGGGTATGCACTGGATATATACCACAGTGATTAGACCCAGGATCACCTATGGGGCGGTCGTGTGGTGGAAGAAGGTAGAACAGCAGGTTGCTGCTAAGGAGCTTGGTGAGGTGCAGAGACTAGCCTGCTTAGCCATAACAGGCGGAATTAGCAGCACACCAACTGCTGGGATGGAAACCATGCTGGATATGCCCCCATTACACTTTTGGGTCAGGATGGAGGCAGCAGCTGGTGCATACAGGCTCAAAACTGGTAACAACTGTAACTCTTTGGGATATCCAGAATCACGCACTAAAGTAGTGAATGAGGTAAATATAGGAAAGGTTGGGGAAATGCCAGCCGACTATATTATAACTCCATACTGCTTCAACAAGCCTTTCAGTATAACAATTGGAAGTAGGGAGCAGTGGGAGACAATAGTTCGACACCGTATGGGGGATATTGTCTGGTTCACTTACGGGTCGAAATCAAACCAAGGCGTTGGGGCCGGGGTATACGGGGTGCAGCCAAGTCTGGAGGACGTCATCTCTCTAGGGAAACTGGACTCAGTATTCCAGGCCGAAATCACTGCCATGAGGGCATGTGTGGAGGAGAATCTGCGTAGGTGCTACAAAGATCGTAGCATCTATATCTATTCAGACAGCCAGGCAGCCCTGAGATCACTGGCAGCTCCTGCAACAAGGTCTGAAATTGTTGCAGAATGTCACAGGGCTCTGGTGGAGCTAGGGGAAAGCAATAGAGTAAACCTATTGTGGGTCCCTGGCCACTCGGGGATCAGTAGCAACGAACATGCCGACAGATTAGCCAGGATGGGGGCAGAGGCTCCATTTATTGGACCAGAACCTGTCCTAACAATCACCAAGGCAATGATCAAATTGGAGCTACGTAACTGGCTCAGAAGACAGCAGGTAGAATATTGGACCAAAGTCCATCAACAAAAACATGGCAAGCCAAACATACCAAAGCCATGTTTAAAAGAAACTCTGCAATCCTGGGCCTGAACAGGAGAGAGATTAGACTCATGGTTGGATTGCTGACAGGCCATGGTAATTTCAAAAAACACCTACATACCATGGAAATAACAGAAGAGGACCCTAAATGTAGGATCTGTGATGACAGTGATGAAACTGCATCACATCTAATCTTCGAATGCATTGCATTGGAGAGTAAAATACACAGAACATTTGGGACAACCAGACCCGAAGAAATTGTGTCTAATAAAGAACTGGTAAAGGGACTCCTTGCACTGTTCAAGGGCAGTGGTTGGCTTTACTAGATATACAGGGAGCGATACCGCACAATAAACTTAGTTTCGGTGCGGGCAGTGTCGGGGACGTCCAAGACTGTTTTGGCTTCCCTGGAAAAAACAAATCAAATCAACCACCTAGGACCTACGCTGGGATGGCTGCGCAGTCCGCGCTCAAGCCTCCAATGACAAGAGAGAACATTGCCAAGGTGACCCAGAAGCTTGGGTCTGCGGTCTTCCTGAGGCCGCGTCATGGGCAGGGTATTAAGAAGGTCCAGGAGATTTTCTCCACGAATGTTGACTCCCTGAAAGAAAAAATTTAAATCAATCGTGTAAATGCAACCAAGAATGTGGTTATTTTTGACGTTACTTCTGAAACAGACAAAGACAAGATTTTGACAAAGGAGTCTCTGTGCTCAAAAGTTAACTGCAAAGGACCTCATAAGTGGAAACCACTGATCATCTTATACAATGTCCCAGTTGCCAATGATGAGTAGACACTTGTGGAAAAAATTAGATTACAGAACTTTTGCGAGGGATTTCAAGTTAATATTCAAGACTGGGCCCTGAGAATGCGATACCGTACATCATGTGCCGGAAGTGTCTGGGGACATGTGGAAAAAACTCACTAACATAGGGGGACTATACATTGGCTTTACGGCCGTTAATGTCAAAGATTATGCGGTGATCCCAAGATGTCATAATTGTGACGATCTTGGCCACATTCACAAATACTGTGGCAACAAGGCGGCTTGTTACAGATGTGGTTCTGAGGACCACAGCCGAAAAGACTGCAAAAAAGAGGTGGTGTGCATCCCCTGCAAGAGGTGGGAGAAAATTGTTTGGCCAAGGGAACAAACTACCCCACATACAATTGATGGAGCAAAGATTAATTGCTGGTATAGGTTATGGCCGATGCCATAATCTGCAAAGGGATGCCCAAAAGGAAGCATGTTCCCCAGCAAGAGAAGGAGGGATGCCGAAAGGGCGAAGGTCTTCAAAGATTTCCTGCAGAAACACAAAGCAGGACGAGTGCTGAACACAACAACGAGCCTGAGCACACAGACTGAGACCTTCACACCAGAGGTGACCTCCTCTTCGAATCTGGGGGACCTCCAGCCCACAAGAGCAAGGAAAAAGGTGGGTCACCCCTTGACTTCGCAAGAACAAAGCACAGAAGATACACATACCAACACAAGCTCTGAGGTAAAGATTAATACTGTTACATCCTCTCAAGGAACGGACATACAAGAGACCGAACTCATAGTTCAAAAGGAGGATCTTCCTCCCAAGAGATGGCCAGCTGCGGATCCGCAGAGAATATATCCAAACTCAAAGTTGGCACTACAACTTGCCAACCTGGAACAGCTAACTGTGCTGACCTCCGCTCTAATCCACGTCGTCTGTGTAGGACATAAATATGGCAGAAGGGTCACCTTTCTGACAATGGAGGCAGTAGACAGAATTCATCTTAAGACAATGAGTCCCCCCATGGACTTCGGAGCTCTTCAACATCTCAAAGGAGAGGGGAGAAGTATGACCTAAATGAAATTTATCACCAGGTCGTACTGGCTTCTGGGAGAATTGCGTTGGACCACACCAAATCCTGGCCTGACTGCAATGTTCATACATATTTCCCCTGAAGACACTCAAAGTCGCACACTTGAATCCACACAATTCTAGACTTGTGCTACAAGAGCTCAGAAGGGTCGTGGACGAGGTGAGTGCAGACGTACTCTGTCCACAAGAGCCCTACACCATCGACGGAAAAACTTCCGTTTTGGTGCAACCACATGGCAGGTTGTGGCCCCTGGGAGAGTTACAGTCCTATCACAGCTGTCTGACGAGCACTGCAGCGCCTTCGAAATACATTCTCCAGTGGGTTCTGCGTTGATAGTGAGTATGTACTTCCAATACAGGATCCAGTCGATCCCTGTCTGGATCATCTCACCTTGGTGATGCAGGCACTGCGTGGTCGAAAGGTGGTTGTGGTAGTGGACTTGAACTTGCACTCTCCCCTGTGGAACAGCCACACTCAAGATGCAAAAGGTGACAAGGTTGGAGAGGTAATCATGGGTCTCCAGTTGGTTATCGCCAACAGGCCTGGTAACCCGCTAACTTTTGTTGGGCTGGGTGGTGTGGGAACTAATGTTGATGCGACATTGATAACACCAAATTTAGCTGACAAAATGACTGGCTGGCGAGTTTATGATCAAATCACATCTAGCGATCACAATGTGATCACCTTCCAACTTCAAAATGCCGAGTGCGGCTGGGACGCAGACTGGGAGTGGCAGCGCAACTTCAATAAAGCTGACTGCGAACACCTGGCGGTGCAGTCTCTCGTGCCTTCATTGCCGGAGGGATCTTACCGGGGCGGTGGTCCGAGCGATCGAGGTCACTGTACCACTGAGGAGGAGGGCTGTCGCGGGTTCCTCATCGCCATGGTCCCAAGAGCTCCAACAACTGTGGAAGTCTTCCAGGAGGACGAGGAGGCACTATCAACGGGTTGTGGTATGGCAGGAGCACCAGTACTGGCTTGTTCAAATGTTCAAATGTTTGTATATCTTATGGGACTTAACTACGATGTCATCAGTCCCTAAACTTACAAACTACTTATGAACTAGCTAACACTAAGGACGGCACAAATATTCATGCCCGAGGGGGGATTCGAACCCCTGACCGTAGTGGCCAGTAACTGGAGAACCTCAGTCCCCTCAGCCACCGTGGCAGGCATACTGGCTTGACTGGTACAGACAGGAGAAAAAACACTTCTCTCAAGTGTTAAGAGACACTCGACTGAAGAATTGGGAGGCCTTTGTCAACAACCAGCTGGCCACTGATCCCTGGGGCGTCCCATACAAGCTCGTGCGATAAAAAATACGGGCCCTGTTGGTGTTGTCGACACTCAGGGATGGGGACTGGGTGACGGAGTCTTGGCAGGAAACCGCCAAGGTCCTTCTCCAGACCCTCCTCCCTGATGTTGATGCCAACACTGATTCTGAAGCGCAGAAAATAATTTGAGAGTGGCACATCCTGGAGTACATCAACAACACTCCTGTCTACCCCTTCTCAGAAGAGGAGGTGGCAACTCAGATCATAGTCCTTAAAAGAGGGAAGGCCCCCGGACCTGACGGAATCATGGAAGCTGGTGTCTCAGATGACTAGGCTTTTCAATCAGTGTCCCCGCACTGACAGATATCCCAACCTCTGGAAAAAGGACAGTGTTGTCGTCATCAAAATGGGGTCTGATAAAGACCTGGCCTTGGCCAATTCGTATCGCCCCATATGTCTTATTGACATCATGGGCAAGTTATTTGAGAGGCTGCAAGCTAACAGGTTGTCTGTGCATCATATGGTGCGTGGTGTGAGTGATATGCAATTCGGCTTTCGTCATGGGAGATCCGCATCTCATACGATCACCCTGGTGTCCAAAGTCTGTTCCTCTGTACCATGCAATTACGTGGTGGGAATCATGGTGTATATCAGGGGCGGCTTTGACAACCTGTGGTGGCCTTCGCTCTTCTCCTATCTTCGGGAGACAGAGTGTCCAGAGTCCCTATAATGGGTGTCTCAGGAGGTATTGTGCAGAAAGGGAGGTCTGGCTATCATACCCTAGTGGGAGAGTCAGCAAAACAATCACCAAGGGGTGTCCCCAGGGCTCTGTCTTGGGGCCACTCTTTTGGGATCGAAACATGGAACCTCTCCTTGGAGAGTTGCAGTAACACCCTGACCTGCTAGAGTTGATAGCCTACACAGAAGACCTCCTCCTCATGGTCTGGGGTCGAAGTCGCGAAGACATCGAACCCAAGATCGAAAGATCACTTCAAATCCTCACAGCATGGTGCGATAGAATTACAAATAGCACCACAAAAGTCGGTGTATCTACTGCTAAAGGTCCAACTGGCCAGAAACCAGATAGTGAGAATGAATGGGGTACCTGTAATCAAACGAAAGAGGCCAGATATCTCAGTCGATGACCGTTGGAGCTTTGCGGTACACATAGACGCGGTTGCTGAAAGATCACATAGCTTTTCACAACTTGACTGGGATCGGGCACTGGAGGTTTCACCTCCCACCCGACCTCATACAGTATACTGGCGTCTATCGTGGGCTACGGGTCTCCAGTGTGGGCCCACAGACTCACGAGGGTGATGCCTGCCGTAGCCATGAGACGAGTAGGGCGAAACATCCTTCTTCATTCAGTTGGAGCATACAGCCTGCTTCCGGCGAAGTTCTCTTGGTGTTGATGGGGTTATGCCCTCATGACATCGAGGGAGCAGGGAGCCTGGTACTGGGCAAAAAGAGGGAACAGGGAAATTCTGAGTGAACCATTAACCAGGAAGGCCGAAATTAGGCGAAAAGGACTCCAACGTGGACCCTATCCGGCATACCTATGCCGGTTTAGGAAACAGGCTACGCCAGCTTGAGTCTATGTTGCCGACACAGGAATGCCAGAACACACCATATATGAATGTCCTGCATTCTACGACGTGGCTGCGGACCTGAAAAGGGCTCTGCCCAACAACAACACTTTCAGGCTCATCAGGAACCCGGAAACGATCCGTGCACTTGACACAATTGCTAATAAGATCTCAAGCAAAGTGCTCAGGACTTCATCAAAAACACTTAACCGACTAAGACTAAAACACTCGACTGAGACAGCCACATCTGCCATGCCGCCGGGGGTGGACTGGTTGTCAGAAATGACAGTGACATCCCCTGGATTCGGGGGTTAGAGGTGGCAAACACCGATTGTGACCTTCAACGTAAGTTAGATGTAGATTTTCCATTTCTTTCTTCGTAGGTGAAACACTAATTGGGGATGACTATTTGCTGGGGGGCTGTGGTGACCTAAAAAAAAAAATGGCCTGCCCAGTGCCAGGGGCGAGCTCACTGGGTTTCGCACGGTGAGTTGGCCACCAGCTAGTAGGTGTATCTTGCTGGCACAACCTGTAACTCCACAGCAGCACCATAGTAGGCATTAACAACAATACAACAGATCAACTAACACGGTGTAGGGGTGTCCAGTGGTTTGCTAACACACAGAAGTCAGTAGCCAAACAAATGTTGTATAGATATTAACCTATTTTATCGTAGGTGATGGGTTATATTTGCTATACTTCTACTACCTAATGTAACGTCACTGTTTCAACCAATGGTTCCAGCAGTAATTTAGAACTTTAAATGTTTTTACAGGAGGTCGTTCGTTCAAGGCTTGTTAAACACTGAGTGTGATGTAACTGACTTTCTAAAGAAGTTTAATGTAAAAGATGCTGTGTATTCAATGGCACTGTCTTGGACTGAAGTGAAAAAAGTGACTTTACAGCGGTGTTGGAGAAAGCTTTGGCCAACTGCACATCCTACATTTTAATCAACACACAGACTGTTGAGGAGGGCCGCTCGGAAGTATCCGAGCGGTCTGGAGCGCCACGATACGGATCGTGCGGCCTCCCGCGTCGGAGGTTCGATTCTTCACTCGGGCATGGATGTGGTCTTGTCCTTAGGTTAGTTTAAGTAGTTTGTAAGACTATAGACTGATGCCCAACGTAGTTTGCTCCCTTAGAATTTCGAATATTGTTGAGGAGGAACAACATCCCGAATCAGTGCCTGCAGTTTTGGATACTGTAAGGAGTGTGGCCAAATCCTTTGGAAAACGTGTCTGTACAGGAACCTGCGGAGTGTATTCAGCAGGATAACAATGAACCTATCGAGCATGAGCTGACCGATGACACCCTTGTACAAAGCGCAGTAAACCCTCAACCTTCAGAACATCTTGCAGAGACTGATTGAGATGAAATGGAAGAAAAGGGCCGAATCAACTGGGCAGAAGCCTCAGAGTCCATTAATAAGGAAAGAAGCTTGGACCTTAACGTCCCGTCGACAGCGTGGTCATTAGAGACGGATCTTACGCTCGGAATGTTTAAGTAAGGATGTGGAAGGAAATCAGCCGTGCTCTTTGAAAAGGAACCATCCCGGCATTTGCCTGGAGTGGATTTGAACCACCATCCTTCCGAATGCTAGTCCAGTGTGTTACCACTGCGCCACAACGCTCGGTTAATAAATTCATCACTATGCTGAGTGTAATACTAATTATAGTGCCACTGAACGCATTGATTTACGTGTTATTAAAAATAAATTTTATGCCGAGCGATAAAGTTGACGAAAACAAAAAACCATTCGAAATTTTTTAAAGTTTATCCTTAAATATTGTGACGTACTGTACACGTATATAAAGTAAAATGTACTGAATATAAAGTTGGTATTGGTCTAATTTTGAGCTAAATTTATTAAACTAATAATGCTGATAATCATACTCTGCAACACACAGTGTCATAGCTGTTTTCTCTGTACGGTTCAGCCTATACCGACAGTAAACAGGTACCGCCCGATAGTCCGGGCCGGCCGCGGTAACCGAGCGGTCTGCGGCGCGCCAGTCACGTTCTGTACGGCCACTACGGTCGGGGCTTCGAATCCCCCCCCCCCCCCCCGGGCATGGATATTTGTGCCGTGCTTAGTATTAGCTAGTTCATAAGTTGTTCAGACCCATAAGCTCTACAAACATTTGAACATTTTTGAACCGATAGTCCGGCATTTTCGGTAATCCGGCACCGGGTCGGTCCCGAACGTGCCGTACTATCGAACTTGTACTGTATTGTTCCCTCCAACGCTGGAGCGCTAGTCTCGTGTTTTCCCGTCCTTGTTTACTCGTAGCGAGGTGCGCGGGGCTTTGCTCGCGGCGCAAGACGCGAGGAGGCAGCGGCGGTGGTGATCGACCCAGGGAGGCAGCAGGCGGTTAGAGCTGGCAGAGGCAGAAGCAGAGGCAGGGAAGATGGCGCAGCCGTAGTAGGCGCGCCTCTACTCCACCACTAGCGGCCGTCAGGTCGATAGCGGCGGCCGCACTTTCGCCCTCTTGCCAACTTTTCCCTCCCCTCCGCGCTGACTGCGAATAGAAAATTCGATACAGGCGAGCGGCTGACAGATAATTCGCGAGGCGGGCGAGCAGTGCGCGCGCACCCGCCTCCCGCTGACACGTGTCGCTGCCCCGGCGCTCTCACACACACACACACACACACACACAGCCACCCTCCTCTCCTCTCCTCCGAGCGCGCGCCTAAAAATCCCTGCTGCCTGCGCCTATCGCAGCAGCGCTCGTCAACTCTACAGAAACGATAACTACATTCTACATCTGCGAACAGTCTTCTAAATTGACACCTATATCATTTACTTAGATGCGGCGGCGTTTTGCGACGTACACTGTCTCCCAACATTACGTATTACTTACTTTACGCAATAAGATTATAACACCCCCTTTTCCGTAAAAATACATAATTACCTCATTAGTTACGTGTGGAAGGCAACAACGCCGTTTCCTTACAATTCCGTGCCCCTGATCCCATATTTAGCACGGTGATTAATAAAATTGCAGGTTCGATGCCATGGATTCGGGACAGGCCAACACGTATTGGAACAGGGGAGTTATGACTACAGTTGGTTACTGTCTGAAACTGAGAACATAATATTTTAATAGTAGGTAACCATCAGTGGGTAACACGCGCGGTCCATACAAAACTGGCATAAACTACAGCTCATCATTTTTAGACAAAATGATACTAGCAGCAATCCAACATCTAATTGCAAGTAAAAACGACTGGCCGGCCGCGGTGGCCGAGGGGACTGAGGCGCTTCAGTCACGGTCTGCACGGCCACTACGGTCGGGGGTTCGAATCCCCCCTCGGGCATGGATCTTTGTGCCGTCCTTAGTTGTAAATAGTTCATAAGTAGTTTGTAAGTTTACAGTGGCGGCGCTAGGCGTCGGCGACGTCGGCCACCGCCGACGGCCTCGCGCCTGTGGGGGCCTCGCAAAACATTGCTAAAATTTTAGTTTTTTTGTTTAACGGTGCTTTCCAACTGCTAGATTATGTAACGACGACTTACATCTAACTTACACTAGCTTAACCGAAGGCCGAACACAACATCCGTACCCAAGCGTGGGGTTCGACCCCCGATGAGAGCGATCTCGCGCACTGTGGTATGACGCCTTAGTGCGCTCGGCCATTCCCGGACGGCAGCTATTTAGTTGTTTGTTTTATTTCCGTATGAGTGCAACAGTGATGCAATTTTTAGTTAAATACTTGCAAAACAATTTCTTCAGTACATTTGAAAAACGATTTGGAAGAAGTATATCTAAATGTTTATATAACAATGAGAATAATGCTCAGTTCCAGTCAGTACAGCTTCGGCCGAGAGAAGCTCCACAAAGTTAAAATTGATTAAGAGTAGCCGGCCGCGGTGGCCGAGGGGACTGAGGCGCTCCAGTCACGGTCTGCACGGCCACTACGGTTGGGGGTTCGAATCCCCCTCGGGCATGGATATTTGTGCCGTCCTTAGAATTAATTAGTTTATAAGTAGTTTGTAAGTTTAGGGGCTGATGACCCCGTAGTTAAGTCCCATAACCTTTATAAACATTTGAAACATTTGATTAAGAGTAACTTGAAAAGCACAGTGAGCCAAGAAATACTATCTGCGTTGTTAGTACTACCAGCTGAAGCCGAAATAGTATTAGTATTAAGACGTGATCTTAAAAAAATTCTGAGAGAAGAAAAGCTGAAAAGTCTCTCTAATTTGTGTTTGTTCATTGTAATTTTTGTAATCGCAATAATACTTGTATGTTATATTAACGGAAATTTAGTATAATGATTATTGATGTATAATTCAGCTCATTTAACATTTTCTTCATTAATGAAAAAAATGAAAGGGGCCTCGCAAAGACGATTTCGCCGACGCCCAGTTTTCGTATAGCGCCGCCACTGTAAGTTTAGGGACTGCTGACCCCGTTGTTAAGTCCCTTAAGCTTAACAAACATTTGAACATTTGGAAAACGACTGCTAGTAAATCTCAACAGCAACTGATAACGACGGAGAGCGACTGAGAGAAAGGCTGTGGCCTCAGCAGTCAGCAGCCCCCTATACGTGAGCGCTCTGCTCACATCGCGGGCGCCCTCTGGCGGCCCGTATCGCCACCGCTCACGTCCAACACTGTTTGCCACCTTTCCAGAGATGTTACAAGGTCCAGGCGACCGCGCGCAGCTACAAGGATTTGCTTCCATTGAGGTCTGTTTTTAGCTATATGGCGGCAGTCGTTCATTGCCGTCCCTATCGCGCTCAGATCTTCTTCGTCGCTCCATATATTTCTTGGCATCCCTCTTGAACCTTTGCCTTGGTGTGTTGTTAACTCCAGGATAGTTATTGGCCATCGTTTGTCGGTCATCCGCGAAACGTGTCCAGCTCACTACGAACGATTAGGCCCAGCACGGCGCACACTTGACGCAGCACAGGCAGAGGCGAGGCAGACGCGAGGCGCAGGGCCTCTGCTGGTCAGCGCGCTACTGCAAGCCGCATGTCCACTCCAAACCTCCCAATGCAGTTACTCTTAATTCCTGATTCTCCTTAAAATCAATTAATCTAATTTAATTTGTGTGTTTGTGTGTGTGTGTCTTTCGGTTAACTGCGTTATACAGGGTGTTACAAAAAGGTACGGCCAAACATTCTGGAAACATTCCTCACACACAAAGAAAGAAAATATGTTATGTGGACATGTGTCCGGAAACGCTTGATTTCCATGTTAGAGCTCATTTTATTAGTTCTCTTTAATCATGGAATGAAAACACACATCAACAGAACGTACCACCGTGACTTCAAACACTTTGTTACAGGAAATGTTCAAAATGTCCTCCATTAGTGAGGATACATGCATCCACCCTCCGTCGCATGGAATCCCAGATGGAGAATGGCTTATTGTATCACAGCCGTCCACAATACGAGCACGAAGAGTCTCTACATTTGGTACCGGGGTTGCGTAGACAAGAACTTCCAAATGCCCCTATAAATGAAAGTCAAGAGGGTTGAGGTCAGGAGAGCGTGGAGGTCATGGGATTGGTCCGCCTCTACCACTCCATTGGTCACCGAATCTGTTGTTGACAAGCGTACGAACACGTCGACTGAAATGTGCAGGAGCTCCATCGTGCATGAACCACATGTTGTGTCGTACTCGTAAAGGCACATGTTCTAGCAGCACAGGTAATCCCGTATGAAATCATGATAACGTGCTCCAGTGAGCGTAGGTGGAAGAATATGAGGCCCAATCAAGACATCACCAACAATTCCTGCCCAAACGTTCACAGAAAATCTGTGTTGATGACATGATTGAACAATTGCGTGCGGATTCTCGTCAGCCCACAGATTTACAATTTACAATTTGATCACGTTGGAATGAAGCCTCATCCGTAAATAGAACATTTGCACTCAAATGAGGAGCGATATATTGTTGGATCAACCATACGCAGAACGTTTGAACATTTTTTTTAACTTATCCCTAATTTTTCATTAGTAGGTATGGCGTTTCACAAGCGACTTCGCAACTCTGTCAGAATGTGAATCTCTTTGAACAGCCATCTGTTAGAAGCGTTCCCTGGACAGCTGATAAGAATCTTGCACAGACTTTTTTTTTCTTTTCATTATTTTTTTGCCGCGCGGGGCAGGCTGGCAGCAGCGCAGTGTTCATATGAGTTTGACATTAATGTATGGTGTAAAATACACCAGACGCAAAGTGGTCAGTGACTACATTTTTCACTCCAAGCTCTTCAAAATATTCGCGGTGTTGTATTTCAGTTCTTGTTATAAGAATAACTATGAGCAATAACTATTTTTTTTTTACCTAATAGTTTCTGCGATATTGATTGAGGAAACTGTGTTAGCGCAGAACACCCATAAATCCGAAAATAGTTGTTTTATTTTATTTTAATTTTTTTACGCAAAAAGATAAAGTCTTAGAAAGAAACTAAATACAGAAAAGGATGTAGCTTATATTCGTCTACATAAAATAATTTTTTTCGAAGCATATCGGATGACTGGAAATTTCACTTTACGGCAGATGTTGACAAGAGGCGTAGGAAAACTGTGCGCCTCTGACAACCGGACAGAGGCGTGACCTAAGAAAACCCTGTCCTGCGCCTCGGCTGCGTTAAGTGTGCGCCGATTGTGTCACATTGGAAAGCATGCGGCTGGCCACATATCCTCTGCCTCTCCTCTGACTGTGCTGCGACAAGTGTGCGTCGGACCTAAAAGCGGTCCATTCCTACAACATCTTGTTGCCAGCATAGTCGATTCTTCGTTGTGACGAATCCTCCGTTCACCAGCTGTGCCTTATACCGCACTTTCCGTTCAAATACCAGTAGCTTTTTGTAGTCTTGTTACCGAGTGCTCCACGTTTAACAACCATGTAGCGTCTTGTACAGTCTAATTTTAACCACTGTTGACAGGTAGTGAGATTGAGTAAATGGCTAAGGCTATGATAACAATGAGTGCCTGCTTGTACCCTGGAAATAATCTCGGCCTCATACGATCCCGTTTCTGTAAATACTGAACAAAGGTACTTCAACATTCTCACTTACTTGTATTTATGGCTTCTATTTACCAGTAGCTATAGCTGTCCTTTACACCTGATTCCAGTCGCCTCATCCAGAGATAATCTGTTTTTTGTTCACTGACAAGAAGTACAAACTTACTGGCAGCGTGGTCTAAAACCTCGCGCATCCTTTGCAATTATTCCTTCGAGCTGGACATTAGGACAACTTCATTTGCAAATGCAAGATGCGTGTTTTGTTTCCCTCTAACCTCGATCCAATGGAAGGTTTCAGTGACTACTTCTTGTATGATCTTTTCTAGAATGAGATTGACAAGGATTGGCGAAATACCATCTAATTGGCGCAGACCTAAGACGATGTCGAAGCTCTTCGTGTTTTGATTATGAAGTTTTAGCTTGCCATATGTTTTGCACAGGTTGATGATCTTTGTGGGCATCCCAAACTCCCTAAGGCACCTAATTAGGCTCTCAATATAGGCGCATTTATAAGCTTTCTTAAAATCTACAAATAGCTTGTTAAGGCCTTACTTGTGCCCTCACATCCACTCAGTAACGTATCTTAATACAAAAATGTTATACATTGTAGACTGGCCTCTACGGAAACTTGCTTGGTACTCTCCAATCAGGGGGTATGATTCTTTCCAGCAGACAATTGGGTACAATTTAGCAGCATATCTATTGCTCGGCAGTTGTCACACTACACTTTTTCTCCTTTCTTGTGAACTGGGCAGATCATTGCTGTCTTCCACTCTTATGGTACTTTCTCTAAAGTCCAGATCCCTCCAATTAGTTGGTGAAGCCACTCATGTATCCCCTCAGGGGCTCAGCATTAATTTGCTGAGTACGGGCTTGGCGAACCCGGGGTCCTGAGCTGTGGGCTGTGTCGCGCCAACAGTCCGCTACACCGTAAGCTCTGTGCGTGCTTCAACGACCATCGTTCGGCGCGACGGTGGAACGTTGAACGTTTCAGAGCCCGGGGATCTTGGCTTAATCGCCCGGGTCGCGAGGACGGTACAAACCTCTCTAAAAAAAACCTCAATCTCAAGGTGTGCTACGTGCCGAGGAGATGCATGGCTGTTGAGGTTGAACAGCCGCTAGCGAGCAACCTCTGAGGAACCTGCCGCACCTCAGTTGTATAAGGCTTACCCAGGCAAGCGGGGCTCTGCCTGGGTGGACTCTTATTTCCCTAGCTGCTCGTGGGACCACGATGAAAAGAACCCAAAGTAACGCTGGTGGGCGTTTAACCACCGTCTCTAAGAGAGGAAAGGTTGTGTACAATGCTGAGAAATATGACCCTCAGTCGTTCCCTGCCTTGGCAACGCCATGGGAGGAACGTAGGACAAGAAATCGAGGTGAGGCCTATGCCCCCCGATACTTAGTATGTTCCCGGACTGACGGTGAGTCGTTCACCAACACAAAGCCCCTGTTTTTTGTTGAACACGTTGAGGATAAATTCGGCGAGGTGGAAGGCATGTCAAAGATGCGATCCGGCTCTGTCCTTATTACGACGTCATCCCCAGCACAGTCACGAGCACTGCTTGCTTGTGACAAGCTGGGTGATGTTCCCATAACGATCACTCCTCATAAGAGCCTCAACATGGTACAGGGTATTATCTTCCATAAAGATCTTCTATTGCAGACCGATGACGAGCTATGTAAGAACTTGGAGCGGAGAGGAGTTCATTTTATACGTCGAGTGCATAGGGGTCCGAAGGACAACAGGGTCGCAACCGGCGCATTCATCTTGGCCTTCGAGGGCGACACGTTGCCTGAGAAGGTCAAGGTGATGATTTACCGGATTGACGTGAAGCCCTACGTTCCTCCCCCTTTGCGCTGTTTTAAGTGCTGGAGGTTTGGGCACATGTCCTCCAGGTGCACTGCCAACTCCACCTGTCGAGAGTGTGGACGTGTGGAACACCCTAACGTCCCTTGTGCACCTCCTCCACTTTGTGTGAACTGTGGACAACACCACTCCCCTTGCTCGCCCACCTACTCTGTTATGCATATTGAGAGGAAGATAATGGAATATAAAACTATGGATAGGCTGTCTTACTCGGAGGCAAAGAGGAGATACGAAAAACTGCATCCCATCAGTATGAAGACATCCTTTGCTGCAGCCACATCTTCATCTATAGAATTACCACGTGTACAGTAGGTCCTAGTGGGCTCCCAGGCCCAACCATCCACCTCTGCCCCCTAACTCCTGGGGGCACCTCAAATTCCACCGCCCCCAAAGACCCTGCTTTGGGAGCGGTAACCACCACACCAAAGGGGACATTGGTCCCCACCCCAGAGCCAGAGCCACAACAGCCTGCTCTGGCTCCTCATGCTAGGAAGGGGTCGTTCGGATCCCTTCCCTCTAAGGTTTCTCCCGCTGAATCAGCGGATGCCAGTGGATGGCAGAAAGTACTGCCAGCTGGTCATAGGGCTGCACGCCGCTCCTCAGTCCTGGGGACTGAGCTGGCAGCGCCCTCCCAGCATGAGAAACCTAAAGAGAAGCGCGAAACCAAGAAGAAGAAGGTCAAGAAACCGCCCAAGGAGAAGGATACCCCGGTGGCAACCTTGCCACCACCCCCCTCCACCTCTTCTTCTGAGGACGAGATAGAGATCCTCGCGTCCCCCAAAGACTTGGCAATTGCCGAGTCTGCGGAAGTCATGGACGTTGAGGCTCTGCCTCAGAAATTGGCGACGGCAGAAGATACTGCGACCCCTACCGCGCCGCCAAATTCAGCATGCTCCAGCGACCAGGAGGCTCTCTGATCCTCCAGTGGAACTGTGGCGGATTTTTCCGCCATCTGACAGAGTTACAGCACTTGTTGTGCCGCTTCCCAGCGTTTTGTGTAGCCCTGTAGGAAACCTGGTTTCCTGCTAATAGGACCCCAGCCCTTCGTGGGTATCGGGGCTATTACAAAAATCGTCTCATATATGACAGGGTCTCTGGAGGTGTCTGTATCTACGTCCTTGCCACTGTCCCGAGTGCCGCTGTGCCTCTACACACGACTCTTGAGGCGGTGGCTGTTCGAATCCGGGCTATGCAGGAACTGACGATCTGTTCACTTTACCTTCCTCCAGATGAGATGATTTCATTTACTGACCTTGCTACTCTGGTGGCACAACTTCCCCCACCATTTCTGATTCTGGGGGACTTCAATGCTCACCATCCCTTGTGGGATGGAGCGCAGACAACAGCCCGCGGTAGGGACATAGAGACGCTCTTATCGCAGCAAGACGTCTGCCTGTTAAACACTGGTGCACCCACGCATTTTTGCGTGGCACGAGGCACCTACTCAGCTATAGATCTCTCCGTTTGTACCCCGAGCCTGCTCCCGCATTTCCAGTGGAGGGTCCACGATGACCTTTGCAACAGCGACCATTTTCCCATCCTCATGTCGCTCCTGGATTTTCAACCTCCGGGCTGCCCATCTCGATGGTCTCTCCGTCGAGCTGATTGGCAACGCTACACCTCAGTTGCAACGGTTCCTGTTCCACTGCCAGCTGACGTGGACATGGCGATTCACCAGGTAACCAGCACGATAGTTTCAGCCGCTGAGTCAACCATTCCCACCACTTCTGGCTCCCCACGGCGTAAGTCTGTGCCCTGGTGGACGCCGGAAATCGCTGAGGCCATTCGGGATCGTCGTCGAGCGCTCCAGCGGCATCGTCGACACCCCACCTTAGAAAACCTAATAGATTTTAAACGGCTCCGGGCCCGGGCTCGACAGCTTATCAGGCAGGGTAAACGGGACTGTTGGGAGACGTATGTCGCCAGCATCGGCAGTCGCGCCTCAGCATCTCGGGTGTGGTCGCAGGTTCGGCGCCTATTTGGGTACCGTCCACCGGCGGCGATTCCCAGCCTACGCATCCAGGGTACCCTATGTACCGACCCGACTTCCATCGCAGAACACATGGTCGAGCATTATGCTCGCACCTCTGCAACATGCAAATACAGTGCGGACTTCCGTGCACTGAAGGAGCGTGTTGAACAGAGACGGCTGTCCTTTCACACGCGTCGCGCCGAAGTGTACAACTCCACTTTCAGTGAATGGGAATTCGAAACTGCCCTTGCCGCATGCCCCGATACCTCTCCAGGACCGGACAGAATCCACAGCCAGTTCATCCGGCACCTTTCCGTGGAGTTTCAACACCAGCTTCTCGCCCTATTTAACCGTTTATGGGTGGAGGGGGCTTTCCCGTCACAATGGCGGGAAAGCATCATTATTCCAGTGATCAAACCTGGTGCTGACCCACAGGTGGCTGATAGTTACCGCCCAATCAGCCTCACCAACGTTCTGTGCAAACTATTCGAACGTATGGTGGGCTGACGGCTTATGTGGATACTTGAACATAGAGGTCTGTTGTCCTCGCAACAGGGCGGTTTTCGCCACGGCCGCTCCACTGTTGATAACTTAGTGGCCCTGGAGTCTGCCATTCGTACGGCATTTAGCAGGCGTGAGCATCTTGTTGCCGTCTTTTTCGACCTCAGAAAGGCGTACGACACCACCTTGGCGCTACCACATTCTGGCTACACTGCACGCTTGGGGCTTGAGAGGCCCGCTCCCACTTTTTATTCAAAACTTTCTTTCTTTCCGATCTTTTCGGGTACGGGTTCGTACTTCCCTCAGCTCCTCTCGCGTCCAGGAGAACGGTGTCCCACAGGGCTCTGTACTTAGTTTTTAATTGCCATCAATGGACTTGCTGAGGCATTGGGGTCATCGGTTTCTTCCTCTTTGTTCGCTGATGACTTCTGCCTATATTTCAGCTCAGCTAGCATTGGGGTAGCTGAAAGGCGTCTACAGGGAGCCATTCGAAAGGCGCAGTCGTGGGCGTCAACCCATGGGTTTCAGTTTTCTCCAGCGAAAACCCGGGTTATGCACTTCTGCCGCCGTCGAGCTGTCCATTTGGACCCAGAGCTATATTTATATGATGAACTTCTTCATGTCGAAGAGACTCACCGATTTCTTGGCATGCTCTTCGACAACCGGCTCACTTGGGTGCCTCATCTTCGCCAGCTCAAGCAGAAGTGCGTGAGGTACCTCAATATCCTCCGCTGCCTCAGCCACACTAGTTGGGGAGCCGCCCGTACGAGTCTTTTGCAGCTCTACAGGGCGCTGATTCAGTCGCGATTGGATTACGGGAGCTTTGTATATGGTTCGGCAGCCCCATCTGCATTGCAGGTCTTGGACCCAGTACTCCACAGTGGCGTCCGTTTAGCGAAAGGAGCCTTTCGGACAAGCCCAGTGGCAAGCTTACTTGCTGAAGCTGGAGTCCTTCCCCTGCGATTTCGGCGGCGGCAGCTGTTGGCCTCCTATGCTGCCCATGTTCATGCGATACCGCACCATCCGAATCGCAGGCTTCTTTTTCGAACTGCTGCACTTCCATCACCACAACAACGACCGCGGTCGGGTCTTCCGATCGCGGTCCGTGTTCGTTCCGTCCTGTCGTCTCTTGAGTCCCTTCCTATCCCTCCTGCTTTTCACTGGCCTTACCGCATTGCTCCTTGGTCACTTTCACGTCCACAGTTTCGGCTGGACTTGGCGCATGTCTCGAAAGCATCTGTAGCGCCACTGAGTCTCCGTCGCCAGTTTCAGGCAGTTTTAGAGTCGTTCTGTGGCGCCGAAATAGTGTACACGGATGGTTCTGTGGTTGACGGCCGTACTGGCTACGCATACGTCCATGGTGAGCATATCGAGCAGCATTCACTGCCCTGTGGAAGTAGCGTGTTCACAGCGGAACTAGTTGCCATCTATCGGGCACTTGAACACCTCAGAGGGTGCCCTGGGGAGTCTCTCGTCATCTGTTCCGACTCCCTTAGTGGCTTGCAAGCCCTCGCCCAATGTTTCCCGAAACACCCTTTAGTGCAATCCATACAGGAGTCTGTTTCCAGGCTTGTTCGGTCTGGTCGCTCGGTGGTCTTTGTTTGGACCCCAGGCCACGTCGGCATTCCTGGAAATGAACGTGTGGATCAGCTGGCTAAGCAGGCTACTTCCTCCGGTCCATTGGCTATTAGTCTTCCGGAGAGAGATCTCCGACTGGAGTTCCGTCGGAGGATCCTTGGCCTGTGGGATTCCGAGTGGGCTGACTCCGCTCAACCCAACAAGCTTCGAGCAGTGAAGCTCTCTACAGTTGCATGGAAGTCCTCACTGCGGTCGTCTCGTAGGGAATCGGTTGTTCTCTGTCGCCTACGAATCGGCCACACATGGCTGATGCATGGCCACCTTCTTCGGCGGGAGGACGCACCACAGTGTGGCTGTGGCGCCCCCTTGACAGTGGTCCACATTCTGGTGGACTGTCCACTTTTAGTTGCCTTGCGACAATCTTTTAAGCTACCAGATGCGCTTTCTTTTATGTTAGGAGACGATGCTGCTATGGTCGAACGTGTTTTAGATTTTATTCGCTCTGCTGGTTTTTATCATGTGATTTAATAGTGGGTCCCTAAACCTGATATTTCAGGCACCTGCCATTTCACAGGTTTTAATCTGTTTTAACTTTCATCCTGTCAGTCCCATGGATGACTGGCATTTTAGTGTGTGCAGAATGGCTGGCTCATTCTCTATTATCTCTGTGATCGGCCAGCCACAATCTTCTGCTGTCCTCATTTAGTGTTATTGTCTCTTTGGTCCTTTGCTTTACTGATTTTTACCTTTAAATGTTGTCTTCGCATGTATTCTCACCTTGAACGTCTCATGCATTGGACGTGGCATATTCTTACGTGCTCTCTTAGCTAGGAACAAGGGACTGATGACCTAGCTGTTTAGTCCCCTTAAATGCTCTCTTAGCTAGGAACAGGGGACTGATGACCTAGCTGTTTAGTCCCCTTAAAACAACCATCAACAACAACAACAACACTCATGTATTGTTTCACCTTCTAATGGTGTTACTCACCGTTTGAACCACATGTTAAAGGTGTTTTCATAAATAAAAGTCATATGTCATCTTATGTTTCGGTCGTTCAGTAATAGATCCAGTAGTTTGAATACCTGCCTGTATTTTATTATGAAAGCATCGGATTCTAAACTGTTACACCATTAAATGTGATCATGTTAATAAACCGAGTTATTTATTCAAGTATTAACACACACAAAGAAAATTTACATCTTCAGAGTTCAACAAAATGAATACTGTAGTAAGACTGATTGAACACTTCAAAGGCATTCTAATGACTGACTGAGTGCACGCCAAAATTGGGCTTATAAATACATTACATTGGTTCTAGAACGTTCTACAACAAGTAAGTTATAATATTAACTATTTAATAAGTAATATTATTAAACATGAATGAATCCTTTATAAATATGACAAACAAAATTACTACAAATGCATTGGAAGTATTATTATTTCAAAACAAAACAGAAATTAGAATCACAGATAATTTACGATTAGAGCAGTAAACAGATTTGTTTATGCAAATAATTATACCCAGATTAAAGTAATTATGCAGTTTTGAAATAAGTTGATCATCACAAACAGATCAGTATATAGTGAGATACTTCAGAGAATGTTAGTTGTTTATTTCAGTGACAAAAATATATATTGTTGCACATCAATAATGCTATGTTTTTCACGAACAAAAATAATTTAACAAAATGATTTTAATAATGTTACTATTAATGCAATTGAACAGTCTCATATCATATTTCAACATTTTATAAATATATTCTCGATTAGGCATAAAGAAATGCTTAGTTGTGAATGGTATCTGGATGTTCTGTTGTCCAAACAAGCGGAATTTTATGGGGTATATTCGTTATAACCTCTGCCTGTATTCCATCTTCCCCTGGATTCTAGTTACTACCTCCAAGGAAAGGTCTAGTGACCCACAGTAACACAGTAAAGACAGAGAGAAGATAGCGTTCTTCTGAAACACACATAACTCTTTACTGATTAAATATTAAATGCTTCGAACAAATGGGACCTTTTTTGTAATTTCTCAAAGGTATTTCATTGGAATTATTTTAGGTAAGTTCAAATATTGTTGCATGAGTGTGACCGTGCACCAATAGTTTAATTCTTGTATGCTGGATGTAAGTGGTTCATATAATGTGCAAAAATCATCTGATTTCTCAGAATCAGAAGGTAACAAGACAGGATTCCCACAGGGATTAGTCTTGGGTCCTCTGCTGTCCTTTATATGAAGAAGCACACCTGATAAACAAGAATTATCAGATGAATTTGTAGATAACGACTATCAGAAAATCATTAAGTGATAGATTCTCTTTAAAATTTGATAAAACACATTATATACAGTTCTCTACAGTAAATGGCATAAAACCATTAATATAGACTCCGGATAGAAGTCTGTAGCTAAGGTAGAATATTCCAAATATTTACGTGTGTGCAATGATGAGGGATTGAATTGGAAGAAACACATTGATAAACTGTTGAAACGTTTTAGTTCACTACTTTCGCTATTAGGTTATTGCAGATTTTGGTGATATACATCTCAGTAAATTAGCATACTATGCGTATTTTCATTCACCTCTCTCATGTGGCATGATATTTTGGGGTAATCCATAACTGAGTAAAATAAGAATTCATCTTATAAAAATATCTAATCACAAATATTGCTGGTGTCCATCCAAAATCAACCTGGAGACATTAATTATTTAAGGAAGTAGGGATCTTCACTGTAGCCTTCTCTTTCGTACTCAGACTGGTTTGATGCAGCTCTTCACACTACCCTGTCCTTTACAAGCCTCTTCACTGAGAACCTACGTCCATTCGAATGTGCTTACTCTACGATCTTTACCCCACAAACGTCCTTCTAATGCTAAGTAGATGATTCTTTGATTTCTCAGAATGTGTGTCACCAAACTATTCCTTCTCTTAGGATTTCAGTAACTCCATTTCTCCCAAATTCTGTTGAGCACCTCCTCTTTACTTACGTGCTCTACCCATCTAATCTTCAATATTCATCTGTAGCACGATATTTTAAAAGCTAGTATCATCTTTTGAACTGAACTCTTTATCGTCCACATGGACCGCTTCCATACAACTCTACACTCACACAAATGCTTTCAGAAAGGACTCCCTAACATTTAAATTAAATTGGATGTCTACAACTTTCTCTTCTTCAGAAACGCTTTTCTTCCCACAGCCATTCTAAATTTTATATCTTCTTTACTTCGGCTATAAGAAGTTATTTTTCTAACCAAAAAACAAAACTCACCACTAATTTTGTTATCTCCTTATCGAATCTAATTCCTTCAGCATCGTCTTATTTTCTGACACTTCATTTCATGACCCTTGCTTTACTCTTGTTAATGTTCATCTTCTACCCTCCTTTCAACACACTGTCCTACGTTCCTTATATTTTACTCCTGATACCTTCAGAATTTTGAAAAGTGTATTCCAGTCAACACTGTCAAAAGCTTTCTCCATCTCTGTAAATGCTAAAAACGTAGATTTGCTTTTTCTTAACCTATCTTATGAGATAAGTCGTGATGTGAGTATTGCCTCTCATGTTCCTACATTTCTTCTAAATCCAATCTTTCGCAACGTCATATCCTATAAGTTTTCGATTTGTCTAAAAATAATTCTCGTTAGTATTTTACAACCATGACATGTATTCCTTCTGCCTTCCAGCTTTCCCTTCTTTGCTTGGTACTGGTTTTACATTTGAGTTCTTGATATTCATGCAGCTGGTTTTCTTATCCCCAACTGTATCTTTTATTTTTCTGTAGGCGGTATCTATCTTTCCCCTAGTTATTCAGTCTTCTGTGGTCTTGCATTTCTGCTCTAGCTATTCTTGCCTAGGCGGGCTGCACTTCCTATCAATCTCATTTCTCAGACGTCTGTACTCCCTTTGGCCTACTTCACTTGCTGCATTCTTGTATTTTCTCCTGTCATTTAATCAATTAAATTCAGTATCTCATGTGTTATCCAGGAATTTCTATTAGGCCTTTTCCTTTTGCCTATATGATCCCCTGCAGCATTCACTGCTCTATCTTTTAGAGCTATCCATTCTTCTTCTACTGTATTACTTTCCCCCCTTTAACAAATTTTTGCCTAATGTTCCTTCTGAAACTCTCAACCACCTCTGGTACCGTGTAGATGCATGTGTATATTTGCTTGTAAAACTATAAACTCCGCCCTAAGGCCTCTGGAGTCCCAACAGGTGTTGATCAGCCGCCATGTCACCATCCTCCCAAAGGCATCGACGGATGTGGTATGGAGGGTGAAGTGGTCAACGCACCTCACTTATGGCCGTAGGTGCCTCAAGTTCTCAATCAAATAGGTAGTCAATTGTCATCACAATTGCCAAAAGCACTCGCCAGACCCCGGCGGTAACACAGCTAAGTGGAAGCCAAGCTCGACATTTGTTCAGTGATGTGGCAGGAGATGCTATCTACTGTGACACACCCGCGACATAGCTGAATGCTTGGAGGTTTTGTAGGTGGCCAGGGGAAGGGGATGGAGAGAAGTGGGGGTCTATGGACATGTGCAAGGATGGAAGGGAGAAAAGGAGGTTTAAGAGGCCAGAAGGACAAGCTTTGGGAGACAGGAGTGGTGAAGGAAGGAGGGTGGGGAGAGATATCAAAGCTAACTGGAAGGATAGATGTGTGGGTGGAGGGCACCATCCTAGAGGGAGAGATATTGCAAGTTGCCATGGGACAGGACATAGAGAGTGTAGAGATGGTGGCGTAGGCAGAAAGTCGACTTTGATTTATTGGGAAAATTTTGGAAAGGTGATTTTTCTGTAAAGGAGACCACAAATCTAATGTTCAAATGTTTGTAGAGCTTATGGGACTTAACTACAGGGTCGTCCCTAAACTTACAAACGACTTATGAACTACCTAATACCAAGGACGGCACAAATATCCATGCCAGATGAGGGATTCGAACCCCCGACCGTAGTGGCCATGCAGACCGTGACTGGCGCGCCGCAGACCCTTGGCCACTGCGACTGGCAGGCCACAAATAAAACGCTTGTGCGACCCAGTCTTGAGTATCGCTCAAGTGATGGGATTCCCATCAAATCAGTTTAATGGAAGATATAGATCAATTCAGAAGCAGGCAATTAGGTTTGTTACTGGTAGGTTCAAGCAATGTGCGATTGTTGCTGAGATGCTTTAGGAAGTCAAATAGGAGTCGCTGGAGGGAAGGCGACATTCTTCCCAAGAAACACTGTTGAAGGAATGTAGTGGACAAGAATTTGAAGTGGACTGCAGAATGATTTTACTGCCCCCAACCTACAAAGATATTAGGGCTCATACAGATGCATACAAGTATTAGTTTTCCATCACTCTATATTAGAGTGGAACAGCAAATCAAATAACTTGTAGTGGTACTAGGTACCCTCCGTCACGCACCTTTGGGTGGTTTGCGGATTATGTATGTAGATGTAGAGGTAGATGGTGGGGGGATGCAAGGTGAAGGGCTGGCAGAGAGCCAGGATCAGCGAGGAAGGGTTTAACAAAGGGATTGGGAGGGTCGAATTTATGGGAGAAGTACTGGAGGTCAATATGTTCAAGGAAGAGGAGGAGGTGAGGGGGGGGGCAGGTTGAGACCATATAGAATCTGAATGGGAGAGGGGAGATAGATACAGAAGGTGAGGTGAAGCACATGGTTTTCTAGAATTTGGAGGGAATTGTAGAAGACAAGGGAAACAGATATCCAAGCAGGGTTGGCAGAGCATTGCATGGGGCACATGTGGGATTTAATAGATGATGGTGGAGGAGTGCAATCCCCAGTTTCGGCCAGAAACGAGCTTGAGGGTATGCCGACAATTGTCGGCTTTCTTTTGGATGAATATTAGGCGAAGATTCCAAGAAATGTTGAGAGTGGGGGTCAAGTAAAAGCTGTGGGGACAGAGGGAGGCACGATTACGCAGGTGATGATCACCTGGGTGTTGGTGGGATTGATGGACAAGAATCACTGGTTGCACCAAGAGGCAAACTGGGTGAGGTAGGTTTTTAGAGGGTGTTGGGACCAGGCAAGGGAGGGAGCTCAGACAAGGAAGGTACTCTCATCAGCATATTGGAATAGGTGGACTAAGGGCGAGGCAGTGGCATGTCGAAGGTGTAGAGATATATGATAGGGGAGAAGACGGATCCTTTAAGAATGCCATTGGAGGAGGTATGCATTATGAATTATGGATGGTAACATGGGTCAATGGGAGAGGAATGAGGCAATCATTCAGACGTAATTGATGTGAAGGACATAGGTTTGAAGTTTGAAGGGCAGACCAGAATGCAACACCCTATCATAAATGTTTAGTTTTAGGGATACGAAAATAGCGTAATTATGGGAGTTAAGTTGGAGGGAGAGGAGGTGAGTGAGGCAGAGGAAGAAGGAAGATCAAAGGTCTCACTGTGTATTGGAAGGGAGATGGAATTGGTGGTGATGAATTCTTTGGGAACGGTGGTTGCAGAGACCTTGCTGAACAGTGCTGAACAGATGGTAGGAAGGGCTATTGGAAGGAGAAGGTCGTTGTTTGTCAGGAAATATGAGGATGTGCGAGATTTGCCATAGGTTGGGGTAGTATGTGGTAAAGAGGATGATGTTGTAAAGGGAGGCCAGGGCGTCTAGGAAACGGAGTGTCTTGAACTGGAGAAAAGTGAGGCAGTTGCGACTGGGATTGGTGTGCGTTTTGTGAGAAGTGTCAGCTGGATAGGTGTATTAAGTTTGGAGGGGGCATATGGTCCAAGTATTAGAAGCCAGGGGTGAGAGTCGAGATGGATGTATCAATCCATTCACAGACATCAGCGAAGATGGAGTAATCAAAGTTGGGATTGTCAGAAATGGTGAGGAAAGAAGCAAAGTGGTTGGCCTTACTTAGCTTATTAAGGAAAGGGAGGCCAACGTGAAGGAGTGGTTATTGTGAGTGTACCTGTCCCCAGCAAGTCAGTGGAAAGTATTTCAACAGTTAGAAGAGTAAATGGGGTGATGGTAGTCAGAAGACTGTGCACATGTCACTGTTGTTGACGGTAATGAAGTGTATCCAGGTTATGGGAGCAGAGAAGGTAATATTGTGTCACGATTCATGGAGGAGAAAAACGACCTGTGAGTATGAATGGCTTTGTTGGGAATATGAGTGGTAACGGCGAAGGCAGGGTCTCTTGCAGGAATGAGGCGGCATGGTCAATGGCTCAGGGCTATGGAGAGGGAGAGGGTGTCTATTGACGTGTTTAGCGATGGATTGCCAGCGGACATTCCAGTTTTCGCAGGAATAGTTGTGGACTAGTTTGGATGGAGAAGCAGGGTGGGTAGCACAGGGGAATAAAGGTTTTGGGTAATGGTGATGCGGATGGGACCCCTGTTATATAATGATACGAAGACTAGCGGTGTGAGCGGCGACGCCGCCTCGCTGACGCCACAGGCTAGTGGATGCTGACGCTGCTCCACCCGCTGCAAACGCGTCCGACTGCCGTTGTTCGCTCCACCGGCTTGCTTGCCCACGTTAACCCCCGTGCTGCCCGCCGCTGCCTGCGGAGACCATCCCGGACTGGGGTGATCCGCACCCCTCGCCACTCGGCTGGTCATAGGAGGCGTCGTAGGCGTCCACACCACGCCCCCGGCGCGCCGCCCCCCTCGCCGCAGGCCTTCCACGCCACGCGCTGGACCAACACCACCTTGAAGACATGGCCTCAAAACAGCCCGTGCTACGTCACACTGACCAGGTCGAATTGCTGGCCACTAGGACACGCACCCTGCCTCGTGGCGGGCAGCCAGTAAGTTGCCGGCTGCGACCTGGTCAGTGTGACGTAGTACGGGCTGTTGTGAGGCCATGTCTTCAAGGTGCCTCGCCGCTGGCGATGCCGGAGCTTCGCTGCCAACACCTCGCGGATGCTGCTCCGGTCTCCTCCCGTCGTGGAGACTTTCTCCACCTGCTTCCGCTGCTGCTACCGACAATGGAGCGGATGCATCCTCTGCTACTGCTTCCGAGGCCGATCGGATCGACCGTACCGACCACACTGGATGTATCGAACCTGTCATTTTCGCTCGAATTTATTCGGTGAGGTTGACCCCGTCGGTTATTGCCTTGATTGTTTCACAACTGTGACATAGTCACTTATTGCTAAATGTTACCGCTTTCCTTTCTACTCCAGCCACCAGTTCCCTTCAGTAACGCACTTTCCTACGTGTTGCGTAGTACGGGCGTCTGCACTGCCCCACTTGCGTCGCCAGATATCCACAGCACTGGACTACTTTGATCGCTGACTTTGCAAGCTTGCTTGTCCTGCTTCACTTAACGTCAACTCGTCCGCTTTCGACACAGGGCCGCTTCTGTTTGCCACTAAGTCCAACCTAGTTACAGGCCAACTTTCCCCACTTTTATTAATTATAAGTTTTGTGCCTCCTACAGTTTTAATGGATAATAATTTCACGCTTATCCTGCGCATCTAGTGAATCCGTTCTTCGTGATACCGACATTACAAGATTACAATGGCCATCCAGACATGTAACCTAACGAACATGCCTGGGATATGTTTTCGGACGAGACGACCCACCAGCCTAAGAGAGAGATCTACGCTGAATCGTCTTTGAGGAGTGGGATAATCTGGACAAACAGCCCATGATGATCTAGTGGACAGTGTGACGCGACGAATACAAGCAGGAAGAAGCGTTACCGTGTGTGAGAGGTGCTGGTGTCTGCTGCAACCTGTAACACACATTCAGACTCTCTAAGTTATTGTCCTACAACTTGTTTATGTCATCGTGAGCAATAAAGAGAACTGAAATGTAGTTTTTTCTATAACTCTATTTCACTTTTATATAAAGGGTCATGGACCCTTACAATCCTGGTGACTAAGGATTCGTACTATATAGGGTTTGGCACCCTCTCTAACTTAAGAAGAAGAAAAAAACTGAACCGAAAACACATTGATCAACGATCAACGATCCTCCAACCTTCATAACGATCAATTCCTTCCTTGTTTCCTGCAGCTCTACCTATTCCTCGGTTACATGTTCGAACAACATATCCACACTTCCAGGAGATAACCTCTTCTGCCCCCACGAAGATCGGCAACTACTCCTATCACCCACTACTCGAGAACAGTTCCCAAATTTCTCACTTACGGTCAAACTCTAAAGAAGAATTAAGTTTAACTATCAAAATGTGTGTTTTCTCAAGGATGTGAGACTACTATGTTTGTATCCAACGAAACTGTATTGTACTGTCGTCGCTGTTATTGGACAAATTTAGACGTACAGTGTAGGAACAATCAAGTAGTATTTATTTTGTTGTTACAGAAATCAATATTGTTTGGTTATGTATTTAAATATTTACAATTAAGAAATGTAGTACTCCAAACGTAATGTAGACCTACAGTCTAACTAGTAAATAATATTAATCTTGTCGATAATTACAGCTTTATGGTGAAAAAAGACACTAACGACGCTTACAGTTGTCTCTGTTTACAAATTTTTACAATATTAAGAAATGTGAGGTAAATTCTTTGTCTTACAAAATTTCGGACTGTTTCTCGAGTTGTTTTTAAGGGGATCTGGAATGCCGCAAAATGCTAAAAAATCATATTCTCAGTTTTTAAGCTTACAAATTAATTTGAAGTTTTCTGCTTAAAATGGTGCAAAATTTGTTAAGAAATTCTAATAGAAAATATTTTTATTTCATTTTTCAAAATTATGAGTGTGGCAGGAAAGTCCTACAGCTATCTCCGCTGTATCGTGACAACACAAAACGAGCTGCTCTTCTTTGGACTCTTTCGATGTCCTCCGTCAAACCCACCTGATAAGGATCCCACACTGGGCAGCAATACTCCAAAAAGGACAGACAAGCGTAGTGTATGCAGCCTCTTTGGTAGTTCTGTTGCATATTTTAAGTGTTCTGCCAATAAAACTCTGGTTCGCCTTTCCCACCACATTATCTACATTTTCTTTCAAGCTTAAGTCTAGGGTAATAGAAATTCCTGGGTAATTAGTGGAGTTTACAGCCTTCACTTTTGATTGATTTATCTTGTACACAAAGTTTAACCGATTTCTTTTCGTACTCATGTGGGCGACTTCACACTTCTCATTATTTAGAATCAATTGCCAATTTTTACACCGTAGTGATATCTTATTTAGATCGTTCTGCTGTTGGTTTTCATGTTCAGATGATTTCACTAGACGGTAAATGACGGCGATCTCACAAATCACTAAACCAATAACATTGAAATTTTCAAAAATCTAAACAACCACTGAAGTAAAATAAAGACCAACTCTGGATTATTGTCTGAATCAAGGAAATTTATATTAATTTTTTCCATAAAAATGGCTTAACGGTAAAAAATTTACAAATATTATACCAACAATAATAAAACCGTGGTTCTCGTTCAGTGAGCTAACAATATACGCTGAAAATAGCTGCCATAATTTCAAAGTTCTATATATTAAGGTTCCAGAGAAAAAGGTAAATAAAGTTAGGAAATTCAATGTTGACAAGATTGGGCCTTCTGACACAGCTTGTCCGCCTCCGTAGTCGAGTGGACATCGTGGTAGATTGCCACGCAAGGGGGCCGGGTTCGATTTCCGGTCGGGTCGGAGATTATCTCCACGCGATGGGCCGAAAACGACCACAGCTGGTGTCTAACGGCCAAACCTGCATCAATCATACGACTTCCCTTAAGAAAAAAAGAACTATAGAAAACGCTTTTCACTTATAATAAGAAAATTAGTGGTAAGTTAATCACGTAAATACTTTTATGCTATCCTATTAAGACTTCGGCTCTAGATTTCCAGAAGGCTTTTGACGTCGTACCTCTTAACCTCCTCTTTATCAAATTGAGTGGTTATGGAATATCGCCCCTGATTTGTGACTGGATAGGAAATTTCCTGTCAGACAGGACACAGTTTTTAGTAATAGATGGTAAGGCATCGACTAAAACAGAGGTGATATCGGGCGTTCCACAGGATAGTGTTATTGGTCCTGTGGTGTTCCTTATCTACATAAACGATTAGGTTGTTTGCAGATGACGCCGTTATTTATCGTCTAGTAAAATCATCTGAAGATCATACAAACTGCAGAACGATCTAAATAAGATGTAAATGTGGTATAAAAATTGTCAATTGACTAAATAATGAGAAGTGTGAAGTCGTCCACATGAGTACGAAAAGAAATCCGTTAAACTTTGTTTACAAGATAAATCAATCGAAAGTGCAGGCCGTAAACTCCACTACATACCTAGGAATTACTATTACTTCAGACTTACACTAGAAAGAACACGTGGATAATGTCGTAGGAAAGGCAAACCAGAGATTGCGTTTTATTGGCAGAACACTTAAAAGATGCTACATAACTACTGAAGAGACTGAATACATCACACTTGTCCGGCCTGATTTGGAGTATTGCTGCCCAGTGTGGGTTCCTTAACAGGTGGGTTTGACGGTGGACATCGAAAGAGTCCAAAGAAGGGCAACCCGTTTTCCACTGTCACGTAACACAGGAGACAACGTCACGGAAATGATACTGGATCTGGGAAGGGAATCATTACAACAACGGCGCTTATCGCAGCGGCGTGGGCTACTTACGAAACTCCAATCGCCAACATTCTTCTCCGAATGCGAAAATATATTGTTGATTGCCAGTTACATAGGTAGAAACGATCATCAGAATAAAATACGAAAAATCGGAGCACGAACGGAGAGATTTAGACGTTCTTTCTTCCCGGGCGCTGTTCGAGAATGGGATGGTAGATGAATAAAGGTGGTTCGATGAACCCTCTGCCAGACACTTAAAAGTGAATGAAATAAATCGCAATTTGCGATGTTATGGCTTCACTGTATGAGGTTTAGATGGAATAACAAAATGTGGTGAATGAAAATTTGTGCCCGGCCGGGATTCAAACCCAGGATCTCCTGCTTACTAGGCAGACGCGTTGCCCACTCCGCCACCGAGGACACAGTGATCAGCACGACTGCAGAGACCTCTTCCCTGCACGTCTCCCGCCACACACAAATCTCCATTTTCTACGCTGTCTCTTTCCTATACCACAGCCTATTTATTCTATAATTCTCGCAGCCACAATACTGTATTCCCGCATCAGGAAGAACAGACCTTGAGGTATCGAGACACAAATTAATTGTCGTCAGGAGCCTAGCCTCGGCTTGTGTACAACTATATATTTTTGACGAATGAATGAAATAAATCGCAATTTGCGATGTTTTGGCTTCACTGTATGAGGTTTAGATGGAATACCAATGCGGAAATACAGTATTGTGGCTGCGAGCATTATAGATTAAATAGGCTGTGGTATAGGAAAGAGACAGCGTGGCGAATGGAGATTTGTGTGTGGCGGGAGACGTGCAGGGAAGAGTCCTCTGCAGTCGGGTTGGTCACTGTGTCCTCGGTGGCGGAGTGGTCAGCGCGTCTGTCTAGTATGCAGGAGATCCCGGGTTCGAATCCCGGCCGGGCACGAATTTTCATTCGCCACAGTTTGGTATTCCATCTGAACTTCATACAGTGAAGCCATAACATCGCAAATTGCGATTTATTTCGTTCATTTGAACGCTGTAATTCGTCAAAAATATATATAGTTGTACTTAAAAGTGACTTGCAGATGTGGATGTAGATAGATGCCTCTGTTTCATTACTACGCAGTGTTTGTAAAAATACTGTACTCAAAAACTTAAACTCTGTGCATTAGGAACTGATGTTTTTCTGCTTGTTGGAGTCACATATCCGTGGCGTTCACGAGTTTGTTGTGGCTGTGATGAGCCAGTGTCACTAGGTGGCTCTGGCTGAGCGTCCTGCCGCCGAGGGGAGGAGCCAGAGTCTGGTGGGCGGGAACCGGCCGCAGGGATTTCGCAGGATTTACGATCGTGTCGCGCCGCGCACGCCGGTCCTACACCTCTGCACGCGCGGCGTCTCCAGCATTCCACCTGCAGACCGGAGAGGACCAGCCGTATGCGGCCCAATCACGCCCCTCTTCGCTCTGTCCTGGAACCTCTGGCACCTCGAGCTGCACTCGTGGCGCGGCTCTTCTTCGTTTTTCCTTCTTCCCTCGGTGTGTCGCGGCTGCAGCAGCGGCTAGTGGCTCGCCTTGAGCAGAAAGTCGCCAATTCAGTTTTCAGCGTCGACGCAGCGGGACTCTGGCCAAAACAAGCGACGCCGCGAACCACTCGCGTTCCTGAAGGCGATAACGCAGACGCTCGTAAATATCGGGAGGCAAGAGTAGCGTGCAGCGTCTCCACTGCGCCTGGCTGGCGCAGAAGGCATCAGCGTCTCCTCATGTCCTGCAGAAATATAACGAGCTCCTTCATTTCGACTTCAAAACCATTAGGGGATCAGTACAGAAAAAAAAAGTTCAAATGTTTGTAGGGCTTATGGGACTACGGCGTCATCAGTCCCTAAACTTACAAACTACTTATGAACTAACTAATACTAAGGACGGCACAAATATCCATGCCCGAGGGGGGGATTTGAACCCCCGCCCGTAGTGGCCGTATAGAACGTGACTGGCGCGTTGCAGACCGCTCGGCCACTGCGGATCAGTTTAGATATCTGGGTTCTGAAGTATTGTCATCGGCAGAATGAACTGAAACGGTTCGACGTCTTCATGCCAGTTCTTCGAAACGGAGGTAACAAAATGACGGCAAACGAGATAGCCGTAATAAAAAAGTTGCTGAAGAGGGGCTTGGTGTTGACTTGCGTTTACTCTAGCAAACGAATTAGACAAGCAGTTGCGTTCAGATGGTGTAGTGAGCAGGAAGGTGCAACGCAACAACAACGTGACTTACCTGAAGCTATGGCATGCAGAGCCATAGAAAGGTTGGAAGTAGTGTTGCACGCCAGCTCTGTAGTAGGGGTGTAGCGGTAAAATTTTCCAAGTCTTCGGTTGGTTGCTGTGGAATCGATACGGGTGTGTGGGCAGAACGGGGCAGGGAAACAGCCGCGGTGGACTAGCCGAGCGGTCTAAAGCACCTCGCTGCGGAGCGCGCAGTTGCTCGCCGTGGAGGTTCGAGTCCTCCCTGCGGCATGGGTGTGTGTGTTTGTTCGTAGGATAGTTTACCAAGGTTTAAGTCGTTTGTAAGCTACGACAGATGACCACGCAGTTTGGTCCGATAGATTTACAGACATTTGAACATTTGAAGGGAAACAGCAGGTACTTTGAGTCATACTTACTGGGTGAAACTGTCAGGAATGGACGCACACGCGACGGACTGAATAGCACGCATCAGAGGAAGTTAAATGTGAGGAAACAATGCCTAAGTCTAACACAACAACGCGTATCCGGAGCCTTTGGAACCACCAGTTAAGCTCTTGAGTGAACACGGCAAGATATACAACGCCGACACATTCGTACGACAGGGCCAATGTGGTCATGACTGAGTGCGTAGGGGAAATATGAGCCGCTCCACTCACCGCTATATACACTCCAGCGCTCGAGGTCATAGTCAGTCAGTCAGACGAATCGATGGCTTACCTTTCATTAGCACTCGATTCCCTGACAGGTACTAAGGCCGGTACAAGTCTATTACAGAACTCCAGCATCCTTCTACATCAGCTGACAACCGGCGGATGCCGACTTCTGACTAACTTCGACTCCTGCGCTACAAACGACTACGGACGCAGAGGAAGAAATCTGAGGACTTCCATGTCCTGCACACCGAAAACTCACAGTTACTAGGAGAGAAGCCTACCTGCCGGTAGGCCAGGAGTCAGCGCACATCACGACCACACGACAACCGTCAACGCGGTCCAGTATGCAGGGAACCAGAACTACCAGACGGGACGTGCGGATCTCTCATTCACACGTTCTACCGTACTTCCGTACGGTTCACAACAGACGGCGCGGCAGCAGGGCTCCTGCCTGTGCCCGCTGAGCTAGTGCGGTCGCAGCCGCACTGTTAGCGCACAGTATGTCGGAAGCTCCCCGACGTCATCGACCCGTTCGCCTGGAGTACTCAGAAATATGTACCACTTCAGAATAAATGTTTTTTTGAACAATATTCTTTCATTACTAAAACGGCGGTACCGGAACCGCACCTACCTCTTCCTGCAGGGCATACCGTGGCGGTTAGGAGTCTGGCCTCCTGACAAATAACCAGCTCTCCAACGCCACCTGACTGCGCGCCCGCCAAGGGGTGCGCCATCAACCGCTCGACCCCCTGCAGCAGACACAGAATGAGGTGCCTGCAACGGTGTCGCGAATTCTGGGCCCAGTGAATTCTGGGCCCACTGAATTCTGGGGGGTTGGAACACTTGCGCGGAGTGACACTTGCGCGGAGTGACACTTGCGCGGAACCCGGGACCCTTGGGGCGGCTAACGGCTTTTCCTGGGTACAGGCACACCAAGAAGTCTAGCACTGCTGTTGTCAAGTTTCCACACTGTCAACATAACACGAAACTCAGTGAAATTGCACAACCCTTTAAAGCTGAAGAGCAATATAGTAACTTGTTCTAACTACATATGAATTCGTTGAGTGTTCCTCCTGGAAACAAAAATGTATTTTAATAGGGATCATGTTTGGAGAGTTATTAAGACATTCTTTGCTACTACAAGACGATGACTTTCCACAGTCATACCTCCTAAACGCATATTATTCAGAACACTAAGCATATCCAGACACCTGAGCAAGCAATAAATATATTAGGCATCCTGCACAGATACGTTGATGTAATTGACCGCTATGTAGTTAACCCCACTATCAAGCAACTTCCATCTCTTTAAAAATAGCTACTATGCTTTTTAATAGGAGACGCAACCTTAAACCTTCAATTAAAAAAACGTTAATAATAAGTCAATGAGTATTTTACGTACTTGAAGCGTTTATTCGTAGACCCCAAAACGATTTGGCTGTATTCGAATTAGAAATACATCTAAGAAATGTATGAAATACGGTATGTGTAAGGGAATGTCACACACCGAAAAATGCTAGAGATAAATTCTATTTTCCATCACCGTCATATAGAACCATTTTTACTCCGAACTTGGCATAAACCAACAGGGAGAAACAAGTTGCAAGACTTCCAGGAAAAATGAAGCGAAATTGACAGCCAATAGTTGGTTATAAATTACATTGCCTGTTAACTGTATAAATATAAATTTCAGAATACGCGGAACTCCTGTTCAGTACAGTCAAAAAGGTCTAAGGTAATAGGCAGTGGTTTACAATCAGATATCCGTATCACTCTCCTCCTCAAGAAGTCTGTGTGAAGATTTATATTCAGAACATTCAAGAAAAATGTGTTGAAACTACAAGAAGCAGCTCATTTACTCAGGAAGGGAATACGTTATGGTGCCCGTAAATTTGAATGGCTGTATCTCTTGTAGTAACATTCATTTTTTGATAAAATGTTAAAATCCAATATACCAGAATTTTGTTTTTCTAAACTCAGTGCCAACTTTTTTTGTCGAAATTTTTGCAGGAAGTATTATTGTCGTGATTTCATACTTCTATGCATTAATATTATCAAACATGTAATTTGTGTCACAAATTACGCGGCCGGTCCGGTCGGATGTTCGAGTCCTTCCTCGGACATGGGTATGTTTGTTTGTACTTTGCCTACGTTATTTTAAGTAAGATTAAGTAGTGTAAGTCTAGCGACCGATGACCTAAGTAGTTTGGCCGCATAAGACTACACATATACACGTAGTTTATTTATTTCATCACCATATTTAAGTACTAATAATTAAAGAAATTTAAATGTAGAAATTTGAAATAAACACTGAAAACAAATGATTGGTATTTCTCATAAAATGAATGCACAGAACCGTTGAATGATGTCTTGTGAATGTACCTACAAAATCTGACATATGAAAATTGTAGTGTGAGTCCCAAATTTGTTTTTTATGTAATAACATTAAAAACATATTAAAAATTGAGAACTCGAAAACTAGTGAAGTTGTGGACTTGAAGCTTTTTGTGTTGCTAAATCTTTACATTGTAAACACGATTTTAAAATTTGGTTGCTACCGCCAAAGTAGACGAAACGTTAAATTTTTTGGTGTAATCTTCGCCGTGTAGACTGTATGTTGTAGAAGTCTACGTCGAATCTAATTAGAATCATACCTCTGAGGAGAGAACGTTGTTTGCACTTCTCCTGCGTTTCTAGTAGGCCGTGCTGTGCTACGTAACGACATCGTACCGTTCCACTTTACCGAGAGCTATATATGTATTGGTGTGATGTTTGTTCTTTCGAAATAAGACATCACACCAATATATGTATCATTTAGACGCAAAGATTCTGGGATCTGTTTTCATCGCTAACGCGACTAACAACGTTAGACCTCGTGTGTAAACAGTTAAAGGTTATGAATGCCACTGGAAAAATGCATAAGTAACACCTGTTGTTTGAAGATGACCTGAAATTAGCCGAAATCGATATCTCATAATAAACATAAGGTGTAGCTGTCTATATTTCATAATGCTATTCCTAACATATTTAAAAACTGCTCAAAAGCACATACAAAAAACCTTTATAATGAGATTGTATATAATTCCACGATCAAATTGTGTTTTAGTTATTTGTAGTAATACACCCAAAGATCTGCCCTTGCTTTTAGTGCCTTGATCAGCTGTTTATTCTTAGAGGTTTTATTAGGGACAGGAAAAATTCGCATTTGCGATAAATGCGAATACAGATGCGAATTCTGACTCAAAATGCAGTAAATCCGAAATTGTAGTTAGCAACGGTTGCGCTCAATTCCGATTTCATCACATTCCTCTTCACATGGTGCTGTATTGTAAATCGAGTGATATTTGTATGACGTGTTATCTCCCTGTTGAATGAGGCTGTGATATCTCCGGGCCGTTACTACTGCTCCACCTCGCTCGGTGGGCCTTTCCCTGAATACGGCACAGGTGGCGGCTGGAGGGCGTGGAGTAGGGGTGGTGTAACTCTACTTCTGAAACACCCTGTTCACTACCTGCAGCGTCCGGATCTCCGCGCAAGTGTCTACAAATTCCCTTTCCGCGCAAGTGTCACTCCCCGCAAGTGTCACAAACTCGAATTCTGGGCCCGGAAATGGTCGGGCCACTAATCCTGCCCCCCCCCCCCTCCTTCCCCACGCCTGGCCTGGATGGGTGCCGCCCGGGCCGGCCGCGGTGGCCGGGGGGACTGCGGCGCGCCAGTCACGGTCTGCACGGCCACTGCGGTCGGGGGTTCGAATCCCCCTCGGGGGAGTTTGTAAGTTTAGGGCTGATGAACCCGTAGTGAAGTCCCAGAAGCTATACAAACATTTGAACATTTGGTGCCGACTTCATTATTTTGCGCCGGTAGCTTGGTTCATGTACGAGTAAACACACTCGGCCCTGAAATACTTTTCTACAAACATTACAAGGCAACAGTGAGCGGCATTGTTATAGTACCTGTGGCTGCAATTCGAATGGTTCCAATGTTGCCAGAAAACATTGTGGGCCAGTGTTGTCGGCAATAACAATTTTTATGGCCCGTGCAAACGTTGCTTTACGTGCTGTACTGATGAAAGAGGTACGGAGATGGTCAAACAAGAAACAAAAGTGATACAGTTGGAAATGGTCATGTAATTTCTGTTTGACAACTTTTACTTATGATTGAATATTCAGAAGCTACCATGGAAAACCTGGAAACCAAATTACAAACACAGAATTTTAAAATCACGTCTGTTTGACAAAGAACATTGAAATTGATGTAAAATAAAATCTGTTCCACACCCATCGACCTGCGAATGTTAGACCTACATGTAATGTACATGAACCAGGAGTGTGCACGTATAGATGCACGAACTGAATACTACGCAAGTTAGAGTCGTACTGGCAGTGACTGTCTAAGCGGTTGGACGTTGGACGAGACCTTCGGGACCGTGACTGACAAGGAGCGTTCCCAGGGGGGCAGGGAGGCTCTGCCCTCGCCACAGGCAGGTAGTTTCCAGGAAACTGGGCCCAGAATTCGCACATTTCTGGTTGGGCCCAGAATTCACTGGGCCCAGAATTCAGTGAACCGCCTGCAACTATTGGAGTGTCCCAAAGTGTAATTTACAGAACCTGGACGCGATTTCAAACAACAGGGACTGGGTAAAAGTGCAGTTTATGCGGCAGCGGCTAGCCGTCGCGCTCGCTAGGTTGGGAACGGCAGAGCAGCCAATCAGGAGTCGCGAACCGCGGCCAATAAGAAAGAGCGTTACAATTGTACAATGTAAACAAATCGAAGCGGTGTATGCAAAAGTTTTTGACGATCAACAAGTTACAGTTGCTAACAGTATGGATGTCACTTGATCACTGTTTCGAATATCTCATAAAATAAATAAAACATGCTACAACTGCTCTATGGTTGACATGTTCTTGTATGTACCCTTGTCAGGTCAGTAAAAGTAATTGCGATAATTTCCAAGAATGCTTGCAATCGAGGTAGCTCGGACTGAAATTATATATATATATATATATATATATATATATATATATATATATATATATATATATCCAGCGTACAACTGTAAATTGATTGACTGTTTTTGAACCGGAGATTCGGGCGCTACGCGCCCTCACATACTAATAGGAAAAAAAGGAAAAAAAAAGAAAAAAAAAAGAAAAAAAAAAGAAAGAAAGAAAGAAAGAAAAAAGAAAAAAATTCTCGTTTAACCTATACCTAACTTAACTTTCACTTAAAATGATCAATGCTTCGTACTGGTCATAAAACAAGTAAAACATGTTTGATTGCTGTGGTGTATTAATAATAGGTCACTTATGTCCGTAATACGACAATTATCTAAAAATCTATTATACATGGAAAATCAATTACAATCACAGAAACGTTGCACCGATATCCTCGAATAAACTTCGAAATTGATGACAAATTTACTCGTCATGAAACACGCAATCTCATTGGCCGCGGCATTGCAACTTCTGACTGGCTGCTCTGCCGTTCCCAACCTACCGAGCACGAAGGCTAGCCGCTGCCGCAAAAACTGCACTTTAACCCAGGGACTATTAAAAGAAGGTAAGGCCAAGGTAGTCCACTGGTAACATCAGGAAGAGCCGACCGTTATATCTCAAGTTAATAGTCCATCGAGACAGGAAGCTGAATGGAACTCAGTTGTAACACACGTCAGTTTTGGCGGTCGTACAGACATCTACACCGTTCAGAATAGAGCTCGAGTCTGCATCCTTCAACCTTTTCTTGTGCTCTATGCTGGTGTCATAAGAGATGGGTTCCTTCTAGTGCTTGATAATGCTCTTCCCCACAGAGCTGCACTGGTGGACAACCTGCTTGAAGCTGAGGGAACTGAACGAAAGGAGTGGCCAGCTGGTTTACCACACTTAAATCCGATTGAGCATGTCTGAGATGCACTTGCCAGATGCAATGCAGTCAGACCAGCACCTCCCACAACGTCACACTCGTGCAAGAATGGGCAAATATCCGTCAAGAGCTGACTGATAACCTTATACTGTCCCTGCCTCGTAGGTGTGCAACTGTACTGGCCACCTGGGAGAGGACAACGAGAACGAATTGTTCACTATTTTGGTAGCCCTATGGTTCCTCGCTCTAATAGACCACATGTAAACATTTAGGAGAAACGTAGTAACGTGTGGGGCAATACTCACATTACGACCTATCTTAGAAGATAGGCTAAGGAAAAGCATACCTACATTTCTATCTTTTGTAGATTTGGGGAAATCTTTGAAAATGTTGATTGGCAAAGACTATTTAAATTATGAAATTATCAGGGGTAAAATATAAGGAACGGAAGGTTACTTACAACTCCTACAAAACTCAGAAGTGACTCGAAGGGCATAAAAGGTAAGCATTTGTTGGGAAGGGAGTAAGTCAGGGTTTTAGCCTCATAACACGACGAGAGAGTAGGAAGTAAAACAAAGAATTAATACCAACGGACGTCCAGCACGTCCCATGTGTTCAGCTATCAGCCCTGCCTGTGGCCAGCCGTGCTGCTGCTTGCACTGTCTCGCCGACAACTCACCCACGGTGAAGTGGGAAGACCCCCCATTGCTTGGCAGGCATCGAAAGATTCCCAGAGGACTGATAGAGGCACCTCTGTGGTTAGTCTTACCAACAGGTTTGAGGCCCTACCTGTTCCGGGCCACATGATGTCGCTTTTCCTGAGGTCACCTCTCAGTTGCAAGAACCTGTTAGTCTCAGAGGGTAGGATTATTTGGGAATTCCAACATTAGGCGTGTCATTGGTACCTTAGGGATATGGTTGCTAAGGAAGGAAACAAATCTAGTGTGCTGTCCATGTGCATACTGGACGGAGTCATTCTAGATATGGGACGTGTCCATCCACATTCGATGAAGAGCAAAGGAGCTCAAGGCAACAGAGGACGAAATAGGAAGAAAGGCAAGACCTACAAAAAAAATCCTTGGATATCAAAGGGAATATGAAATTTAATTGTCGAAAGGAGAAGATATAAAAAATGCATTTAACTGAAACAGGTAAAATGGAGTACAGACGACTAAGAAATGCGATTCATAGAAAGTGCAAAAGGGCTAAGCAGGAGTGCTTAGAAGCCAAATGAATATGTAACAAGGGGAAAATAGATACCGCTTACAGGAAATTAAAAGAGACATTTGGAGACAAGAAAAATAGCTGTATGAATAGCAAGAACTCAGACGGAAAAACAGTTCTGAGTAAAGAAGGAAAAGCTGAAAGGTAGAAAGAGTAGAGGTACTCTACAAACGAAATGAACTTCTAGACAATATTGTAGTAAGGGAAGAGGAAGTATATGAGGATGTAACAGGCGATATTATATTAAGAGAAGAATTTGACAGAGCACTGAAAGATCTAAGTCGAAACAAGGCCGCTGGAGTAGATGACATTCCCTCAGAGCTACTGAAGTCTCTGGAGAGAACGAGTAATTACAAAACTATTTCATCTGGTGAGTAAGATGTACGAGACAGGGGAAATATTCTCAGATTTTAACACGATGGCTGGCGCGATGACGTCAGAGGCGCTGCAGACCCATCTGCTGTGGCCGCCGGCGGCCACACGGCAGCCATCGTGTTAAGAAAAATGTAATAAACCCCAATTCAATAAACCATCATTTCAATAAGTCAAAGGTGCAAACTTTTACCACGAATTATTTACAGAAGAATGGAAAGGTTGACACATGCTGACCTCGGGTTTGATCAGTTCAGATTCAAGAGAAATGTAGGGACATTGAAGGCAATACTCACCTTACGACTCATCTTAGAAGTTAGATTAAGGGAAGGCAAACCTACATTTCTAGCTTTTGTAGATTTGGAGAAAGCTTTTGACAGTGTTCTTTGGGATACACTCTTTCAAATTATGAAGTCAGCAGGGGTAAACTATAGGGAACGGAAGGTTATTTGCAGCTTGTACCTTAACAAAACAGCTGTTATTAAGAGTTGGAGGGCAGGAAAGGGACGTAGTGGTTGGGAAGGGAGTAAGACAGGGATGTAGGCTTTCTCTAGTATTATTCAAGCTGTGAAGGAAAGCAAAGAGTTCAGGGTGAAGAAATAAAAACATTTCGTTTTGCTGATGAGATTGTAAATATATCAGAGACAGCAAAGGACCTGGAAGAGCAGTTGAACGGAATGGACAGTGTGTTGAAAGCAGCGTACAAGATAAACATTAACAAGAGTAATAAAATGCAATCTTACAAAAACAGGCTGTGCTGAAGGAATTAGATTCGGTAACGAAACGATAAAGGTGGTAGATGAGCTTTGTTAATTGGCTTGTGAAATAACAAATGACGGTCGCAGTACAAAGGACATAAAATGCAGAATGGCAATGGGAAGGAAAGCGTTTTAGAAACAGAGAAATTTGATATCAACGAATATTAATTTAAGTGTAAGGAAGTCCTTTCTGAAGGCATTTGTATGGAGTGTTGCCTTGTACGGCAGTGAAACTTGGACGGTAAATAGTTTAGACAGGAAGAGGATAGAGGCTTCTGAGATGTGATGCTACCGAATAATGCTGAAGAATAAGTGGGAAGACGCGTAACTTGTAACACTCCCGTCACTAACTGGTTGATTAATCCTGTGACAGATTAACGTTGAAATGACCCGTGTCTTGTCTACAACAAAACTTGGACAAGGCTATCTGTACCGAAAAAAAATATTGTGCAAACGAAAACCAACTAGTGAGGGAAAGTTTCCACAACGAACTACCACCCCAGATAGCCCGTTCCTCCCACTCTACTGATTACTAATTGAACTGGTTTAATTTCGGAACAATCACACTCACACACGTAAGTATTGCAAATTATAGGAAGTAACAAACAATGAAACAGTACAAATTTAAACAAATTAACACGGTCGGCAGCGCAATGGGGCACTCAGAGTGTGTTGTAATTAACCACGACAATTATGAATGGTTAATCACAGACGTTTGCATTGCACAATAGGAGGTTGGCAAACACTTTTGCAATTGAATAACTTTTACGAAATATGATGCTTTGGTTTTATCCGTTTATAATAAGAAAGAAAATAAACTACGTAATAATTTTAAAATGAACTGGTTTAGCTCGCAAACTGTGTTGGGCTAGAGACCAATGTTGCACTCAATTATTAACGTCCCCTCACTAACACTCACCTGCATGAGAATTACACTGTAGGCAGCAAAATACTTGATTGGCAGAATAGTTAATATTAAGATTACCGAGAAAGAGAGTACTCAGAATAACTTGCAACTAGACCACAACACCTTGACAACGCCGAAATACGAACCAACATAGCAAATCAACTTTACACATAAAATTTACACCAATTACTGCAGAATTGATATTTTTTTCTTTTCAGTTACTTAGTTGTGCCAGATTTGTCTTGTTTTACAAGAAAGCAGTTATCTCATCCAAAAATTTAATAAGTTGAAATTAGCTTTAAGTTTAAACTTAAGTTATTTAAACTTGTCCAGTATAGCTTGGCACTGAATTTAATATTCTTTTCACTTTCAACGACACTAGGGAAACTTCTGGAAAGGATAGGACCCTACTTTGATAACAATGTCTTAGGATAATGACGTGGTAGAAGTTCTTTAAATTTTAGGTTATTATTAGGAAAAATAGTTTCCCAAGCACAAAACTGGGTAACGCCTTACAAAATGTCTAAACCCTGTGTGGTGTGGTCGGAAATTATTGGAGCGCTCTCACATTTCGTCCTCTTTGTTGAAGAGCAGGATGCGCCGACCCCGACAATGCTGCAGGTCACAACACAGGCACGGATCAAATCCAGTGAGCCATTTGAGGGCAGAATCTTGACAAATACAGATAAACTGCCGTGTGCTCCCGCTCATATAGGAAACATGTGCGCTAAATATGAATATGTGCTGAACAGAATTGAAGAGAAAAGGAATTTTTGGAATACCTTTCCTATAGGAAGAGATATATTGGTAGACACAATCTTAGACATCAAGGAATCATAATTTTAACATTGGAGGGAAAATAGCAAAGGGAGGCCAACAGACGAATATAGTTTGACCCACTCAGCTGTGCTGCCTAACGCACCGTTTTCCAAGACAGGGAGGCGTATCGGCCGCGATTCAAACTCGTCCGGCGGATTAACGAAGCCTGAATGTGGTTTTTGGCGGTTGTTCTAATCCCCCTAGGTGAATACCGGGTTCGTCCCCAACTCCCTCCACAGTTACACGATTCGCAAATATTTCATAACACTTCACACTTTCACACATATAACACTATTTACAGAAATTTGGGATACACATCTCCTCTCGGGGGTCATGGGGAGGCGACAGGAACCTATCCGTCCACCCCGTAAATATTAACGCGCCATATCGGTATTTAACAAAGCCGATCTTGCATATGGGGGAACTTGGTCAAAGAGAAATAATTCAGATGGATGTGGGTTTCCGTCCTTATCAGGAGATGAAAAGGATAGCGTAGGGTGGAGAGCTGCAACAACAACAAAATAATGGATTAGGAAGGAAAATGTCTGAACAAGACTTTAACATAGGTTGGCAATTAAAATTTTCACAATCGAAAATTGTTCCACTAATTCTCTGGTTACTCACACATGCTAATACCGATAAGCTGGTCGGATCGTACTTTATATATGCGGCGTGATATTGCTGTATAAGAAAGTTGACACTTAACAATTGGCGGACACAAAATCTTGTTCGCGACGAAATAAAAACTGAAAATTTGGGCCCAGAGCATTCCTTTTGAAATGTGCTTGATGGTTACTTATGCTACTCCCATTCAAATAATTAATAGTGCTTGTCCGACGTTTCCTCTTCTTGTGCCCAAGCAAGTTTAGTCACATGCTCTCCACGAAACACTTCTACTCATGCCGACTCATTGTAACGTCCCACGCAGTCCAGCTACAGTCTGCAATAACGATTTACCCCGCGCGTCTGTGCTACCACCGATAAATACTCACTATATCACAGATGATTCTATGCAATATCAAATCCCTGACTAAACCAGCGTGTGAACTTCGTTACAAAACATTTGTGACAAGTGAATAAATTAAGTAGGCCTACAACATTATAATTGAATTAAACCATCAGAAACAAGTAAAGCGTAATAAATACACGATGAATCACACAGTGGTACAAGAAAAATAAATAAAATGCATCTTTAATCATCACCTGTTTATTAAATCCTTAAAATCGACTAGTATCGGTCCAGGACCATCATTGTCATGATCCTGGACCGAAACTAGTCGATTTTAAAGTTTTAATAAACAGCTGATGGTTAAAGATGCATTTTATTGAATACATGACGGCTGCTGTCACTCACCTTAGCAAAACTTTGAGAAAAACTAATCGTTTACATAAAAACAAGGAAGGAAGCTTGGAGTTTAACGTCACGTCTACAGCGTGGTTATTAGAGGCAGAGCTTACGCTCGGAGTGTTTTGGGCTGAGGATGTGGAAGGAAATCTATCGTGCGTTTTCAAAGGAACCATCCCGGTATTTGTCTGGAGTGATTTAGGAAAACCTAATTTTGGATGGCCAGATGTGGATTTGAATCACCATCCTTCCGAATGTGTGTGTTACCACTGCGCGACCTCGCTCGGTAAACGTTTACGTATAATTAATATTACAAAAAGCAGTCTTGATCGCAAAAATTAATAGTTTTTATTGACCGGTTTCGACCTGATGTAGGTCATCTTCGAAACAAAATGTAGCACTTACCTGCTGGCAGCAGAACAGCCCAGCCATGGGCTACATTTTGTTCCGAAGATAACCTACATCAGGTCGAAACCGGTCAATAAAAACTGTTAATTTTTGCGATTAAGATTGTTTTTTGTAATATTAATCGTACCAAATCGATCGCTGTTTCTTTCCTTTCACAGTGTTGTCTAAATTAATAAACGTTTACATGATACGACGTTGTTTACACATGGCGTTGGTCACTGGGTGTTGTTGGGTCACAAGTTCTCCGCCTGTCATCTTTTATCAGTCTGACGATCCTACGACGTCCAACATTATTTGGCTGCCCAACCCCTCGCTTGGTTTGGGTTTGGTTTTACCTGTTGAAGGCACTCACAACTGGACTCCTCGAAACCTGGCAAGTCATGGAATTCCCGAAATTGTCGAGTCGAGCCTCTGGTCTATCAAAACCTCCACTTGGTCAAATATATATCCCGCACCTTCCTCCTTCTACACACGGAGAGCACGTTCCTTGCTATCGCCTGGAACGGTTGAAACGTGTCTATAGAAAATGTTTATTTCTGAATTTGTAAATAAATGTCAAATATTGAGCATCCTGTTTTGTATCGAGTAACTTGCTTGAAAGAAAATGTATGATATTGCTTCTACTGTGTGTATCGATACGTGTACTTAAGTCTGTGAAGTTTCATCTTTGGCAAAGATTATGTATCGCATAGCATTGTAGCTCGCGCAGAGAGAGAGAGTGGGACTTGTGGTTCAGCTCGCTTAGAGAGCAGTTGAGTTGTGTGTATGGCTCCGATGTAGAGCAGAGGCTGCTGTGCCAGCAAGTTGATTTGATTGTATTTGGAATATATATTGTATTTTATTACTGTAAAAATGTTGTACCACCGCTGGAATGAAGGCAATTGCACTTCATGTCATTATGAAAAGGTTGTATTATGTAGGTAATGTAATGGTGATTATTAATAATAAGTAACAAAGTTGACCTTTCTTTTCTGTTTCATTTACGTAGTTAGAAGATTAACCTACTACCTTTATTTGATAATTAGTTATTTGTGGATTTAAAGTTCAGTATTGATTTTGGTAATCTTGTTGAACAGATTTCGTCATTGGTGCCGTAGTAAATGATTGTTATGCAACATTGCAGTTAATTGATTATGATACTGAATTCTAATAATCAGGTACTGATCTGCATAAAATTCTCGCAATCAAACATTAAGAAAGTGGTTTGTGTTTTTAATATCTTTTTCGCAGTCAAATTTTTTGAGTATAGTCAGTGTGTGTTTCATGGAGGTTATTTGTCACAGTTGTTTTGTTAAAAGATCCATTGCGCACAGTTTAATGCACTGTTTCTTATTTAACAGTATATACATCAATATCAGGGCCATAATTAAACCAAATTGCTGTGTTAATGAACAGTTTGTTGTCTGATTAAACGATTGGTTCAACATCAAACAACACGTGCACAGCTTTTACGGTTTATATCGATAATGGGCAGGTGCTCATAGTGTGCTGGCTCTAAATTCTTCGATCATTATAGTATCTCCTATTCATATTCATCTACTTTCTCTTCACTTCCTACAATATTGTATCTCAGTTCATTTCCTGTACAGTCTATCCACCTTTCAGCTTTCCTTCTTTTCTGAGAAATGGTTTTCCATCTGAATTCTTTATATTCATACAACTGCTCTTCTTGTTTCCAAATGTCTCTTTTATTTTCCTGTAGGCGGTATCTATTTTTCCCCTATTTATACATTCTTCTACAGACTTGCATTTGCCTTTTAGCCACTCCTGTTTAGCTATTTTGCGCTTCCTATTAGTCTCATTTCTTAGTCGAATGTGCTCCGTTTTGCCTGTTTCATTTAGTGCATTTTTATATTTTCTCCTTTTATCAATTACATTTAGTATTTCCTGTGATATCCAAGGAATTTTGTAGTTATTGCCTTTCTACCTATTTTGTCCTCTGCTGACTTGACAATTTTATCTCTTGTGAATTTGACAGAGCCCTGAAAGACCTAGGTCGGAACAAGGCCCCAGGAGTAGATGACATACCCTCAGAGCTACTAAAGTCTCTGGTATGTAGGATGTATGAGACAGGCGAAATACCCTCAGACTTTCAGAAAAATGTTATAATCCCCATTCCAAAGAAAGCAGGTGCAGTCAGGTGTGAAAATTACAGAACCATCAGTTTGATAAGTCATGGTTGCAAAATTTTAACACGAATTAAATACAGGAGAATGGAAAAGCTGGTAGAAGCTGACCTCGGGGAAGATCAGTTTGGATTCAGGAGGAACGTAGGAACCAGGGAGACAATACTCACTTTACGTCTTATCTTAGAAGATAGATTAAGGAAAGGCAAACCTACATTTTTAGCTTTTGTAGATTTGGAGTATGCTTTTGACAATGTTGACTGGAATACACTCTTTCAAATTCTGAACTCAGCAGGGGTGAAATACAGGGAAAGGAGAGTTATTTACAACTTGTACAAAAGCCAGACCGCAGTTATTAGACTCGAAGGGCATGAAAGGGAAGCATCAGTGGGGAAGGGAGTAAGACAAGGTTGTAGCCTTCCTCCGATGTTATTCAATTTGTACATCGAGCAGGCGGTGAAGGAAAACAAGGACAAATTTGAAATAGGGATTAAAGTTCAGGGGGAGGAAATGAAAACATTGCGCTTTGCTGATGGCATTGTAATTCTGTCAGAGACAGCAAAGGACCTGGAAGAACAGTTGAATGGAATGGACAGTGTGTTGAAGAGAGCGTATAAAATGAACATTAACAAGAGCAAAACAAAAATAATGGAATGTGGTCTTAGAAAATCAGGCGATGCTGAAGGAATTAGATTAGGTAACGAAACAATGAAGGTGGTAGATGGGTTTTGTTACTTGGGTAGTAAAATAACATGCGATGGTCGCAGTACAGGGGATATTAAATGCAGAATGGCAATGGGAAGAAAATCATTTTTGAAAAAGAGAAATTTGCTAACATCGAATATTAATTTAAGTGTAAGGAAGTCTTTTCTGAGGCATTTGTGTAGAGCGTTGCCTTGTACGGGAGTGAAACATGGACGATAAGCAGTGCGGACAGGAAGAGAATAGAGGCTTTTGAAATGTGGTGCTACAGAAGAATACTGAAGATTAGGTGGGTAGATCGCATAACTAATGAAGAGGTACTGAACAGAATTGGTGAGAAAAGGAATTTTTGGCATACCGTGACCAAAAGAAGGGATCGCTTGGTAGGACACATTCTTAGACATCGAGGAGTCGTAAATTTAGCATTGGAGGGAAGTGTGTGGGGTAAAAATCGCAGAGGGAGACCAAGAGACGCGTATATCAAGCAGATTCAAGTGGATGTGGGTTGCCGTTCTTATAAGGAGATGAAAAGGCTTGCTCAGGATAGAGTAGGGTGGAGAGCTGCATCAAACCAGTCTCCGGACTGAAGACCATAACAACAACAACAATACTACCCATTGCTCTTCTGCTGTTTTATTTCCCCACGTTTCTGCCAATTGTTGCGAAGTCTCCTAATGAAATCTCAAGAATTGCGAGTTCCTTCTTTTTAACCAGGTCTCATCTCCTTATTTTCCTATCTTTCTGCAGTTTTTTGAGATTCTGACTACAGTTCAAGACGAGTAACACATGGTCAGAGTCTATATCTGTTCCTGGGTATGTCTGGTTCCGAAATCTATGTCTTACCATTATAAAATCTATCTGGTACTTTCCAGTATCTCCTTGTCTCTTCCACGAAAACAACCTTTAAAATTATTAGTTTCTCCATCACTGGATGGTTGCTGTTGCCGCAACTGTGGTTCACATTTAATGAAAGTCCAGCTCCAGTTGCAATTATTTGTGCTTTATTTAAGCCCACACTACCGGTTTCGGCCTCTATGTTAGGCCATTTTCAAGTGTGACAGACGTTATGCCGTAGAGAAAGCAACTTGACTTGAAAATGGCCTAACATAGAGGCCGAAACCGGTAGTGTGGGCTTAAATAAAGCACAAATAATTGCAACTAGAGCTGGACTTTCATTAAACCTTTAAAAATGTTCAAAATGTTTGTAGAGCTTATGGGACTTAACTACGCGGTCATCAGTCATTGGGACGCAGCCTTGGCGACGCTGATGCGCCAGCAACACGTGGCCCCACGACGCGGCTCCACGCACGGCAGTCTGCGCGCTGCGTCCCTCGGGGCCGAGTACTGGGTCCAGAGTTTCCGGGGACTCCCAGCTGGTGACGGGCAGGTGGCGCAGGAAGCGGTTAATGCGTGGACGCACGTGCTGTGCTGCTAGCGGCCCCACTCGCCGGCAGCGTTTCGTAACGGGCGGCCCGCGTTTCCAGATTGCCGGTGGATGAATAATTCGCGCGGCCGCCGGGCAGGCTGGTTTGCTAATGGGCCGAGCGCGAGGACGGAGAAAGCGCGTGGCCTCCGCACAGCGCTGAGATGGGGCCGGCGGGTGCCTCCGCCTGCCTCGCGTCAGTCTCCCATCACACGTCGAGTGGACCACTCCTCGGATTTTAGCCTTTCCTCTGGTGTCATTCTGATCAAAAGTACAACTTTTAGAATACTTCTACCAACCTGAAAGCTTGAGGTTCAGAATAAATAATCCGTAACCGTTACGTTACTTCACTTTTAGCTAAATGAAGAGCACTTTCTACATCTACATCCAGACTGCGCAAGCCATCTCACGGTGTGAGGTGGAGAGTACTATACTTACCATTGTCAGTTCCTTAATATTCACAGAATATATGATATCAACTGCAATTAGGCAAACCTGAAAATGTGTACCCAGCCGGGAATCGAACCCGGGTCTCCTGCTTTCTGGGCAGTTGCGCTGACCCCTACACCACTGGGGACACAGTGAGCACCGCACCTGCAAGGACTACCTAAGCACGCCTCCCGTCAGATACAAATTCCCAGCTTCGCCCTGCCCTCAGTTTTGAAACTAATTCCAGTAAGAGTAAGGGCTTCAAACTAGCCCACCCTGCCGGTGACGGGCAATGATCCTATCGTTAGTGGGGGAGGGGTGGGCAAGTTTGAAGCCCTTACTCTTACGGGAATGATCAGAAGTGACGTCTGTTCTTTTGGAACAGACCCCACGTGTATACATATAATATGCCGGTGACCAGTTGTGTATGGTTCGCGGAAAATGACTGCCTGTATGCAGGGCTCTAATCTCCCTGATCTTCGCCTCCTGGTCTCTTCGCGAGATATACTTACAACGAAAGTACTTGGGCTCGATCAAACATATCTGTATGAACGTTTGCTTACAGGATCTCTACGTACACCTCAGTGTGCTGGTGGGTGTCGTTTTTATGCAAAACTTTGCAATCATGCTCTAGATAGCACTGTAAATGTATTTGTAGACGTCATACGTAATGCAGATATCTGAACTATAACTTATGTAATAATCATCGTACATGTTCTCTAGCGTATTGTCATCAAAAGCCGTGATGGTAGTTGCAACTTTAACCTTCTTCTCGGAAGACTGTTGGTAATCACTGCGACTGCTTCCATCGCCTCTTCCCGCACTTACCGTAGCACTACTACTAGAAATGAGTTCTTCGTCATTATCATCCCCATTATCATCAAAAGTTCAAATGTTTGTATAGCTTATGGGACTTAACTACGGAGTCATCAATCCCTAAACTTACAAACTACTTGTAAACTACCTTACACTAAAGACGGCACAAATATCCATGCCCGAGGGGGGATTCGAACCCCCGACCGTAGTGGCCCTGCAGACCGTGACTGGAGCGCCTCAGTCCCCTCGGCCACCGAAGCCAGCCCTATTATCATCATTATGTGTTAGTGTTACAACAGTATCTAACTTATTCTCAAATTTTTGTACCATAACAGATACGAGAAAGCATGCGAATGATTCATCTTCTACACTAATACCATCTTCATGAAGAATGGTTCTTCGTAACTTCATCTCAACCAATACTTTAGCAGGATTGATTATCAATCGCCGCTCCATCTAACGCTTCACCACACAAATAACGTCACAAAACACGACTTCGGAGGCACACTGCACCGTCGCTACTGGCGAACCGACAGGTCAAAGTGCATTGTGGCAAGGCAGACGCAGATGCCTCTAATGGACGACTGCAGAGTTATGTAGATGCGGGAGTATCACTAGTGCAATTAGGGACCTTTACATTATCTCTCATACGATTTTGGTGTATATGTGTTTGTTCGAGTCCAAGTACTTTCCTTGTTAGAAGGAAACAATATCTTCGTTGACTCTTCATGTAACGTACGCTTTTGGAACGCGATACAGAACGTCCCTCTTCCAACGTCTGCTACTCGTGTTTCTTAATCATCACTGTGACGCTTTGGCCTGTACGAGCTGTTGTCCATTGTATTTTATTTTATTGTTGTTTCCCGTCTGGGGTACAAATCCTCCCTTAGGCATGAATGTTTGTGTTGTCTTCAGTATAAGTTAGTTTATAAGTAGTTTGTAAGTTTAAGGACTGATGACCCCGCAGTTAAGTCTCGTAAGCTTAACACTGAGGCGTCAGGTGCCTCAGTCATATAAAATTTTTTAAAAGAGCTGACCGCCATTTGACTGAAAGTTTTGTTTATTGTGACTAACTGGTGCATTTTCAAGAACACTTGAAAATGGCCTAAGGCCGAAACTAGGGAGTGACAATAAACAAAACTTTCAGTCAAATGGCGGTCACCTGTTTAAAAGAAAAAAAAATTGAATACTTTTTTCAGAAAAAGAAAGGGAAGGAAATATAGCAGGTGAATACGGACTGGGGAAAAGGAATGAAAGAGGAAGCCGCCGGGTAGAATTTTGCACAGAACATAATTTAATCATAACAAATGCATAGTTCAAGAATTATGAAAGAAGTTTGTTTGCCGGCCGCGGTGGCCGAGGGGACTGCGGCGCTCCAGTCACGGTCTGCACGGCCACTACGGTCGGGAGTTCGAATCGCACCTGGGGCATGGATTTTTCTGCCGTCCTTAGTTGAGCTAGTTCATAAGTAGTTTGTAAGTTTAGGGACTGATGACCCCGTAGTTAAGTCCCATAAGCTCTACAAACATTTTAACATTTCTGAAGGTTGTTTTCGTGGAAGAGACAAGAAGATACTGGAAAGTACCAGATAGATTTTATAATGGTAAGACATAGATTTCGGAACCAGAAATACACAGACCATGTGTTTCTCGTCTTGAACTGTAGTCAGAATCTCAAAAAACTGCAGATAGATAGGAAAATAAGGAGACGAGACCTGGATAAAAAGAAGGAACTTGCAATTCTTGAGATTTCATTAGGAGACAATTGGCAGAAACGTGGGGATATAAAACAACAGAAGAGCAATGGCTAGTATTGAGAAATGAAATTGTCAAGTCAGCAGAGGACAAAATAGGTAGAAAGGCAAGACCTACAAAATTTCTTGGATATCACGGGAAATATTAAATGTAATTGATGAAAGGAGAAAATATAAAAATGCACTGAATGAAACAGGCAAAACGGAGCACACACGATTAAGAAATGAGACTAATAGAAAGCGCAAAATGGCTAAACAGGAGTGGCTAAAACGCAAATGCAAGTCTGTAGAAGAATGTATAAATAGAGGAAAAATAGATACCGCCTACAGGAAAATATAATAGACATTTGGAAACAAGAAGAAGAGTTGTATGAATATAAAGAACTCAGATGGAAAACCATTTCTCAGAAAAGAAGGAAAAGCTGAAAGGTGGAAAGACTGTACAGGAAATGAACTTAGAGACAATATTGTAGGAAGTGAAAAGAAAGTAGATGAATATGAAATAGGAGATACTATAATGAGCGAAGAATTTGACAGAGCACTGAAAGACCTCAGTCGCAACAAGGCCTCTGAATTATTGAATTATTGAAGTCTCTGGGACAGCCAGCCATGACAAAACTGTTTCACGAAAATGCCCTCAGATTATATAATCCCCATTCCAAAGAAAGCAGGCACAGACAGGTATGAAAATTACAGAACCATCAGTTTCATAAGTCATGGTTGCAAAATTGTAAGTCGAATTATATGCAGAATGATGGGAAAGCTGTTAGAAATCGAACTCGGAGAAATGTACGACGAACTCGGAGAAATGTACGAACCAGGAAGGCAATACTCACTTTACGATTTATCGTAGAAGGAAAGGCATACCCATACCTCTAGCTTTTGTAGATGTGGAGAGAGCTTTTGATAATGTTGACTGGAATATACTATCTCAAATTCTGAAGCAAGCAGAAGTAAAATACAGAGAAATGAAGGTTATTTATAAGTTATATAAAAATCAGACAGCAGTTATCATAATTGAAGGTCATGAAAGGGATGCAGGGAGTAAGACAGAAAAGGGAGTAAGACGGGTTTGTAATCTTTCTCCAATGTATATTGAGCATGGTATAAAGGAAAGCAAGGTGAATTTAGAAGAAGAAATAAAAACATTGAGTTTTTTTGATGACATAGTAATTCTGTCAGAGTCCGGAAAGGACCTGGAAAGTAATTGAATACACAGTGAATTGAAAGTAGTGTTTAAGATGAACAGTAACAAGAGTAAAACAAGGGTAATGGAATGCAGTCTAAGAAAATCAGGCGATACTGAAGGAATTAGATTAGGTAACGAAACAAAAAAAGGTCGTACATGAGTTTTGTTACTTGGTCAGTACAATAACATACAATGGTCATAGTACAGAGGATATAAAATTCATCATGGCAAAGAGAAGAAAAGCTTTTTTGAAAAAGAGAAATCGAGTATTAATTTAAACGTAAGGAAGTCTTTTCCGGAGTCATTTGTGTGGAGTGTTGCCTTGTACAGGAGTGAAAAGTTGACGATAGTTCGGATAGGAAGAGAATAAAGCGAAATGAGGTGCTACAGAAGAATGCTGAAGATTAGGTGGATAGATCGCGTAACGAATAAAGAGATACTTAACAGAATTGCGAAGAAAAGGAATTTTTGACGTACCTTGTCTAAAAGAAGGGATCGACTGGTAAGACACGCTGTTAGATATCAAGGAACCGTAAATTTAGCATTGGAGGGAAAATCGCAGAAGGAGACCAAGAGACGATTATAGTAAGCCGATTCAGATGGATGCGGGTTACCGTTCTTATGAGGAGATGAAGAGCCTTGCTCAGGATAGAGTAGGGTGGAGAGCTGCATCAAACCAGTCTCCGGACTGAAGACCACAACAACAACACCCTATCTTCTAAGACAAGTCGTAATGTAAGTATTGTGTCGCGTGTTCCTACATTTCTCCTAAATCCAAAATGATCATCCTCGAGGCCCGTTTCTATTAGTTTTTCTATTAGTTTGTAAATAATTCGCGTTGGTATTTTGCAACTCTGACTTATTAAAATGATAGTTCTGTGATTTTCAAACTTGTCTGCACTTGCATTCTCCGCTCTCGGTAATTTTTATGTTTTCTTTTTAAATACACAAATGTATGTTTAAAGCTCCAAGTTTTAGTGTAAAACTGTAAGCCTGTTTCAAAACACTGAAGATGAAATTTATTCAAGAAACAACGAAGAAAGATGTAAAATGACAGCTGTAATATATACGACTTGATATAGGATACAAAGCAGCTGGTCAAGAATTTGCGATAGATGAAAAAAAAAAAAAAAAAAAAAAAAAATGGTTTGGTTTCTCTACAATTTATCGATGACCAGTGCTACAGTGTTCAGTGGACATTTTTTCCAGTTGAGAAGGGAGCTGTCGTCGTAACACACTGTGTGTCTTCAGATGTGATCACTCATGTGCGACTGGCAGCCGCCTTGAATATGAGATGCAGCACGGACGGCCCAACGCACAGTGAATCACAAAGTGAAGTGCGGGCTTGGGCCGAGTCCAGAAAAGCCGCGGAAGTGACGGTGAGCGGCTGCGGACTCTACATCTCTGGTCTCCCCAAGGCAGCGGCGGCGCGTCCACGTAGTTCAGTGAACAACCTGAAAAACTCGTCTTGAAAATATAGTAAATAAATATCTAATATATAAAGCAGAGTGTCCGTATGTTTGTACGTGTTGCATCAAATCTACAGTTTTGTTCCAATCTTTATGTAATTATGTTCACGTAAGCTTCAATCCTTGAGGACGGTCGCCGTAAGTGTAAGAATCACATGCGATATATAGCCACGAGATATGACGTCATAAACAATGAGATGCGCGAAAAACCGCTGCATTTAGCGACAATGCTGCTCATTTTCTCCTAAACCATTGGACCGATTTCAACCAAATTTGGTACACACATTCCTTACAGTGAGGTAGCAATTGCTGCAGGGTTAAGAATAACATACGACACATCGTTCAGAAGATATGACGTCATAAACAGTAGGAATCGCAAATTTCATTTCATTAATCTATAATTTCAAACCTTTATTAAACTTTTTCTCGCTGACAACCATAGCAAAATAATGAAAGGAAAAAAGTTTCTCGCTTACTATTTTTTTCGATCTTTATGGAGTAAAACTATGGCATTCGGTATGACGTTACAATTTATAATTTCTGCACTACAAATTGTAGCCGCAGGAAATTTTACAGACAGTATACACACATATAGTTGACTGTACCTTTTAAATTGTTTCACATTCCGGCACGTAGTTCATGAGAGATGAGCACATAAACAGCAGCGTTCCGCTTTTCATGGACTGAAACTACGTAATTCGGCATGACGTAACAATATATAATTTCTACCATACAAATTGTAGGCGCAGGAAATTTTACAAACAGTATGCACGCATATAGTTGGGTGTACATACTAAATTGTATCACAGTACGACACTTAAAAATGTTCAAATGTTTGTAGAGCTTATGGGACTTAACCTCGGGGTCATCAGTCGCTCAACTTACAAACTACTTATGAACTAGCTAATACTAAGGACGGCACAAATATCCTTGCCCGAGGGGGGATTCGAACCCCCGACCGTAGTGGCCGTGCAGAACTTGACTGGCGCGCCGCAGACCGCTCGGCCACCACGGCCGGCTACGACACTTAGTTCATGAGATATGAGCACATAAATAGTAACGTTCATGGAAAAGCGCACTATCACGCACCAATTTTTAAACTATTACTTTTTTACTACTAATTTATTTCCAAGTGACTTTACAGACATACATCCCTTATACAAATGAATATATACCTGAAAAATGGCAGGAAGAAATAAATAAATACCCGGGCAACGCCGGTTTTTCAGCTGGTATTAAATAAAAGTTGTTTTACACTAACATTCTTCGTTTCGTTTTTCTATCAGATCATTTTATGTGTACATTCAAAGTATTTTAATCGCATGAGCAACGTTTTGCTTCGCGGAGACAGCGCGTAGACGAGTCGTAGCGCGGCCGCTAAATAACCGCCGCAATGGGCGCAGCGTTGCAATACGCATGCGCCGCTGAGGTTCAGATTCTCTTCTGAAGCCGCTGGAGGCAGCATATGGTCTCTCCCGCGGCAGGGAGGGGCGAGGGGAAACGCCGCTTTTAACATTGGCGCTGGAGCTGGTAGAGACGCCAGCGCCTGGCTACTCGAGCTCTGGCGGTTACGCCCGAATGGTCCCGAAGTGGCCGCGGTGGAGTAACCGATTAAGGCGCCTCGCTGTGGAGGGCGCGGTTGCTCGGTTCGGAGGTTCGAGTCCTCTCAGGGGCATGGGTGTGTGTGTTGTCCTTAGGTTAGTGTACCTTAGTTTAAGTAGTTTGTAAGCTACGTATAGATGATCACGCAGTTTGGTCCGATAGATTTTCAAACATTTGCCCCGAAGCGAGACAATGAAGCTACTGCGCACCTCGCCTTGCGCATGCGTAAAAACTCCATTAAGACATCGTCCACCCTTCACATTTGTTTTTGGCGCATTGAAGATTCATCAAAAACATGCCATATTTGGTAAAATATCTTATAACTATAAATTAAATACGTATCAACTGTAAAAGCCATTAGAAGATAGAAGCACGAATAATAATGAAGTCACCACTCTCTATTTAGCAAGAATAGCCGTGTGGTTAGCGACAACGCTATGCACTGTCGAAGGGCGTGAGTTCGACTACAAGCAATGTTTTAACCCCATCTTCTTTTTAACAGATACGGGAACAACAATGACTTTTGTACTATTATTTGCCACATATACTTTGGACGTTTTTGCAAATATGTCGCAATTTTTATGCTAAATGACATTTATACTCTTCATTGTAACCAATATTTAACTGTTTGGAAAGATGTGGAGGAGAGCATCCTTTGCGCATGCGTAAGAGGGTGCTGCTTACAGTGATACGAAGTAGCTTGTCTCTTCATCGTAAGAGATTTTTGTTACAGTCACTTAACAGTGTAATCACGTACTGTTTTCTGTGTTTTAGTGTTCATGTACAAATTCATATGTTTTTGGTGTTTTTTAGTAAAGAAAAATGAACAACGTTCAGTATCTTTCAGAAACAAATTACTCAGCTTTAACTTTGGAAGAGAAGTGTCAAATTATTAAGCTTGGTAAGCCGATGCCTCAGCTTGAGTTGAAGCAAGCGTAAAGATCCTATAACGAAAATATACCTAAGGGGTTAGGGGGGGGGCGGCGTCGAAACATCGGGGGGGGGGGGGGGGTTGCCACTATCGAGATCCACCACTGAAACAAGTGAACCCCAGCCACTGCCTTTACCCCTTCAGACCCGACGTGCATAATTACGTCCAACTTCTTTTAATTACCTCTGCGTCTTAGGAACAATTTGTTACGCATCGGAAGTATATGTGCATACCTTTAGGACTTTTCAGAATGAATTGTGGGTACTTTCAGTGCCACCTATGCATTAAACATGTTTCTCGCATGCAAAATTCATTATTAAGACAATAACTGCTGCAGACGATAGGTATCTGCAACTTCTCACCCGAAAGCACTAGAATAACAAGTAAACCTAAGGAAGTGGCACTCTCCGCATTTTCTGAAATTTGGATAACACACGAAAACCGAAGGGACAGGAGCGATTTTAACGATTTTTTTGTTATGAAAGTATCTTTTCATAGAAGACGAAAATCGGCCTAGGTATATTGGAGGGGAGTAAAAATTATAGGGCCAACTACCCGTAAGAGACCAATTTTTATTACAAAAATGAGTTTTTATTTATTTCATAAAACGCATTTTTAAAAACCATCGGCTGTTTATTAAAAATCTTATATATCAACCAGTTTTGGTCAATAGACCATCTTCATAGACAGAAAGGTCTTAAAACTGAATGGTGAAATGCATCAAATAAAATACATCTAGTTGATACAAACAGGAGTCAGTATAACTAAAATATTAAAAATGCAGTGGGCATCTTAGATAAAACCTATCAGTCAACACAACATAAAAGGTAAGAACAGACTCAAATGCATTTTATTAAATATATGACGGCTGTTGACACTCGCCTCACCAAAGCAATCAGTTTTGATTTAATCTATTAAAACTTCAAAAAGAAGGCTAGTTAAGGAACACGTTAAAGAAATGTACATACACAATACAAATTTGAAGGTCAAAAAATTGAAAATAAAGTTAATTAATTAATTAAATGATAATAAAGTTACAACAACAAAAAATCGTTCATTGCCTCGACGTACAAGTTCAAACGCTGAATCGTGATCTGTGGTCTCTTCATCCAAATATCATTTTTGTTGATTACACCGTAAATCTCCGCGAGAATTTTTCTTCCCTGCTTTTCTATTTGCGTAATTTTAGAATGACCATCAATTACCATTGTTTCAGCTGCATAGATTGATTCTGGAAGAATCATTGTTCTATAGTGCCTTAATTTTGGTGTTGTGACATTACAGATACAGGGGGAAGCTGATTGTTTCCAAGGCGGGTTTTGTCAGGCTGTTGCGCTCCCAGCCGGCCGTCTAACAGTTTGGACCTAGAGAATAGAACACAGGTCGTTACGGAAATCCTGATCTGCTTGGAAACAAGAAACGGCGTTCTTGGATGAGCGAGGGCGGCTGATTCCATATTGCAAATGAAATACAAAATAGCCACACACATTATTCTAAAAATACATATAAAATAAGGGAATGATCATATGACGAATATAATTATATGAATGGATTCAGGAGACTTGGGAGAATCCAATGCCATAATTATAATTTCAATATCTTTTACAGATAAAAAAGCCAATAAATTTCAGTACTATAATAATATTATAAGACTTATATTTACAATTATTGGTTCGTAGTGTTTATCAGTAACAGTTTAAGAAGCACCACGTTATTTCCGTATTCTTCAAAATAAACTTGGTTTTACTCTCTTGTTCTGCTTTTCGTTGAGGTAGTAATATTCTTGTGGCAGAACATGTATACCACCACAGAAACACAAAACATGATCCAGCAAATCGCATTCATTTATATATGTATTTTATTATATTTAATATTATTCTTAGTAACGTTCACTTTATGTTGTAGACTGCCTCTTAAATCTCTCATTGCCGACTAAAAATAGTTGATATGCAGCAGATAATTTATACATAAACAATTATATGTTTTTGTGGACAAGAACTGAATATATTTGCATAAAAAGCCATGATAAATATTAATTGTGTAACTATATTTCGACGGCGGCAGTATATTTGAACAGTGAGACGTCATGCTTAATGGCTGCTTGAACAAAGATCTTCAGACTCAACCGTTTTCAGTATTATGTATTTGTTAAATGTAAACAACATTTGTAGGAAGGTGGTCAAAGCATTTAATTCTGTGGTATTCAAATGTATAATATTGTGGAAGGGAAGTTTTATTTTTAAAGATGAGGCGTTAGGATGAGCGGAAGGATACCATTTTCGGAGCAGGTAGAGCACGTTTTCAAACGCTTGGGAAGGGACTCGTAACTTGGACGCGGTTGTGAAAGGTTGTGATGCTGGGTGGTCTGAAGCCGCGTTATGAACTAGTGATTTGAAGAGATAGGCATGTGTGGACTTAGAAAATTTACGGGATTGTGACTACAGAACTTATTCTCTGGTGAAAAGTGGTAAACTACCGGGTGATCAAAAAGTCAGTATAAATTTGAAAATTAATAAATCACAAAATAATGTAGATAGAGAGGTAAGAATTGACACACATGCTTGAATTGACATGGGATTTTACTACCAAAAAAAAAAAAAAAAAAAAAAAAAAAAAAAAGTTCAATAAATGTCCGAGAAATGGCGCTTCATCTGATCAGAAAAACAATACTTATCATAACAAATTAAGACAAAGCAAAGATAATGTTCTTTACAGGAAATGCTCAATATGTTCACCATCATTCCTCAACAATAGCTGTAGTCGAGGAATAATGTTGTGAACAACACTGTAAAGCATGCCCGGAGTTATGGTGAGGCATTGGCGTCGGATGTTGTCTTTCAGCATCCCTAGAGATGTCGGTCGATCACGATACTCTTGCGACTTCAGGTAACCCCAAAGCCAATAATCGCACGGACTGAGGCCAAGCATGACGAAAGTGGCGATCATCACCTAACGACGTACGCAAGAGATCTTTCACGCGTCTAGCAATCCTTTTCATTTATATTTTTATTTTATTTTATTTATATATTTTTTTATTCTAATAAAACCCCATGTCGTTCCAAGGATGTGTGACAATTTTTACTTCTCTATCTACATTATTCCGTGATTTATTAAGTTTTCAAATTTATACTGACTTTTTGATCAACCGTTAGGTACGGTAGTAGGGCTGTGGAACGCTGAGAATTCAGCAATCGTGCACTCGTGTTTTGACAAAGTGTGTTTTATAACAAATACTTCAATTAATCGCGGATTAATTTGGAACTGCAATGTCCGATGGACTTCACTAATTTACTTGTGACAATTTGGAACTTTTCCTCTCGAGTGCGTGAGATACTTATTGTGACTCTCATGAACAGTATTTGTTTGTTAAATATATTTTCACGTCATCATATGCAGATTGATAGACTGTCTGAACTATAGATTAATTATTGTTCTTGTTTAAACAAATTGGGTAGTTATTTAGAGCATAGAAGCTAACATACATTACTGACCCCTATGAACAGAGACAACGAGGCATGACCCTTTTACTACCCTGAGTTATGTATTGCCCAATTCTTATTGGTGAGTACCGATAGGAAGGTCGCAATCTGTCTAAATGCACTTCTTGTTGTAATGCGTCCATGTTAGCTTGTAGGCCTTCTGGAGCTTCGTGATTCTTTGTTCATTGGCGATTCGATTTATTCCTGAGGTCTGTATAGTTTTCCGAGGTATTTAAAATGGCAGACTTGTGCAATTTTACCATATTTTGTGATTAAAGGGGATTTATTTTCTGGATATCTTTTCATATATTTGATTTTTTCGTAAAATATCTGTAGTACGGTTTTCTGTGAATTTCATGATTTCCACTGCATGAATAGCTTCTGTTCTGCTATTGGTGATAATTAGACTATCGTGAGCGAAAGCAAGGCATTTCACTTTAATTCGGTTCCCTTTTTTTATACCAATTTGGATAACCTTTATGTGAGGTTCCCATCCCTGATGACCTTTTCTAAATCAATATTGAAAAACATTGGGGATAGTCCGTTCCCATGGCTGACTCCAGTTTTGATTTCTTGGGCTCCGATTCTTCGCCCATGAATTTCACTTTGGGCGTTGTTTCTCTAAGTGTCTGTTCTGTGATCTTTCGTGTCTTTCGGTCGATCCCAAATTCTTCCATTATTTTAAACAGGGGTTCAAGGTCCACTGAATCGTATGCTTTCCTGTAGTAGATGAATGTAATTACTGTGTTTCTGCATTTCTTCATTTGTGATATCGTCTTTAAACACCAGATAAAAATAACATAAAAAAATTTACGGCTGTTGGTAGATAAGTTAGTAATTTGGAATTAAAACTTGACCAGCCGCAGTCCCGATTCCACTACAACGTGAAACTATATCGATACTTTACTTTTTCCTAGCACTTTCTCTTCGTTCCACAAAATGGATTTCCATTTAGGAATTTCTTATTGACAGCCAAAAAATAGCAAGTCCGTAAATGTCTCAAATGAGAAAGGGGAAACATCCAGTACATTACTTTCATCAGAACTGCACAATTTTTTTTTAATTTTTATTTATTTATTTATTTATTTATTTATTTATTTTAGGCTTTGTACAGAATTTTATAACATGTATTCCACCTGGAAATGTTTCAGTGCACCTAGAGTCTTTCTTAACGTCTGCAATGCCTGTACTCTTCCCAACTTGATGCCATGAACAACAATAGTGGCTTTAACATAGACTGATCGTTAGTCGTCGTAGACATATGCAATTTATAACAATAATGTCATGGGACTGTGGACGACCTCCAGCGGTTGAAGGCAGAGGCTGTGTTCTCAAAATGCTGGGTGGTCAAGCGTTTGGACTTCACGCAGAGAACAATGAAAATTGAGTTGCCATCAGAGATTATGGAATAAAAGAAACAGGTTCGGAAACATACGGAACGACAGTAGTAATTTTTTCTTTCCTATACCACAGCGGACTGGCAGATTTGCTTCCGTTCCTGGGCAGTCTTCAGGTAACTATCAAATGTTCTTCCAGTATAACGCTACTTGCACTCGGCTACGCATTGTCATTGCTAGATCACTCCCACTCCCCCCCCCCCCCCACCCACACACAGTGGAACAGTGCGATCCCTCCCTGACACACAGTCCCCCAGCTCCGTAACAGCCACACAGTTACGACAGGTCCGCAGACACACCGTTACAGTCGCAAAGGTCACCGCCCTTGGCAGAACCCCCCCCCCCTCCTCCACTCTTTCGACAGACGCGGACAGAATACACTGTTCACTGTGCAGCAAGTAGTTACGGCAGCTCAAGGTGACGCTCAAGGCTACGGTTCTATCACTGGCCGAGAACACTTTTGTTATCAACACTCTTTTCAGGTCTAGGCTGCTGAATTTCAAAACAGCTACACTGCCAACATTCTAACGATATCTTTCAGAACGCCTATTCCGAGCAACTAGTTCATGAACCTACTACATTATAAATGGCAGTGAAAACACACTGGCCTCCTAGCAAAAAACAATCCTGCGCTGATAAAAATCCTCAAAATAGATATACAAGGATGAGTAAACACAGTTGTCGTAGCGAGACTTATAACGGGACCATACCCGGATGTTACTGAAGCGGTGTCCGGACACTTGCCACGCCGGACATTTGCCACACTTTTACCTGCTCCGAAGGGTCGGGTGCCCCTGTCTCCTCCTCCTCCCCCCTCCTACCGCCATACACTGGTCGCTTCCGCATTTCGCGGTGTGACCGTATGGAAGTTATTACAACGGCCGGGCAGGCCTTATGCCCATTACAATGGTTACGCGATAATAGATGTGGGTGTGCTTACGCCGAAAACAGGATCATTGCAAGGGAAAGCTGCTTTCGCAAAACGGAGACGTATTGAACTTAGAGAACATCTGTGAGGACAACCTAACGATGTGACCTTTATTAGTTGCAAAAATAGAAAGAGTGTATCAGACCTCAGTATGCGTAAATCGGGTGGTGGATCCAGGTTCGCCGACCGCGGTGGCCGAGGAGACTGAGGCGCTCCTGTCGCGGTCTGCACGGCTCCTACGGTCGGGGGTTCGAATCCCCCCTCGGGCATGGATATTTGTGCCGTCCTTAGTTTAAGTAGTTTGTAAGTTTAGGGACTGATGACCCCGTAGTTAACTACAAACATTTGAACATTTTTTAGTTCCAGGTTCCACTGAATCGGTCAGGAATCCATTATACGGAGGAAGCGGCTACACGGATAGCAGGGGCTGTGTGGCGTGGATTTGGCCGTTTGTTAGGGTAGAGGGCTTTAGGGAGACACTAAAGGGGCTGTCTCAAAGGGTGCAGGTCGGACATAGGAACAATATAGATCTAGGAACCATCGGTATAACAGCTGTAACTTGTCGTAGCTGTGTCGGGAAAGTACCAGAACTCCAAGCGTTAATAGAAAGCACCAAAAGGTAGCGAAATTAGGCTTACGCCGACAATAAGTTCAGCAGAAGTTTTTGCAAAAGATATAAATGTGTTCGAAAAGATAGGTTAAACAAAATAGGTGGAGGCGTGTCGGTCGCCGTCAAATGTAGTCTATCGTGTAGTGAAGTTCAAGTTGATTGTTCCTGTGAGTTATTATGGATAGAGGTTGCACTCTAAAATCATAAAAAAGTTAGTAATGGGTTCCTTTTACCGGCGCCCCGACTCTGACGATACAATAGCAGAAAGGTTTAAAGAAAACCTGTGTCTAATTGCCAACACGTACCCGACTCAAACGATCATAGTAGGTGGTGAGATTAATTTACCCTCAATCTGTTGGCGAAATTATATTTTCAAATCAGGAGGTACGCACAAAACATCGCGCGAAATTGTACTCAATGCATTCTCTGAGAGTTACTTCAAACAAATTAGTTCATGAGCCAATTAGAATTGTAAATGTATGACAAAACACACGTGATTTATTAGCAATATATAATCCTGAGCTTATAACGAGCATCAAAACGGATACAGGTATTAGTGAACAGAGAGCTATCGTAGCAAGATTGACTATCGAAAGTCCCAAAGTTACCGAAAAGAGACGAAAAGTATATTTGTTCAGGAAAGCAGATAGGAATACAATACAATGCTTCTTGAAAGACAATTTCCACTCATTCCAAACACTAAACGTAAGTGTAGACCAGATGTGCCTCCAACTCAAAGAAGTTGTATCGACAGAAACTGACAATTTTATACCAAATAAATTAATAAAAGAAGGAGGGGATCCCCTTACTACACAAAACAGGTCAGGACACTGTTGCAAAAACAAAGATAAAGGCATACCAAATTTAAACGAACACAAAATCGCCAGGATTAGTGATCCTACACAGAAGCTCGAAATTTAGCGTTGACTTCAATGCGAGATGCGTACAATATTTTTCACAACGAAACTCTTTCTCGAAATTTGACTGAAAACCCAGAGATTTTGGTCATATTTTAAATATACTAGGGGCAAAATACAAACAAGGCCCTCACTACGTGATAGTAATGGCGATCCTGCCGATGGTAGCGCTACTAAAGCAGAGTTACTAAACACAGCATTTCGAAACTCATTCACCAAAGAAGACGAAACCAATATTCCACATTTCGAATTACAAACAGAGGCCAGAATTAGTAACGTTGAAGTAGATATCCGCGGAGTAGTGCAGCAACTAAAATCACTTAACAAGAACAAGTCTTCTGGTTCGGACTGTATACCTATTAAATTTCTATCTGATTATGCTGAAGCGATAGCTCCTTACTTAACAGCCATATACAACAGCTCGCTTAAAGAAGGATCTGTACCAAAAGATTGGAAAGTTGCACAAGACACACCTATATTCAAGGAGGCAGTAGGAGTAACCCACTAAACTACAGGCCTATTTCATTGACGTCAATTTGTAGCAGAGATTTCTGAACATATCCTGTATGAAAATATTATGAATTGTCTCTAACACAATGATCTATTGACCCAGGGTCAACACGGATTTAGAAAATATCGTTCATGCGAAACACAACTAGCTCTTTACTCACGCGAAGTGATGAGTGCTATCGACAAGGGATCTCAAATTGATTCCGTGTTTCTTCATTTCCAGAAGGCTTTTGACACCGTACCTCACACACGGCTTTTAATCTAATTGCGTGGTTACGGAATATCGCCCCATATTTGTGACTGGATAGGGGATTTCCTGCCGGACACAGTTTGTAGTAATAGATGGTAAGGCATCGACTTAAACAGAGGTGATTCCTGCAGTCCAAAGGGTAGTGTTATTGATCCTCTGCTGTTCCTTATCTACATAAATGATTTGGGAGAACATTTGAGCAGATGACGCCGTCATTTATCGTCTAGTAAAGTCATCTGAAGATCAAAACCAACTGCAGAACTCTAAATAAAATATTAATATGGTGTCAAAATTGGAAATTGACTCTAATTAATGAGAAATGTGAAGTCGTCAACATGAGTACGAAAAGAAATTCGTTAAACTTTGTTTACAAAATTTATCAATCAAAAGTGAAGACCGTAAACTAAATACCTGGGAATTACTATTACATCAGACTTAAACTGGAAAGAACGCGTAGATAATGTCGTGGAAAAGGCGAACCAGAGACTGCGTTTTATTGGCAGAACCCTTAAAAGATGCAACAGAACTACTAAAGAAACTGCATACACTACGCTTGTCTGTCCTTTTTTAGAGTATTTCTGGGTTTGATGGAGGGCATCGAAAGAGTCCAATGAAGGTCAGCTTGTTTTGTATTTTCACGGAAATGATACAGGATCTGGGATGGGAATAATTACAACAACGGAGTTTAACGATGCGGCGTGTGCTACTTACGAAACTACAATCGCCAACATTGTCCTACGAATACGAAAATATATTGTTGACTCCCACTTTCATAGTTAGAAAAGATCATCAGAATAAAATACGAGAAATCAGAGCTCGAACGAAGAGAGTCACGCCGGCCGCGGTGGCCGATGGGACTCAGGAGCTCCAGTCACGGTCAGCACGGCCACTACGGTCCCCTCGGGCATATGGATATTTGTGCCGTCCTTAGTCTTAGGTAGTTCATAAGTAGTTTGTAAGCTTAGGGACTGATGACCCCATAGTTAAGTCCCATAGGTTCTACAAACATTTGAACTAGATGTAGAAATAATGATGAAACTACCTGTTCCCAGTTCGGTTCACTAGCGTTTAATGAATACGCAGTGAAATTTGACTCAACGAAGCAAATACATTAAATATCACTCAAATGATCCTCCTGCAACCAGAATTTATGGTTGCATCTACCGCTTTTCAATTTTCAATTTCCTATTTAGGTAAAAGCTCCTATAGTTGACATGGTAAAAGAATTTTTTTCTACCTTCTAATATTATGGCTAATGTCAAAGATTGTGAGTTCTAAAATTATTTCCTGTAACTTCAGAGCCGCAACTAGCTCCTAAAAATCTCATTTTTGTTAAAACAGATCTGCTCCTAAGGTTGACAAGTTCGGCAGCTATAGTGTTGAAATAATTCCAATACGTCCAAAATCAGACAAGGATAGAAATAACTTTACAGTGGATGTAGAACTCATGAAGTACGTTTAGCTGTAGTCCTTAAAAATTAAAATTATCTTTAATCAGGCCAGTAAAAGCTATTGAAACAAGTCAAGGAACTTACTACTCAAAAATAATTGTTACAAAATAATATCATAAATGTATTAGACATTTTTCTTATGCATTAGAAACTTTCTGAAAACATATTTGATTATTTCGTCTGCAACATCACTTATTTGATAGGGTGATTTGCTTTGCATCACCAAGGGTATCTGCTGCTATGTTATGTTTACAACAGTTCTCATTTCGAATTGTGGGATATTTACTTCGTATCCTTTGGTGAAAGAATTTCATAAACCTGCATCTAATAATTCCGCTTTAGTGGCATTTTCATCAGTAACATTGCCGTCGCTATCAAGCAGTAAAGGCATTCATTTAGTCTTTCCGCTTGTGTAGATAACATAGGACCAGAATCTCTTTGGATTTTCCGCCACATTTCTACAAAGAGTTTCTTTGTGGAAACTATTAAACGAATGTCGCATTGAAGGCCGCGGTAAATTTCGTCTTCAGTAAAACTTCGACATCTTGGGGATTTTGCATTCGTCAAAATTTTCTGCAAAACTTTCTGTTCTGTTTTGTGTACCATGGGGGAGCAATTCAGTCCTTATTAATTTATTTGGTAGGAATTCCTCCAGTGCTGTTGATACTATTTCTTTGAATGTAAACCACATATGGTCGTCACTTACACAGTTAGTTTAGAAAAAATGGAGACTCCCTCCTAGAATAATGTCAACCAAATTCTTATCTTTTTTTTTTTTTTTTTTTTTTTTTTTTTTTTTTTTTTTTTTTTTTTTTTTTTTTTAGATGTTCTGGTAAATATCTTTGTTACGGATTTGAGCTCGCTACAACTTTGTGTTCACTTAGACTAAGAGCTCAAGTGTGTTATCGAAACCATTTAAGTTTGAATGGGCTCGTGGACTAATTGTTCAAAATAATTTTAAAAAAGCATTTACAACAATTTCGGAAGATTTATCTGCCACCCTGTGTGAAGATGTATTTTGGTCGACATACGAATGGTAGATTTAAGTCACTGCCAACTATAATTGTATGAGTAGTATACCTTTTTGTAATGAGACTCCAGTTTTCTATGAACCGTTCAACGCCTGTACATGTGAGTGCGAGGGTCGGTAAACGTAGTCAGTTATTAATTTATTTCGGTTGTCGAGTACAACATCTGCTAATACAAATTCACAGCAACTATCGAGTTCAGTTTCGCTAGTGAACTAGTTCAAAAATGTTCAAATGTTTGTTAAGCTTAAGGGACTTAACTGCGGGGTTATCAGTCCCTAAAGTTACAAACTACTTATGAACTACCTTATACTAACGGCGACACAAACATCCATGCCGAGGGAGGATTCGAACCTCCGACCGTAGCGGCCGTGAAGACAGTGACTGGCGCTCCACAGACCGCTCGGCCACTGCGGCCGGCAGTGAGCTAGTAGTACACATATTACATTACGATTTCCTTAAGTTGTGCTGAATGAATGAATGAAACTTTCACTCTGCAGCGGAGTGTGCGCTGATATGAAACTTCCTGGCAGATTAAAATTGTGTGCCGGAACCGGGAGTCGAACCTGGGACCTTTGCCTTTCGCGGGCAAGCGCTCTACCACTGAGCTACCCCGACACGACTCACGATGCCGCTTCACAACTTTACTTCCGCCAGTACCTCGCCTCCTACTTTCCAAACTTCACAGAAGCTCTCTTGCGAAACTTGCAAGACTAGCACTCCTGGAAGAAAGGATATGGTGGAGACATGGCTTAGCCACAGCCTAAGGGATGTTTCCAGAATGAAACTTTCACTCTGCAGCGGAGTGTGCGCTGATATGAAACTTCCTGGCAGATTAAAATTGTGTGCCGGAACCGGGACTCGAACCTGGAACCTTTGCCTTTCGCGGGCAAGCGCTCTACCACTGAGCTACCCCGACACGACTCACGATGCCGCCTCACAACTTTACTTCCGCCAGTACCTCGCCTCCTACTTTCCAAACTTCACAGAAGCTCTCTTGCGAAACTTGCAAGACTAGCACTCCTGGAAGAAAGGATATGGTGGAGACATGGCTTAGCCACAGCCTAAGGGATGTTTCCAGAATGAAACTTTCACTCTGCAGCGGAGTGTGCGCTGATATGAAACTTCCTGGCAGATTAAAATTGTGTGCCGGAACCGGGACTCGAACCTGGGACATTGAAGCTGTGAAAGTTAATTTTTGTCTTTCATAAGAAATAAATTCAATACATTAAATATAATATCATTCTTCTTACGTCTATTGACTATTGAAGCTGCTAGAGTTGTTATAATTTATTTACCTCCATAGTTTGACGTTGTTCCGTTTCTGGAAATTCACAAAATAAAGAAACAAGGCGTTTCTTCGCTGTTTAATACAAAATAGAAGGAAACAGAAATTAGAAACATGTAATAAGGATAAAATCTATGAAAAAAGTTAATTTTTTTAGTAGCTAATTATGCATGTCAGTCTCATTTTTAGACCCACAGACGTACGATCAAATATGTAAATAGTCAACAATTCGCACGAGTAATTTGATTACTAATATCCCATAAACTTCTATGTAAACAAAAAATGCAAATTTATTAATTTCGAGCTAGGCACTACAAATTCACAAACTGGCTGTCATGTGAAAAGATGCTGTATGTCATTACAAACCATTGTCAGTGATAACTGCATCAGAATCTCGTTATTTTTCATTAAATTAAACAACTGAACATATTGATTGTAACTCATTACAGAGATAAACTTTCAAATTTTACTTTAATATCGTTTTAAAAAAGTTTTATTTGTTCGTCGTAAATATTAAAGTTTCAGTAACTTCCATTTAATTTAAATTAGCGAAAAGTAATTGCAATTTGAAATTCTGATTGTTTATAACGATATAAGAAATGTTAAGAGGTTCTGTAAGCGAATGCGCAAAGCACTCGAGACGTCAATCAGAAGAGTAATAGTTGCAGTTCGATTCCCTGTGTTCGATTCGGTAAGTCATTGTAGGTCGATTCTGTTTGTGGACGCAAGTTAGTTCAGTTGGCAAGGGAGATTGGTTCTAAACAGCTTTGTACCAGTGTGATGTTGAAAAGTTGGTTTTGGGGGAAAATGACGTACTTTCAGGTACAAGCAACGTGCATTATCTTCTCAGGAATTACACCAAGTACAGCTCAGTACATTACGCTGTCCGTGGTGGAGTGGCCAAACGCATTGAGGCTCTATGCTCCAATGTCGGAGGTTCGAATCCTCCCTCGGGCAAGGATGTTGTGCTGTCTTTAGTATAAGTTAGTTCATAAGTAGTTTGTAAGTTTAGGGATTAGCGACCTTGCACTTAAGTCCCCAAAAATTGTTGTTGTTGTTATGGTCTTCAGTCCGGAGACTGGTTTGCTGCAGCTCTCCACCCTACTCTATCCTGAGCAAGCCTTTTCATCTCCTCATAAGAACGGCAACCGACATCCACTTGAATCTGCTTACTATACGCGTCTCTTGGCCTCCCTCTGCGATTTTTATCCCACACACTTCCCTCCAATGCTAAATTTACGATTCCTCGATGTCTAAGAATGTGTCCTACCAAGCGATCCCTTCTTTTAGTCAGGGTATGCCAAAAATTACTTTTCTCGCCAATTCTGTTCAGTACCTCTTCATTAGTTATGTGATCTACCCACCTAATCTTCAGCATTCTTCTGTAGCACCACATTTCAAAAGCCGCTATTCTCTTCCTGTCCGCACTGCTTATCGTCCATGTTTCACTCCCGTACAAGGCAACACTCCACACAAATGCCTTCAGAAAAGACTTCCTTACACTTAAATTAATATTCGATGTTAGCAAATTTCTCTCGTTCAAAAATACTTTTCTTCCCATTGCCATTCTGCATTTTATATCTTCTGTACTGCGACCATCGCATGTTATTTTACTACCCAAGTAACAAAACCCATCTACCACCTTCATCGTTTCGTTACCTAATCTAATTCCTTCAGCATCGCCTGATTTTCTAAGACCGCATTCCATTATTTTTGTTTTGCTCTTGTTAATGTTCATTTTATACGCTCTCTTCAACACACTGTCCATTCCATTCAACTGCTCTTCCAGGTCGTTCGCTGTCTCTGACAGAATTACAATGCCATCAGCAAAACGCAATATTTTTATTTCTTCCCCCTGTACTTTAACCCCTATTCCAAAATTTCCCTTGCTTTCCTTCACCGCCTGCTCAATGTACAAATTGAATAACATCGGAGAAAGGATACAACCCTGTCTTACTCCCTTCCCAACTGATGCTTCCCTTTCATGCCCTTCGAGTCTAATAACTGCGGTCTGGCTTTTGTACAAGTTGTAAATAACTCTCCTTTCCCTGTATTTTACCCCTGCTGACTTCAGAATTTGAAAGAGTGTAATCCAGTCAACATTATCAAATGATTTCTCCAAATCTACAAAAGCTAAAAATGTAGGTTTGCCTTTCCTTAATCTATCTTCTAAGATAAGACGTAAAGTGAGTATTGCCTCCCGTGTTCCTACATTTCTCCTGAACCCAAACTGATCTTCCCCGAGATCAGCTTCTACCAGCTTTTCCATTCTCCTGTAGATAATTCCTGTTAAAATTTTGCAACCATGACTTATCAAACTGATGGTTCTGTAATTTTCACACCTGTCTGCGCCTGATTTCTTTGGAATGGGGATTATTACATTTTTCTTAAAGTCTGAGGGTATTTCGCCTGTCTCATACATCCTACACACCAGTTCAAATAGTCTTGTCATGGCTGGCTCTCCCAGAGACTTTAGTAGCTCTGAGGGAATGTCATCTACTCCTGGGGCCTTGTTCCGACCTAGGTCTTTCAGGGCTCTGTCAAATTCATCTCTCAGTATAGTATCTCCTATTTCATAAAAAAATTAAAAAAAAATAGAAAAGAAAAAAAACCTGACTTAGAAACCATGTTAGGCTAAAGACAACACAAACACCTGCCCAAGGGAAGACTCGAAACTCCGACTGGGAGCTGCCTCACCTCTGCGGCGTGACACCAATACCTTCACTATACAATAGCAATGGTGATGTTACCGATTACAGCGGTGCTAACCACAACGTTCCGAAATTCTTCACCAGAGAAGATGAAGTAAATTCTCCTGAATTCGAATCAAGAACAGCTGCCAGCGTGCGTAATTTAGAATTTGAGATCCCTGAAGTATTAAAGCAACTTAAATCACTTAACAGAGAGATGTTTTCCAGTCCATACTGCATACCAATTAGGTTCCTTTCAGAGTATGCTGATGTAATAGCTCCAGACGTATCTATCAAGGACAACCGCTCGATCAGCTAAAGTACCGTAGCCAAAGACTGGGACATTGCAAATTTCACTACTATATTCACCATAGTGAGTAGGTGTGTTCTGCAAAATTACAGACCCATTTCACTGACGTTGGTTTGCAGCAGGATTTTAGAACATATACTTTCATCAAACATTATGAACTACCTCGAAGAGAACTACCTACTGTCAACATGGATTCAGAAAGTATCGTACTTGTAAAATATAGCTAGCTCATTACTCATACGAAGTAATGAAAACTGTTGTAAGGAGTCAAGTTGTCCTCACTGCCATTTTCTACATATTCCGACCCCACATTCTATTCGCCAAGATGAGTTCAAAAATGTTCAATGTTTGTAAATCTATCGGACGAAACTTCGTGGTCATCAGTCCGTAGCTTACAAACTACTTAAACCTAGGTAAACTAACCTAAGGACAACACACACACCCATGCCCCAGGGAGGATTCGAACCTCCACGGCGAGCAACCGCGCGCCCCGCAGCGAAACGCTTTAGACCGCTCGGCTACTCCACCGCGGCGCCAAGATGAGTCTTTTGAATATAAACTCGATGGGGTACGGACATTTTCAGTGATAATAACTACAATATAATATGCAAATTACAAGATCATGTCGTAAGTGCGACAAGATAATCAAGGCTGACAAGTACTAGTGAACAAACACGCAGAGTTTTTGTAAAGCGGAGGCGAGAGCAGCCGCGCGGCGACAGCTGGCCAGAAAAGCGCAGGTGGGCATAGGTCCCTACAGTAGACAACAACGGACAGTTTTATGTATAAAAACAACTTAAAAATCCTCCTTCCACTCTGGGGAAACACAACACGACACGGACGCTTTCGAAAACTCTTTGTAAGCCGTTTAAAAGGAACAGACAATAGTTTTTTCTCACAAAGCATGTTTACTTGCAAATTGTTAGAACGCACGAGGAAAGTGAGTTCCAGAAGGAACTGTTTATTTTGAGATGTTAGGTGACGTACTATGGCCAGCGATCCATACATTGTTTTAAAACGAACTATATCATTGGAAGGCGAAGCACTGGTGGGGTAGCGCCAGCATCTGTGAAACATACACACAAGTGGAGCTGAAGAAATCAAAGGAGACGCGCCCTCGCGCCTGGCTGTGTGTGTGATGCTAGCAGTCAGACACTCACACAGCGATTTTTGTGCCAAGAGGCGATAAAGAATCCGGCGCAGTATTGCAATTATCTTCCGGACGCTGAGGATGCCGTGCTCACGGATGCGGTTCTTTTAGGGGGATGCTTGTCCACTGCTGGTCGAGCTGATCTCTACGAGTTTACGAGAGTAACTCGGGCGTCCGATCCTTGATTGTCGTGAGTGCACTCGTGCTCTCCCGATAATCCATTTGTAGTCTGGGGCAACGTCCCAGAGATAAATTAAATTGGTCCCAATCTCCCGGTTCCGACCAAGGTTTTCGGGAGGTTTTCCTAGGTTGTAAGACGTATGCCGGAACTGGTAAGCCCCTCCCACATATTCCCAATTGGGATCCCCTCTATGCCCCACTATCAGCTTGTCTGATAATTGGCTAAATAGAACCGGGACTCTTTATGGGCCGGATCTCATACAGCCCACTCCACTCATCGGAGTGGAGAATGAAAAGAATAACTTGTTTTTTATTTATTTATTTTATTGCACTTATGAACACAGACAGTATTAGTTAAGGCTTGCAAGCGCATTTTTGAGTGGCAACACGGTGGGTTAGTCTGAGACTGACGTACCAGGCCAATTTATAGCCAGACTAGCATATATAGGTCGTTCTTGACTTCATCGAGACACAGGAAAAGTGCGATCGGCAGTAATCGATTGACGGATAACATTTAGTTTCTGTTTCAGCAAAGACGCAGATAGCAGCCGTCGACGCAGCTAACGGTATTGTGTTCGAACACTTTAGGCGAACTCCACCCATCCCCAAACAGCAATAACAAATACATTTTTTTACCATTGCATAACATTTCGGAATTTGCAACAGTCTTGAACGTAAACTGACGAAATAGAATTAATTTTAAAGTCAAGTAGGCGCGGTTGTCCAGCCATTCTACAAACTTTATTTTATTTTGAATTTGCTTATACGTTTCATCTAACCTGTCATCCTATCCGGAACTTGGAAATTAAAATATCTAATTTATTGTTTTTATAAATTTGAGTTTTCTAAAAAAAGTTAAATAATAAAACAAGTGATTCACAATCAGTTTTTGATTTCAGTAACTAGCGACATCACCTTAGTACCCGAACTGATCCTCACTAGTTACACTTTGGTAATTTTAAGATTTTTTCTTACAGGAGAAGTCATCTATGTCTTTCTTTACATAAGTGATAAAGTTTCACCGATTGTAGGTAGGCACGGAGCATCTTTCTGACTTTTACGTGACATGCTGTTGATGTCTTCATTGCAGGAGCCTCGGGTACAGTAAGTAGTCATATCAGTCTGATGCGCACTATAAATAGTCGGAAGTGTAGAATAAAAATCTTAATAGCATAGCTTTCACGTTAGACTGTACACAAGAGACGTCAAATAGATTCCACAATTTTTGTAAAAGCGTTGGTGCCTGTCACACCGAACATACAGTGATCTGCTAGAACAGTCTAACCGCCTACCAATTATCCATGTAAACACATCTAGACGAGAGCACCTTCACCTGACGAGGAACCACCGTCAGACCCACACTCACTCACACACACACACACACACACACACTGTGCTGTCATTGCGAGGAATGAGCCGTGGGCAGATCCTGATGGTCCATACGAGCATTTGGAATCTGCGCGATTTGTAAGATGATCTAGTAGTGCTGTGGTCCATACAGACCTAATTAAGTACAAGATTTCCAGTGCCGATAATATAGACGATAAATATTATGCTTTTAATAATAAGTTATGCTCTTTGAAGGCTGCTTTCCATTAGAACGCTCAAAACAAGGTACTACCACTAACAAGCAGCCAAGGTTTATGACAAGAGGAATAAGAATATCGTGTCGAACAAAGTAGAAATTATTTCAAAATGTAAGAAGCAGTCACAGTCAAGCTGCAGTAGTCCACTACAAAAAGTATTGTAAGGGTCTGAAAAATGTAATGGTATTTATCAGTATAAAATTATAATCATATGGTCAGTCGTGAAGGAAGGATCTTGTCATCAGCACATACTTGGGGATAAAATGTCATTTGTTGTTAATAATATTTTGTTATTCCGAAGAGGTAGCACCTTTCACTCAGTTAACACTAGACAGAAATCGAGTCTGCATTAGGCTCATACCTCTTTGAATCTTGTGCAGAAAGATGTGCAGTATTTTGCAATTTTTATTTTATTTTAATAACTGGCTGGGTAAGTCAGTTCGCCGCGGTGGAATAGCCGAGCGGTCTAAAGCGTCTCGCTGCGGAGCGCGCGGTTGCTCGCCGTGGAGGTTCGAGTCCTCCCTGGGGCATGGGTGTGTGTGTTTGTCCTTAGGTTAGTTTACCTAGGTTTAAGTAGTTTGTAAGCTACGGACTGCTGACTACGCAGTTTGGTCCGATAGATTTACAAACATTTGAATATTTTTTTGGTAAGTTAGTTCGAAGGTCGGAGGAAGGTAACGACATACCACAAGGACCATGCCTAGTAAAGCACTGTGGTGTTCAAACCGTCTTCGGATTGTTGACTGCTTTACCATTTTTAATGAGCTGCCACAACAGTTAAAAACGCTTAGTAGTAGTAATCCACGCTCTTTCAAACTGAAAAGTTTCCCCCTATGAGCCACTTTAGATTCTATCAAATTCATGAAATATTTTAACTGAGTCTTAGGCGTGTCATGTGCAAAGGATTTCTATTTGACTTCATCAATTACTACTCCTTTGTTGTAATGTGATCTACCTATTCGTTCATGACCATGGAGACTTCCTCCTGAATTTGGTCCTGCAGAGTGTGATAAATAAATAAATAAATGAGTAAACCTACGCCCAAAGGTTATTCCGCGTTGCGTCATTACAGAGGTCGAACAACAGAGCTGGGAAAACAGCACAGGAGGAGAACTGCGGCGGAATTAATCAGACTCTAAAACAGGGCAGAGTACAAGTACACACTGCAGCCAGCACTTCTACGATCCCTGCATCTGCAACGTTAACACCTCACATCTGTAACTGCGACTGAAATGGGCACGTGACGCTAGTCACTGGTTGTTGTGGCAGTGGCTGAGGTTGCACGGTCTGGTGAATCCCGATACCTTCTCCATCACGCCGATGGGAGGATCCAGAGGCACATCACTTGTACTTAACGACGGAGAGAAGCTGGCGGCTGCTCTGCTCTGGCAAACGTTCACATGCGCACCCGTGCGTCCAGCGGACCTCGCGCCAGTAACAGTGACAGCCAACAAGTGTCGTACACTGGTTGCAAATCACGTATCCCCTCCACGGCCGACATGTTTCCCGACTGCAGTTGCGTTTTCGACAAGATAATGCACCACGTCACAAGGCCACGCGTGTGATGGAACGGTTCGAGGAGCACGGTGGCGAGTTGTAATTAACACACTGGCCACCAACTCGCCAGATGTGAACGCGATCCAACGTGTCTGGGAAGCGTCACATCTTATCGCCTCCCTCGCCGGAATTTAGAGGATCACGGGAGGTGTGTGCAGGTGTGGAGCCCCCCAGCAGTCTACCAGCGCCTCACTGCTTCCATGCCACGACGCGTCGTTGGTGTTATCCGTGATCACACCGTCTGTTAAGCCCTTTTTAAACGATGTTCGAAAGTGAACAAGATAGTTAATAATCTACTGAAGTGCTCCTAGCGTACTAGCCCTGAATTAGAAACTGGTGCAAAGTCTTGTGGCAGCTTGTTTACACGATAAACGTAATCAGACAGTAATACCCGATGTCGAAAGTGAGGTTATGACTAACAATCTGTTATGTAGGAAGTCATAGCTTAATACTGGAATTGACGAAACAACGCTAAATGTTATTGACGGCCAAAGAAAATTTTTCAATATATGTTTTTGGTCAACTTAGTGTGGAAAAGTGCTGGGAAGTGAAACAACATTTCAAGACATAGACATCTATTTTCAAGCGATTAAATAAACATATGAACACCTCAAACAATATTTATAAGAGCATAAATAGAGGTAGTGTACTTTATCTACTACGATTTGCCCGCTGACATTGTTAATAACGTCACACACAACTGAATCTTTGTCGTTAATTTGGACTGACTTTTTCAGTTAAAATGCTATTTAATGAAAATTGCGTCATCAAATTATAATCTTATTCTAATAAACAACTGGCTCCAGTCTTTTCTGTTACAATATTGCAAAAGATAAACCATTTTTCGGTTTCATATATACAGGCTCGCTTTTAGAAGGACGTTCAATTGAGAAAAAATATTTAAGTCGTCATGAAACATTTGCAATTTATCGCTAAATCAAAGTATAATAATAAAATAAACATTAATAAAAGACGCATTTGCGTGCAAACCGTGAAATCGTCCACTACAGCAAGAAAATCGCGTGACGAAAATAGCTTAACTTCCGATGTTAGCAGACGGCCTTTCCATCAAAACAATCTTCTCGAGAAAGCTTAACGTGACGTTGACGTCAGGTGACGGTCCACTGACGGATAGTGTGAATGCCGCCATTAGAAATAAATTGTGGAATACATTCTGATCATAAACTTCGACAAAACGCAATATATACGTAAATATGAAGAAAAATGACGGACTGACTAGATCGACTAGTGATAATATTGATTATGGACTTAACTTCTGTTTTAAAATCTCTTTTTGAGTATATTTGATTTAATAAGAATAGATTTGTTGGTTTGAATATCATAATAATGATTATATTTAATGTTGAATAGACGATGAAATAGAACTCTCAAATATTTTCTATGATGATTATTGATCTAATTATTCATCCTAAATGTCTAGTTGATGAATATGCTATAATTTTGCAGCAGACAACTACCAGGTCGCGCATGCGCAGTGAAACCACTAGTACCGAATTTAGGACTGGCCCTATTTCTTTATCGCTACGATTATCGCGCGTCGATACTAGCGCGATCATACTGGTGCAGCCGTTCAAACGTCAGACGGCTGCCATTAACGCAACTTGTTATCAACCTATTACAAGTTCCTTCTTAGTTTAAAACGGGCTTTAGAGAGGGGGTCAACTTGTTGTTTCTGTGATCACACCGTCTGTTACAGAGGTGGTCTACTTGTTCTTTGCGATCAACATTATACCACAACCCTAAACCTGAGCCCCGAAATCCGCTAAGCTCCTGTCACACGCCACCTATATATTAGAAATGTTTTGGTAGTCACTCAACGACTCTGAAAATATTAAATTCTATCTTAACATCAGATCAATAGCTATTACTTTACATTTAATGGTACATACAGTCAGACAAGTTCTGTAGTTCACAACTGTGTTTTTCTTGAGCCTACGTGATTAGCGCGCGAAAATACGCATAATTTATTGATCTAATATTTATCAGGCCACCTATATTGCTCAAAACAATCAGATCAGTTGAGAAATGTAGGTTCTGAAGAAAAAGAATGAACTAAAATGGTACAGCGTCTTTCTGCCGATTCTACGGAATGAACCCAACAACATTATGGCAAACGAGATAGTGGTAACAACAGACAGTTGTTGAAGAGAGAGTTGGTGCTGACTTATGTTTACCACACGAATTACACAAGCAGTTGGGTTCAGATAGTCTAGTGGCTGGTAGTGCAATGCAACAACAATGAATAACGCGAAACTATGGCGTGGATAGACACTGGAAGCTTGGAAGTGGGGAAGACTTAGAGGGAGGTGGCTGCAGCTATTGGAGAGTCCCGAAGTGCAATTTCCAGGATCTGGACGCGAATTCAGACAATAGGATCCGTTAAAAGACGGCAACACCAAGGTCGTCTGAGGGTAACTTCAGAAAAAGGAGACCATTATCTTCGGCTAACAGCCCGTTGAGACGGGAGGCTGAATAAATGAGCTGCAACACACCCTCCAGGCAGCAACAGGGCGCACAGTGTCAACAAAAACAGTCCAGGCCTATGGTGTGCGTCCCAATATAACCACGACACCGTTTAGCCCCCAGAGACTGGGCAGAGGAACATCAGGATGGGAGTAGTAACGAATGGCGCCGAGTTCTGTTCACAGATTAGCCAAGATTTTGTGTTCAGCCGGACTATCGTCGTTCCCGCCTTTGGAGAGAACTTGCAACAATCCTGCTTATGTGCAGGAAACGTCACTGTATCATTGTGGTGGACGAATGGTGTGGACGGCGCTTTGGCTGCACAGAGGTATAGAGACGAGATCTTTTCACCTTTTGTTGTACCGAACATTGGTTCCATAGGAGATGGGTTCCTTCTGGTGGGCGATAATGCTCGTCCCACAGAGCTGCACTGGTGGAAAACATGTTTCATTCCGAGGGAATTGAATGAATGGAGTGGCCAGCTTGCTAACTGGACTAAACCCCAATAGATCATGTCTGGGATGCACTTGCATTGCAGCCAGACCAGCACCGCAGACAACGCATGCAGAGCTGGATATTGCACTCGTGCAAGAATGACCAAATATCCTTCAAGAGCTGATTGATAACCTGATACTGTCCATGCCACGTAGGTGTGCAATTGTACTCAGCGTTTGAGGTAATCACACACCATAAATGACTTCTTCACTACTATGCCTCTATGGTGTCTCTATGGCCCCTCTCTCTAATTGTGAGTAATAACCACGCAAACTTCAAGTAAAGAGTTGAGACACCAAAATGTATTGTATCACACACAAAATACAATTATAACCAATATATGAATAAAATACGTAACATGCCAATATCTTCTGTTATATATAAAAATGAATGTTTGTATGTCATCTATGCGTTCATAAACCATTCATTGGCGATCGCAATGAAACTTTGGTGAACTGTCCACCGTATACCCACGAAGGTTCCTGACCCAAAAACAAAAGAGGAGGATATCTCAGGAGATATGACGTCATAAATAATCAGAGGGCACCGCGTGAGAATACCCAGATTTATGCGTCAATTATTGTAAAATGGGAGTAATTAGGAACCAGCAACAAAGTTTGCATGTAATTTCGGACGTTTATTAAGTGTTTTGTAATTGACCCCCCCCCCCCTCCCCCGCACAAGATGATGAAACCAAAAGAAGTCTACCGCTCACAACAGCTTCGCTGTAGCGCCGTAAAACTGTCGCATCAGGGATGACCTTGTATCAAATAAAGTTAGCATTACAGATTTGCATGTTACTATTTATTTTTGTCAGCAAGTCTCTCTTAATTCTCTTTCATCTAAAATTAAGCAATCTGTTTTCTTAACCTCTTATAAAAGCGAAAGGACACTCACTCACTGACTAAACACGAATCTCGAAAACTAATTTATGTATAAAGCTGATATTTAGCAGGAATGTAGTTTGTAGGTAGAAAACGTCAGCTAAGAAAGTATTTTGTGATAAATGCATGGCGAAGCATACTTCTCTTACAGACTCACGAAATCTGCTGTTTCATTCCAGTCTTCACGAAATTTCGAACGCTTGACCTTCAAAACAAGAGGGAGGTCATCTCATCGTCTACCTGTTCACCGTATGCCCACGAACGTTCCTGAAACCCCCACCCCCACAAAAAAATGGGCCCCTAAATACCTGGTCGCCCCATAACTTGAGAACAGCTCGGCCGATTTCACATATCCTTTTTTTACGTTGTTTTCGTTATTCTCAGAACAAGGGTTGTATGAAATGAAACTGGAACATTTGGTAATATCAAAATTCGTTTTTCAATGTGACCCTGCGTTTCTATTGCATAGAAATCTATAGTTTTGTTCCAATATTTATGAAATTTTACACACTCTACTTTATAAATAAGAGGAATCACTGTCTGTATAAAATTTCGTCCGGAGCATGGTGGAGGGTACTGAACTTACGGAATTTTACAAAATGAATAGTTTTACTCCAATATTTGTGAATTTTTGCACGCATGTTCTTTAAACCAAGAGGAAGATCACTGGCTACATAAATGTTTGTATGGTACATGACAGAGGGTACCTTGCAGAAAACTTTGCCGAGAGAGGGAAAGGTGTAAACGAACAGGGAGAGAAAGAGGTGGATACAGAGAGAGGGGATAAGGGGATGTGGACTACGAGAGTGTAGAATAAATAAACCCTCGGGAAAAGCCCGATTTACAGCTAGAATCTGAATAAAATACGTTAACGTGCGTATATTGTGTATATCTCCTGCTCCCCTAATTGTTTTGAGGACTGTAGTTGCTTTCCAGTGTACTTCACATGTAACTTCAACCATTACAAAACTTCTTCGCCTTGAGATCGCCTTAAAAACGATGAAACGAAAAAAGTTGTTCCCTTAGTACATTTTCGCTCTTCATGTAGTCACACGTTTGCATCCGTCTTGACGATCAATATATATATATATATATATATATATATATATATATATATATATATATATATATATATATATATATATTTTAATTAGTAGTTCCATTCCCAGCACTCCTTCGATACAGCATCTGCTTGCACCTGCAGAATGATATCACTGTACGACACGTAGTTCAGAAGATACGGCTCGATGAACACTTAGCTGTGTCAAAGATATGCTTATGATGACATTGGCGTGATGTTTTAAGTTATATGTGCTTTACTACGCTATTCGCAAAAAAGTTAGAGAGTTTCGTAATTATCTCTGTGACGCTTTCGCCCTTACTAAATGAGCCAACAACGAAGGGAGCAGTTCTCCGTTGAATCTTCTCTATGTCTTCTATAAACCCTGCCTGTTAAGGATCTCACACTGATGAACAATATTCAAGCGCTTTGTTGACGGACTACACTTCTTGAGTATTCTTCCAATGAATCTCAATCTGCCCTCTGCCTCACCCACGACTGATTTTACGTGGTCGTTCCATTTCAGATCTCCCTTTCTGTCTACGCCCAGATATTTCATGGAACTAACTGCATCCAGCGTTTCTCCTGCTACTGCGTAGTTACATAACAAAAGTTCTTTCTATGAAACGCAAAACTTTGCAGTTGTTGATGTTGAGGCTCAATTGCCGTTCCCTGCACCATCCGTCAATTCGCTGCAGATCCTCCTGCATTTCGCTTCACTCTCCCAGTGTTGCGACTGTTCGATAAAAGCCTCATTGAACTCTCGATGTTATCTACGAGGTGATTTTTATATTAAGATTACCTGACATTGTCGGGTTTGGAGGCGATATGATTGTTTTATTGTTTTCAAAATAAAAGACAAGATCGCATATTAATAATTTATTAAATGACGACCGGTTTCGGTGCACTGTATCACCATCATCTGGTCTCATATATGTTATAAGATGGTCATCTTGTTAAAAAAAATGGGTATAAAATAACAAGTGCAACATTGCACTTAGTCACTATGTAAAACTACAGCCGCGGTGGAGTGGCCGAGCGGTCTAAAGCGTCTCGCTGCGGAGCGCGCGGTTGCTCGCCGTGGAGGTTCGAGTCCTTCCTGGGGCATGGGTGTGTGTGTTGTCCTTAGGTTAGTTTACCTAGGTTTACGTAGTTTGTAAGATACGGACTGATGACCACGCAGTTTGATCCGATAGATTTACAAACATTTGAACATTTGAAATAAAAATACACATGTTAAAAATATGACAGCTTACAAAATACTGACAGCTCTGAAGATTCTAGTTTACATTTTGGCACAAGGTGACAGCACCGTAGCTGGATAGTAAGCTTACAAACATTCTCTGCATTTAAGATTCGATTGAAATATTCCTTCCTACAGGTAAACGTCAAGTTATGTGAGATCAGTTGATCTGAGTGGTCTTTCCACAGAACCACTTCGGTCAATCCAGTGACCAGGAAACTGACCTATCACTGATAAGCAACTGCTCCGTAATTTTGTGGAACTCCAGCCTTCTGAAAGTAAGAGGGAATGCTGCCATCTTCAACAGTTCTTGCAGCATTTAGGTTCTGGCCAATGAAAAGTGGTCCATTTACTCGGGTATCACATATTCCAAACCACACCATAACCTTGAAGGTTCCATTCAGAGTGGATTCTGGACTCTCCAGTATAAATGGTTGAGATGGTTGACTTCATCTCCAAAGGAAAATGTTTGCCTGATCGCTGAACGAGATACTTTGTGTAAAAAGAAAGATGTTGTTGCAACTTTTGAACCATAATTGCTACATCGAATCTGTTTACAGGGATGAACTTAACATTATCTATTAACCCAGATGTTCCTGAAATTTTTTTTTCGGTTCCTTTTGATTTAAAAGTCAGTTTACTACGTCTTTAATAGATCGTTCAAATGTTGCAACAATGAATTTACCCTAATTGCACGCTTAGTCTCGGCATAACATGCCGTCCTTCTGGAACGAAGTGATAATGAAAACATTAATATTTCACGTTAGATATGACATGTTATTGTAAAGCCATCCATATGTTTCTGAATAATAAAAATATAATTGATGTGTAAGTACTTAGATACCTAAAATCATGAGTTAATTCATATGTTGCTTCTGAATCCCTATCTTGAAAGATGACTAACGTAGAATAATTTGCTAAAACAATAACTGTTGTATTTGCATGTCAGTTATCGACAGTTCGATGTTGTAGAAAGTGTTCTGTGCCGAAAGGAAACAATTTACTTCAAATGTTTAAAAATTCGAAACACCATCCTTCTGGAAGGACGTCAGGATCATATGGATAGGAGCGAAAGGAAGGAGGATTAAGAAGGAAAGTATTGACTTAAGCTGGAATGGGGCGTTGAAATTACAAAATGGCGACAACTGAAAATGTGAACCAGACCGGGAATCGAGCCAGGGACTCCCGCTTCGGGCCAGCGTTGTCTACTAGGCTACCCACGTTCGCCTGCCGACGGTTCCGAGCTCGCTGAGCTGTAGCGATCGTCCTTCCTGCGAACGACACGAGGCTGGGGAAACCAGTATACGTTCAGCCTCGGCCGAGGCCGGCAAAACGGGTGATTTGCGCGCCATTTTAAGCAAAAGCGTGTCCTTGGCGCATGTCATTATTTATATCTCTTAAGCTACTTGCTGTACAGTGGCGTGTTGCGGACAGCACTTGTAACAAGAAGCAATTATTTAAAACATCACGCCTCGTCAAATTTTTACTGAAAGGCATTGTAAGTAGAAGGTTGTTTTGGATGTGTCAAGTGTGTGTTACGTCATATTCCCTGAACTATGTTCCTTAAAATGATATCATTTTGCAGGTGTTTTCGGTGATAATGTAGATACTGTCTTCCGAACACAGGCAGAACATAAAAAGTAAAATGTTATGACAGATGCTAGAAATCGGACCATATGAACAATGAAAATGTAGTAAGAGAGAAACTTTTCTCCTTGCATCATTTTGTGAGCCATGTCGGAGAGAAGAGAAGGTCTGAAATTGTATGTGAAGTTTGTTTGGAACTTGTTATGGGGTTGTTACATGGTAGGCGTGCGTAGCTACACTTTAACGAAAAGATCACGTAACTGTATGAATACATGATGAATGTATACCTACTTTATTATAAAACAAAGTCGTCCAGGGTCTGTCTGTCTGTTCGCGATAAATTCAAAACCCACTGAACGGATCTTCGTACTGTTTCCACTTACGGACGATGTAATACACGATAAAGGTGTAGACGTATAATTCAGTAAGACCCGTGGTAGTAGGTGAGTGAAGCAAGCAAAAATTCTCGAAGTATAGAGCATAAAAGCTCTTACGAATAGCAGTATAGTCTCTGACTTACGAACTGAACCATACATGTAAAAATGCGTTTATGGGGTTCGAGCTGTAAGGTAATGGATGTCCCTCATCCCAGTGAACATCTTTTACTACAATTTTTTCTTACACCAACTTTTATTGTTCCACACATTCTAAAAAACAGTTTTAAATACCTCACCCTGTATAAATAATCCAGACGAAAAACTGAGCAAACTACATAGACTGTCTGAAGATGTCATTTAGCATGTAATAAACTCATTAGAAACCCTAAACCAATTGCAAAATTATTTGTGCAGCATATTTGTATGGTCTGGTGCATATTAACCTTAATGAGAAGTGAGTAGCCCCACAGAAAAAAAAGGAATCCCTTTATGTTTGGCTATAAATCACTCATAACTGAAGGCTGTCAATTAAAGTAAATACTTAATTCAAAAATGTTTATTAAGCTTAAAGGACTTAACTGCGGGGTCATCAGTCCTAAACTTACAAACTACCTATGAACTACCTTATACTAAAGACGACACAAACATCCATGCCCGAAGGGGGATTCGAACCCCCGACCGTAGCGGCCGTGGAGACTGTGACTGGCGCGCCGCAGACCGCTCGGCCACTGCGGCCGGCAAATACTTAATTCCGAACAACTTTAAAGAGTATGACGACACACATAATTTTGTACACAATGCGGTCTAAAGACATCGCTTTGTCGACAGAATATTTAGAGGATGCTAGAAATCCACTAAGGAGGACTTCTTACACTACGCCTGTCGGTTGTCGGTCCTCTGCTGCAAAATTACTGCGTGGCGTGGCAACCTGCCAAGATTTCACGGAGGACGGGGAGAAAGTGCAAAGACGGGCAGCTCGTGTCGCGGAAATGATACGCCAGTTGGGACGACTGTCACTAACACCTAAGCGTTTGTCTCGAATTTTTCACGAAGTTTCATTTTTCAAATTTGTGTTCCGAGAGTGACACTTTCTAATGAATCAGTTAAATATGTATGTGGCGTCTGTTCTCTCGGACATGTCCGAAAGAACAGACGCCACTTTTTGATCCTGCAGTTATGATCTATTCATATTCACGGATAAAGATGAAAATGTGTACCCAGCCGTGGTTCGAACCCGGAACTCCTGATTTCTAGGCAGTCGTGTTGACCGCTACACCACTGGGGACACAGCGAGCACCACATCTGCAAGGAATAACTCAAATACTCCTCCCGTCAGATACAAATTATTAACTTTACCCTGCCCACTAGAACTCAAACTCGTAGTTTTTGTAAACTGATTGCCGTAAGAGTAAGGGCCTAGGAGTGTCTCCACACAAACTGTGTGTGTGTGTGTGTGTGTGTGTGTGTGTGTGTGTGCCGTCTGTTCTCTCGGACAGGTAATGAGTACTTGTTTAAGAGTACCCGGCGAAAAACAGTTCCGAAATTTTACGTGATACTGTAGAGCTTTAATTTGAAACCAAATTTTTGCACTACTGGAGGCAAGAAGAGCTGCGGTATGAATATCAAGACTCAGATGGCAAATCAGTACTGAGCAAAGAAGGGATGGCTGAAAGATTGGTGTAATATATAGAAGGCCTATTAAAGGAAATCAACTTGAATGCAGTATTCTATAAATAGAAAAGTAGAGGAAGATAGGGGATACGATACTGCGAGAAGAATTTGACAGAGCAGAATTTGAATAGAAACAAGGCCCCTGGGATAATGATGTTCCGTCTGAACTGCTATTATCTTTATGAGAGCCAATTATGAAGAAATTGTTTCACCTGGTATACAAGGTGTATGAGACAGGGAAATACTCAGTTTGCAAGAAGAATGTAGTGATTCCAATTCCTAAGAAAGGAAGTGCAGACAAATGTGAAAATTACAGAACTATCCCTTTAAGAAGTCATGGTTGCAAAATTCTCAGCCGAATTATTTACAGACGAATGGAAAAACTGGTAGAATTCGACCTTGGGGAAGATAAATTTGGGTTTAGGAGAAATGTAGGAACACGCGAGGCAATACTAACATTACGACTTATCTTAGAAGACAGACTAAGCAAAAGGAAACTTGCGTTTTTGGCATTTGTGGATCTGGAGAAAGCTTTTGACAATGTTGACTGGAATACGCTTTATCAGATTCTGAAGATAGCAGGAGCGAAATATAGGGAGCGAAGAGTTATATTCAACGGGTACCTATCGCTACTCACCAATAAGAATTGGGCAATATATAACTCAGGGTAGTAAAAGGTTTATGGCTGGTTGTCTCTGTTCATATGGGTGAGTTATGTATGTCAGCTACCCAATCTGTTTAAACAAGATCAATAATTAATCTGTAGTTTAGATAGACTATCAATCTGCATATGATGACGTGAAAATATATTTAAACAAATATAAATTAAAGCTCTGAATAAGCAACAAAATCGATTCGAAGATAAACAAGTGATTCAATCACGAAGTAACTCTTCATAAATGGAGTTTATTGCTCTTTTCGTACATGAAAATACGGTGTTGGTCGTACTTTATACGTCGGTAAATAACTGAATATTTCCCTAATTATTGTTCATGAGAGGTACAATAAGAATCCCACGCACTCGAGAGTAAAAGTTCCAAATTATCAAATGTTAAATGTTCAAATGTTTGTTAAGCTTATGAGACTTAACTAGGGGGTCATCAGTCCCTAAACTTACAAACTACTTATCAACTACCTTATACTAAAGACGGCACAAATATCCATGCCCGAGGGGGCATTCGAACCCCCGACCGTAGTGGCCGTGCAGACCGTGACTGGAGCGCCTCAGTCTCCTCGGCCACCCCGGCCGGCTCCAAATTTTCATTCGTAAATTAGTGAAGTCCATCGAACATTGTAGTTCCAAATTAATCCGCGATGTATTACAATATTGGTTATAAAACACGATTGCTTATTTATCACAGTTCAATAGCTCTACTAACGTCCATAGTTTACCACTTTTCAACCAGAGACTAAGTTCTGCAGTCACAGTCCCGAAAATTTTCTACACATGCCTATCTCTTCAAGATTGCAACGCGGCTTCAGACCGCCCAGCGTCACAACCTTTCACCACCATGTCCAAGTTAAGTCCCTTCCCAAGCGTTCGAAAGCGTGCTCTAGCTGCTCCCAAATTGTATCCTTCCGCGCATTCTAATGCCTCATCTTTAAAATACAATTTCCCTTCCAAAATATTATACATTTGAATATCACAGGATTAAATGCTTTGACCAACTCCCTACAAACTTTGTCTACATTTAATAAACAAATATATATTTAACAATACTAAAAACGGTTGAAACTGAAGCTCTTTGGTCAGGTAGCCTTTAAGTGTGGTGTATCACTGTTCAAATATACTGCTGCCATCGAAATATAGTGATACAATTAATATTTAATTTATCATGGCTTTTTATGCAAATATATTCAGTTCTTGTCCACAAATACATATAATAGTTTATGCATAAATTATTTGCTGCATATCTACTATTTTTCGTCGGTTATGGAATATTTTGGTGGCAGTTTACAACATAAAACACGGACGTTACTAAGACTAATATTAAATATAATAAAACACATATTTAAATGGAATGAGATTTGCTGGGTTCATGTTTTGTGCTTCTGTAGTGGAATCTATGTTCTCACACCAGAATATTACTACCTCAACGAAAAGCAGAACAAGAGAGTAAATCAGATTATTGAAAGAATACAGAAATAACGTGGTGCTTCTTAAACTGTTACCGATAAACACTAAATGTTTGTTAAGCTTATGGGACTTAACTACGGGGTCATCAGTCCCTAAACTTACAAACTACTTATCAACTACCTTATACTAAGGACGGCACAAATATCCATGACCGAGGGGGGATTCGAACCCCCGACCTTAGTGGCCGTGTAGACCGTGACTGGAGCGCCTCAGTCTCCTCGGCCACCGCGGCCGGCCCGATAAACACTACGTATAAATAATTGAAAATATAAGTTTTATAATATCGTCATTATAGCACTGAAATTTATCGGCTTTTTATCTGTAAGAGATATTGAAATTGTAATTACAGCATATGATTCTTCCAAACCTCCTGAATCCATTTATATATTTGCCGTATGATCCCTGATGTTATATGGATTTTTAGAATAATGTGTGTGGCTGCATTGTATTTCAATCTAGAAGAGCCGCCCTCGCTCAGCCAAGACCGCCGTTTCCTGTTTCTGAGCAGATTCACTAGGTCCAAACTGTTAGGCGGCCAGTTGGGGAACCCAAGAGCCTGACAAAATCCGCCTTTCACATGGAAACAATCAGCTTCCCCCCTGTATCTGTAATGTCACAAACATTCACAAGAGTACAACAAAGATAATGGAATGTAGTGTCAGAAAATTATGCGATGCTGAAGGAATTACACTCCTGGCTATTAAAATTGCTACACCACGAAGATGACGTGCTACAGATGCGAAATTTAACCGACAGGAAAAAAGATGCTGTGATATGCAAATGATTGGCTTTGCAGAGCATTCACACAAGGTTGGCACCGGTGGCAACACCTACAACGTGCTGACATGAGGAAAGTTTCCAACCAATTTCTCACACACAAACAGCTGTTGACCGGCGTTGACTGGAGAAACTTTGTGTGTTGGAACACAACAGCGTCGTATCACTAGCAGTCGAGATGGCAGGCATCTTATCCGCATGGCTGTAACGGATCGTGCAGCCACGTCTCGATTCCTAAGTCAACTGATGGGGACGATTTCAAGACGACAACACGACAACCACCTGCACGAACAGTTCCACGATGTTTGCAGCAGCATGGACTATCAGCTCGGAGAGCATGGCTGTGGTTACCCTTCACGCTGCATCACAGACAGGAGCGCCTGCGATAGTGTACACAGATACGAAATTGGGTGCACGAATGGCAAAACGTCATTTTTTCGGATTAATCCAGGTTCTTTTTACTGCATAATGATGGTCGCATCCGTGTTTGGCGACATCGCGGTGTTCTTCTTCTTCGTGTCCGGTTACACCAATTATATTCTCCCTTTCCAGTAATCAGCAACATAGATTGCTTCGTCGTTAACTTTAAGAATATTGTCCATAGTACATGGTATTGACATGTTTGGACATGTCAGTAGATGGTTAAAATCCTGTACTGCCCTGCATTCACAACTGTTATCATCACTATATCCCCATTTCAGTAGGCCTGATTTGCTTCTAGTTACTCCTGTGTGCAGCCGGTTTAATGTCTTCCAAGTAGGAACTTCAAACCCTGGAGTGTGGCGCCGTTTCTTTCCACAAAGATATACTCCTTATGCTGGGCTTGGTGGAGAGCTCTTCAGTAGTGTTAATGGAACTCTTGCGGGACTTCAAGCGGACCCCTTGTTTGCGGTGCAAATGCATGGGGTGTCGAGGGTCGTTCTTCAGTTTTGACATTTCTATCTCGGCATAGACCTTCCTTCGAACAGCGGGTGGTGCTACGCCTATGATTGGATAAATTTTGGCTGTTGGAGTTGGCTTGAGGTATCCTGTGGCGATACGTACTGTTTCATTCACAGCGATGTCAACTTGTTTAGCGTGCGCTGAGTTCCTCCACAATGGCGCCGCATATTCCGCTGCTGAGATACTGAGAGCTAGTCTGGTGGTGCGCAGAACAAGTGGCTGAGCTCCTCAAGACGAACCTGTCAGTTTCCGCAGTATTTTGTTCCTGGCACAGACCTTTCTCTTGTTGATGTGACAGTGTTGCTTGGAAGTAAGGTCGCTGTCCAATATCACTCCCAGGTACTTCGGACTATTTGTGTGCTCCAGCTCTTCCCCTTTCCTCATGACGTAGAGTTTCTGGTCAGCTTGTTTGTTCCTGAGATGGAAAGCGGAGACTTGCGACTTACTGGGATTTGGTTTTAGGTTGTTGTCTTCATAGTAGGTTGCTAATTCTGTTAAGGCTCCGGTAAGATTCTCCTCCACTTGTTCAAAGGTCTTATCATCAGCATAGATAGACATTATTGTCTGTTGGTTGATAGGAATATCGTTTGTATAGATGTTAAAAAGTATTGAAGCCAGAACACTGCAAGTGAACGAACATTGGAAGGGTGTATTCGTCATCGCCATATTGGTGTATCACCCGGCGTGCTGTATGGGGTGCCATTGGTTACTCGTCTCGGTCACCTCTTGTTCGCATCGACGGCACTTTGAACAGTGGCCGTTACATTTCAGATGTTTTACGACCCATGGCTCTACTCTTCAATCAATCCCTGCAAAACCCTACATTTCAGTAGGATAATGCACGACCGCGTGTTGCAGGTCCTGTGCGGGCCTTTGTGGATACGGAAAAAGTTCGTCTGCTGCCCTGGCCAGCACATTCTCCAGATCTCTCACCAGCTGGAAAAGTCTGGTCAATGGTGGCCGAGCAACTGGCTCATCACAATACTCCAGTTACTATTGATGAACTGTGGTATCGTGTTGAAGCTGCATGGGCATCTGTACCTGTACACGACATGCTCTGTTTGATTTAAAGCCCAGGCGTGTCAAGGTGGTTGTTCTGGAGACTGATTTCTCAGGAACTATGCACCCAAATTGAGTGAAAATGTCAGTTCTAGTATAATATATTTGACCAATGAATATACATTTATCATCTGCATTTCTTCTTGGTGTAGCAATTTTTATTAGCCAGTAGTGTAAATTATGGAATAAGACAATAAAAGTAGTACATGCATTTTGCTATTTTGGTAGCAAGATAAATTCTGATGGCTGCAGCAAAGAAGATATAAAATGCATAATTGCTATGGGAAGAAAAGCTTTTCTGAAGAAGCGAATATTTGTTGACATCCAATATTTGTTTAAATGTTTGGAAGTCCTTTCTGAAAGCATTTGTCTGGAGCGTAGCTTTGTATGGGATTGAAACGTGGACGATAAGGAATTCAGATCAAAAGATGATACAAGCTTTCGAAATGTAGTGTTACAGACGAATGATGATTAGATGGATATATCACGCAACTAATGAGGAGGTGCTCAACAGAATTGGGGAGAAAAGAGTTTTTGGCATATCCTGACTAAAGGGGTAGGTTGGTCGGACACATTCTAAGACATCAAGGAATAGTCAACTTATCATTAGAGGGAAGTGTGTGGGGTAAAAATCGTAGGAGGAGACCGTGAGACGAATACAGTAAGCAGATTCAAGAGGATGTTGGTTGCCATACGCATTCTCAGATGAAGAGACATGCACAAGTCAGAGTAGCGTGGAAATCTGCATCAACAACAATAACATAGTATTGTTATAGCGTGTCTACTTATTGTGTCAGAGTGAACAGGTTCGAAGTCCCAGCCTGCTGCTGGACGCCCTTGCACCTCTCTCTCTCTCTCTCTCTCTCTCTCTCTCTCTCTCTCTCTCTCTCTCTCTCTCAGCTCCTGCTTTAAGATGTTCCGCCGTGATTATTTCCGTCGCTTTTTTCTCGAACTGAGCTATCTCAGCATTTTGATACTAACAACACGCTTGATGTGTATGAAGGCGATCTACGCCTTCTTCAGAAGAACAGACCACCTAATGTGATGGAGTGTCGTCTGGCTATCGATGGGTGCTTCTTGCCACTGACGGCCACCTTGCGGTGGTGTATGGTGTGGGTATGCCAGCCACGACTTTACAGAATTTTCCTCGCAGAAACACCAGTGTGCGACGCCTGTAACGTACTAAAAAAATGTTCAAATGTTTGTAAAGCTTGTGGGACTTAACTGCGGGGTCATCAGTCCCTAAACTTACAGACTACGTATGAACTACCTTATACTAAAGACGACACAAACATCCATGCCCGAAGGGGGATCCGAACCCCCGACAGGGAACGGCCTCCCGGCCGTTACATTTAGATGTGTTACGACCCGTGGCTCTATCCTTCATTCGATCCCTGCGAAACCCTACATTTCAGCAGGATAATGCACGCCCCCACTCCCATGAACCACAGACATTGCCGAGGTGGGGTGGCTTGCGTGCCTCAACGATAAAGATAGCCGTGACGTAGGTGCAACCACAGCGGAGGGGTATCTGTGGAGAGGCCAGACAAACGTGTGGTTCCTGAAGAGGGGCAGCAGCCTTTTCAGTAGTTACAGGGGCAACAGTCTGGATGATTGACTGAGCTGGCCTTGTAACATCAGCTAATGAGGCTTTGCCACTCAGCTACTGCGAACGGCTGAAAGCAAGGGGAACTACAGCCGTTATCTTTCCCGAGGACATGCAGCTCTACTGTATGAACATATGATGATGGCATCCTCTCGGGTAAAATATTCCGGAGGTAAAATAGTCCCCCATTCGGATCTCCGGGCGGGGACTACTCAGGAGGATGTGATCATCAGGAAAGACAATACTGGCATTCTACGGTTCGGAGCGTGGAATGTTAGATCCCTTAATCGAGTAGGAAAATTAGAAAATTTAAAAAGGGAAATGGATAGGTTGAAGTTAGATATAGTGGGGATTAGTGAAGTTCGGTGGCAGGATGAACAGGATTTCTGGTCAGGTGAGTACAGGATTATAAATACAAAATCAATTGGGGGTATCACAGGAGTAGGATTGATAATGAATAAGAAAATAGGAATGCGGCTAAACTACTATGAGCAGCACAGTGATCTCATTATCATTGTCAAGATAGATACGAAGCCAACACCGACAACAGTAGTACCGATGATGAGGAAATCGAAGAAATATATGAGGAGCTAAAGGAAATTATTCAGACAATTAAGGGAGAGGAAAATTTAATTGTTATGGGAGACTGGAATTCGGTAGTAGGACAAGGAAGGGAAGGGAAGATAGTAGGTGAATATGGTCTTGGCAAAAGGAATGAAAGAGGAAGCCGCCTGGTAGAATTTTGCACAGAACATAATTTAGTTATAACAAACACCTGGTTCAAGATTTACAAAAGAAGGTTGTATACGTGGAAGAGACCAGGAAACACCGGAAGATACCAGATAGATTTTATAATGGTAAGACATAGATTTCGGAATCAGGTTCTACAGTGTAAGACATACCCAAGGGCAGATATAGACTCTGACCATAACTTGTTGGTTATGAACTGTAGGCTGAAACTAAAGAAACTACAAAAAGGTAGGAAAATAAGGAGATGGGACCTGCATAAATTGAAGGAACCTGAGGTTCTTAAAAATTTCAGAGGGAGCTTTAGGCAACAATTGACAGAAACGGGGGGAAAATAAAACAGTAGAGGAGGAACGGATAAAATTGAGAGATGAAATAGTGAAGGTAGCAGAGGACAAAATAGGTAGGAAGGAAAGACCTACAAAAAATCCTTGGATATCACATGAAATACTAAATTTAATCGATGAAAGGAGAAAATATAAAAATGCAGTAAATGAAACAGGCAAAATGGAGTACAGACGACTAAGAAATGAGATTGTCAGGAAATGCAAAATGGCTAAGCAGGAGTGGCTAGAAGGCAAATGCAAGGATGTAGAAGGTTGTATAAATAGGGGAAAAATAGATACAGCCTACAGGAAAATAAAAGAAACATTTGGAGATAAGAAAAACAGCTCTATGAATATCAAGGACACTGATGGAAATCCAGTTCTCAGCAAAGCAGGGAAGCTGAAAGGTGGAAAGAATATATAGAGGGGCTCTACAAAGGAAATGAACTTCGAGACAATATTGTAGGAAGGGAAGAGGATGTAGATGAAGATAAAATAGGAGATACTGTACTGAGAGAAGAATTTGACAGAGCCCTGAAAGACCTAAGTCGAAACAAGGCCCCTGGAGTAGATGATATTCCCTCAGAGCTACTGAAGTCTCTGGGAGAACCAGCCATGACAAAATTGTTTCACCTGGTGTGTAAGATGTATGAGACAGGTGAAGTACCCTCAGACTTTAAGAAAAATGTTATAATTCCCATCCCTAAGAAATTAGGTGCAGACAGGTGTGAAAACTACAGAACCATCAGTTTAATAAGTCATGGCTGCAAAATATTAACGCGAATTATATACAGAAGGATGGAAAAGCTGGTAGAAGCCGACCTCGGGGAAGATCAGTTTGGGTTCAGGAGAAATGTAGGAACACGGGAGGCAATGCTCACTTTAGAAGATAGATTAAGAAAAGGCAAACCTACATTTCTAGCTTTTGTGGATTTGGAGAAGGCTTTTGACAATGTTGATTGGAATCAACTCTTTCAAGTTCTGAAGCAAGCAGGAGTAAAATATAGGGAACGTAAGGTTATTTACAACTTGTACAAAAACCAGACAGCGGTTGTCAGAGTTGAAGGGCATGAAAGGGATGCAGTGGTTGGAAAGGGAGTAAGACAGGGTTGAAGTCTTTCTCCATTGTTGTTCAATTTGTACATTGAGCAAGCTATAAAGGAAAGCAAGGAGAAATTTGGAGAAGGAATTAAAGTTCAGGGTGAAGAATTAAAAACATTGCGTTTTGCCGACGACATAGTAATTCTGTCAGATACAACAAAGGACCTGGAAGAGCAATTAAACGGAATGGACAGTGTGCTGAAAGGTGCATATAAGATGAACATTAACAAGAGTAAAACTAAGGTAATGGAGTGCAGTGTAAGAAAATCAGGTAATGCTGAAGGAATTAGATTGGGAAACGAAGCAATAAAGGAGGTAGATGAGTTCTGTTACTTGGGCAGTAAAATAACAAATGATGGTCGCAGTACAGAGGATATAAAATGCAGAATGGCAATGGGTAGAAAAGCGTTCTTGAAAAAGAGAAATTTGTTAACATCGAATATTGATTTAAACCTATGGAAGTCCTTTCTGAAGGCATTTGTATGGAGTGTTGCCTTGTATAGGAGTGAGACATGGACGATAAACAGTGCGGACAGGAAGAGGATTGAGGCTTTTGAAATATGGTGCTACAGAAGAATGCTGAAGATTAGGTAGGTGGATCGCGTAACTAATGAGGAGGTACTGAACAGAATTGGGGAGAAAAGGAATTTCTGGCATACCTTGACTAAAAGAAGGGATAGATTGGTAGGATACATTCTTAGACATCAAGGAATTGTGAATTTAGCGTTGGAGGGAAGTGTGTGGGGAAAAAATCGCAGAGGAAGACCAAGAGATGGATACAGTAAGCAGATTCAGACAGATGTAGGTTGTTGTTCTTATGTGGAGATGAAGAGGCTTGCTCAGGATAGGGTATTGTGGAGAGCTGCATCAAACCAGTCTCCGGACTGAAGACCACAACAACAACAAATGCACGCCGGCATATTGCAGGTCCTGTATGGCCTTTCTGTATATGGAAAATGTTCGACTGGTGCCCTGGCCAGCATATTCACCAGTTCTCTCACCAACTGAAATCGGCTGGTCAATGTTGGCCGAGCAACTGGCTCGTAACAACACGCCAGTCACTACTCTTGAACTGTGGAATCGTGTTGAAGCTGCATGGGCATCTGTACCTATACACGCCATCCAAGCCCTGTTTGACTCAATGCCCAGGCGTATCAAGGCCGTTATTACGGCCAGAGGAGGTTGTTCTGGGTACTGATTTCTTAGGATCTATGCACCCAAATTGCGTGAAAATGTAATCACGTGTCAGTTCTAGTATAATATACCTGTCCAATAAATACCCGTTTATCATCTGCAATTCTTCTTGGTGTAGGAAATTTAATGGCCAGTAGCGTAAATTGTAGGTGAAAAATACTCACAAATTATTTCATATTTTTCTCGGTGTCTCTAGACGACCAATATTCTCTGTCAGTGTTAAAACTATAGCGCAGGTCCTGTTCTATAAAAAGTTAAATAAATCGGATTGCCCTAATTGAAACACCGTGGAAATGGTAAATAAGAGAATATTAATTTGTTGCAAAAATTTTAATTAAGAATCACATTACTTATTATTTTTCATTTCCACATTTTTTTAATGACTTTGATCACTGTTTTTATTCATTTGATGTGTTTGAATGCTTCTACGTTTACAATAATAACAGTAATAAAATTGAAAATAATAATATCAATAATAAACTTGAAAATAATAATAATCAATAATAAACTTGAATATAAATACATAAAAGTAATTAAAATTACACACACAAAGATTACAGATAATTAATTACACCTCCGTCTGGCTTTCTGAACATCGTCCACAACATCACGTACTGTCCTTAAATTCTTTCTTCTCCTGCTCCTCATTCCACAGCTCTTTCTAACTGTATTAACAAACCTATTCGTTTTTCTTCTCGACAGAACTGAACAACATTATTTATTAAAATTTGTCCGTCTGAAAGTACTCTCTGATATGTATATTTGTGCGATGTCTACCCATTTCAGCAGACTCTAGGAACTCTGAGCCTGACTGTGACAATAACGTGACTGTACAATTCCGAGCCACGTGTGTTGATCGTGTACTCTCGAGTATTGTCGGACGCTTTCGGTCCCATCTGGCGGTAAACAAAGCTTAGTTCCGCGTTCTGCCGTCGGTAGTTCTATGTGATCAAAAGTATCAAGAAACCTGGCTGAAAATGACCTACAAATTCGTGGCGCCCTCCATCGGCAATGCTGGAATTCAATATGGCGTTGGCCCACTCTTGGCCTTGACGAGAGCTTCCACTCTCGCAGGCATACATTCAATCGCGTGCTGGAAGGTTTCTTAGGGAATGAAAGCCCATTCGTCTCAGAGCGCTGCTCTGAGGAGAGGTAGAGATGTAGTTCGGTGAGGCCTGGCACGAAGTCGGCGATATTTAAGATCCCATTCTTGCAATTCAACGCAGGACCCTGTCCAGGCCAGTCCATTACGGGGATGTTATTGTCGTGTAACCACTCTGTCACAATCAAAAATGTTAAAATGTTTGTAGAGCTAATGGGACTTAATTACGGGGTCATCAGTCCCAAAACTTACAAACTACTTACGAACTAGCTAATACTAAGGACGGCACAAATATCCATGCCAGAGGGGGATTCGAACCCCCGACCGTAGTGGCCGTGCAGAACGTGACTGGCGCGCCGAATACTGCTCGGCCACCACGGCCGGCCCGTCACAATCCGTGCATTATAAACAGGTGCTCGATTGTGTTGAAAGATGCAATCAACATTCCCCAATTACTCTTCAAGAGTGGGAAGCAAAAGAGGTCATTAAAACAAAAAATGTTCAAATGTTTGTTATGCTTATAGGACTTCTGCAGGGTCATCACTCCCTAAACTTACATACTTATAAACTAATACTAAGTACAGCACAAACATCCATCGACGAGGGCCGTGGTCGAACGACCGAGCGCATTGAGGCGTTATGCTACGATGAACGAGGCCGCTCCCCGTCGGGGGTTCGAATCTCTCCTCGGGCATGTATGTTTGTGCTGTCTTTAGTGTAAGTTAGTTCATAAGTAGTTCGTAAGTTTAGGGACTGATGACCCTGCAGTTAAGTCTCTTAAGGTTAAGCTTAACAAACAAACATGAACGGGGGAGTATTCGAACCCATGACGGAGAGCGATCTCGCGCATCGGAGCATAGCGCCTCAGTGCGCTCGGCTACTCAGCCGCGGCTGATTGAAACATCAATGTAGGTGTGTACTGCCGTGCTACGCAAACAACAATGGGTGCAAGCCCCCTTTTATTAAAAACACGACTATAGCACAACACCACCGTCTCCAAATTTTATGGTTGGCAGATGTCGTTCATCTGGCTTTCGCCATACCGACACCCTGCCATCGGATCGTCGCATTGTGTACATTCTCCTATCGTTCAATCATCCAATGTTTACGCTCCCTACACCAAGCGAAGTTTCGTTTGTCATTGGCCTGCATAATGGGCAACAGCTCGACCATGAAATCCAAGTTTTCTCACCTCCCGGCTGTCACAGTACTTGGAGTGGGTCCTGATGCCGTCTGGAGTTCCTCTGTGATGGTCTGGACAGATTCATGCCTATTACATTGTACGACCCTCTTCAACTGTCGGCGCTCTCTGTCAGTCAAATGTTCAAATGTTTGTTAAGCTTAAGGGACTTAACTGCGGGGTCATCAGTCCCTAAACTTACAAATTACTTATGAACTACCTTACACTAAAGGTGACACAAACATCCATGCCCGAGGGGGTATTCGAACCCCCGACCGTAGCGGCCGTGCAGACTGTGATTGGCGCGCCGCAGACCGCTCGGCCACTGCGGCCGGCTCTCTGTCAGTCAACAGACGAGGTCGGCCGGTACGATTTTTTGCTCTGCATATCCCTTCAAGTTTCCTGTTCACTATCACATGGCAGCACAATTCACCTACTAGGAAAACCGTGGGGGTGTCCGGATACTTTTGAGTACACAGTGTATTTTGCATGTGCATATGGTACGTCGGACTGCAGTTGCCTGTTGTTTACTGAGGCACTTGACGCGGAGCCAGACTGCTAACGAAGATACGAGCTTATGGAATAGGCTGATAGATTTGTGACTGGCTAGAGGACGGCGAGTGTTCATCAGAGACGAGTGTATCGTCAGGCGAGTCCTAGGGGAGTGTGATAGGACCGCTACTATTTTCTATCTATACAAATGATCTGATAGACAGAGTAACTTGTAATTTGCGGCTGTTTGCACATGATGCTGTGGTGTATGGGAGGGTGTCTTTAATTAACCGTAATAGCTTACGGGATGATTTAGACAAAATTTCTAGTTGGTGCGAAGAATGGCAGCTAGCTCTAAATGTAGAAAAATATAAGGTGATGTACGTGAGTAGGAAAAACAATCCCACAATATTCGAATACAGCAGTGAGCTTCTTCATGCAGTCGCGTCGTTCAAATATCTAGGCGTAACACTGCAGAGCGATATGAAATGGAACGAACATGTAAGGACAGTTGTGAGTAAGGCGGACAGCTGACCTCGGTTTGTTTAGAGAATTGTAGGAAGATGTACCTCATGTGTAGAAGAGATTGTGTATGAAGCACTTGTACGACCACGTCTTGAGTATTGCTCAAGAGTTTGAGACCCGCAGCAGATCATTTAAAGGAAGACATGGAGGCGAGCAGCTAGGTTCGTTACTGGTAGGTTTGACCAATGCGCGAGTGTCACCGAAATGCTCCGTGAACTCAAATGCGGATTGCTAGAGAAAATAGGAAGTTTTTTTTTGGAGAAATTCTGTTGAGGAAATTTAGAGGGCCAGAATTTGGAGTGTAAAACGATCTTCCTTCCGCCTACTTACATTTCGCGTAATGATCACAAAGAAAAGATAAGGATAATTAGGGTTTCGTACGGAGGCATATAGACATTCTATTTTTTTTCCGTCATTCTTTTTGAAGAATTGAAACGCGATGAATATGCAACTACTTCGGTTTGATAACGGCTGGGAATCGGTAGCCTGTTTGAGGCTAGCTGGCGATGTATGAACTCTGTTTAATTTCTTTCTAACTTTGTGGGATGTGACTAATATGCGGGAATACGTTTATTCTGTGTAGTGCATGTGAAATATTCCGTTTTCTCCTTCCTCGAGTGATACGTACTCCACGTGGTGTGTGTTTAGAACAAAACCTTCAGCTACCCCTGTATCTGTTTCTGTGCCCTTTAGGCAAGAAATTATGCATGTATCTTTCTTATTTCCATTAGTACCTCGTGATCTCCTCTCAATCTATTTTTAAATTGTTGTTTTGTTTCCAAACTTTAACTTTGCATTCAGACTCCCCCAGTAAATTCTCCTTCTAGCCTTATACGACCCCCTTTATTAGCTTGCTTATGAAATACTACGTATTTCTAGGGACTGCATGCCGTATTTGTTACAAGGAAAGTACTCGGGCTCAACAAACACAAATATACTAAAATCGTGTGAGAGATAATGTAGAAATCCCTTATTGCACTAGCGATACTCTCGCATGTGCAAAACTCTGCAGTCGCCCATTAAAGGCCTCTGCGATTGCGAAGCCGCGTTGCAGTTTGAGCTGCCGATACGCCAGTCTGGACCAGTAGGGACAGTGCGATGTTCATCTGACGTTGCGCTTTGTGACATTATTTGTGTGGTGAAGCGTCAGATGGGTCGCCGATTGGTAATCAATCCTGCTAATGTATTGCGATTGGTTGAGATGAAATTCCGAAGAGCCGTTCTTCGTGAATACGGTCTTGGTGTAGAAGATGAATCATTCACATGTTTTCTGGTATCTATTATAGTGTAGAAATATGAGCATAGATTAGAAACACTAAAATAGATAACAGGTAACATGCGAATGATTCATCTTCTACACCAATACCATCTTCACGAAGAAGGTTTCTTTGTAACTTCATCTCAACCAGTCACACTATATTAGCAGGATTGATTACCAATCGCCAACCCATCCGACGTTTCGCTACACAAATAACGTCACAAAATGCAACTTCAGAGGTACACTGCCGCGGTGGAGTAGCCGAGCGGTTTAAAGCGTCTCGCTGCGGAGCGCGCGGTTGCTCGCCGTGGAGTTTCGAGTCCTCCCTGGGGCATGGGTGTGTGTGTTTGTCCGTAGGTTAGTTTACTTAGGTTTAAGTAGTTTGTAAGCTACGGACTGATGACCACGCAGTTTGGTCCGATAGATCTACAAACATTTGACCATTTCAGAGGTACACGGCACCGTCACTACTGGCGTACCAGCAGCACAAAGTGCAATGTGGCAAGGCACACGCAGAGGCCTCTAATGGGCGACTGCAGAGTTTTGCAGATGCGGGAGTATCACTAGTGCAACAAGGGACGTTTACATTATCTATCATACGATTTTGGTGTATTTGTTCGAACCTAAGTACTTTCCTTGTTAGTTGATTTACTCCGACTTTTGAGTTTATTCCATTTTCTTCTGAAGACTGAACTTCGTCCATCCGTGTAAAACCTTCGCAATCGCGTCTAACCGTGTTTCTTCAGCTTCCTTATGATATACTACGCATTTGTAAGGGTTGCATGCCGTAGCTTTTTTCTTTATTTAGGAAAGGAAACACCTAGTAGTGGTACAGTGTACCCTCCGCCACGTACCTTCAGTGGATTGCGGAGTATGTTTGTAGATGTATTTTTTCTGAAGACTGGACTTCGTCCATCCTTGTAAAACCTTCCCAATCGCGTCTAACTGTGTTTTTTTAGCTTCCTTATGATATCCTACGCATTTGTAAGGGTTGCATGCCGTAGCTTTTTTCTTTATTTGGAAAAGGAAACACCTAGTAGTGGTACAGTGTACCCTCCGCCACGTACCTTCAGTAGATTGCGGAGTATGTATGTACATGTATTTTTTTCTGAAGACTGGACTTCGTCCATCCGTGTAGAACCTTCTCAATCGCGTCTAACTGTGTTTCTTTAGCTTCCTTATGATATCCTACGCATTTGTAAGGGTTGCATACCGTAGCTTTTTTCTTTATTTAGGAAAGGAAACACCTAGTAGTGGTACAGTGTACCCTCCGCCACGTACCTTCAGTGGATTGCGGACTATGTATGTAGATGTATTTTTTCTGAAGACTGGACTTCGTCCATCCTTGTAAACCTTCCCAATCGCGTCTAACTGTGTTTTTTTGGCTTCCTTATGATATCCTACGAATTTCTAAGGGTTGCATGCCGTAGCTGTTTTTCTTTATTTAGGAAAGAAAACACCTAGTAGTGGTACAGTGTACCCTCCGCCACGTACCTTCAGTAGATTGTGGAGTATGTATGTAGATGTATTTTTTTCTGAAGACTGGACTTCGTCCATTCGTGTAAAACCTTCTCATTCGCGTCTAACTGTGTTTCTTTAGCTTCCTTATGATATCCTACGCATTTGTAAGGGTTGCATGCCGTAGCTTTTTTCTTTATTTAGGAAAGGAAACACCTAGTAGTGGTACAGTGTACCCTCCGCCACGTACCTTCAGTGGAGTGCGGAGTATGTATGTAGATGTATTTTTTCTGAAGACTGGACTTCGTCCATCCATGTAAATTGAATGTATGTTTGTATAGTCTATGGGACTTAACTACGGGGTCATCAGTCCCTAAACTTACAAACTACTTATGAACTACTCACAAACTAGGACGGCACAAATATCCCGAGGGGGGATTCGAACCCCCGACGGTAGTGGCCGTGCAGACCGTGACTGGAGCACCTTAGTCTCCTCGGCCACCTCGGCCGGCTCCATGTATAACCTTCCTAATCGCGTCTCACTGTGTTTCTTTAGCTTCCTTATGATATCCTACGCACTTCTAAGGGTTGCATGCCGTAGCTATTTTTGTTTATTTAGGAAAGGAAATAAGTGGTACAGTGTACCCTCGGCCACGCACTTTACGGAGTATGTATGTGGATGTATTTTGACAGTGACGGCAGAGGCGGTGATTTTGGTCGGGCTGTCAGGAGCAGAGATGCCAGCGCTTGTGGACACGGCTGAAGGCCGCCGCCCCGGCCTAACCTCTTGAGTGGCGGCCAAACACGCGCGTACCGCCGCAGCCATGCCGATTCCAGCCGCCGCCGCCGCCTCTGCCACTGCCGATGCCGATGCCGGCTACACCGCAGCTCAGACGCGCCACCGCCTGGCCTGTACACAGTAGGCAGCGCCCTACACGGTACTTTGCACCAGTACTCTCAATTCTCAAACGTTTCTACCAGCGCACTTTGTTGCTGTTTGTCCTTTCCGTAGATATTTTGCTATAAAACTCCTGGCCATTAAAATTGCTACACCACGAAGTGCTACAGACGCGAAATTTAACCGACAGTAAGAAGATGAAGTGATATGCAAATGATTAGCTTTTCAGAGCATTCACATAAGGCTGGCGCCGATGGCGACACCTATACGTGCTGACATGAGGAAAGTTTCCAACCGATTTCTTATACACAGACAGCAGTTGACCGGCGTTGCCTGCTGAAACGTTGTTGTGATGCTTCGTGTAACGAGGAGAAATGCGTACCATCACGTTTCCGACTTTGACAAAGGTCGAACTGTAGACTATCGCAATTGCGGTTTATCGTATCGCGACATTGCTGCTCGCCTTGGTAGCGATCCAATGACTCTTAGCGGAATATTGAATCGGTGGGAGCCGGCCGCGGTGACCGAGCGGACTGAGGCGCTCCAGTCACGGTCTGCACTGCCACTACGGTCGGGGTTTGGAATCCCCCTCGGGCATGGATATTTGTGCCGTCCTTAGTCTTAGTTAGTTCATAGGTAATTTGTAAGTTTAGGGACTGATGACCCCGTAGTTAAGTCCCATAAGCTATACAAGCATTTTTTGAATCGGTGGGTTCAGGAGGGCAATACGGAACGCCGTGCTGGATCCCAACGGCCTCGTATCATTAGCAGTCGACATGACAGTCATCTTATCCGCATGGCTGTAACGGATCGTGCAGACACGTCTCGATCTCTGAGTCAACAGATGGGGATGTTTGCAAGACAACAACCATCTGCACGAACAGTTCAACGTTTGCAGCAGCATGGACTATCAGCTCGGAGACCTTGGCTGCGGTTACCCTTTACGCTGCGTCATAGACTGGAGCGCCTGTGATGCTGTATGCAACGACGAACCTGGGTGCTCAAATGGCAAAACGTCATGTTTTCGGATGAATCCAGGTTCTGTTTACTGCATCACGATGGTCGCATACGTGTTTGGCGACATCGCGGTGAACGCACATTGGACTCGTGTATTCGTCATCGCCATACTGGCGTATCACCCAGCGTGATGGTATGGGGTGCCATTGGTTACACGTCTCGGTCACCTCTTGTTCACATCGACGGCACTTTGAACCTGTACACGCCATCTAAGCTCTGTTTGACTCAATGCCCAGGCGTATCAAGGGCGTTATTACGGGCAGAAGTGGTTGTTCTGGCTACTGATTTCTCAGGATCTATGCACCTAAATTGCGTGAAAATGTAACCACATGTCGATTCTAGTATAATAAATTTGTCCAATGAATACCCGTTTATCATCTGTATTTCTTCTTGGTGTAGCATTCTTAATGGTCAGTAGTGTATTATTATTATTCTTTTTCGGAACGGGCCTACTTCAGTCCACGCTTGCTTCCGATCACTAAAACCGTGGTTTATTGGTGCACAATGCATTTCGAGCCCGGAGGGCTCGTCTTCAGGTGCCTCTTTGGTAATTTACAGACCTGGGCCTGCCAAGACCAAATAGGGGTACTAACAATGGGGCAATATTTTTTTTTCTTTTTTACAATTTTATATGTCAGTCAATCGGATGCGTAGTTCTAAGGTACTTGTCCTAGGTTTCGTTGTCGCTAGGGACAACTTCATCAGAAGAATAAAAGAACAGTTACATGAAACACATGACGTCAAAAATATTACAAGCAGAATTGCTCAAGGCGATTACAATAATAAAAACTAACATTCTTGCCATGCAAATAAAATCAGTGTGGTGTGAAAGGGGATGCCTAGGTCAAGTACCTTAAAACTACGCAACAGGTTAGCTGATATATAAAATAGTAAAAAAAAAAAAATCGCCCCTTTGTTAGTACCCCTTCTACCGTTAACCAGCCATGTTCAAAGTTGAATGAGGCAATAGGCAATTTTAAATATAGGTTCACAGAAAGAGATTGAATAATTATCTTACTTATTAACAGAGGCGTACAAACAAATGTTGGGCAGTGTACGACGTATGTATTGTCCGCCCTGCTGCGAACTTGCAGGTATAAATTAAACACCAGCTATTAATACACTCAAGCCTCTGTGAGACAGGACGGTGCTATTACCTACAGAATCGTTTTATTTACCCTGGTGTGTTTCTCTTCGTCCGAAACATACCGATGGCCATGAATATATTGAAGCAAATTGTGAATCGTAGCAACTCAAATACTTACAGCTGTAGAAATGTTCCACTTCTATATTACAAAGATGCTCTATCCATGTAAAGGTGTCTAATTTTATACACATACAGATGTTTTCGTTTTTTAAAAAAAGATACAGATTGCTTATGTTATTCCTTCTTCATTGTACATTTATAAATGTATGATGTAATATCAGTTTATAAATGTATAATGTAGAAAGTATAACAAAAAACATCTGTATGTTTTTTACAAACGAAACATCTTTATCTATTTAAAATTGAACACCTTTATATGTATAGAGCATGTTTGTAATATGGAAGTGAAACATTTTCATAAATGTATGATGTAATACCAATCAATAAATGAATAATGTAGAAAGAATAACGCAAAACATCTGTATTAGTTTATCAAAGCAAGACTTATGGGTCTCGAGGTAGTTTCTGCGATAGTCTTATGAATAAAATTCTTGAATATCAGTTTCCAGATCGCATTGATTTTTTAGAACATGACTGGTTTCGGGACAGCTGCCCATCTTCAGATCAAATTTATGAAGTTACTCTGTTACAGAGTAACTTCATAAATTTGATCTGAAGATGGGCAGCTACCAGAAAACAAAAGCGATCTGGAGACTGATATTCAAGAATTTTATCTGTATCTGCCTCTGACGCAAACACTCAAGAACTTCTCTTTGCGTTACTGATGTGACTGTGAATGCCAACTTCCTCATTCAGCGATCTTGCAACTACACTCTCATGTTTAAGTCCAGGGTGTACAATGAAATCCAGAAAATATTCACTAAATTTTCAAAACATTCAGAATATTTTCGTATTTCCATAAACTGAATCAGGAAAAATCAAAGTAGAATGACTGAGAAAATTCTGTTGTACATCAACCGAAATGTCACATTTATTACACCTCTAAGAAAAAAAAATGTATAAAATTGCAAAACACTTATTCCACTTTGACGCCACCTATAGCACATTCCGGTTTGTAAAGCTTCATATATACCGTCACGTTAATAGTTTAATGGCGTTACTTCTATCATTTTTATTCTTAGTGCCGACGTTCATATCTGAAGTTCAATAAAATGTGTTTTGAATGCTGTAGGTGTCTGACTTGATTAGGAAAGTGTAGCCCAGATCCAGTAATGAGAACATGAATTGGGGATCCAGCAAAACTCATTCTAGTATGGGCGCGTAGGATCAAACTCAGCAGCCTCCTATTTAAGATGTAGACAGATGTAATGTTACATGACTGTGTTGCCTCGTGTCTACTGAAGTGATGTCCTGTTAACCTGAACAGACAAACGGTACATTACTGTGGTGCACAGGTGTATACAGGATGTGATTTCGGGAAGTGTTTTCAATGAACGTACTTTCTAATATCGTGTACCCCTTATAGTACTGCAAATGTCACTAATTGTATATTGTATTATATTTCATTCTTAATGACTGTATATTAAAGAGTCGCCATGGTATAAAAAATTAGTAAACCTCTTAATCGACTATATATTCTCCATAATAGTAACAAGGTGAATCACGAAAGTAAGTAAATGCAAATCGAAACACGGATAGCAACCAGAAAAACAGTTAATGAAGTTTTCAATAATTTCTGAAGCATTATGAGATAAGTACTTCCTAATTCACATTTTGTCATACGTGAAACCTATCGATAGCAATAAATAAGTGTAAAGAGAATGACTAGACAGGAATCTTACTTCGTTTACAAGGGAATATCAAGAAAATATTGATGATAGACATTGTAATATATAACTGACATTGTAATTACTAATAGTGGTGTTGAAAAACGGCTCAAATCTATAAAGGACAATGAAGCTGCAGGTCCCGACATGGTCACTGGCAATTTGTACACAGAATCCCCGCCAGATTTAGTGACCCTCTTTATCGTACCGTAGGTAATTTGAGCAAGGAAATTGTTTCTACCAATAAGAAGACAAACAAGTCAGACTCATCTTTAAGGAGCAGGAAAATTAAATAAGACATGGTAAAAAACTAAATTAACTGCTCATTGTTTCAGTAGTATTTACCATATCTATTAATACATTCAACCCTCTATGAGACAAGACGGTCAATTCCTCCGTGCTGTTAGCTACAGAATAGTTTTATTTACCCTGGTGTGTTCCTCTTCGTCCGAAACAAACCAATGGCCATGAATATATTTCTTCAGGGCTCCCACAAATTTGACAACCCTGTGGGAAGAAATCTGAACTGTATGCGTAACAGCTTCCTAGTCTCGGTAAAATGTAGGCGTGCTATATCCTTATACAGGATTATACCAATTTTGTTGGCTTTTCGAACATGTCATGAGGGATTGAGGTGATATCCAGTAAAGAGGGGAAGCTGCTATGGTTCAGTAACTCGAATATTCAACCCACCATTGTGTGTTGCCGATCGGCGACTGAAGTGCGTGCGGTAAGGTGTAGAAAAGGCTCACTTCCGGATTTCAAGAACTGAACGAGAGAACATAAAAAAAAAAATTAAAAAAATATATTTAAAACTTTATTTTGACACGATTCTGTCAACCCTTTCAGACCTAGCGTTCAATATATTGGACACCGACGTTTTACTAATTTTAGAACACTGTACCATTTCGATTTACTTTGATACCCATTAGCCTCTTTACTGGACATCTGTCACTTTTAGTTTCATTCTTCTTGCTGCCATCTGTCACCAGAATGGAGTTTACAATAAAAAAAAACAGTGAACATTGCTGACCCACTGCGGAGGGCGTCAGATTTGATATCAGCAGCTGAAATTATTTTATGCGTTAATTTATGAATTTTGCACAAATTTCAATTTGCGATATAAGTTCCACAATAAACATGGAGTGACATATAGAACTGTTGACTTCTTATTTCACATCCTTAACTGCCTTCCTGACCCGGTGTCGAATTTGTTTGACATTTTTTTATTTTGGAAACCAAGTATTTAAAAGTTTTAATCTTGCCCAAATATACAATAGATAGAGTATTATAGACCTGAAAAACTGCAAAAATATGTTTTGCTCTATTTTTAAAATAATTCAGGACTGAAGGGGTTAAGGTTTCTATCCATTTTGTCTATGGATCACCTGCGAAACTACAGCTGCGCCTTATCACCGTCACAAAATCCCACCAAAGCTTGTCGAGTGAGGAGACCCAAGGTGTAGGCGGTGACTCAACTGCGCCTACAGACGTCGCTGTATGCAACCTCGCTGTGCGCCACGCTACACTGCCTGCAGATTCTTGCACGCACATACAGATCAGCCACAACGCTACGGTAACCTACCTACTTCCATATACCTCGGTCCAGGCGATAGTAGTGCCATCTGTCGAGGACTGATAGCAAGTCATTAGACAGGGAGGACGTGTTACGACGCAGTATTCTGGTCACGAGATAACATCATGTTACGCTGAATCGTCTTTTCAAACAAGGTTCCATTTCATTTTGGGATGCTTTTGCAGGCATAATTTGGCAGACCACGGAGACAGGGTCGGATCGAGGCTACAGTTCTAGAGAGGGTCACAGGCCGCTGTTTGACTTTTAAATCATTGTCATCATTATTTTACTACCCCCCCCCCTCTCTCCACCAAAGCCATCCGAAAACATACCTTGCCGTTACCTTTAATTTCAGCGAATCATATATGTGTACGACTTTCATATCTGCAAAATATTTCATTTTTAATATAAATCTTTTGAACTGAATTTTCCGTAATACATGTTACTAGTTGACCCATCCTGATCACAGATGGGTAAGATAGTAATGGAAAACAGGCAGATGCAAGTACATATGTATAAAAGATAATAAACTTTTACAATAGCAACAAATATTAGTCATTGTAAGAAAATGTATGTAATTAAATACAATAATATGTGAAACGTATAAAAAATCAGCTATTGGCTTTTTCATGTTTACTTTATTTTTTTAAAACTTCTTAATTTTACAAAACTTATTTGAAAATAATGTTAGTCATTATAATGTGATCATCGTTTACATTTTGCCTGTATGTGTCTTTCGCACAAACATAAATATCTCTGAATGAGTGAATTCGTGAAAAGCAGTACACAACCGTTGCTTGAACAAAGTGAACAATTCCAACAGCTGTTGTGCATCGACTTTGCGAAATAGAAATCTCGTGATGAAATACGCTTTCGAAAAGAATCTAAACAACTACAAGAGCTTTCATGCCTGTTAGTTAAATTAAGTTATTTGTGTATTTTTCATCGTTACATCGACGTGTATAACCGAAATCGTGTGATAAACTATGCTTGCATCAAAGAAGATCTTTGACTTGCATAAAGAATCCAAACAACTGCAAAAAGATTGTCAACAGATGGCGCCTTCTACATTGCTTTTATATCGGCCGCGCAAACTAAGTTGATTCTCGGTGCGGTGGCTGATGGGAGCAACCGTAAATACATGTCCCATTTACGATCGTTGACTGGGCATCAACTTAGATTGCACGAAGAGTACATTTTTTCAAAAATAAAGTTTTTTTGGGAAAAAAATAAAGTATATTTTTTGTCATTAATGGAGAACGAAGCCTCGAAAATGACACCTCAGTCATTAAATTTGGCTAAGAAATAAGGGAGATATGGCGTACCAACAAAAAGCACCGACGAGGAATAATATATATGATGTTTTAATGCACTATTCGGGAGGATGGTGGTTCGAATCCACCTTCGGCCATCCTGATTCAGGTTTTCCGTGATTTCCCTAACTCACTCCAGGCAAATGCCGGGATGGTTCCTTTCAAAAGGGCACTGCCGATATCCTTTCCCATCCTTACCCAAATCTCCTAGCGTTAACTCTGTCTCTAATGACCAAGATGTCGACGAAACGTTAAACCCTAAGCTTCCTTCCTTACTTTTTATGTACTAATCACAGTAATAATACTTAATAATTGTTTACGTCAGTGAATAGCACAATGCATCAACGTAATAGCCTAATCAATAAATTGAAATTTCGTGAAATACTGTTTTTGAAAAATGTGTGTCCAAACCTTTGCGAACTACACCCGTCAAGTAGTTAATTTAATAACTACGATAGGATCTTCGATAACCTCATGATTTGCGCAGTGTGAAGTGTGCACTCAGCGTTACAGGTATTACCACGACTGTTCTTTGAATGCAGTCTGTGGCTACACGAGTGTGACAAGGACAGGAATGCTGATGTGGGGGCTCGAAAAGGCGTTGGTATAAGTGAATAATGAAGAGTAGCTAATGTGATATATAACATATATAAATTAAATTAATTCCAAAAATAAATATTACTGTAACTTTTAGTACACACTTCGTATCTGAAAATAAAAATGTTTCAATTAAAAAGAGTTTCTTTTTTGGAGGGAGGGGGGTGCCATGAACCCCATGACCCTAACCTCGGATCACCCATTGGATGGGGGAGGACGAAAACACGCTAAAACGCATCAATACTCTGGTCACCACACAACGTGATACTTCATGTCGATCTTCACAGGTTTCTTTTCAGAACATGTCGCGTTTCGTGGCACGTGTTTGATTCAGCAGGTGTACGTAGCATCAGAGAGCGTGCTATCCGTGTCTACATTGGGGAAGGCAAAAGATCTGTCTGAGTTTCACCGAGGACAGATTATGATCGCCCGGAAGCTCCGCACGAGCATTTCGGACAGTGCACGACTTGTCGAGCGCTGGAGAAGTGGTGCGGTGTCTCCGACAAGTGGCGAAACCGACGTGAAACGACGTCCAGAAGGTCAAGGGTTGGGCGACCACCCCTCAAATGAGGGATGTTAAAAAGGACAGGCGTCGAACCGTGGCGGAACTAACCTCAAACGGTGGACAACGTGTCCCTGAACACTCCTAATGGTGGACCTCCACATTTGACGACCTAGGCAAGTGCTAAATTTGGCAGCGGTGGATTAGCCGTGCGCACTGGGGCGCCGTGATTCGGTGCGGGCGGCCGTTCGCCGTCGGGGGTTCGTCCTCCCCCCTCCCTCGGGAATGGGTGTTTGTGTTGTCCTTAGATTCGTTTATCTTAGTTTAACTAGTTTGTAAGCTTCGGACTAATAACCGAGCATTTGAGTCCGATATATTTACGAAAATTTGAACACCACGATCGGCAACTACGACCGGAATGGGCACGTGGCATTAGCCACTGAACGTAGACGCAGTGTTGCATGGTCTGATGAACCCCGATACCATCATCATCATGGGGATGGAAGGATGTGAATCAGTCGTCTTCCAGGCGAACAGTTCTTTGGCACTTGGGCCTGTGAGACTGATACGAAAAGACGAGGGATCAGTTGTGCTCTGGGAACATTCACGTAAGCATCCGTGATTTCAGTGTAGCTCGCGCGAGGAACCATGACGACTAAGAAGTATCGTCCACGGGTTGCAAACCATGTATACTCTTTCATGTGGATCATATTTCCCGACGGTAGCAGCATTTTTCATTATAATGCACCATGTCAGAAAACCAGAATTCTGATGGAGTGGAGTAATGAACACAGTCCCCATATCTGAAACCGATCGACCACGTCTGCGCGGCTGACAGCTTCGGAGTTGATCGCCTCCTCCCCAGAGTTTACGAGCTGACTTTTGATCAGAGTATGTCGTACCATTCCCTCCAGCGACATATCAAACCCTCATCGCTTTTACGGCAAGATGTGTCTCCGCTGCTATCTGTGGCACAACTGGACGTAGTGGCTATTAGGCAGGTGCCTAAATGGTCTAGTGTTCTGGTCTGGCTGATCACTGTACATACTACGTACCTGAGATGACTAATATTTCCATCATGGAAACTTTAACCGGTTGGTGGTGGAAGGAAACAATGGTAGGGGCAGTGTCTACTAGGTGAATCACGCAAATACACAAATATTCAAGCACTGAAGTACAAGGAGCAAAAGGTAATTGTCTATTGTGTTGAAAATGGTTCTGATCAGGCACAGTTAATTGCAGGGTGCCCTATGATTATGTTCTGGGACCGCTGTGTTTGTGGTTTTTTTTTTGTTTTTTTTGGGGGGGGGGGGTTGGAGGGGAGGGAGCTGTAATTCTTCTGAATCGAAAAGGGCACTCATTGCACGGAAACGGGTGGTTCGAGCAAGCTTGTGATTTTCTTGTCGACCCCTGTTCAGTAACCTGGAAATTCTGACATAAGCCTCTGAATGCATAATTTCTTTAATGTCGTATCTTGTTAACAATTTCAGCCTACTCCCAAAAGTTTGCAGCTTTCACTCAGTTGCTGCTAGGCACAAATCGAATCTGCATTTGAATCACACGTCCTTAATTCTAGTTCAGAAAGGTGCGCAATTTTTTTAAAAAATCTTCAAATGTTTGTTAAGCTTAAAGAACTTAACTACGAGGTCATGAGTCCCTAAACTTACAAACTACTTATGAACTTCCTTATACTAAAGACGGCCCAAACATCCATACCCGAAGGGGGGATTCGAACCCCGACGGGGAACGGCCCCGCGCATCGCAGCATAGCGCCTCAATGCGCTTGGCCACTCCGCCGCGGCCGTAATTTTTTGCCGTATTCATTTTCAATAAGCAGGCGCAGGAATTAAAAAATCTCACTAGTAATCCATGCACTCTCAGGTCGTAACTGAAGGGTTTCCTCGTGGTTCGCTCTTTCTACTGTGCCGAGTAACTTTCGGAAAAATCAAAAACTTCAATTAATTTCTGCGTCGCATTCTTGATTTCATTTACTTGTGTTCATGATGATCCTACCAGTTTCATTTTATCTATTAATTATTCTTCTGTTACAATTTCTTCCCTTTCTATTTCATGTACTGATTCGTTTCATTACCATGGAGACTTGCTCCTCAGTTGGAGTCTTCAGTACGTGATAAATAAACATAAAAATAAAATAAACCCGTGATAAACAAACATAAAAAATAAACCCGTGCTGTCCTCATCTGTATGCGTTCAGATGGCGGGCCGAGCACGTATAGACAACAGCATCTTTTCCGATTTCAAGCGACAGTTGAAGTACGCATATATACGTGTTTTGCGACCGAAGAAACCTAGCGCACAAATAATGGCTCTCGCTATCTTAGATAGAATTCGTCACCTGACAACACCATATACAGTAAAATACACTGAATAATTCGCTACAACCAAGTTCAATCTTTTGCAATGTTTACGACAATCGTTGCAGGGCGATCAGAACATTACTGAATTCTCATTGGCTGTCGACGAATGCGTGACGTAGATGCGCAGACCAAGCCTAAACTCGAGTGCCGTCGTCCATGGTTCCAACTATAGTCGCATTTGCTCCAGGACGCATAAACTTGTATAATATTCTACTATAGCTTATACCAATCATTTGTAAATAATTTCCTTTGTAGACTGATAGTATTTCCCTAGTATTATGCGAATATACCGTAGCCCGCCAATTGTCCTAGATTCGACTGGGCGTATGTGGTGCAATCAGTGATATATCGCGTCGCCCAGTAGCCGACTGAGTCTTCCAACTGAACACCAATTAGGCGACTTGCGTGTCCCTCGCCTACCCACAGTTATGCAACCGAGGAGAGGGGGACCAACTTCATAGTGGAATCCGAACCGCGTTATTTCTGGCGACTGCTCACATCATCAGAAGTGAATGTTAGGCCAGGAAGAATTAAGAAAAATCTGTGAGCTGACCAGATTTCGACCCCTCAACCTCTAGGTTTCCAGTCCACCCATTTACCACCAGAGCGCCTTCTTTTTCTTCAGCCTTTGTGAGCAGTTTGTGTGAGTTGACCCAATGATACTGTGACACGTTACTGGAAAGATAGCACACGTTACGTTCTGTGAAGTGGACAATTATGCATTCCTGAATATTTAAAGGAAGTACCCAAAGCACCACTTTGAAATCTTAACCAGATCAAACTGATTATTTATGCAACACTACATACACAGCGTTATATGTGGGATGTGATGATCTGCGAAAAGTGTAAGGCCCCTATCTACGTTTTCTGCAGGGTCATTAATATACAACATGAACAGCAGGCGTCCATGGACAACTCCGTTGCCGTTCTGCCTGGCTCTGTCTGATGGTTTGGTCGACGACGGCGGTTCTCGTGTCGTTTGTATTTGGGAGCCCCTGGCTTTATGTTTTAATCGTATTTGACCCGAAGATGCGACTAAGTCGCGAAACCGGTCGTCTTTTCAAAAAAAAAGTAAACAGCTTCAGCGGATCCTTTTTATGAATGATTTCCACATATGTCGTGATGCTTATCCGTACAAATTACCTTGCTGCGTCCCTCCTAATTATAAAATCCTCAATCACATATTTCGCTTTATAACCCAATGAAGCAGCAGGCCCCTACTTTTGACTACATATTTTCACTGTCGGCTGCTGTTTCAATTTATAGTCATAATTTCTCAGGGCAAGAGAGTATTTATGTGCTGTGTCGCTGACAGCAATGCGTGGTAAACAAATTGTAACACTATTTGTATTACTATAAGCTAACTTCTTCTACCGTTCACTCACAACACCCTGATACAAGTGAAGTATTTTCGAGCTCATTTGACACATCTGTGGCAGAGTATAAGATTTTAAGGATCCTCTGTGAGTCAAATACCTATTCAAGAATGGCAATAGGAGTGATCCACAAAATACAGAACTATATGATTGACGTCGGCTTGCAGCAGGCTTTCAGAACACATACTTTCTTCAAAGATTATTGACTGCTTCGAAGAGAATGACCTACTCATGCCTAGTGAACACGGATTCAGAAAGTATCGTTCTTGTGAAACACAGCTAGCTCCTTATTCACATGAAAGTAGTGAGTGCTATCGACAAGGGATCTCAAATCGATTCCACATTTCTCGATTTCCGGAAGGGATGTGACACTGTACCTCAATAGCGCCTTCTAATTAAATGGCTTGCTTATGGAAATCGCCAGTTGTACGATTGGATTCGCGATTTCCTATCAGAAAGGACACAGTACGTAGTAGTTGTCGAAAAGTAACGGAGTAAAACAGAAATGACATCTGGCGCTCTCTAGGGAAGTGTTATAGTGTCCCTTCTGTTCCTAACAACTTAGACAATACGAGCAGCTCTCTTAGACTGTTCGCAGGTGATTCTATCGTTTATCGGTTAGTAAAGTCACCACTGCTTCAACTGATGTATTTTTATATTTACACTAAGAGGTATGCTGCACGTATTATTTAATCTTCATTTTTAAAGAAGATAACCAAATCGTTAAAGCTGATGTGACCAGATGATGGTAGCATAGCCCACTGAAACCGGTCGTGGTATTTTGCAATCTTGGCGTTTCAGGTTTGAAGATTTTTTTATATTTTTCTCCTTTCATCAATGAATTAAGCTTCTGTTGCCCAAAGATTTCTATTAGGCCTTGTCCTCCTGCCAATATGACCCCGTGCAGCCTTCACTACTTTATCTCTCAAAGCTACCCATTTCTGCTGTACTGTATTACTTGCCTGATCCGTCTGAAATTTCCAACAATCTCAGGATCCTTCACTACCTCACGGTACAATTCGCTAATAACATTTTTTTCTGCGCTCAGTGAACTGGATGAGTATCAAACCTCGGATTTCGAAAATGACGCCGAGTATCCCGTTGTTTGCTGACGCCACAGCTCTCAAGTTTTAGGGAGAGGTGATTAGGCATGCTTTCGTGTTAAAAATGTTCAAATGTTTGTAGATGTAAGGGACTTAACTGCTGCGGTTAATAGTCCGTAGGCATACAAACTACTGAAACTAACTTGGGCTAAGAACAACACGCACAGGGATGCGGAGTGAGGACCCGAAACTCCGACGGCGAGAAACCGCGCGCTCCGCAAAAAGGCGACTTAGAGCGCCCGGCCACTCCACCGCGGCTTTCGTGTTCACTTGTATCCTACTTGTATTTTAACCGATCTGTTTTTAAGAGGTTTCCAGCTAGCATTTATTTCAACACTCCTATTTTATTTTGTGTAGCCCATGGCGGAAAAGTTCTTCATTCTCGCATAATAGTGGAAGTCCTTAGAATTGTTTCATTTACGACTCACCTGCATAAACGGTCCCTAGGCTGTCAATAATATTGTGAAGTATTTCTCTTTTAAATGTTGTTGTTGTGGTCTTCAGTCCGCAGACTGGTTTGATGCAGCTCTCCACGCTACCCTGTCCTGTGCAAGTCTCTTCATTTGAGAGTACGTTCGGCAACCTACATCCTTTTGAATCTGCTTACTATATTCGTCCCTCGATCTCCCTCTACGGTTTTTACCTAATGCTAAGTTGACAATTCCTCTATGTCTCAGAATGTGTCCAACAAATCTATAGTATATGCCAGACACTCCTTTCTCCACGATTCGGTTAAGCACGTGATCTAACCATCTAATTTTCATCATTCGTCTGTAGTACCACATTTCAAAAGCTTCTATCATCTTTTTATCTGAACTCCTTATCGTCCACGTCTAACTCCCATACAATGCTACACTCCAGACAAATGCTTTCAGGAAGGACTTCCTAAGATTTAAATTAATATTGGATGTTAACAAGTCTGGCTTCTTTAGAAACTCTTTTCTTCTCATAGCCATTCTGCATTTATATCTTCTTTACTTCGGCCATCAGAAGATCTTGTTACCCAAATAACAAAATTCATCTACTACTTTTATTGTCTCATTACCTAATCTATTTCCTTCAGCATCGCCTGATTTTCTGACACTGCATTCCATTATCTTCGTTTTACTCTTGTTAATGTTCATCTTATATCTTCCTTTCAAGACACTGTCCATCCCATTCAATTGCTCTCCCAGATCTTTGCGGTCTTTCACAGAATTACTATGTCATCGACAAACCGCAATGTTTTTATTTCTTCTCCTTGCACTTTAATGCCCTGTCCATTTTCTCCTTCCATTCCTTCACTGCCTGCTCAATGTACAGATTGAACAACATTGGGGAGAGGCTACACCCTGTCTTACTCCATTCCCAACTTCTGCGTCCCTTTCTTGCCCTTCGACTATAATAACCGCCGTCTGGTTTTTGTATAGGTTGAATATAACTCTTCGCTCCCTGTATTTTACCCCTGATACCTTCAGAATTTGGAAGAGTCGACATTGTCAAAAGCCTTCTCCAAATCGACAAACGCTAAACCTACTTTCTAAGATAAGTCGTATTGTGAGTATTGCGTCCCGTGTTCCTACATTTCTCCTAAATCCAAACTGATCTTCCCCGACGTCGGATTCCACAAGTTTTTCCCTTCGTCCGTAAATAATTCGTGTTAGCATTTTGCACCCATGACTTAATAAACTGATAGTTATGTAATTTTCACACTTGTCTGCACTTGCTTTCTTTTGAATTGGAATTACGATATTCTTCTTGAAGTCAGATGGTATTTGCCCTGTCTCATACATCTTGCAATTTTTTCATGACTGTCTCTCCTAACGACATCAGCAGTTCAGATGGAATATCATCTACTCCAGGGGCCTTGTTTCGACTCACGTCCTTCAGCGCTCTGTCAAATTCTTCTCGCAGGATCATATCTCCTATCTCACCTTCCTCCACTTCGTCTTCCATTTCTAGAATACTGCTTCCACGTTTATTTCCTTTGTATAGGCCCTCTACATATTCCTTCCACAGTTCAGCCTTAGTACTGGTTTTCCGTCTGAGTTCTTGATATTCATACGGCTGCTTTTCTTGTCTCCAAATATCTCTTTTATTTTCCTGTAGGCGGTATCTATCTTTCCCCTAGTTATGCATTCTTCTACGTTTCTGCATTTGTCCTCTAGCCACTCCTGATTAGCCAGTCTGCACTTCCTGTCAATCTCTTTTTTCAGACGTTTGTACTCCCTTTTTTCCTGAGTCACTTGCTGAATTTTTATATTTTCTCATCAATTAAGTTCAGTGTATCCTGTGTTATCCAGGGATTTATATTAGGCCTTACCCTTCTGCCTATATGGTCCTCTGCAGCCTTCACTATCCTATCTCCCAGAGCTACCCCTTCTTCTTCTACTGTATTACTTTCCCCGTTTCAGCCAATCCTTGCCGAATGCTCCCTCTGAAACTTTCAACCACCTCTGGTTCCTTCATTTTGTCCACGTTCCATCTCCTAACCTTTCTACCTTTCTGCAGTCTCATAAGTTTTAATCTTCAGTTCATAACCAATAAGTTATGGTCAGAGTCTATATCTGCCCCTGGCTATGTCTTACAGTTTATAACCTGGTTTCGAAATCTATTCCTTACCAGTCAATCTGGTACCTTCCAGTGTCTCCTGGTCTCTTCCACGTATACAGCCTTCTTTCATGATGATTAAACCAAGTGTTGGTGATCATTAAATTGTGCTCTGCGCAAAATTCTACCAAGCGATCTCCTCTTTCATTCCTTTCTCCCAGTCCATATTCACCTACTACACTTCCTTCTCTTTCCTACTCCCGAGTTCCAGTCCCCCATCACAATCAAGTTTTCGTCTCCCTTAACTTTCTGAATGATTTCTTTTATCTCCTCATACATTTTTTCGATATCCTCATCATCGGCCGTGCTAGCTGGCACATAAACTTGCACTACTGTGGTCGGTGTTGGCTTCGTGTCTATCTTTACTACGATAATGCATTCACTATGCTGTTCATAGTAACTTACCCGCATTCCTATTTTCTTATTCATTATCAGACCTACTCCAGCGTTACCACCAACTGATTTTGTATTGATAACCCTGTACTCACCTGACCAGAAATCCTGTTCATCCTGCCACCGAACTTCACTAATCCCTACCATATCTAACTTTAACCTATCGATTACTCTTTTCAAATTTTCTAGCTTACCTACGCGATTAAAAGTTAGAACATTCCACGCTCCGACCCGTAGAATGCCTGTTGTGATTTTCTTGATGACGACATCCTCCTGAGTAGTCCCCGCCCGGAGATCCGAATGGGGGACTATTTTACCTCCGGAGTATTTTACCCAAGAAGACTCCATCATCGTATAATCATACAGTAGAGCTGCATGTCCTCGTGAGAAGTAACGACTGTAGTTTCCCCTTGCTTTCAGCCGTTCGCAGTAACTGCATCGCAAAGCCATGTTAGCTGATGTTACAAGTCAATCATCCAGACTGTTGCCCCTGTAGCTACTGAAAAGGCTGCTGCCCCTCTTCAGGAACCACACATTTGTCTGGCCTCTCCACAGATACCCCTCCACTGTGGTTGCACCTATGGTACGGCTATCTGCATCGTTCAGGCACGTAAGCCACCCCACCTCGGCAATGTCAGTGGTTCATGGGGGTGGCTCTTTTAAATACGTTATCTATTAAGAATCAAGGTTGTACAATACAATATATTGACAAATCTACTGACTGACTTTAAATTTTATTTTGAAAAATGCCGAGTCTTGTCTGCTAAACTATCTGCTAATTCGTGTTTTGATGTGGAAACGGGCTCGAAAACAGCAGAAGAGACACTATTTTGAGAATTATCGGAAGTATTTAGGGATCTGCCAATCTTATGGCGTGTTCAGTGTAATGAAAAAAAGAAGATAAAGCAATAAGATCGGTTGACGAAAAATAGGGAAATGTAACAGTTGCAGATAAGCTTCAACTATTATGGTAATGATAAGAAATTCATTGGAAAGAACTGAAAAGGGTAAAGACCGCATCGAATCGTGGATTTGTTTCTGATGAGCTTCTAGTCAGGAAACTTCAATACCTTGAACATTTTGTATGCACACGATATGTTTTAATATAAATTGTTTTAAAAAAGGAGGTATTTCTTGCTTTTATAATTGTATCTAAATATATCAATATTGCGAAGATACAACCATAATATGGATTCACAGAATTCGCAATAAATAAAACCATTTCCGAAGGTGCATCTTATGAAGAATCGTCTAGATTAGATGTACTTTTCGTTCCAGTTGATCCAGATTGGATGAAGACTATGTCAGAAAACGACTTACACAATAGGCTAAATACAAAATGAGATCAGATGTGTTAACGTACCTTCCTCAGATCCAGAAATGTAATTGCCTTTGTGTATGTGGCATCTTAATAACATTTACATTTTAAAGGACATAAAATTACTATATACTACATGTTGGATATATTAGGTGCATATGATAATGCTTAGCCTTTATATTCACTACATTTATTTACAGTGATTACATTATTCCACAAGATTAAAATTGAAGTCAGAGTGAACACAATGTTCACATTCGTGAATACATCAGTGACTTCGCCAAAGAAGTCATCAATGTAGAAGAAGGAGATGGCCACCAAAAATCCTTTTGACTCTTTTAAAACCGATTTTTTTTAGATTTTACTTTGTTGTGGCTATTGGCATGTTATTGAAAATGTGTATTGCTAAATAGTGGACACCTTTCTAAGTCAAGGTAAGTCACCTTAAATTTTTGTGAAAATTATTCTTTTTTCTGTATTGATCCTATGAATTGAGCTACTTATTATGAAGAATTTAATTAGAGAATAAATTTATTGGGAAGCAGTAAATTAGTATCCTCACTTCCTTAAATAGCTTTCTGTAGGATGTTCTTAGGTGATAACTGCAAATGATTCGTATTGCACGTTTTTGGTTCCGAAAACTTTAGCTTCGCCTGATGAGTTATCCCAGAACACAATTTCGTAAAACATCGTGGAGTGAAAGTATGCATATACACAAGCTTTTTTTTTTTTTTTTTGATATCCTCTAACCGCAAGATGTTCGGATGATCATATGCTGCCGCGCGGGAGTAGCCGTGCGCTCTAAGGCGCCTTGCTGCGGACTGCACGTCTGCTCCCCATCTGAGGTTCGAGTCCTTCCTCGGGCATGGGTGTTTGTCTTTGTTGTCCTTAGTATAAGTTTCAGTAGTTTGTAAGTCTGGGGACTGATGCCAATGCAAAGGCTCACTTATCCACAAGCCAACTAGTAAATTTTTATGCATCACATTTCCACTCTTCAACCTGTCCTACCATTTTCGCTTACCATTTTCCCCACGTGAGCGAAAAGCGAAATACAGCTGCCATCCGTGTCCGTCATCAACGCACGTCTGAGATCTTGACGCGAGTTTTGCACAATAGCAACTGGCTGTCTGGAGCGACCATCAATGTATTGCGCGATGTTATGGTCCAATATTATCTACAGGGTGGTCGAAAATTTCCGTTACAAACTCCTAGGACTTGTAGAGAGGTGTGAGTACATAACATTTTGAATAGGAATTCATGTTCGGAAATGTATCGTTTCCGTTCTACAAGTTTCAATTTAGAAGTGTAACTCGTCAACGTCTGCTCATGGACAGAGAAACGTCTCATAGTTCCATCCAAGTTCACGGGTCCCGCATACTTAGTCTTCCTACGGCACGTATTGGACCCGATCTTGTAAGATATGCCACTGGATGTCCGTCAGGAAATGTGGTTTCAGCATGATGGTGCACCACCTCATTTTTCACTGGTTGTCCGGAGACATCTCAACAGACGATTTGGTGAGAGATGGATAGGCCGTGGTGGTGCAACAGCGTGGCCGCCACGATCGCCGGATTTAACCCCTATCAATTGCTTCTTGTTGGGTCGTATGAAGAGCATAATTTACGAGACACCTATAGAGACAGAGGAAAATTCTGGCAGCTGCACAAGAGACTGAAGAGTCACCAGGAGGGATGGTGATAGACTTGCGCATAATAGTTCACGAACGGGAGCGCTCACTCTGCCGCGAACTAGTTCGTTCTTTTAGTTCGTCCGCTCCCAGTGACGGCTGAGCGGCGCGGTCTGCGCATGCAGGTGGAGGGAGAAGTTCCCCCACCTAGCTGCTTCATGCGCTTGCTGCTTGAACCGCTAACGATATCACTCAAACCAAAAGAAACAGTATGTGGATAATTTCTCGCGTTTAACGTTAGAGTTATCTACTATATCTTGGCATTATGGAATTTATTAGTCAGATATTGCAGAGTGCAGAAAGAAGAAATTTTCTAGCTGGCAGACGCTAACCTCGAAATGGCTCTCATCAGCAGAAGGCAAACACGTGATTTTTAATTCTGTTCGCGACCTATCGCGCATATTTTAGTTCGCGACCTATCGCGCATCGTTTAGTTCGCGACCTTTCGCGCATCTTTTATTTCGCGACCAATCGCACATATTTTAGTTCGCGACCGGTAGCTCTCCTTTTAATTCGCAGCTCAGCCGCGAAGTAGGTCGCTCTTTTAAGTTCGTCTGCTCGTTTTGGCTTTTGCTACCGCTACTAAAACTACAGGTGAGCTGCATCTCAGCTGGAAATGACGGCAACTGGCAGAAGGGAATCACGCGATTCTGCGCGCTCTCGCGTGTTCTCGCTATTACCCGTCAGTCTTCGGAAAAGGAGCGGAGGAACTAAGAGGCCAGGAATCTGCAAATTACTTCGCGTAGTTCGCCTGTGAGAGCGCTCTTCCGAACTAGTTCGTTCGCGAACTACACAAGACTAGATTGAAAGAGTCTACCAGAACATGCTTCGGAGGTACAATGTGTATAACGGCATTGGTGGTCGCCAAATCGAGCCGCTGTTTTAATGCATCACTACGTTGCGGCTGGTGCCGTAGATGCTGGGTTCTTGTTGTTGTCGACAAATGACTCATGTGAAAAATACCGAGTAGCACCATGGTTCGGAACCCACGTTAAACTGTAGGTCCCCCTATAACTGGCTGGGTAAGTCAGTTCGAAGGTCGGATGAAAGCAACGGCATATCACCTCCAAACAGGACCATGCCTAGTAAAGCACTGTGGTGTTCAAACCAATTTTCGGATTAAATGTAAACGAAGGCAATCAGCAATCTTCGGATTGTTGACTGCTTTACCTTTTTAAGGTGTAAACTGTAATGAAAACGGTACGATTCAGTAATCTTTTCAAATTGATTACAACATTTGTACTGGGTCACGCCTAATTACATTCCTTAAGTAGAAGTGGATGAGATAATCGTCTGAAGTGAAACCGTCGTGCAAGGTAAACGATACATTTTCGGACATGGGCTCCTATTCAGAATGTTATGTACTCAGTGTTCTCTACAAGTCCTAGAAGCTTGTAACGGGAATTTTCGTCCACCCTGTATACGGCCACTTAAGAGGGGTTATCGGCGGTGTGGGAAGCACAGGGAGTACTGCAACGAGCCCGTCCAGCACGCGAGAGGGATTCACGAGTGCAGCGGGCGGAATGTGGCGGGCAAAACGACAGGTGACGCGCGGCAGGCGTTGACCCCTTGACCTTCCGCCGGCGCGGCAACCTGTTGGCAGCCGACTGCGACTGCCGCCACTGCCGGCCGTTTTTCGGCGCCCCGCCTGCCCAGCCGGCGGGTTCTGGTCCCGCGCTGTTGCGGACGCTCATGGACAGCGCTGTACGCAGGCCGACCAGCCGAACCGCGCGGAGACAAGTTTGGGGCGAGTGCGCAAGGCCCGGACGGCGGCTTTGTACCGGCCGTCTGGCCGCGGGAGTGGGGGCCGAGGAGGGGCCAGGGGCGGAGGGGCCAACTGGAGGGGTGGGGGCGACCTTCACTTTCGGGAGGCGTGAGCAATGAACCCGCCAGACGGCGCGCACTTTTTGGGGCCCCGACGTCCGGCCAGGGCCCGCTGCTTCCATCTGTCGGCCGGGCCCGGAGTCTGGGAGTCCAGTCGCGTGGGAAGCCGGCGGCTGACGAGAGGCGACGTCACAAAGACCGCCGGTCCTCCAGCACGTGGGCTGGGCGCGCCATCTTGACAGGCCGCCAGAGACGCTCCTTGAGCCGCCAGGCAGCCCGGGCTGCGTTATCGATCTACAGGATATCGACCGCGCGCTCGCACCACCATCACTGGCGTCCATTAAACTCGGGTTCCACACGCGTGAAACTCTTGAGCCAGATCCGCACACTCATCTAAAGCAGGCCCTGCATTGTTATAATATAAAATATAAAATGCAGAATGGCTAAAAAAGGTAAAGCAGTCAACAATCCAAAGATTGAACACCACAGTGCTTTACGAGGCATGGTCCTATTTGGAGGTGGTATGCCGTTCCCTTCCTCAGACCTCCGAACTGACTTACCGAGCCAGTTATAGGGCGACCTACAGTTTAACGTTGGTTCCGAACCACGGTGCTAATCGGTATTCTATGGGAAGAAAAGCGTTTCTGAAGAAGCGAAACTTGTCAACATCCAATATTATTTTAAATTTTGCAGAATATTGCACAATTATCTCGTGTGTTTCACTCAAAATGAATCAAATATTCTGCCAAGAACCGACGGAACAGTCTGTAAATACAATTATTTTAAATGTTAGGAACTCCTTTCTGAAAGTATTTGTCTGGTCTGTAGCATTGTATGGGAGTGAAACGTGAACGATAAGGAGTTCAGAGAAAAAGATGATAGAAGCTTTTGAAATGTGATGCTAGAGACGAAAATTAAATGGGTAGATCACGTAACTAATGAAGACGTACCTAACCAAATTGGGGAGAAAAGAAGTTTCTGGCATATCCTAATAGAAGGAATAGTTTGGTGGGAAACATTCTGACACATCAAGCAATCGTCAGCATTAGAAGGAAATGTGTAGGGTAAAAATCGTAGAGGGAGACCGCGGGACGAATAAAGCAGATTCAAAAGGATGTAGATTGCCGAACTTAGATGAAGAGACTTGAACAGGACAGGGTAGCAGGAGAGCTGCATCAACCAGTCTGTGTAATGGGATTGTGCAACATATTCATGATTGCTGCAGGCAGCGAACCGATATTAGTGTCAAAAGGGTAGCCTTGTTCCCACCCAAGCGCTGGCGAGGGTTTCGTCAGCGTGTCGTACCGCTAACGAAAATAAGCTCTGTCGACCGTACATCGATGTATCGATTTCAGCGCACGGTAACATCCTATACATATATTTTCCTAGAAAACGGCGATGCACTCTCGAAAAGCTGGAATGTAGATTTAATTGCTCCTTGTTTCACTCGCAGGCTTACTCGTAGGTTTCTGCCTAACCACACCTTTAAAATCATGACTTATTCGAAAAATAGTAGTCCTTTTGTCAATCTGAATACTGCACATTGGCGTCATGGGAATATCTGCCACCAGGTACAAACCTGGAATTCGCCGCCCTTCCTATTATCGGGATTAAGAAATAAATTAAAGAACTCACACTCCATGCCAATATTGGATTAGTGTTTATTAGTCGGGCCCGGTGGTCTTGGGGTAAAAGCGCCCGACTGGAAACCGAAGGGTCGCGGGATCGAAATTCGGTCGAACCTTGAATTTTTTCACTTTGCACTTTAATCCATATTTCACCTTTCAATGGTGTGAGGAGTCACCAGAAACGACTAGTGGTTCGGATTCCACGTTAAGCTGTAGGTTCCCTTTCCCCGGTTGGATAATTCGGGTAGGCTAGGGACACGCAAGTTGCCGAAGTGGCGCCCAATTGAAAGACTTTCACTGTTTCTCTTTCTTGCCCTTCGACTCCACTGTCTGGTTTTGTATAGGTTGAATATAACTCTTCGCTCCCTATAATGTATCTCCGTTACCTTCAGTGTTTGAAAGAGTATATTCTAGTCGACATTGTCAAAAGCTTTCTATAAATGCCAGAAACGTAGGTTTGCCTTTCCTTAGCCTATCTTCTAAGATAAATTGTAATGTGAGTATTGCCTCCCGTGTTCCTACATTTCACTTAAATCCAAACTGATCTTTCCCGAGGTCGGATTCCACAAGTTTCTCCATTCGTCTGTAAATAATTCTCGTTAGTATTTTGCAACCATGACTTATTAAACTGATAATTCTGTAATTTTCACATTTGTCTGCACTTGCTTTCTTTGGAATTGGAATTACATATTCTTCTTGAAGTCGGAGGTTATATCCCGTCCCATATATCTTGCATACCAGGTGGAACAATCTACATCTACATCTACATACATACTCCGCAATTCACCGTAAGGTGCGTGGCGGAGGGTACACTGTACCACTACTAGGCATTTCCTTTCCTATTCCACTCCCAAATTGAACGAGGAAAAAAAGAATGCTTATATGCCTCCGTACGAGCCCTAATTTCTCTTATCTTGTCTTTGTGATCTTTACGCGAAATGTAAGTAGGCGGCAGCAAGATCGTACTGCACTCAGCTTCAAATTCCGGCCCTCTAAATTTACTTAACAGAAATTCACGAAAAGAACGTCGTCTTTCTTCCAGCGATCCCCAATTGAGTTGCCGGAGCATTTCCGTGACACTCGCGCATTGGTCGAACCTACCGGTAACAAATCTAGCTGCTCGCCTCTGAACCGCCTCTATGTCTTCCTTCAAACCGATCTGCTGCGGGTCCCAAATACTTGAGCAATACTCAAGACGTGGTCGTACAAGCGTTTTATACGCGGTCTCCTTTACAGGTGAAGTACATCTTCCCAAAATTCTCCCAATAAACCGAAGTCGGCTGTCTGCCTTACTCACAACTGTCCTTACATGCTCGTTCCATTTCATACCGCTCTGCAATGTTACGCCTAGATATTTGAACGACGCGACCGCATCAAGAAGCTCACTACTGATGCTGTATTCGAACATTATAGGATTGTTTTTCCTACTCATGCGCATCACCTTACATTTTTCTACATTGAGAGCTAGCTGCCATTCTTCGCACCAACTAGAAATTTTGTCTAAGTCAACCTGTATGCTATTACAGTCAGTTACAGACGACACCCTCCCATACACCACAGCATCATCAGCAAACAGCCGCAAATTACAACTTACTCTGTCTATCAGATCATTTATGTAGATAGAAAATAATAGCGGTCCTATCACACTCCCCTGGGGCACGCCTGACGATACACTCGTCTCTGATGAACACTCGCCGTCGAGAACAACGTACTGCGTTCTATTACTTAGGAAGTCTTCCAGCCAGTCACAAATCTGTGAACCTATTCCATAAGCTCGTATCTTGGTTAGCAGTCTGCAGTGTGGCACCGTGTCGAACGCCTTTTTGAAGTAGAGAAAAACACAATCCGCCTGTTGCCCTTCGTCCACGGCTCGCAAGATGTCATGTGAGAAAAGGGCAAGCTGAGTTTCACATGAACGATGTTTCCTAAACCCGTGCTGATTCATGGAAAGAAGCTTTTCCGTTTCAAGGAAATTTACTATATTCGAACTGAGAATATGCTCCAAAATTCTACATGAAACCGATGTCAACGATATTGGCCTGTAATTGTATGGGTCAGTTCTCTTTCCTTTCTTATACACGGGAGTCACCTGCGCTTTTTTCCAATCACTAGGAACTTTGCGCTGAATTATAGATTCGCTGTAAATGCAAGCTAAGTAGGGGGCCAATGCCGCAGAATAGTCTTTGTAAAACCGAACTGGTATTCCATCCGGACCAGCAGACTTTTTCGTATTTAGCTCTCTCAGCTGCTTCTCTACACCGGAAATACCTATTGCTATGTCCCCCATTTCGGAATTAGTACGTTGATCAAATGATGGTATATTTGTGCGGTCCTCCTGCGTGAAGGATTTCTTAAAGGTTAAATTTAGAACTTCAGCTTTCCGTTTGCTTTCTTCTATTACTGCCCCGGAATGATCAACTAGTGACTGGACAGTGGGCTTTGACCCGCTTATCGATTTTACGTAGGACCAGAATTTTTTCGGGTTCTCGGAAAGATCTTTTGCTAAGGTATGGCTGTGATAATTATTGTATGCTTCACGCATCGATCTTTTTATAGACGCACGAATCTCTACTAACTTTTGCCTGTCATCATTTGCGTGTTCTTTTTTGAATCGAGAGTGCAACAGCCTTTGCTTTCTCAGCAGCTTTCTAACATTATTATTATACCACGGTGGATCTTTTCCATCCTTAATCGTCTTTACTGGCACATATTTCTCTAACCCTTCATTAACAATGCATTTAAATTTAGTCCACAATTCCTCTACATCCATAGTCGCAGAATTAAACGATACCCATTCAGTTTCTAAGTGCGATCGTAACCTTTGCTTGTCGGCTTTTCCCAACAAAAACACGCTCCTAGCCTTCTTGACTGGTTTATGAACTTTGGTGACCATCGACGCTATGACGATATCATGATCACTAATTCCTGTCTCTACACAGACATCGTTAATAAGGTCAGGCCTTCTCTTCAGGACTGGCTCCCCTGACAATATCAGCAGTTCAGACGGAATATCATCTATTCCAGGGGCCTTGTTTCGACTCAAATCTTTCAGCGCTCTGTCAGATTCTATTCGCAGTATCATATCTCCAACATCTTCTTCCTCCACTTCGTCTGCCATTTCTAGAAGACTGCCTTCAAGTTTATTGCCTTTGTTTGGGCTATATATTCCTTCCACATTCAGCTTTCCCCTCTTTGCTTAATACTGGTCTTCCGTCTGAGTTCTTGATATTGTTACAGCTTCTTTACTTGTCTCCAAATATCTCTTTTATTTTCCTGTAGGCGGTATCTATCTTTCCCCTAGTTATACATTCTTCTACGGTTCTGCATTTGTCCCGTAGCCACTCCTGCGTAGCCAGTCTGCACTTCCTGTCAATCTCATTTTTCAGACGTTTGTACTCTCTTTAGCCTTCTTCACTTGAAGCATTTTTATATTTTCGCCTGTCATCAAGTTCAGTATATCCTGTGTTATCCGAGGATTTCCATCAGGCCATGTCCTTCTGCCTACATGGTCCTCTGTGGCCTTCACTATCTCTCAGAGCTACCCATTCTTCTTCCACTGTATTACTTCGTTTCAGCCAATCCTTGTCTAATGCTCCCTCTGAAACTCTCAACCACCTCTGGTTCCTTCAATTTGTCCAGGTTCCATTGCCTAATTTTTCTACCTTTCTGCAATCTCTTGAGTTTCAATCTGCAGTTCTTAACCAAGAAGGTATTGTCTGAGTCTATATCTGCCCCTGGATATGTCTTACAATTCGGAAGAGAAAGTTGGTGAAAGAAATTTCGCAAATAGATGTCGTCCCAAAAGGGACTTTGCAATTTATTTTCCATGTATACAATGAGCCGAAGAGGTTGGTCCGAAGAGGCCTTTCTATCAAGATAACAGCACCTCGGCGCGGGCTGTTTACTTCGTCTCCCGTGCTACACCGCGTCCGTCCACCACCACCTCGAGAGAAGGCCTCGGCGCTCCCGTGTGACGTCAGGCAGAGTAGGTTGCGCGCGCATAGCTGACTGGGTAGTGGGTAACCGCTGGGGCACGGCCCACTATGCCGAAGCAGCGAGCTAGCCAGCTATGTGCGCGCAACCTACTCTGTCTGACGTCACACGGGAGCGCGACGGGCTTCTCTCTAGGTGGTGTTGGTCCGTCCCTCGCCAAGCGTCGGAGCTGTCAATAGCTAATAGTTCGCACTCAGCCCCGACTGCGTCTCGCGTCGTTCCAGCCGCTTTTCATCTGGGATGTATGAAATGTTTCCGGGCATTGGTTGACGCCCTCTTCCTACACCATCGCGAGGGTGCGTGCACTTGTCGTGGAGTAAGAAATAACTGATCGATACAGTCCTGTTCCGCAAATTTTTGTGTGTGAATTTGTCAGAATCGGTAGTCGTTCCCCAGGGCCTTCGTTGCCTGTAGCTATGTCCTTAGTTGTTTATTCATGTGTTATACCGCACTTTTAGTTCGGTTCAATTGTATTATTCTTTTCTCTTTGCTCTGAGTAGTAAGTACTTTATATACATTAACTTAGTTAACGTAACTGGGGAACTTATCTGGTTTGTGCCCCTCTACTGGCTCGCATCTGCACGGGCGGTAGTTGTTTAGCTTTCTTTTTCTTTTCTTTCTTTCTTTCTTTCTTCTTTTTTTTATCTTCTCGTTGCAGAAATTTTTCCCTCCGTGAGGCAACGCCACCCCCCGGCTGTAATTTGGCGTTCTATCCGTTTGTGTAAGCCCCTTCGTGTCAGAGCTGTAGTTCTTGTTGACCGTTGGTCACCTTATTCCTCTCCTTCCTGTTTCGAGTCAGCTCTCCTGTTTTACCTATGTGCGTGTATTAAATTGACGAGTATCCCGCCCCCCAACTCAGTGTGATTTTGATAAGTAAGCTGGGCAGTTGTCATTTAAATTTCAGAGCTTATTTGTAAATTTTATTGTGTGCTTTTTTATTGGTCTTCTGACTATTGATATCATTGAGCACAGTCTCCTGCTACCAGCAGACTTTACTTAAATTATTGAGCTAGTCTTTGGTGTGCTTTGGTAATTTTATTTTTAAAGGGCTTTGTTCGCTTAAATTTTGGAGCCCAACTATAGTGTGATTTTGATAATTAAACTGAGCTGTTTCATTTAAATGGCAGGGGTCATTTCACAGAAAGTGAAGTTGTTCGCGTCCGGAAGCAATCCTCAAAGCTCCACGTGCCCCCTGGGTGGTTCTAAACGGACAACAATCTTTGGTAGCTGGTCCTGTCATCACGGTGATCTCCCAGCTATGTCAGCTACCAAGACAATCCAGAATGGCTCTTGTCAGGGCCAACAAAATTGTCAACAAAACGATCTGAACAGAGCAATAGGTCCAGTCCTAAACGTGTGCCATTTGAATGTTGAGGGGATAAGTAGGTCAAAATGTGACTTCCTCAGTAAAAATCTTCTGAGTAACAATATTGGCGTCCTTGCTCTACAAGAAACCCATGCAGAAGATCTTAAAAGTTGTTCAAGAGGCAATATCCATGGCTACAGACTTGTGGGAGAGATAGGCCATAGAACATATGGCGTGGCTACACATGCTAGACAGGACTTGGATGATGTATCTATAATTCATGAAAGCTGTGACGATGACATATTTGTTTTGGCAGTGAAAGTGTCTGGAACTACCGTAGTTAATGTCTACAAGCCTCCCAACATCCAGTGGCAAGATACGGTTCTCCCAGTTTTCGAACACCCTTCCCTATATGTCGGCGATTTCAACAGCCACAGTAGTCATTGGGGGTACTCGTCTGATAATGAAAATGGAATAGCCTTAGCTGAATGGGCTGAAAATAATAACCTTTCCTTGGTTTTTGGCGCAAAAGACTCCAGCACATTTTTCTCAACCCGCTGGAAGCGTGGATATTCACCTGATCTGTGTTTTTGTTCCTGTGATCAGACATTAAGATCTCTATCAGTTACGAGAAAGGTATATGGCACATTCCCACGGTCACAGCACAGGCCAGTGCTGATATCAGTTGGGATTAAGATTCCCCTAATAAGATCTTTTCCGAGACCCAGGTGGAATTTTAATAAAGCAGACTGGGAGGCATTTACTTCCAAATTAGAGGACAACATTAGATTCATTCCTCCTACAATAGAAAATTATGACAGATTCGCTGGACTCCTTAAAGCTACAGCTAAAGCCTGTATACCTCGATGCTATAAAAAGACATATATTCCGGGATGGAGCCAAGAGTGTGAAGACCTGTATAATGAATTTATCAGCACTGAAGATTCAAACACTGCCGACATCCTACTGAACTCCCTTGATAATGCCAGAAGAGAGAAATGGGTGAAAAAAGTTCAGAGCTTAGATTTCACTCACAGCAGCAGAAAGGCTTTGTCACTTCTGAGGAAATTGTCTACCAGTGTATCCGAGAAAAAACTGCCTCCCACACACCCTGATCCTTCCGACATAGCCAAAGGAATCGTAGCACTATCCAAGTCAAAACGGCAACAGTCTGACAGATTAATATCCTATAAACTAAATGAAATTAAGAAATGCCAGCAGGCTCCCCTGGAAGTATCAAAACCTTTTTGCTTAGACGAACTGCATGTGGCTATCTCTGATGTGAAGACTGGGAAAGCTGCCGGTATAGATGATATTTTCCCAGAATTTATTAAACATGCTGGACTCAAGACCCTATTGTGGCTTCTAAAGTTATTCAATGACATTCTTAAAGACAGCTCTCTACCAAAAGCTTTTAAGACATCTAAAGTAATAGCTGTTTTGAAGCCTGGTAAACCAGCCGAACGTGTAGATAGCTACCGCCCAATTGCACTTCTCAGTGTATGTTACAAGCTGCTCGAGAGACTCATCTACAATCGTATTGTTCCCATTCTCACTGCTAGTATCCCTGTTGAACAAGCTGGTTTCATACAAGGCCGTAATTGCTGTGACCAGGTCCTAGCACTGACATCTTTCATTGAGACTGGTTTCGAAAAGAAGTGTACCACTTCCGTTGCTTTTCTGGATCTCTCGGCGGCTTATGATACCGTGTGGAAGAAGGGCCTCCTAGTGAAGCTTTACAATCTCATTCCTTGTCCTATTTTATTGCGACTTGTGAACTCAATGCTAAGTGGCCGTCTGATCAAGATCTATCTCGGCAACACAGAAAGTGGGTTTAGACAGCTTCACGATGGCCTCCCCCAGGGTTCGGTTCTTGCTCCCATTCTTTTTAATGTTTACACCGCTGATATTCCAGCTACGCAATCTAGAAAATTCATTTATGCCGATGATATTGCCATAGCGTCACATCACAGAGACATCCATGTGACGGAAACTACTTTAACATCTGACCTAACTCTCCTCAGAAATTACTTCGCAATGTGGAAACTAAAGCCAAACCCAAATAAAACGGAAGTAGCTTGTTTCCATCTTAATAATAGGATGGCCGACTATAAACTTAATATCTCGTTTGATGGTGTTCAACTTGAACATAATGAACATCCAAAATACCTGGGAGTCATCTTGGATAGATCTCTTACTTTTAAGTACCACCTTCATAAAACAGCAGACAAAGTTAAAACTAGGAATAACATATTGCAGCACTTAGCAGGATCATCTTGGGGAGCCAGTGCTAAGGTTTTGCGTACAACAGCTTTGTCCCTAGTTTACTCTGCAGCAGAATACTGTTCTCCTGTCTGGCTCAACAGTGCTCATGTAAGAGACATTGATGTACAATTAAATAGAGCAATGAGATTGATCAGTGGCACTCTGATGGCTACACCACTTCAATGGCTCCCAATATTATGCAACATTGTTCCCCCAGATCTAAGACGGAAGGAAGCCTTAATGAGAGAGTATTATAAGATCTTGTCCACTCCTGAGCTTCCTATCCTGCAAGACCTTCCACCGCCGGTAAACCGGCTGAAATCACGTAAACCACCTCTTAAAACTGCTGTGCAACTACATGAGAGTGGTTTCTCGCCTAAATCAAACTGGGCAAGAATTTGGGATTCGTTTAATGGAAAAAACAGCATCTGGATAGACGATCCCTCAAAGCAGCTCCAAGGAATGGACCTTCTCAGGAGAGAATGGTCTTTGATCAACCGTTTCCGAACTGGTGTTGGTCGCTGTAACTATTGGAAATTCAAATGAGGACAGACAGACGACCAGTCATGTGACTGTGGAGCAGACATACAAACGATGACCCACATAATTACTAATTGCCCATTACGATCATTCTCAGGAGGGATGACCGTACTGCATATAGTCAGTCAGGAAGCTGTCCAGTGGTTAAAGGAGTTGGACTTGGCTCTGTGACAGAGATATGTTTTATCTTATTAATTAGACACTAGTATATCTTACTAAAGTATTATATGTAGCTGACATTATACCATACGATATATATATATATATATATATATATATATATATATATATATATAGTAAAAGCTCATCCATTTACGTTCACGTATTCATATACAGAGCACCCATGTTTTAATTACTAAATACTACAAATTTAAAATATTGATCGTTTCCAATGGACATTAAGGTGTGGTGAATATTTAATATGTCGTCATAAATTTCATTGGCACACGACTGTTGCAATTGACGCTCGTAAACAAACAACTGACTAGCGCAACTGTCCCTGTGTGCTGCACAACTGCCGCTGTAAATATCGTAACTTAAGTGCAGTACGCCGCTGCTGATGGTCTGAACTTTTACCACCAACAATATATACATATTAAGCAGAAGCATCACCTGAACAAAGTGAGAGCATATTAGGGAGAGAAGTCTTCCGAAGTAAGAGTGATGTCAGGTGTGCCTCAGGAGAGTGTCGTGGGTCCGTTGCTGTTTACAATTTATATAATTAAATGACCTTGCGGATGACATCGTAAGTTCACTGTGGCTTTTCGCGGATGATGCTATAGTATATAGAAAGGTTGTAACAATGTAAAATTATATTGAAATGCAGGAGGATCTGCATCGAATTGACGCATGGTGCAGGGAATGGCTATTGAATCTAAATGTAGACAAGTGTAATGTGCTGCTAATACAAAGAAAGAAAGGTCCTTTTATCATTTAGCTTCACTATAGCAGGCCAGCAAATGCAAGCAGTTAATTCCATAAATTATCCGGGAGTACGCATTAGAAGTGATTTAAAATGGAACGACCATATAAAATCAGTCATCGGTAAAACAGATGCCAGACTTAGCTTCATCGGAAGAACCCTAAGGAAATGCAGTCCGAAAACAAAGGAAGTAGGTTACAGTATATTTGTTCGTCCATAGCTTGCATACTCCTCACAGGTGTGGGACCCGTGGGGTTAATAGAGGAAGTGGAGAAGATCCAACGGAGAGCAGCGCGCTTCGATACAGGCTCATTTGGTAATCGTGAAAGCGTTACGGAGATGATCGATAAACTCCAGTGGAAGACTCTGCAGGAGAGACGCTCTGTCGCTCGGTACAGGCTTTTGTCGAAGTTTCGAGAACATATCTTTACCCAGGAGTCTAGCAGTATATTGCTCCCTCCTACGTATATCTCGCGAAGAAATCATGAAGAAAACGTCAGAGAGATTAGAGCCCACACAGAGGTATACCAACAATCTTTCTTTACGCGAAGAACACATGACTGGAATAAGAGGGAGAACCGATAGTGGTACTCAAAGTACCCTCCGCCACACACCGTCGGGTGGCTTGCGGACTATGGATGTAGATGTAGATGTAGAAGCATTTTAACCTAGTTCACATTTTATTTATATTTTTCTGTGGGTGTAAGGAGTTATATGATGGTTAAATTGGGGTTTCCGCCTTATCAATGACATCAAAGTAGAAGTTGGTATCGCATTCTCCAGCAATCGCTAAAAAAGCTATCCGGTCCACACTACGATTCGGAACTTGAAATGTGGCCCTTGTGGCCTAGGAAATTGGAGACACTTGATTTAGATTACACAATTTATGACAATAACAAAACCTGAAGGTAAGCAGACCATGATAAACTATTAACCGAATCACGAAGGACATCAGAAAGTATTAGTAATAAAATATATTAACAAACATGGATTGTCGCACAATTTTGTTACAAGAGATAATTTAACAAAGTGATCTAGACAGCAATGTTATTGTTATGGTAAGAGTATTTATAATATATGAAACTATTCTATAAGTATATACATCGCGTTGCATAAGTAAGGCTTCTATCACATATGATATCCTGATCTTCACTCTTCGAAACAAGCATATTCCTTGGGGTTAAATTTATTACATGCTGCATCGGCGTATGCTTGGGAACTTTTAGAGCTGGTATTATCAGATAGTGTATTATCAAAATGAAGGCCTTCCTCTGAGCTCATGCCTGTTGGGTATACTTTCAGAAATTTTCATTAATCAAATGGAATGTCAATTCTTTGGTTCTAACATTGCTATAGCAGGGAAAATATTATTGTACCGTAGATATGTGGACGACACTTTTTTGATTATAGCAGACCATGAGAGTGATGTATCAGAGCTGGTTAATGCATTCAACTGTCTGCATAAAAATAAAAATTTACAACTGAAATAGAGTTGTAGGGTATCATTAATTTTCTCGGCTTCCAGGTTACAAGAAAAGAAAAGAGCTTGGATTTTAGCATCTTTCGTAAACCAACCGCCACAGATCTAATGATCTTTAACGACTCCTATCACCCGTAAACATAAAAACGTACTTTCTTTAGTTACATGTTTTATAGACTGTCAGAATTGACTAACTCGAAGGACATTATTGAAAAAGAATCTGTGGTTATCATGCAAATACGGTATGATAACGAACGCACAGAAAATTCAATAAGGAAAATTGGGGAAAATATTCTAGGAAAGGTTAGAAAAGAGCTCGCAGTAAACGAAGGAACAATAAGATATATTCCACTAACGTATTTTTCTGTAGTATCAGATCGCAAAGTTTCGCAAGGTAAACGTCAAATTTTGCTTCCGTACTAACAGTAATTTGGGACTATTACTATGGCACAGTACGGAGAAAATCGCTGATAAATTTTGTATGACTGAAGTGGTTGGAGCGAGAAATTCTGTATTGGACAAACCGAGAGAGAATTCCATATTAGATATCGTAAACACGGAGACACCAGTAACATTTACGGGAATGTAAACACCACTTAAAAACTATTGACGGTAGTATGTCTGTTCTACATTTTGCTAACAATGGCACATTTTAGAAGAGATTAAAGTATATGTAAGCTTTCAAAGGGGTCCGAATCTGGTAATTAATGAACATATCACAGGAAACCGTAAATGGTTTTTCGAATTTTTTACTCACATTCTAATAAATGAACTTGGTGAAATAAAAATTTAACCAACACGAAATTCAGTGAATACTTTAGCCACACTTTGCTACTTTGTTCAGTGTGAAATCAGTTTTTTGAAACCAAACTTTTTCAAACTGTGGCTCCAACTTTGTAGTATCAACAAAAGTCTCTTAAATGTTCGCCACCGAGGTTACTCCTGTATTTAGATTTGGCAAATTTGAACAACGAATCTGTTTGTTCACATGTGTGTGTAGATGAGGCGGTAGTTTTCTTTGGGAAGAAACTTATAAAACTGTATAATATGCATTTTTTTTTTCAATTTGTTCATCATTGCCTCATCTGCTTGTAGATCAATTATTTACTTTTGCAACACTGCAGGAACATCGTCCACTTCACAACAGAAGGGGTTGTGTAAAATTCTTCCTTCGAGTGTGCATTTAAATCGGAAAACCTGCAAGACAACTCTTTCTTCAGGTGATCAAGAAATCCCCATGTTTAGAGTGATTGGCAACTGGCGAAATGAGAAACAAGTTTCTGTTTGATGTTACTTTAAAAAAAGGATTTCTTTCTGTCGGAAAACTTAAATGTGCATGTAAAGACCACACATAATAATATCCTCCCCTTAAAGTTTCTTCTTCAGTTCGTTTAAACGGAGAAAAACATCAGCTAAGAAACTTAATTTCTATTGCTGTCCTTGGCTCGATATAACTTCTAAGAGATTATTTTTTTCGTTTAGAAATATTTCTCTCTCTATTCTCAAGCGAAAAAAAGTTGACAAAATTTCACCACACGTTAATAAACTGACTGCCGTGCGGCGTGTGTTATGGGAGATTACTGGAGAAAGGTTCAACTTCTTCTAGGAAACACTTGAATTGGTGGCGTTTGAGTCCATGGCTTCGAATAAAATTCACAACACAAATTACAGGTCTCATTACACAAATCCACGGATTTCGCATAAATTTCTCCCTGATGAAGGACATATTGCACTGTTAATAGTTTGAGAATAACTTTGGCTTCATAGTCAGCATTTATTCTACTAACAAAACTTGCAAATTTGCCACACATATTTTTCCTTCTTTCGGTTGAGATATATTTCAGCCGAGAAAAAGGAAGTTGCACATTGTGGATAAAGTTAAGTGTATCTCTTTATATATGTCATTACCCGTTGTTGTACCATACAGGGAAATCAGTTCTGTTGGTTCTTCGGTTACTTCAAAGTTTGAGCTAACACCTCTAGAGAGCAACATAACTTGGGCATTACTACTAATGTCAGTAGAAGTGTACAGGGCTGTGGAATATCAAGCAAACTTCGGACCCTTTCTTGCAACTGATTAGTTCAATCGGAAACAATGTTCTCAGCTCGATGCGCCATAGTATTTGCTGTTAAACAGCTTCAATATTTTCATTTTGCCAACGAACAATTCTACAGCTGTAATCAGCGTGCAGTTGTTTATGTAATTACTATCCGTGAATGGCTTTCAAAAAAATGTTCAAATGTTTGTAAATCTATCGGACCAAACTGCGTGGTCATCAGTCCGTAGCTTACAAACTACTTAAACCTAGGTAAACTAACCTAAGGACAACACACACACCCAAGCCCCAGGGAGGACTCGAACCTCCACAGCGAGTAACCGCGCGCTCCGCAGCGAGGTGCTTTAGACCGCTCGGCTACTCCACCGCGGCTGAATGGCTTTCCTCGCTTCGCGATTTCATGGGCAATTCTTAAGCTTACATTTTGTAACGGCTTCAATTTCATGAACGTATTTCCTAAAAATGTTTCGTTCCAAACACAGTCTATGTTTAACATTTCGAATTTGTGCTCGCTTACATTGCCTCTGAACGCATCAAACTGTGCACTATGCTTTATTTCGTGATGACAACTGATAATACAGTCCTTAAGCGCAGCTGTAAGTTAATTGCAGAGTATACACATGGTTTTGTTGCGTTTCTACATGTCGAAATATTTCACGTCCCATGTTTTATTGAATAGTTGACACTCGGCATCGAATTTTCTACCGACATATTGCACAGTGTAAACTTATTCGGCACAAAAATCGCATCGATTTCACAAAGAAAACCTTATTTAACAAGGAATACGCTACAACGAACGACACGAACAAGACGAAATCAGAAATGCAAAATCGGGTAGGAACAGGAAACGCCAGTCACCTGCAGGCAGGTCGCTCCTGCTGGCGTCTCTCTTATTTATGAACAGTTGAATGCGGCATCAACGTGTTTTAACAGCGGGGTCCGGCCCGCGGGCCACATTTTGGAGACTCCTGATCTAAATTATGTTAACAAATCCGGCACTGCTCTAGTCGTAATTTACATATACACCTAATTTCTGTTTTGATTTGTCATGTAAACATTTATATGAATACTTTTAGTTTATACTGAATATTTTACTAATTGTTCCTGAAAGATCTGGAATATTCAAGAATTCAACTTTATGTATAAATAAAAGTACATTAGATGTACGAATTAGTCATGATGTAATCTAGACCTAGTCTTGAAGTTGTCGTGGACTCACTTTGTTGTCAGTCAATGTATTTGTCGATGCAATAAATAATAATACACCACGAAGTCACAGGCGAGCTGACGGCGCCGACCAAGAACTACATGTGAAGTAGTATATGGTAAAGTAACCAAAATATATTTCAAGCCTTAGCACATTTCATAGAATTACTGTAGACAATCTGTAAAGTTTCATCTATTGATATATTAGTGTAAAGATTTTTGATGTCCAGTGGAAGAAGTGATGCACTTGCAGACAGCTTTATTCCTCGCATAACTTGCATAATCTCGTAATTGTTTTTAACACAGTACACCGACTGAAATGTGAATAAGTTCAAATGTTAATAAAGCTAAGGGACTTAACTTCTGTGGTTATCAGCCCCTAGGCTTACAAACTACTTAAACTAACTTCTGCTAAGGACAACACACACACACACACACACACACACACACACACACACACATGCCCGAGGGAGGACTCGAACCTCTTAGAGTGAGGAGCCGCGCGATCCGCACCAACGCGCCTTAGAGTGCTCGGCAACTCCACCACTGGGAACTATGAATAACTCCCTTATCGTAGCCTGAAAAAATCTCTTCAGATAGTAGTTGGCACTTCCGCAGCCAGTAACCACTGATGGAATCGGAATATTTTCTTTGTGAACTTGACTTGTGCACGTAAAATTGGCAGCTGTGAGTTCATAACCATAACCATTTTTATTTGCTGCCTTTGACAAAGGACGAAAGTGGATTTTATCTATTTGAGTGATCAAAGTTGGGATTACCAGGAATGGTGAAGACGTTGGAGAGGAAGCAAGCAAAGTGGTTGCCTCACTAACGTTATTGGGGGAAGAAGCAGGTATCAGGGAATGGGTTTGTTCCCGGTAAGGTGGTGGAAGGCACTCCAATACTTGGAGGAGTGAATGGGGAGATGGGCGTTAAACCATGTGCATGTCTGTCGCCGGCACTGGCGTTTCCTGGCAGTCAAAAGACTGCGCACGTCTCGCTGTAGTTGTTAGTGGTGAAATAGTAGTCTATCCTTGTCACGCTTGCAGAGAAAGGAAGCACAGAGGCGGCAGGATTCACGAAGGAGAAGGACGGCCTATGGAGAGAGGGTGGTGTGGTGAGGAGGAATGGCTTTGATGGGGATGTGGGCAGAGTCAGACAAGGTCTGCTGGAGGAAGGAGGCAACAAGACCAATGGAGAGGAGGAGGTGACTTTCAACCTGTCGGGTGATGTGTTGCCTGTAGGCATTCCAGTCTGCTCGCTCATAATCTGGATTAATTTTGATGGGGGAACTGGCTGGAGAAGAGGAAAGGGGGGATGAAGGTTGTGTATTATGGTGAGGAGGGTAGGGATATGGTCACTGCTGATGGGGAAAAAGACGTTGATAGTGATATGACCAAGGAGATTGGAAAGGCAATGATGACATCGCGAGCAGAGTTGCTGATAGAGCGGGTGTGACAAGGGAGTGGAACAATGTCGCCTTGGATAGTGCATAGGAACTGATACCACCGTCGCAGTTCTTTAGGAGTACTGCAATGGATATTGAGGTTTGGGGTGATCTGCCGGCCGCGGTGGCCGAGGAGACTGAGGAGCTCCAGTCACAGTCTGCACGGCCACTACGGTCGGGGGTTCGAATCCCCCCTCGGGGGGGTCATGAGTAGTTTGTAAGTTTAGGGACTGATGACCCCATAGTTAGGTCCCATAAACTATACAAACATTTGAACATTTGGGGTGATCACATAGGTCAGAAGGTTTGGTCATGTGGGTAAGGAAGTCACAGGGAAGATGGGACGAGGAATGGCCATGTATTGTGGTCAGGTTAACAGTCAAGAGGAGGAACAGGTTAAGGATCATGTTCAGAGGGACCTTTGAGGGAACATTGAAGCCGAAATGGGTACAATGGAAGCGGCCAATTGCAATGCTGCCTTGTGCAAGGGGGTGGGAATAGTCAGTATGCTTGTGGAGGTAAGGAGTGGTGCTGGTGATGTGGTGGGAATGGAGAAAAATTTCATTGAGGAGAAAGGCATCCACTTGGTGTTTGGACAGGGTGTACATAAGGAGCTGTTTATTAGTAGGAAGGGAGTGGATATTGGTATAGAGGAGGCAATAGTGCTGCTGCATCATGATGGACAGTAAAGAAAAAAAGGGGAGAGAGAAAGGAATAGGTGGTTTTGATGTCTAGACAGAAGATGGAGCAGGTGGCAAAGGCAACATGTTGGAGGGTATGGGTAAGCTGCAATGAGTGTGTGTTTTGGAGGACGAGGGTTATGAAGCGGATGATGTCCTCGGTAAAAGGGGTGGAATGGAGGGTGGTGTTGAGGTGGAGGAGGGGATCCACAAGATGGAAGAGGATGGTGAGTTCAAGAATGACAGGAGAGGGTAGGGTTTTACATCGGTATGAGCAAGTGGGGTAGGTCTTGCCACGTGTGTTTTGGAGGGTGGGGGCGAGGGGCAGGAACAATTTTGAAGAAAAGGGGGGCAGGTATGGCAAGGAAAAGGGTGTAAATTGGCACCTTGTTCTGTATGAGCTGCAAGCGGCGCAGTCGTGTCGGCGCTGCGTAAGCCCGGCATGGAGCACCATACACACAAGAGGTCTCAAAAGTGTTGTGCACATGTTCCTCGACACCAGTCTGTTCAGTTTGCTTTGCTTATTGAGCATTGGATATATAGCTGTTTGAGCCTCGCGTTTGCCCGGGGGTCATGCGTTGTAAGTGGGCCCTCAAAGTGAGTTTTTTGTCCAGCCAGAAACCAAGCTATTTGACTTTCGCACAGAAACGTATTGGACATATATGTAATCTTACTGGTCTATAGCGTTGTGTTTGCGCAGTTACTTTGATCTATTGAACAGTAGTGCTTCACACTTGTTGAGATTTATTTTAACAGGCCATCGTTCGAACCAAGGCTCGGCAGTACTGAGTGAAGTCTGTAGTCGTGAGTTAATGTTCGATGGTTTCCAAAGGTGTGCTAGGATGGCTGTGTCATCCATATAGATTTCGACCGTCGGGTTATGTGTGGTTGGGAAGTCATTAATGTAGAGGTTCAAAAATGTTCAAATGTTTGTTAAGCTTATGGGACTTAACTACGGGGTCATCAGTCCCTAAACTTACAAACTACTTATGAACTACCTTATACTAAAGACGGCACAAATATCCATGCCCGAGGGGGGGATTCGAACCCCCGACCGTAGTGGCCGTACAGACCGTGACTGAAGCGCCTCAGTCTCCGCGGCCGGCAATGTAGAGGTTAAACAAGGGGGTCCCCAGGATACTGCCTTGGAGTACTGTCGCTTGTATACCGTTTACGTTGAATGTCATTGTTGAAGCATCTCTCGGGAGGTATGAGCCCGTCGGGAAACCCAGAATCTTTGAGTGTGTGTACAGTCCAGTGTGCCATAAATGATCGACAGCCTTTCCGATACCTCACAACACGGTCCCTGTGGCTTTGCCTGTTTCGTAACGTGTGTAATATACTCAATTGTGGTGTTGTGGAGTGTTGATTCCTGAAGCCGAATTGCTACGGTCTCAAGGTGTCATTGCTTATGCAATGACTAGTGAGTCGTTTAAGAATCACCTTCTCAACAATCTTGCTCAACGAGCTCAGTAAGCTGATGGGTCGGTAATTTTGTGGAAGGGAGTGGTCTTTCCTTGGCTACCAGAAAGTTAGGACGTTAGCCACTTCCCAGAAGGATGAGAAGTGTTGGTGTTGTAAGATGGCATTCGTGATGTGTGTAAACTATTCTACAATTTTATCCGTGAACTCCTGGAGGACACGGTTTTGAAAGCCATCAGGACCAGGAGCTTTTCTAGTATTGAAGTGCTTAATAACCCATGTGATTTCGTTTGTGTAGTATGTCGGATGGCGTCGCGGGTAAGCTGATTTCCTTGTCCATTTCAAGTGTGAATACTGGGTCTGAGGGAACCAGATTCGGTGTGAAAGACGCTGCTAGTGTTCGGGCCATCAGTTGCGCCTTCTCTTCCGTAAAGTATGCAGGCCCGTCCGGTCCTTGTAACGTGAGTGTACCCTCGTGAAGTATCGAGCTAATTGCCACACTCCAGTACGTGTTATCCTCGACTTTCTGATCCCACTGTGTGGTTCTGCATGTGCATGTGCAGTTAGTAAAGCGAACGCCTGGTATGCTGCCAGTATCTCCTGAGATGGTTTCTCATTGAGATAAGGCCTAGGCCCTCCTGGGGCAGGGCCGCTGAGTGGTGTTGTGAGCACTAGGATCATCCGCTACTGCGGCTTGCGTGGTGGCTGTGAGGGTTTCGACAGCTTCATCAGTTTGTGCGGTTTGCGTAATTTCGTGAATATCAGGAATACGTCTCTCAAGCGTTTCCTTGAACAGCGTTCAATTCAAGCTCTTGTAGTTTAGTATCCTGCGTGGTTCATTGTTCTGAAGTGTTTCTTACCTGTACGGTATAACAGGGGTGTGGTGCGGTCCCTTTATACGCCGCGAGTAGCGACGGTTAAAAATGTTCAAATGTTTGTAGAACTTATGGGACTTAACTACGGGGTCATCAGTCCCTAAGCTTACAAACTACTTATGAACTAGCTAAGACTAAGGACGGCACAAATATCCATGCCCGATGTGGGATTCGAACCCCGGACCGCAGTGGCCGTGCAGACCGTGACTGAAGCGCCTCAGTCCCCTCGGCCACCGCGGCCGGCATCGACGGTTAGGTCCTTTGTCGTACAGCGCCCCTGCGGTGCAAACCGGCGTAACCGATAAATCGCTATTGAGGATTATTAACTGCTGGACGAGTGATAGACCTTGTTTTCCCAATTGTAATAACACCATGTTCCACATTTCACTTAAGGGGAATCCCTTGTCTCTACTTAAAATATTGTCTCCTTCAACAGACAGTCCCAATAGCGAGACGCAGAAGCAACGATTTGTGTTTCATCACGAATCATTTTATAAACCTCGGAAAGACAGTGCTCGCCAACGCAGATTTATCTGGTTTAAATAACTGAGTGTATCGTTGGTGCTCGGTACATTGATCTTGTATGCTTCTAATTGACTGGTGTAACCTTTCCCACAATGACAAGGGATTTTGTTTACATCGGGATTTCCGCGTTCCTGAGGATGGCGGCTGGCAGAAAACCTGAGAAGAATATCATACGATGTAACGCCGGGAAGCCTACGTAGTCACATGATGTGAACTTGATTTTAAGGTAATTACATAATTACATGATCCACCTGTGAGATATTTGTGATAGTTAATGCAACTTAAGTCATAAAATGGATTTCTTATTGAGAGCTATATAATTTAAAGTGTTGTAGAAGTAAAGACAATTTGATTTTTGGAGATTTTCTTCATTCGTGAAGAATGGTAAAATTGAGGACAATACGATACCTTATGTCTGAGGTGAGGGGCATGTAGTGTAAAAAGTTTACACTACGATGCTCCGGTCAACGTAAGATAATCGTATCATGCTTAATAGTAGGTGGAAGGGGCAGGTTTTGTGCGGTATCGTGTCTGTCTACTAGAGTTGGGCAACACGATTCTTTTTTAGGAATCGATTCTTGCGATTCAATCGCACAATGTGAATCGATTCCTACGATTCGTTCACGATTCTTTCGCGATTCTTTATGTGCATTGGCGCGATTCTTACTTCTACATCTTGCTCATAGATGGCAATACATGTCTGTCATGGATGTTGGAATCGTAACCTTTTGCATCTGCTCCTACGATTCGTTCACGATTCTTTTTGGTCTGAGACGGCACGATTCTTACAAAATGCCGAAAAGGTGACAATATGGGTATCGGATTTTTTAAATATTTATGGTGCATAAAGTTCAGACTTAAAATAATAATGAGGCAAAGTTATTCGATTCAGCTCTCAAGAAAATAGTCTGAAGTTTTGCGAGCGATTATAAATACATATTACACTGCCAACTATTTCTGCTGTCATCATAGCTCATTTAGCAGTGTTGTAGGTTTAGTGAATGTAGGTCACTTATTTCGAATCCTGCTGTAACCTTTTTTTCTTTTTTTTTTTTTTTTTGTTCTGTTTGAATACTTCGGCTATTTAATTATAAATTTAATTAAATCTATGATAATTAACACACATATAATCATTATAAAATACTTATTATGTAAAATCAGTTAGTTTAATGAAACACGTCTATATAAATAAACATTAAAAATAAAAATCCGTCTCTAAATATTAAATTTCTTTCGAGATACAAGATATTCGCGTATATTAAAATGTTCCTTTTTTGTAAAATCAGTTTCTTTCAGGAAAGCTGATAACATAAAAACCAAAATGGTAAAAAAGATTTTTGAGATGGGTTTAAAAACATTTAAAATCGCGTTTTTATATAAAAGAATATTTTTGTAAAACTGAGTTTTTACAAAAACTACAACTACGTAGATGAACTCGAAAAGCTTAACCTCTCTAAACACAAAATATAATCCAAATCGTTACAGCCATTTCCGGGATACGCGAAATATAAGTGTGTAAAGATTGCTCGTTTAAATACATAATATGTAAACTGTATAAAAGACGTATATTTGTATGTATTGGCAGCTGTGTATTTCGCTGCGTTTTGTTTCTGTCATTTGTAATTCGTGAATAGGCTAATAATTAACAGCTCACGATCTACTTTCTGTCCTTCCTTTGTTCACACGCTTTCTGGCTTTCGTAATTATTTGGCACGATTCGCCACTTGCTTTCGAATCATGAATCGTTGGATCTTGGAATCGTCACGAGACAGACGATTCTTTTGAACGACGATTCGTCCCCCCTCTTTCTCCGGCATTCGGCACGATTCGGCAAGATTCGGCAGTCGCCTTCGAATCGTGAATCGTTGGATCTTGGAATCGTCACGAGACAGACGATTCTTTTGAACGACGATTCGTCCGGATCACGATTCGATTCTTACGATTCTTTATTTGTATTCGTTCAAATGAACGACTCATTGACGAATCGCCACAACTCTACTGTCTACAGGAATTTACGGTCCGGGGCTTCGTAGCAAACACTTGATCTAGGTCGACAATCACATCACAATTTATTGGTGATCGTAGGAGTTGTAAGTGGTTTCTGTTTTGTCAGCACTATGACTTCAGTCTCCAGACAGAGAAGTTCTATCCTTCAGTGTAATAAAAGTGAGCTTGATTTATAACTGACAAGGAAAGTACTTGGACTCGAACAAACACATATACATCAAAATCGTATGAGAGATAATGTAAAAATTCCTTATTGCTCTAGCGATACTTCCACATCTGCAAAACTCTGCAGTCGTCCGTTAGAGGCCTCTGCTTGTGCCTCGCCACATGGCACTTTGACCTGTCGGTTCGCCAGTAGGGAGGTGCAGTGTGCCTCCAATGATGCGTTTTGTGACGTTATTTGTGTGGTGAAGCGTCAGATGAGGCGGCGATTGGTAATCAATCCTGCTAATGTATTACGATTGGTTGAGATGAAATTACGAAGAACCCTCCTTCGTGAAGATGGTATTAGTGTAGAAGATGAATCATTCGCATGCTTTCTCGTATCTGTTATGGTACAGAAATATGAGCATAAGTTATATACTATTGTAACACTAACACAGAATGATGATAATAGGGATGATAATGACGAACAACTCATTGCAAGCGGTAGTGCTACGGTAACTGCGGGAAGAGGCGATGGAAGCAGTGGCAGCGAATACCAACAGTCTTCCGAGAAGGTTACAGTTGCAACTATCATCTCGGCTTCTGATGACAATACGCTAGAGAACATGTACGATAATTATTACATAAGTTATAGTTAAGATATCTGCATTACGTATGGCGTCTACAATTACATCTACAGTGCTATCTAGAGCATGATTGCAAAGTTTCACAGAAAAACGACAACCATCAGCACATTGATGTGTACGTAGGATCCTGCAAGCAAACGTTCATACAGATATGTCTGTTCGAGCCCATGTACTTTCCTTGTGAGTTGTATCGAGTACTCATTTATAGTAGACTCAGAGACAAATTATTATGTAACCCTCAGGAGAACCAGTCCGATGCAATATCCAAGGACAACCACTGTCGGGACACCAACTAGCGAGATCATGAATTAAAAAAAGGTTGTGGTGGATTCGGCGATAACACGGTCATAAAATTCTAATTTTATTCCATAATTAGGACGGGCATGAACTGAAATTCGTATAAGTTCTTGGTCCAGTCACTCACTACACCGTCATTATTAACAATGACAAGTGCCAGATACTCGGCTAAAATACTCATCCTCAATCATGTTATCAATGCTGATGGTGCCTACCCTACGACACAATGAGTCTGGTTCATTAAATTATTAACATGACCTCCAACTTTCCAGGTACTACGCCGATTTCTTGGCATGACTGTCAACACCTACCTAAAGCTGCCACCATAATGACAACGCTCACATGAGTTCTAGTTGGCAAAGTCGCCACCAGGAAGCGCAAGGTTGAGTGTGCTCCACATATGTAACAAGCCTTCGACTAAATTAAAGCCCATCTACCATTATGTAACGTTCAACTTTCGATTACAATTGATGTAAAAGACTATAAGATGCAGCAGAATTTGGGGACATAAAACAACCATTTTGATTTTTACTTGTAAACTGACTGATTCTGAGCCAACGTGGTCTACCTAAAATCGTTAACTATTAGTGGTAGTGCTTTATGCTGGCAATACAAGTATTGCAGGTCTAATCACACTTGACACACAAGAACTAACCGATGAAATTGTTAATAATGTCTCACAAAACTCATTAAAGTTTCTCTGCAAATGGACTCTCGTTACGTTTTGTCTTAACATGGTATATACAGTTCTGCACAATAAATGGTATGATACAATCAATACACATAGACTTTGTACAGAAGTCTGCAGCTAAGGTAGAATATTTCAAAAAATTAAGTAGGCCTGTGTGCATCGATGAATACTTTTTTTATTATGTTGTTAGGTACCAGACATGGTGTGACCTAGGAACTGCAGGAATAATTAGTGACAGATAACAGGTCACAAACTTTTTCAAGCTCAGTGCATTTCTTCTTAGATTGTAGAGGACATAGGATCCTTGTGCAAGGGCTTTACAAAGCAGTATCATGCTGTGATAGTGGGTGGAGCTGGAAATGGTGTTGATAGGGATTTAAATTGACATGGTAAAAATAGCTTCTGCAAGGAATCATACACATGTTGTGCACCATGATCAGAAAGACCATTCTCAACAGGGCGAACGTTTACGTCATTAAATTTATCTTGGTCTATAATAAATTTATCTATTATTGTGTTGCTGTCTTTTAACTCCCAACAGGAAGAGGAAAGAGGGTTTTGAAATGTGGTGCTACAGAAGAATGCTCAAGATTAGGTGGATAGATCGCACAACTTAGTACTGGTCAGAATTGGAGAGAAAAGGATTTTTGGCATATCTTGACCAAAAGAAGGGATCGATTGTAGGACACATTGTTAGACATAAAGGAATCGTGAACTTAATTTTGTAGGGAAGTGTGTGGGGTAAAAATCGCAAATGGAGACCAAACGATGAATACAGTAAACATATTCAAATGAATGTGGGTTGCCATTCTAACGAGGCGATGAAGAGGTTTGTTCAGAATAGAGTAAGTTGGAGAGCTGCATCAAACCAGTCTCCGGACTGAAGATCATAACAACAAAATGTTCAAATGTTAGTAAGGCTTATGGGACTTAACTGCGGGGTCATCAGTCCCTAAACTTACAAACTACTTATGACCTAACTTATACTAAAGACAACACAAATATCCATGCCCGAGGGAGGATTCAAACCTTCGACGCGGGAGTAACAACAACAGCAACAACATCATCCCGGACTCAGGATCCCTGAAATATACAGTACGCGCTGCGAGTGCGGAAGTAACTACATCGATCAGACCATTCCTACCGTTTCCGATCGCTGTACAGAACACTAATGGCACTCCCTAAGTACAGGCTTACAAACAAACATAAAATTATTTTCGACGAAACAAAAATTTTGCTTCAAGCCTCGATATACTACGTTTCTGTAATTAAAGAGGATGTACGGTCACAACTTCAACCGTGATTGTGGATGTAATCTTAGCTGCGCAAGGAAGCGAGCGCTCGATTCAGAGATGCAGCAGAGACATTCCGATCAGTATCCACGATGCTACGGGAGTGCATACGGTGACAGCATTTGTGACAGCGTAACGTATTTGACAACCAATCAGAAGCTGTCGAAGGGCTTTTAATGTCACCACCAGTATAGACATCCAGTTGCCTGAAACTGAAGAAACTGCAGAAAGATAGAAAAATAAGGAGATGAGACCTGGGTTAAATGAAGAAACATGAGGTTCTTGAAAGTTTCAGAGGGAGCTTTAGGCAACAATTGGCAGAAACGTGAAAATAACAGAGTAGGAATGGGTAGCTTTGAGAGATGAGAGTGAAGGCAGGTAGAAAGACAAGACCTAAAACAATTCCTTAGATATCTTAGGAAATACTGAATTTAATTGATGAAAAGAGAAAATACAAAAAAAAGGGCAGGTAAAATGGAGTTGAGATGGCTAAGAAATGAGATTGACAGTAAATGCAAAATGGCTAAGCAGGAGTGGCTAGAGGGCAAATGCAAGTCTGTGGGACAAATAAATAACGTCTACAGGAAAATAAGAGACATTTGGAGACAAGAAAAGCAGCTGTTTGAATATAAAGTCAAATTAAAAACCAGTTCTGAGAATAGAAAGGAAATCTGAAAGCTGGAAAGAATATATACAGGGGCACTACAAACGAAGTGAACTTAGAGACAATAGGATGGGAAGAAGAAGTAGATGAAGATGAAACAGGAGATACTATACTGAGAGAGAATTTGACAGACCACTGAAAGACTTAAATCGGAACAAGGTCCTGGAGTAGACGACATTCCCTCAGAGCTAATGAAGTCTCTCAGAGAGCCATCCATGGCAAAACTATTTCACCTGGTGTGTAAGATGTATGAGGCAGGCGAAATACCCCCAGATTTTAAGAAAAATGTAATAATCCCCACTCCAAAGAAAGTAGGGGCAGACAAGTGTGAAAATTACGGAACCATCAGTTTAATAAGTCATGACTGCAAAATTATAACATAAATTGTTTAGAGAAGAATGGGAAAGCTGGTAGAAGCTGACCTCGGGGAAGATGTTTGGTTTTAGGAGAAATGTTGGAACACAGGAGGCAATACTCACCTTATGAATTATCTTAGAAGATATATTAAGTAAAGGCAAACCTACATTTCTAGATTTTGTAGATTTGGTGAAAGCTACTGACAATGTTGAAAGGTTGTATATATGTGGCATGTCCGAAAGCATAGACGTCACTCTTGATCAGGCAGTTATTATCTGTTTATATTCATGGAATGTATCACATTAACTGCGAATGGGTAAACTTGGAAATGTGTACCCAGCCAGGACTCGAACCCAGGTCTCCTGCTCTCTAGGCAGTTGCCCTGACCCCTACACCACTGGGAACACAGTGATCATCACACTTGCACGGGATTACTCAAGTATGCCTTCTGTCAGATACAAATTTGCAACTTTACCCTGCCCACTAGAAGTCGAAGTCACTTTGTACTGATTCCCGTAAGAGTGAGGGCCTAGGAGTGCCTCCTCACTGAAGAAAGGATTATTGCCCGTCATCGGCATTTATATAAGTTATACAAATGTGACGTCTGTTCTTTCGGACATATAACGAAAGTACCGATACTTTCTGTTTCTGTTATCGCGAACTACCAATAAACTAAGCTGATACTCTGAAGTATAAATGGAACGATTGCATATAATTTACCCGGAAGAAGAAAAATGTAATTGAAGTCAGTCACATCGTGATGAACTGCGCGTGTACCTTATTGCTGTGATTGTCCAGTCATTAACCTCGTGAGTCACTTTATGCATCACACAAAAATGTTCAAATGTTTGTAAATCTAAGTGACTTAACTGCTGCGATTATTAGTTCCTAGGCTTACAAACAACTTTGCTAAGGACAACACACACACACACACACACACACACACACACACACGCGCGCGCGCGCGCGCACGCCCATGCTCGAAGGAGGACTCGAAGCTCCGACGGAGAGATACCGCGCGCTCTGCAGCAAGGAACCTCAGAGCGCACGGCCACTCCGCCGCGGCTAAACCCAAGAATAGCTTTTCGGTGAGCAGTGGCGAATCCAGGGGAGGGGGGGCATTTGATCCTTTCAGTCATCACTCACTTTAAAAATCTGTTTCTCAGATCATGACCATCGTCACTAATCAAATTCAAATTCAAATGTTTGTATAGTCTATGGGACTTAACTACGGGGTTATCAGTCCCTAAACTTACAAACTACTTATGAACTACCTTATACTAAAGACGGCACAAATATCCATGCCCGAGGGGGGATTCGAACCCCCGACCGTAGTGACCGTGCAGACCGTGACTGGAGCGCCTCAGTCCCCTCGGCCACCGCTGCCGGCTCGTCACTAATACAAGAGGGAGGCGATGAAGGAAGGAACATTAGTATTTAACGTCTCGTCAACAATCAAATGGTTAGGAGTGGAGAACACGATCAGATGAAGGAAATGTGTGAAAGGAAATGGATCGCATCCTTTCAAGGGAACAATCCTAGCATTTGCCTCAAGCAATTTAGCGAAATCACAGTAAACCTAAACCTAGATGGCCATGTGGGGATTTGAACCACCACCCTTCCGAATACGAGACCATTGTGCTATCCATTCTGCAACCTTACTCAGCTCGTTGGGGAAGGGCGGTGGGATGAGACCCTGCGAGGCACTGAAGGGGGGGGGGGGGAGAGGGGAATGGACTAGACACCCTTCCCGAAAGCTGACGGTAACGTCTTTTTATTTCTTTTTTAAATTTAAAAACAGAACACAAAATGGACTTTTTATTTGCGACTTGTTTCAACCCAATGTTGGACCGTCTTCAGGGTGCGAGATGGTCACTGCAGTGACAGCGCCTGAGATACTCGCAGCTCCTGCTCCGATCCGCTCCACACCATCCTGAAGATGGCCCAACATTGGGTTCAAATTAGCCGGCAATAAAAAATCAATTTGCGGTTTTATAGTGTAAAAAATAAATTATCATAAGGGCGCTGTTTGTTCCCAAAGGAAATAAAAATATTTCCAAAGATATGCGACTTCTTATTTATGTCACAGTTCTTGCTTGTGTTTTACAATGAGTGTCTGCGATTCCACTTAACTGCAGACTTGGTAATTTTAAAAGCTTTGGAAACGTTGTTGCTTTAGCAGTGAGACAGCATAACTTGCGTTTGAAACAATTATTTCTAGATAATAATTCTGATTTTCAGTGTCAACCTAAAGTTCAAAAGTTTGTAGAGCTTATGTGACTAAACTACGGGTTCATCAGTCCCTAAACTTACAAACTACTTATGAACTACCTTACACTAAAGACGGCACAAATATCCATGCCCGAGGGGGGATTCGAACCCCCGACAGTAGTGACCGTGCTGACTGTGACTGGGGCGCCGCAGACGGATCGACCACCGCGGCCGGCAACCGAAAGTTATTGTTACTTTCGTGACTAACTCGTTGTAGAACCTAGTTTATATATTTCATATTCTTAAACTAATTCTCACTACGGACATCCGTCCACACTAGCTAGCCCCTCTTCTCCCCCCCCCCCCCCCTCTCATGTGGGAACCCCTGATCTCATGAGAATGAAGGAGTAAATGTTTTGCGCAGCAGTGATATTTTCTGAACCCTTGTTCGTGAATCAATAGTTCGTTTTCTTCAAGGTGATGCATAAAGTCAGAATATAGCATATGCATCAAAATCCTACTGCATATCGACGTCAATTCAATTGATTGCTCGTATTTCCGTTCTTATGTGACCTAAGCAACTTTCCAGTCCTTGGGGTTATTGTATCAGCATACTCTGAAAGGAAGCTCGTTGGTATACAAGCTGGACTGGAGGACTTTGCTAAGTCACTCGAGTTCCTCTGCAACATCTAGATGGGAAAAACCGACCGCTTAAAATGAATAACCGATTTCTTCGTTATTTGTTTGGTGTCGGTTGTTGCTGGTTTTTATTATTATTATTCAAATAACCGTGTAAAAACACCGGTATAACTATTTTCTGTAGTACCGAGTCTGCATATACTTTACAAAGTAAAGCCTTAAAAGATTGAAAACAGATGGAGGTGCTACAAACTTGGTGTACCATTTAAGGAGAAAGCATCCACAATGTTCGTTGGAAGAGAAGGTAAATTTGATTCATATTCCTGTGATGTTATTGGTGTAACATAAGATTAGAATAATAACCGAGTCCTTAATTTTGTGGTTACTTCAGGGTGCTGATAACTGAAAGTGGCGATGTAGGACTTATATGCCCGTATCAGTTTGTAACCCTTGGAAGCGACTAACGTAACACGAAAGACGGACTTCAACAACCACAGTTTTCACCCTTTAGTACTGATTATGCATACTGTCCAAATAGTAATGTAGTCCTTGATTACAAAGTGGTTTTTCAGCCGAGATTCAGAATCAATAGGAGAAAAATTGTTTATTTTTTTTTTTTTTTTTTTTTTTTTCAAATGTTACACCCCACATCAATTTTCAATAAAAGCAACGAACGGTACATGGTCTGAGTTCTGTTTCATTTACCTATTTTACCACATATTTTGATTCTACATATGCGGAAGAAAAGAATAATGCAGAAATCGGAAGAAGTCCAAAACATTATCACCTTTTGTTTCTACATCTGTTATTGGAAGTAATAGCAATAAAAACGGTTATCTCGAGGGGTTTTAACAGTAAAGATAAAGGGAGATGTAAAAAAGGTGAAGCAGTCAACAATCCGAAGATTGGTTTAGTGCTTTACTAGGCATAGCCCTCTTTGGAAGTGGTATGCCGTTGCCTTACTCCGACTTTCGAACTGAGTTACTCTGCCAATTACAGGGGGACTTACAGTTTATCGTGGATTCCGAACCACGGTGCTGAAGAAACCGGTATAACCGAAAACTGGGAACCGGGTGTTTCGGCGGTAACTGCCATACCGACGTTATCTGTGTTCACAGCTGTTCTGGTTTTGAATTCTGGAATGCAAAGTGTACATAAAGTTTGGGAATCCTTTCAATTATTTATTGCTCAAGACCCTAGCATTGTGCCATCATACATATGTCGTTTTGAAGAGAAAGCTTTTTTGTTTTTATGTAAAACAGCCACAGCGTAGTTTGGTAATTTGCTGATAGTCAGCGCTAGTCGCAAACATGGCGATTTCATGTGCTATACCAGCCATGGAGCGACCCCTGTCAACAGCCAACACAATGGTGTACAGGGAAAAACATTCAAGAGACTGCAACATGTCCAATTACGAATATGCGTGGTTTGTTTTCCTTTCCGTCTAGGGCCCCCAAATCTCGAAAGGGGGGATGCTCCAAATCTGAAACGTTACGTTTTTAATAGTAATACATGTGTTTACAAGTGGACCGGGGCTCATTTTGTTTTGCCGCCGCACCGGTCCTCCGACGGCCTTAGTCCGCCACTGGTTCACTTTCCCATTAGAAGTTGCTTCGTCGCTAAAAATTAAGCGATCAACAATGACATCCCCATCCTCATTCAATCGTTGGAACTGCAAACAAAACTAAAAACGCTTGTCTTTTTCGTCGTCATTGAAAAAATGTTTGTTAAGCTTATGGGACTTAACTACGGGGTCATCAGTCCCTAAACTTACAAACTACTTATGAACTACTTACGAACTAGGACGGCACAAATATCCATGCCCGAGGGGGGATTCGAACCCCCGACCGTAGTGGCCGTGCTGACCGTGACTGGAGCGCCTCAGTCACCTCGGCCACCGCGGCCGGCTCGTCGTCGTCATTGGCTTCTGCACTAGTTCTAATGTGAGTGGTGTCAAGGACAACTGTCGCAAGACGTTCCACGCTGTCATTAGAGCTATTTCGAGTTAACGAAGCACCGATTTGTGAATGTCTCTGGTACGTGTTCCACATGTACTTCACTCACACTGGAACGTCCGCTTCTCTTTGCCAGGCACTAGCAACTTGTGGTAACGAATTTATTGTGCCAGTGGTCAGTGGCCTTCCTTGTTGGTGGTACCTTAGGGTTACCAGACGTCCCCATTTATGCGGACACGTCTGCATTTTCGACGTTAAATGGAACGTCCGCATGTATTTTTAAGATTTCTGGAAATGTCGGCATTTTTAAGTTTTGGGAATTAAGAACTTGCAACTATTGATTTCATCTCGTAGCGTGAAAAATGTATAAACTTTTTACGACATTTATTTAAATAAGAATTTTTTATTTACTTATTACCTATTTGTTATTCTTGGAATACTACAGACTAACATGAAAAACGGATAATATCGACTAATATTGCTTATAATCGATGTTATGGTGTTTTTTTCTCAGTTAGTTGGAGATAACTGTGATGTCTAAATTCTTTGGCTACGGCAGTTTTAACATGCCAAGTTGCTAACAGTTTGTTTTTGTGATGTACACGTGTTTTCAGTTATTATGCTTATTATGCGTTTTTATGTAGTGTACTTGATTTTAGGGTTCTACTCTATTCAACTCCAAGTTTTTCAAATTTCATACTATTCCTTTCTCATCGAATCGTCTTATTGGATAAGTTTCATGATTTTAAAAATATAGCCCGTGGCACATGGCACAGAATTGTTTTTTCAAGTTAAAGTTTTTTGTAACTGAACAATGCGTTATGATCATTCAAGGGTTCAGATGGCATGTAGGCATGTTTTATTGGTGTCATGTTATTTTTTTTTTCTCATGCAATATACTTAAAGTATAAAAAGTGTCCTCATTTTTCATCTTAAAAGATAGAAAGTATCATTTTTCAACCCAAAATGTATAAAATGTCCTCATTTTTGCATTCCACGATCTGGTAACCCTACCGTACCTGTTTCTAGACACCCGTTGAACAGCTGCAGCAGACTTGTTTATGTCGATCTCCTAGTCACCTCGCTCCTCACCTGAACTCGCCATGTTTGCGACTAGCGCTGACTACCGGCAAATTACCAACCTACGCTGTGCCGGAATTTCGGTAAACTGTATGTAGTGACTATGCTGTAGCGGCACTGTCATCTTTTGAGTCGCTATCGTACAAAGAAGGTAAACCTACTTAGTGAGTCTTGCCGTTAATATCATCTTCATCTCCATCTACGTACATACTCCGCAATCCACTGTAAGGTGCGAGGTGGAGGGTACACTTTACCACTACTAGGCATTTCCTTTCCTATTCCACTCCCAAATAGAACGAGGAAAAAAATGCCTATATGCTTCCGTACGAGCCCTAATTTATCTAATCTTGTCTTTTTAATCATTACGCGAAATGTAAGTAGGTGACAGGAAGATCGTTCTATACTCAGCTTCAAATTTCGGCCCTCTAAATTTCCTCAACAGAAGTTCACGAAAGGAACGTCGTCTTTCTTCCAGCGATCCCCATTTGAATTCCCGGAACATTTCCGTGACACTCGAGCATTGGTCGATCTTACCAGTCAGTAACGAACCTAGCTGCTCGCCACTGAACTGCTTCTACGTCATCCTTTAAACTGCTCTGTTGCGGGTCCCAAACACTTGAGCAATTCTCAAGACAAGGTGTTTTATACGCGGTCTCCTTTACAGATGAAGTACATCTTCCCAAAATTCTCCGCATAAACCGCGTTACTCACAACTGTCCTTACGTGTTCGTTCCATTTCATATTGCTCTGCAATGTTATGCCTAGATAATTTAAACGACGCGACTGCATCAAGAAACTCACTACTAATGCTATATTCGAACATTATGGGACTGTTTTTCCTACTCATGCGCATCACCTTACATTGAGAGCTAGTTGCCATTCTTCACACCACCTAGAAATTTGGTCCAAGTCATCCTGTATGCTATTACAGTCAGTTAAAGACGACACCCATACACCACAGCATCATCAGCAAACAGCCGCAAATTACAAGTTACTCTGTCCATCAGATCATAAACAACAGGCAACCTGCAGTCCGAGGTACCGTATGCACATGCAAAGTACACTACGTGATCAGAAGTATCCGACACCCTCCCATAGTCAGCAGCAGCATCAGCAAACAGCATATCAATGAAATAAATCGCAATTTGCGATCAGCTATGGCTTCACTGTACTAGGTTTAGATGGAATACCAAAGTGTGGCGAATGAAAATTTGTGCCCGGCCGGCACTCGAACCCTGCATCTCCTGTTTACTCGGCAGACGTGTTGACCACTCCGCCACTGAGGACACAGTGACCAGCCTGACTACAGAGGACTCTTCCCTGCACGTAGGGCTGGTCACTGTGTCCTCGGTGGCGGAGTGGTCAACACGTCTGCCTAGTAAGCAGAAGCTCCCGGGGTGGAATCCCGGCCGGACACAAATTTTCATTCGCCACCCTTTGGTATTCCATCTAAACCTAGTACAGTGAAGCCATAGTTGATCGCAAATTGTGATTTATTTCATTGATTGAACGCTGTAAAGTCGTCGAAAATACATAATTGAAAACAGCATGTCTGACGTTTCTGGCGACTCCTCACATTGTTGAGAGATGAAGGTTGGGTTAAAACGCAGACTGAATAAAATTCGCGATTCGACAGGGTTTCGAACCCGCGACCCTTCGGTTTAACCGAACGAGGTGGTCCAGTGGTAACACACTGGACTCGCATTCGGAAGAATGGTGGTTCAAATCCACCTCCGGCCATCCAGATTTAGGTTTTCCGTGATTTTCCTAAATCACTCCAGGAAAATGCCGGGCTGGTTCCTTTCACAAAGCACGGCCGATTTCCTTCTCTAACCTTACCCAAACAACCCGACTGTAAGCTCTGCCTCTAATGACCACGCTGTAGACGGGGCGTTAAACACTAATCTTCCTTTCTTCGGTTTCGAGTCGCGCGCTCTTACCCCGAGACCACCGCGCCCGACCTCTTCCACTGTGTTGGAAGTAGACAGAGGGGACCCGGCGGGGTCGACTTTGGACACGGGCGCCAGGTCCGGCGGCGGGTGCGTCGGCTGGTCGACCTTGGCGTGATGCGGCGCGGCGGTCAGCGGGCAGTGTGTCGCAGCACCAGGCAGGGGTCAGCGCCTGTCTGGTGTCTGCGTCTGGCCCTCCGCCGAATTCCAGCCGTCTGCGCAGAAAACAAAGAATGCCGCCGACCGGTTGCTGCAGCGGCCGTTGCACTGTCTGCGCCCTTTGTCTGCTGCCACAGCCCCCGGTCCTCTGCACTTCGCCCTGCGCCACCTGGCGTCCGCGCCCAGCCCAAAAACTCTCCCAGCATTCACTGTGCGTCTGCACCTAGACTAGCGATCAAGGAGGTTACAATAAAGGGAGATGGCATTATCTCTGCCGAGCACATACGTCAGTTGAAGCCTGTCCGCCATCTTTGTCAGTTTTGGAATGCTATTTCTCCGATAAAACTGTGCGTTAAGTCGACCTTCTTACTGTCAATGCATTGAACTGACAGTCACTGCAGAGTATGTACTTTCAAACAATATACTTTCTTCAATAAATAGTAAAAAATACTCATCATAATATATTTGAAAACTTAATTTTTAACGGCTAATTTGCACTAACACATTGTACATAAAGGCATAACCGTCGGACGTTTTATTCCTTTTTTAAGTGACATAAAACATTAGCTCTCCAATACGCTTCTCCAAAACTGAGCAATATTGCGGAGGCAGGCTTCAATTTTTCAGCGTAAGGGCGCCTCCCTGTATTCTAACCTCCTTGACTAGCGATCACCGTCTACGCTGGATTTCATGGGCGTAGCCGGGGGGGGGGGCGGTTTCTGGGGTTCAAACACCTCCCGCCTGCCAGTTTTCGAATCACTAGGAAGAATTCCTTGCTCAACGTACCCACGGTAAATTACGATAAAAAAAAGGGACTAAATGCGGTAGAGATTCTGTGTAGGAACTGTCAATGACGCTGTCCGGACCTAGAGCTCCATTACGCTTTACAGTTTTGAGTGGTTTCGCAACTACACTGTTATTACAATGCAGTCAGCAATATTTCTTGATGTTCTCATGTAAACGAATCAACGTTCCTGTCTAATCAAGGACTACGCTTATTTTTGTCATTTTAAATTAGGGAGTGCTCTCTTATAATGCTTCAGAAGTTATTGAAAACTTGACGGAATGCCTTTCTGATTGCCATCCATGTTTGGATATGAATTTGACTACATCTACATGGGATGCTCCGCAAATCACATTTAAGTGCCTGTCAGAGCGTTCATCGAACCATCTTTATACTATTTATCTCCCATTACATTCTCTAAGAGCGCGCGGGAAGAAAGAACACCCGAATCTCTCCGTTCGAGCTCTGATTTCTCGTATTTTATTCTGATGATCATTTCTACCTATGTAGGTGGGAGTCAACAATATATATTCGCATTCGGAGAGAATGTTGGCGATTGGAGTTTCGTAAGTAGACCACACCGCACCGATAAGCGCCGTTGTTGCAATGATTCCCATCCCAGATCCTGTATCATTTCCCTAACGCTGTCTCCCCTTCGCCCTTCTTTGGACTCTTTCGACGTCCTCCGTCAAACCCACCTGATAAGGATCCCACACTGGGCAGTAATACTCCAAAAAAGGACGGACAAGCATAGTTTATGATATGGATTACTTATTCCTATTTTGGGGATTACGTAAATTCTCAAGAAGTTTACTAATTTTGTTTCATACCATGATGACATTTTAGTGTATAGTACTTTGGAATGCAATATAACGTGGTTTACAGTCCTTTGGAATGAAATATAGCGTATACAATATTAGTTGCCGTTTGCATGTTCTGTTAAGACTTCACACTGCAATAATGTCCATTCATTGCAAACCCCCTGGTTACGCCTGTGCTGGATGTATAGCGCCATGTATTTAGGTAGCCTCCCAGCAAATAGCTGCCAGTTTGTTTTCCGTTTCATTCACGGATGACGCGCGTGCAGGGCTAGTTGCTGAAGCCGCGGTGGAGTAGCCGAGCGGTCTAAAGCATCTCGCTGCGGAGCGCGCGGTTGCTCGCCGTGGAGGTTCGAATCCTCCCTGGGGCATGGATGTGTGTGTTTGTCCGTAGGTTAGTTTACCTAGGTTTAAGTAGTTTGTAAGCTACGGACTGATGACCACGCAGTTTGGTCCGATAGATTTAGAAACATTTGAACATTTTTTGAGTTGCTGATGCGTCCCTACGCAAGCTGCCGCCAACTCTCCCGGCTTCGACGACAGCGTACCTTGCCGACATCTTCAGATGATACCTACTCTTTTGACAGCGTCGAAATAGCGTGTTTCGAGAACGACTGCACCAGACTGAACACTCAATAACACTACAGGCAGCTGATTTTTCGAAAAAAAAGGTATTAAATGTTCCTTTTTAAAGGAATTCACCGATATTTGCCTGAAATATTACTTATTTTCACAACCAGGTTTCGGCCTTAGGCCATTATCAAGTGATGAAACTCTTCAGACAGGTTTTTACTTATTGTCATGACAATAAAATCGTTAGAAGTTGGGAAGTACATATCATTAACATAAAAACATAACGAACACATATCTGTATAATTATTGCAAATAAACATGCGGGTACAAATGTGGTGCCTATTTTATGTTAATGACATGGAATTATCAACTTGGCCTAACGATTGCCTTGAAAATGACTGTCTGAAGAGTTTCATCACTTGATAATATCCTAAGGGCGAAACCTGGTTGTGGAAATAAATATATTTCGGACAAATGGCGGTGAATTCCTTTAAAACGTTTTACATGAGTGATGCCCAAGATACATACAAAATCATTAAATATTCCGTTACATTTTACTTGTTGGCAAACCAATACATCTGTTTTGCTAATCCGGCATCTTAGCCTTTATATATATATATATATATATATATATATATATATATATATATATATATATATATATATATTCAGAGTTGAAATATCGTTGGTCAGAAGTCTTTTTTTATACTACTGGACATTAAAATTGCTACACCAAGAAGAAATGCAGATGATAAACGGGTATTCATTGCAAAAATATATTATACTAGAACTGACATCTGATTACATTTTCGCGCAATTTGGGTGCATAGATCCTGAGAAATGAGTACCCAGAACAACCACCTCTGGACGTAATAACGGCCTTGATACGACTGGGCATTGAGTCAAATAGAGCTTGGATGGCGTGTACAGGTACAGATGCCCATGCAGCTTAACGCGATACCACAGTTCATCAAGAGTAGTGACTGGCGTATTGTGACGAGCCAGTTGCTCGGCCACCATTGACCAAACGCTTTCATTTGGTGAGAGATCTGGAGAATGTACTGGGCAGGGCAGCAGTCCAACATTTTCCGTATCCAGAAAGGCCCGTACAGGACCTGCAACATAGGTCGTGCATTATCCTGCCGAAATGTAGAGTTTTGCAGGGATCGAATGAAGGATAGAGCCACGGGTCGTAACACATCTGAAATATAACGGCCACTGTTCAAAGTGCCGTCGATGCGAACAAGAGGTGACCGAGACGTGTAACCAATGGCACCCCATACCATCACGCCGGATAAAAAGCCAGTATGGCGATGACCAATACACGCTTCCAATGTGCGTTCACCGCAATGTCACCAAACACGGATGTGACCACCATGATGCTGTAAACAGAACCTCGATTCATCCGAAAAATGACGTTTTGCCATTCGTGCACCCAGGTTCGTCGTTGGGTACACCATCGCAGGTGCTCCTGTCTGTGGTGCAGCGTCAAGGGTAACCGCAGCCATGGTCTCAGAGCTGATAGTCGATGCTGCTGCAAACTTCGTCAAACTGTTCGTGCAGATGGTTGTTGTCTTGCAAACGTCCCTATCTGTTGACTCAGGGATCGAGTCGTGGCTGCACGATCCGTTACAACCATGCTGATAAGATGCCAGTCATCTCAACTGCTAGTTATTCGAGCCCGTTGGGATCCAGCACAGCATTCCGTATTGCCCTCCTGAACCCACCGATTCCATATTCTGCTAACAGACATTGGATCGCGACCAACGTGAACTGCAACGTCGCGATACTATAAACCGCAATTGTGATAGGCTACAATCCGACCTTTATCAAAGTCGGAAAGGTGATGGTACGCATTTCTCCTCTTTACACGAGGCATCACAGCAACGTTTCACCAGGCAACGCTGATCAACAGCTGTTTGTGTCTGTGAAACCGGTTGGAAACTTTCCTCGTGCCAGCACGTTGTAGGTGTCGCCACCGGCGCCAATCTTGTGTGAATGCTCTGAATAGCTAATTGTTTGCATATCACAACATCTTCTTCCTGTCGGATAAATTTCGCGTCTGTAGCACGTCATCTTCGTGGTGTAGCAATTTTAATGACCAGGAGTTTAATTCATACGCCTAAGAGAGTTTATAGAAATCAGGAAGTCGATTGTCACTTTACCCCAATACCGCGCGTTTTGTGTACTCGTTTTGCTCATTATTGTGCTAAGTTTGAAGTTGTGTGTTGTCATTGAGTGTAAGTCACATCGCTTATTATTTATTATTCAACTTTCATATAATTTGTATTAGCAAACGCTAAATAGTTTTGTGTGATGTTAACTCATGCGTACCTTAATCGCCATATTAGTGCCATTTCCATGTGGTGTCTTGCTTTTCATCTGTTTAGCTGAATAAGTATTGAGAACCGTTTCAAGCATTAAGGTATCGAGTCATTTGTAGAGCAGTATGGGGTAAGTCTGCGCAGTCGCAGCGCCTATACCTGACTTTTAGGGCGATGGCGCACTCGTGCGGCCGTGGCCACGGGCAGACTAACGGCTGGTCGGTTTTACGTGTCGGGGCACCGCGCAGCGCTGTGAGCACTGCAGGCGCGTGCCCAGTTCCATCTGTACACGTGTAGCTTTTATATTCCATTATTCGTGCATCGCTGAGGTTGATAAAAAGGGTCTTTCAGTGATATGGATTTCGATTCGGAGAAATTTATTATAAAAACCAGAGGACCAGTGCGAATACTTCGCACCGTCAGTGAAATGACAAAGTAATTGGGATAAATGGATGTAAAGTTGAATGTTCACGCATAGCATTCTTTACAATCAATCAGTGTAAGTGTTTAAAAGCGCAAATGAAAGAGCATGATCCGCTGAGCGTTGTTAGGTCAAGAAGAACTGCTTACCTTAATTAGAACCAAAGATATCGTAAAACAAATCGATTAAATATTCAATGCAAGGACAGAAGGATACCGCGTTTGAATATAAATACAGGATGGAGAGACGTAAGTTAATCCTGAAACTTGTTGACAAATCTGGGAATGAATAACTTTCGTTTGAAACAAAAATGAAGGAAGTCGGTCGGATCGAACGGCCTGATCGACTGACTTTAGTTTACAGCTAGGACATTCCCATAAGAAATATACAGAAGGAAATCGCGTTTGCGTCTAGAAAAAGGAAGGCGAGAGTTATGTAAATTCTGATACTCCATGACATATCTGTAGATAAATACCTTTCGTTTAAAATAAAAATGAAGGAAATCGGCCGGACAGTTGGTGTGGCCGACTGACTTTAGTTTTCGTAGATTCTTTTAATATATAAGATTAGGAAGAGGTCTGCTTTGTGCGACTTGTCATGCGAAGAATTAAAAATGTTAAAATGTCAGAGGAAACGACGATGTTTTGTGGGTAGAGAATCTGCAACACCACAGGACCAAAACACGCTGTGTCAGTTATTTTATCTTTATTTGTATGATCGCTAAACTCCAGTGGAAGACTCTGCAGGAGAGACGCTCTGTCGCTCGGTACGGGCTTTTGTCGAAGTTTCGAGAACTTACCTTTACTGAGGAGTCTAGCAGTATATTGCTCCCTCCTACGTATATCTCGCGACGAGATTGTGAGGATAAAATAAGAGAGATTAGAGCCCACACAGAGGCATACCGACAATCCTTCTTTCCGCGAACAAAACGTGACTGGAATAGGAGGGAAAATCGATAGTGGTACTTAAGGTACCCTCCGCCACACACCGTCGGGTGGCTTGCGGAGTATGTTTGTAGATGTAATTAACTAACAGTATTTTTTTTTTTTTTTTTTTTTTTCATTTTAAATGCGTTGTCGGATTGCTGTGTCGATACCCCTTATGCTGTCTCCAATTTCCTTTAGTAATTCATCAAATCCTTTTGTAGACATTCTGGTGAAAGAGAAGAATTTATATACGTGTTCACGAACGTTCACAGAAAAAAAAAAAAAAAAAAAAAAAAAAAAAAATCGTTTCGTAGAGCGAGATTGCAACTTAGGATGCAAGCAATATCTTTCTTCTTGTCGCGATTCCAGCGGTACACAGCCGTAGCTGTCTCCGCGACGTTCATCGTGCGACTGATCTGCGGCGAGGTGACGGCCAGCCACAGTCCTGGTTTACTGGCAGCCGTCCAGCAGTAGCTTACCCCGTGCAGCATTTTTATTTATTTTCGTGTCCAGAACACCATCCTTTACAATCTAGTTTGAGTCCATGTAATAAATTTTGAAATTTAAATATTTCTTGCCCAGTAATCAGCCACACAGATGGCCTTGTCATTAGCTAGCTGTAAATTCAAGAGACTACAGCATGTGCTGAGGTTTGGGCACGTCAGTGAGTGGTCGTCCGTCTGGACATTCCCACAATCGCACAGCGGTTCCCCGTCGAGGTAGCCCCATCTGGAAAGGTTGAAGTTGCAATTTGAGACCCCAGTCCTCAGCCTGTTGAGAGCCTTCCAGGTTGTAAAGGATTTGTTACCTCCAGCTGCAAGTTGTTCTTTCAGGGCCAAGATAGGATTAGGTGTTACCTCCTTCCATAGCTGAAGCCTCCTCTCTTCGGCAGTGAAATCAATTGCTCTGATGTCCAAACGAAGCTCCTTCTCGAGCGAAGCCGCCTAGGTTGTTGTTGGTGCCCATGTAGGGGGTGGCGATTGTCTGTCAGTTGTTTCTTCCTCTCCACCTCGTCAGCTTACTTGCCGCCGTATGCTAGGGGGAGCTATCCCTATGAGAGGGTAGATCTTCTCTGTTGGCGTGGGTCTCAAGCACCCTGATATGATGCGGGCTGACTCATTTACGGCCACGTCGATATGTTTCACGTGGGCTGAATACTTCTACACAGGTGCGGCATATTCAGCTGCCGACGGACTAAGTGCCATGGCTGTTGATCGAAGCACTTGTGGGTCAGCACCCTAGTTTGTGTTCGTCAGTTTACGAATGATGCTGTTCCTAGTGCTGACCTTTTTGTTAGTGTTTAAACAATGTTCTTTGAGTGACAGAGTTGTATCAAACTTCACCTCTAGGTATTTGGGAGCGTAGCAGTGCTCCAGCTCTTGGCCTTTCCAGCTTACGTGGAGTTTTGTCTTAGCTTCCTTATTCCCGGGCAGCATGAAACAGCGTCTGCGGCTGACGAGGACTCGGTGGACGCAGCGGCTGCTGTTGGTGCGTCACCTGTCACGGTGTACGAGCGGCCTAACCACAAGTGATGGGAACAATCGAATGAATACAATCGATTCATTCGATTGTTGGGAAAAATAGATCATTCGGTTGTAGTTTCTCGTATCGGTTGAATTATTCATTCATTCTTCTGTGTGAAACCAGTCGGTGGGACTAACCGAATGAAAAAATCGACGCAGTCGGTTGGACTACTCATTCCTTCTTTTGAGTGAAATCAGTCGATAGGAGCAACCGAATAAAAAAATCGACACAGTCGGTTGGACCGTTCATTCCTTTCCTTTTGAGTTAAATCAGTCGATGGGAGCAACCGAATGAAAAAATTGACATAGTACGTTGGCCTCTTCATTAGTCCATTTGAGTGAAACCAGTCAGTGGGAGCAACCGAATGAAACAGTCAGTCGGTCATAGTTTTACTATATTGAGTTAATATTCGTTTATTTTTTTCGAATGAAAGTAGTCTGTGGGAACAACTGAATGAAAACATGCGAAACTTTTGCAGTTTTGTACATTGACTGAATTACTCATACTTTCTTTTCAAGTGAAATCAGGCAGTAAGTTTTGTCATATCGCTGGAGCAGGCCTGTGATCACCTTAATTGCCCACCCCAGACTTCAAAAACGCCGATCATCAGGGCCCGATCAGATTACTTTCTCAGACACCCACAATCTGTAGAAGATAAGTGGCCGATGACCACGGAGTACCGCGGGGAGCGGGGACACGAGAGGGGGTGCTGCCTCGCTTGCGTTTTCACTGCTGACAGCGCCAGCAGGCGAGCGCCAAACTCTACACAACAATGTCTGGCGGGCGGGGCGTGCCATCGCCGATTGTTGTCGGTTTTTTACTGTCTCAATAAAGAAGCGTGGAAACTACAGGGTGTTTCAAAATGATCTCTACAAGTTTAATCTCGCATACTGTATCTCCGAAGTGGGAACAGGTAGAAACGTGCGGTTTGCGGCTTGTTGTTCATACATATCTAAGGTTCTAGCAGGACAGAGTTAAGTATGTTAACTTTGAGCATATTTGCTAGATCCAAATTCGAAGATCACTAAAACATTAGGTATGGTAAAAAAAAGCCTTCATTAAAGTATTTTGTATAAAAATATTTCGTATAAAAATATTTTTGTTAATTCCATCTAATTTGAAGGAGTACGAGAAGACATACAACAATTATCAGTGCTGTAAATTTTCTTCAGCGTGTCTGTATTCGTCAACAAAAATGTTCAAATGTTTGTAGAACTTATGGGACTTAACTACGGCGTCATCAGTCCCTAAGCTTACAGACCGTGACTGGAGCGCCTCAGTCTCCTCGGCCACCGCGGCCGGCTATTCGTCAACAGTATATGAAAACATTCATCTCAAGTTTCATAATTATTCACTCTTGTCACGCCGCGGTGGAATAGCCGAGCGGTCTAAGGCACCCCGCTGCGGAGCGCGCGGCTGCTCGCCGTCGGAGGTTCGAGTCCTCCTGGAGCATTGGTGTGTGTGTGTGTGTGTGTGTGTGTGTGTGTGTGTGTGTGTGTTGTTCTTAGGTTAGTTTACCTTGGTCTAAGTAGTTTGTAAGCTACGGACCACGCAGTTTGGTCCGAGAGATTTGCAAACATTTGAACTCTTGTCACAGATATTTCTGTTTTTATCGGTGAAACGGTGTGGAGATTTATTCCATCCCTCCGCCATGTACCGTACAAAATCTTAGATTAACAGTGAACTGCCACGTGTTTTGAAAGTCAAGTGTGCAAAATTTCATCAAGATCGGAATAAAACTCTATATTGGCGTCAAAGTCTGGAATACTTTCTATCATGCATCGAACTAAATTAGATGTAGACGGTGACCATTCTCTTTCTTTGAAGATGAAGAGAGAAATATATCATTAAAATTCGAATACAAACGGAATTTGTCGATGTTAGTAGGTAAAGTACCCTCCTCCATGCACCTACGAAATTTATTGTACACAATTACCTTCGTCTTGTTTTAAAGGTCAAGTGTGCAAAATTTCATCAAGATCGCAGCTAAATTGTGGTTTTGTCGAAGTCAGTATGTAAAGTACCCTACGCCATGCACCGAATGAAATTTGATGTAGACAGTTACTTTCCTCTTTCTTTGAAGGTGAAGTGTGCAAAATTTCGTCAAGATTGGAACAAAACTGCAGATTTGCATGCAATAGAAACACACACACGGACACACTGCTATGATTATAAAATTTGTCTCTAAGAAAGTTTCATGCTGAATCACGGTTCATTTATACGCGAAAAGACTGAAGGAGTATGCAAATAGTCACACAAAGTCGGTGAATTAATAAAAACATCCATAGAACTACAGAAACCGACAGAGACTTTTTCCAGCCGGTTGTATCGCATCAAGTGAAACCACTCAATGCCGAGAACAGTCATATGAAGTACAGAGGCTTGTTTCATTCGGTGGTCGCGCATCGACTGAAACCACTCAAACCCATCGAATGAGTGAAAACATTCATATAACGGCTGCAACCGACAGAGACCGGTTTCATTCGATTGTTTCGCATCGACTGAAACCACTCAAACCCCACCAGTGAGTGAAAACATTCATACGGCCACAGAGACTATTTTCATTCGGTTGTTTCATTCGACTGAAAAAACCGACTGAACGAAAAAACAACCGATTGACCAATCGGTTGTTAAAAACAGTCGGTTGTCCCATCACTACTAACCACCCTAGGAGCTGGCGTGCGCGGCGCCGCACCAGAGGAGACCCTGCCGTCAAATAAGCCACTATCTGCGTTCTGTGCGACGCAATAGCGCGCGCTAAAACGCTAGATATTAGTCTTGTGTAGTTCGCGAACGAACTAGTTCGGAAGAGCGCTCCCACAGGCGAACTACGCAAACTAGTTCTCAGATCCCTCGCCTATTAGTTCGTCCGCTCCTTCTCCGAAGACCGACGGGGAACAGCGAGAGGACGCGAGAGAGCGCAGAATCGCGTGATTCCCTTCTGCCAGTTTACCTTCATTTCGAGCTGAGATGCAGCTCAGCTGTAGTTTCATAGTTCACTGCCACAAAGGTACTCAGCAGTGTCTAAATAATAACTGGTTTATTTGCTTAAGTATTTGATATCTAATTGCCCAAAAAACGGATAATAGCACACGCTTGGGCAACACCGATCATTATATAAAAACAAGCTGTCATAACAAAAGAAAGAGCTGTTTTAGTAGCGGTATCAAAAGCCAAAAAGAGCGGACGAACTAAAAAGCGCGACCTACTTCACGGCCGAGCTGCGAACTAAAATATGCGCGATCGGTCGCGAACTATTATGCCAAACGTATCTCGCTTCTTAGTTCGTTGAGGTTTTTTTTCCGAAGACCGACGGACAATAGCGAGAGTGCGCGCAGCAGAATTAAAAATCACGTGTTTGCCTTCTGCTGATGAAAGCCATTTGGAGGTGAGCGTCTGCCTGCTAGATTACATAGTTAAGTGCTACAAAATGAAGTTTTGAAGTATTCTGCACTCTGCAATATCTGACTAATAATTTCCATAATGCCAAGATATAGAGATTAAACTTAATCGCGAGAAATTATCGACAAACTGTTTCTTTTGGTTTGCGTGATATCGTTAGCGGCTAAAGCAGCAAGCGCATGAAGCAGCTTTTTCTGAAAACTACTTCGAACAGTTAGTTCATGAACCCACTAGAATAGTAAGTGATTACGATAATACCCTTGATCTCCTAGCAACAAATAATCATGAGTTAGTAAAGAGCATCCAAACAGAAAAAAAACGAAAAATATATCTATTCAATAAAGCAGATAAAAATTCGCTTCACGCTTTCCTGAGTGATAGTCTCCAGTCTTCAAAACTAAAAATGCGAGTGTAGATCAGTTGTGGCTTACTTTCAAAGACATAATATCAGTAGCAATCGAGAGATTAATACCAAATAAATTAATAAAAGAGGGGGCTGACCCCCCGTGGTACACAAAACAGGTCAGATCACTATTCCAGAAACAAAGAAAAACGCCTGCAAAATTAAAAAAAGACACAGAATACACAAGACTGGCAATCTTTTACTGAAACTCGCAACCTAGCGCGGACTTTAATGCGAGAAGCCTATAGTAGTTACCACAACGAAATCCTGTCTCGTAATCTCGCAGAAAATCCAAAGAAATTCTGGTCATATGTGAAGTACACTAGCGGCAAAACACAAACAATACCTTCACTACGCGATAACAATGGTAATACTGCCGATGACACTACTGCTAAGGCTGAATTACTAAACACAGCTTTTCGAAATTCTTTCACCAAAGAAGACGAAGTGTTCAATCCAAGAACAGCTGCCAGCATGCGAAACTTAGAAGTAGATGTTCCTGGAGTAGTAAAACAACTTAACTCACTAAAAAAAAAAATAAATAAATAAATAAATAAATAAAAAAAATATTAAAAAAAAAAATAAAAAAAAAAAAAAAAAAAATCTTCCGGGCCAGATTGTGTACCAACCAGATTCCTCTCAGAGTATGCTGATGCAACAGCTCCATACTTAGCTATAATTTACAACCGGTCACACAGCGAAAGATCCGTACCCAAAGACTGGAAAGTTGCCCAAGTTACTCCAATATTCAAGAAAGGCAATAGGAGTGATCCCCAAAATTACAGGCCTATCTCATTGACGTCGATTTGCAGTAGGATTTTGGAACATATACTTTGTTCGAATATTATGAACTACCTCGAAGAGAACGACCTATTAACCGGTAGTCAACACGGATTTAGAAAGTATCACTCTTGCGAAACACAGCTTGCCCTTTATTCACATGCAGTGTTAAGTGCCATCGACAAAGGATCTCAAATCGATTCCATATTTCTGGATTTCAGGAAGGCTTTTGACACTGTACCCCACAAGCGGCTTCTTATGAAATTGCGTGCTTATGGAAAATCTACCCAATTGTGCGATTGGATTCACGATTACCTATCAGAAAGAACACAGTTCGTTGTAATTGACGGTAAGTCATCGAGTAAAACAGAAGTGATATCTGGCGTTCCACAGGGAAGCGTTATAGGTCCCCTACTCTTCCTCGTGTTTACAAACGATTTAGGAGACAATCTGAATAGCTCCCTTAGACTGTTCGCGGATGATGCTGTCGTTTATCGGTTAGTGAAGTCAATTGAAGATCAAAAGCAACTGCAAAGCGATTTAGACAAAATTTCTGCATGGTGCGAAAATTGGCAATTGACTAAATAAAGAAAAGTGTGAAGTAATACACATGACCACTAAAAGAAATCCGCTGAACTTCAATTACGCGATAAATCAGTCAAACCTTATGGTCGTAAATTCTACCAAATACCTAAGAGTTACAATTACGAACAACTTTGACTGGAGAGAACACATAGAAAATATTGTGGGGAAGGCGAACCAAAGGTTACGTTTCTTCGGCAGAACGCTTAGAAGATGCACCAGCTCCACCAAAGAGACTGCCTACATCACACTTGTGCGTCCTCTCCTGGAGTACTGTTGCCCCTTGTGGGACCCTCACCAGGTGGGACTGACGGAAGACATTGAGAAGGTTCAGAGAAGGGCAGCTCGTTTTGTTTTATCACGTTACGGGGGGGGGGGGGGGGGAAGCGTCACGGAAATGTTGCAAGAATTGGGATGGAAATCATTAAAAGAAAGACGTTATTCATTGCGGCGTGATCTGTTTGCGAAGTTTCAATCACCGACTTTTAGTTCTGAATGTGAAAATATTTTGCTAGCACCCAACTACTTAGGGAGACATGACCATCCCAATAAAATTAGAGAAATCAGATCGAAAACGGAACGATTTAGGTGTTCTTTCTTCCCGCGCGCTATTAGAGAATGGAACGGCAGAGAAAAGTTATGAAAGTGGTTAATGAACCCTCTGCCAGGCACCTGAATGTGATTTGCAGAGTATCTATGTAGATGTAGCAACTAGGTGGAGAAACTTCTCCCTCCACCTGCATGCGCAGGTGCCGCTCAGCCGACACTGGGAGCGGGCGAACTAAAAGAACGAACTAGTTCGCGGCAGAACCGCGAACTAAAGTGAGCGCTCCCGATCGCGAACTATTAAGCGCAAGTCTACTAGACATACCGAGCTGAACAATCCGTCATTTTGAATCCCAATCCGACTACAGTGTTGTGTGCTTCGTGTGGTGTAGCGGAGCGAATCAGCGAATATTTTTTTTTTATTATTATTTTATTGTTTCACACTGTGAAAAGTTTAGTTGTGCTGCTCCGAACTTCTCAGTTAATAGCAGACGCGGTTGTTGTAAGTTTCATCGGTTTCCTTCAAATATAGATCGTCGTAAAAGGTGGCTTTTTAAACACTAGCTGGCCGCGGTGGCCGAGGGGACTGAGGCGTGTCAGTCACGGTCTGCACGGCCACTACGGTCGTGGGTTCGAATCCCCCCTCAGACAGGATATTTGTGCCGTCCTTAGTGTTAGCTAGTTCATAAGTAGTTTCTAAGTTTAGGGACTGATGACCCGTAGTTAAGTCCCATAAGCTATACAAACGTTTGAACATTTTTGTAAACACCAGACGCCAAGTATGGACGCCAAAATCGAGCAATTATCTGTATAACTAAGAACAAAACGTTCTTTTTTTATTTGTATGCTCACAGACAAGTAATAATGAAAATGTAGGCCTATACATTTAAGCAATGGTTCAATTTTGCTACAGATTGTTAACATAACATGGCATAAAATCTGTTTTAAGTAAGCTAGTTATTTTTATTTTATTTAGAACACCTAAGATTTTATTGTGAGAGTTGTTAATTGTATTTTAAGTGATGCATGTCTCTCAACACGGGAATATGTAGGCCTAAGCCAAGCTGTGAACACGGTCTGAAAAATTTGAACTTTGCAAAAAATTCGAACAGGAAAGAAGTAGTATATGAAAGGCATTAAATTCAGGACCTAGCAAGCAACATTCACTTTATTTCAATGTGCATTCTACCAGAGAGACTTTATCTAACGAAAACAGACGTTCAAAGTTATTAAACATATTTTGACGTAAAATCTTCTCTGAAATATCAAAAAATGTTCAAATGTCTGCAAATCTATCGGACCAAACTGCGTGGTCATCAGTCCGTAGCTTACAAACTACTTAAACCTAGGTAAACTAACCTACGGACAACACACACACACACACACCAGTGCCCCAGAGAGGACTTGAACCTCCACGGCGAGCAACCGCGCGCTTCGCAGCGAGGTGCTTTAGACCGCTCGGCTACTCCAACGCGGCTCTCTGAAATATGGTGTGTGTAAAATGTGCGAGGTATTAGATGGAGGAATACAGAAAGTACAATATCGCAGTTTAACATTATTCCATAACTGTTTTCGAATGCAACTCTTAGGTACCATAAACGTATGAGGATGTACCATTTGTAAACCAGAAAATACGATGACTGTAATGTATTTTAACTGTAAGTGGTAAATATTTAGAAAGGCATCAATTTCTTACTTTGGAATGTAAGTGAATGTATCGTATCTCTCAATCACTAACTTTAAGTTGATTGTCTCTTACAGTCAAACGTAAACAAGTAAATTTACTATGCTGTAATATCTTCTGCGTTAGGAAAATATATTTAATGGCCTTAAGACAGTGTTAGAAAGTGTAAGTTTTCCGCAGTCTTCAAATGCGCGCCTTCAACGTGGGATTCAAGTGGGCCGTACCCCATCGGCCAGCCAGTAAGCTACGCGGTCGCGACCTAATCTGCGTGACGTGGCACGGCAGCGCGCAGGCCTTCTCTTCAGTCTGTTGGGCCGGGTCGCCATGGCTCCATCGCTACTACATAGGTGCATATGTGAAATTTCATGCCAGTTGGATAAATGGCTCAAAACAGAAATATAACATTTGGCCTAAGCAAATATACCGAAAACTAGGGCGCTAAAACGAAAAAGTTTCGGTTTTACTACAGATAGCAGAAGAATCTTCCGTGCAGACAGATTTGTTAGTTCATATGGTGGCCACGAAAGAATCTCGTCTGGCTCGTTTCTTACAGTGAAAAATTATAGTTTCGTTTGTTACTCAAACTTCCTTCTATACACGCAACATAAAAGGCTACAGATTGTTGGTAGGTCATTAAACTGTTATCATCTACAACTTTATACATAATCAGTTAAATGTTTTGGTACAGTAAACATAAAAATCCTCACGAACAGGCAAATTACAAATTTGTCAATAGTAGAATGAAAAAGTGATAACTTGAAAACACTGTTTCCTCTTGTGATTGTGCTCAAGTAACCTTGAATTGCATTTCTTAACTTCCAATACGAAATTAATATCGACCCAAGTAGCTGTGAAATACACTGAGCTACAAATGTTTGTTACTGTTTGTAAAAAAAAATAGGTTATGAAACAGTTTTCCAATTAGCGCCAAATAGAATATGAGGTTTATCTTATTAAATGCACGGAATCAATAAAAAATAGCCTGGAAATGGTCAACTTACAACGATATTTTGTTATTTAAAACGCTTTGTGGGGAAAATAAAATCTCCAGAATTAGTGGAGAAAAGTCTTTTTACTCGAGTGACCTCCGCCCCAAATTAATTAAATTAAATTTGCTTATCAGTTTAACTGTAACAACCTACGTTTTTATCAGTAACAAGGGCAACTGCCTCCACAAGTAAGCACTTGCATGAACACAGCCCCCGACCCCGCTACTGGCCCCACCTCCACCCCAGCGAAAGCCCTAAAGATTGCCGCCCCCGCACATCCCGGTCCGGGACTCGACCCGTGTACCCACAAAAACACGAAAGTTATTAGTTATCGACGTACACTAACATAGGAAAAAAGGAGCCAATTATTGCGTGCTTCGGACAGTACAGTTACCTGGAATAACATCGAACATGTCCGCCTCCACAAGTGGACACTTCTGCGAGTGCAAAATGTTTGTTCAAATGTTTGTAAATCTATCGGACCAAACTGCGTGGTCATCATTCCGTAGCTTACAAACTACTTAAACCTAGATGACCTAAGGACAAACACACACACCACGGCGAGCAACTGCGCGCTCCGCAGTGAGGTGCTTTAGAACGCTCGGCTACTCCACCGCGGATCTGCGAGTGCCGCACCCACCTTGACCCACCTCCGCCCCCAGGCCATTCCTATTATTTTTTTGCATATCAATTTAATTTATGCATAAACAATTAGAACATTAATTATTAAATTTGCATATCAATTTAATTTAACAGTAACTTAAGGGCAGCCACCACCCCGCGAGTATGTACACTTGGACCCGTACAGCACCGTATGCTACCGCTAGAGTTAAGCGGTATTCTGACATGGTATTTTACTGCACGTTCCCGACAAAAAAATAGTCATGTCCATGAATTGTTTTTCATATTTTTGCGTCTGTCGGCGGCTCAACGTTCGTCTTTACGGTAAGATGACATAATTACCCATTCTGACGATTTCTAGAAAACAATCACACCCTGAGGGTCGTATTTAGGGTATGCGACGCCCCTGTGCAGTAATTTATTTTACGCCCCCACCCCCAGCTTCTGGGATTCAAACCGATTTCTACATATACGCCACTGCTATCAATACAACAACCTGAATTTTAAAATTTAAACTCTGAGTAATGATGATTCAATTGACATTAAAATAATATATAAAAAAAATTTTTCGATGGCAAAATTTTGCTGCCTTGTGCAGCTGCACATGTTGCACCTGCCTAAATACGGCCCTGATGATAACAATTGTGTTATTTATCGTAGGCCTAATGACATGTCTATTTCAGTACTAATTTATACTACCAACTATAATGAAGATATTAAACCCAAAATACATATAATTTTAAAGCGTTACTATTCTGACATGGCACCACATTCTACTGGCCTGATAGAAGAGATGAAACGGAAGTTCCATCTTCTGATGTCATTTCAGTGGTGCCCGAGCCTACTTTGGGTCACGGGGAGACCTGACATGTGGTGTTACATTTGATTCATACAACATCCAGTGACTAAATATTAGTTAGGGCCTAGGTGTGAATATAATAAGTTGAATAAGCATTGAACATAAATTGCCAACTACTTTAGTTCAATTACCATGAAAAGTAATAAGTGACTGAACTTATAAAGTGATTTTTTCTTTTCTCTTGATATTAGATATTTTATTATTTTTGTTAAATTACCTAGTAATGAAGAAAATATTAAATTTTTAGAATTTAAACTAAAATTACTGGCCTAAAACAACAATAAATCATCTATGAAGAATTGTTTCAGTGTTTTATGGTTTGGCTAACACTTTTTTTTTTTTTTTTTTTTTTTTTTTTTTTTTTTTTTTTTTTTTTTTTTTTTTTGTTTAGCTAACATTTTCCGCGTATTTCATAATATACAAAGAGGCGTGTGCAAAAAAGTTCATATCTCGAATAAAAGTTAAGATATATTAATAACAATTGGTGTTAAGAAAAGCGGATTTTCCTTCCAGTCTAACAACTTTTTTCCCTCGCCTCCCAAAATTTGTTCCTTATTCGTTGGCAGTACTGGCTGACTCTTTGTTGCGGATGTTGCAGTAATTTGGTTATTGTCGTGGCGCTACTGGCTGTACAATGCGGTAAGAATTGCTTTCTGTTATTTTCATATGTGTTCATGATGTTTAACCTTAGTGTAGTAGGATTTATTGTCAGTCTTGTGATGCATTGACATGTAGCATTTCGTACACAGGGTTTTCATTTACAGACAAAAGTAGCAGCTTCGTAAAACAAAGAAAGTTTCGTTTTTAGTAAACCTACACGGTTCATAATCTTACCTCATCACTTATAACGAAGAGCTTTGTCGTTTATGTGAAGCTGTAGGCCTATGTACCAGCAGTAATCTTAAAAGAGACGAAAAGTAAATATTGTGATAGAAGACAGAAGGATGGGACGAAAAAAAATAACATTTTAATACAATCTCTTGTTAGTCGATGTTAAGAAATAAGCGGTAAATTAAATAAAGAAGAAGAACGGAATTGCACTTACGTTTTCCCCATTTTAATAATAATGCGTGAATTTACCACACAAAAATCCCCTGTTATCCAACGGTTAGGTAAGACTGAGCATTTGCATTACTTTTTTTTTTTTTTTTTTTTTTTTTTTTTTTTTTTTTTTTTTTTTTTTTACTAAATGCGAATTACAGTTTAAATATTAGGTCTACAGGTATCTTTCGGATCTATTGTATAATAGGCAAAATTCAGATGAAATGCTAGTTAAAATATGATTGTGAAGTTTTCTCTGGAACAGGCCTATTGCTAGTTAAACCTTAAGCCTACGTGTGCAGTCTTTTCCCACTACCGTATGGACTACGCTGTACTTTTATGGAATAACGTTTTGGGCAATTGTAGTGTTTTTATGTGCGTCTATAGTCGTCGTATAGCTTCGTGATATTATAGGGGAAAACAGTAGTTGCTGCGTATTACACTGAAAATGACCAGCTGTTTTTGATCATTCGCACTTGACGGTTTTTAAAATTCAGTCTCCTGATTTTAAATTTTTTAAATGCTGGCAATATGGTGCTGTCACTGAAAATATTACTTCGATCTCTCCCCAGGAGATCTGAAGAATATCCGCAGTTCCTGGCGTGAAAGTAGGTCCTTGAAATTTTCTAACAGCTTCTCTTGAAAAGTAGGGCTACGATATTTGTGTTGGGAGTACCTCCAAGCCCACGCTCAGGTAAACATTTCCATCAGCCTTTTCTGCGGATCTTGTGTGCACCTGGCAGTCCTACCTAGTATGTTAGCCTATCCGCAAGCGCCAGCCAGTAGAGTTGTGAGAGTAACGAAAACATCCGTGTGTATACGTTACTAAAAGAAACAGAACTCGTTAGAAACGTATCGTTACTCTCGTTATCAGTGCCACACAGAAATTCGGCCGCTACACTGACTTTGAAACCGCGAAAACTTTTTAACTGTTGGATACTGTTAATACTACTTCACCGTTTAAATTTGCCACGTAGATACTGCATGCCTGATTTTGAGGCAATTATACTACTGAGGAAAGGATCAGTACAGTCCATTTCCCTCCTGATTAAAATAAGTGTCATACAAATTGATCAAAATTAGCGAGACGCAGCCACGACCTCCATTTTAGGCACTGTTCCCCCGACCCCCACTTTATTTGAAGGTTTGAAATGTCTGAATCAATCGGAACATTTGGTGACAAATGTCAGTGTGACCGATCATGCTAGTATGTAGCACTACATTTGCGAGGAGCGGAACTGTAATACTGTATTATGTGATATTAACAATTAATGAATGAAAATGTGTAGATTATAACTTTTGAGTACCGTACATTTTACAAAACTTTTTAAAATTAGACAACATGAAAAACAAATAATTATCCATTAACTATTAAACTGAAACCTTTACAGGTAAAATACAATAAAACGTATGATTGCGTTAAAAGCGGACGTCAAATCATCGAGGATTAACCTACAAACAAGGGCCAAGAAGTCTAATCTAAAATGTTTAAAAACAAAATTAATCATCTAAAATCGTAGATCTACGCAATATGCACTTAAAGTTCGTTACGGATGTCTATAAAAATTACTCATCTCGTAATAATAGTATCACAGAAAATAGGTTAAATTGTACGACGCTTCTCGTCGGGCTGCAGTGGTTTTGTTGGCACCAATGGTTGATGACGGCAACTGAGATGACCAATAAATGTTTAGTCTTCCCAACTTAAATTAAAACGAAAGGTTCTTTTTTTTCTGAACGGACAAGGGTACATACAAGAACCTGTCAACCATAGAGCAGGTACAGTATTAATTTTGCTGCGAGTGAAACGAGCAGCAATAATATTTACTATGTAGCTCGTGAAAAATATTAACGCAATTCTACACTTCATTGTTCATCTGTTGCCAACATAAGCACTGGAGGCCGGCAAGAAGCATCGTAAAACTATCCAGAGGATACGCATTCACCGTATTGATTTTCGTTACTGAGTTCGTATCGATACGGTTGATGTGAATAAGGAAATGTATGCATGAGCAAGTTCGTGTCTATACGGTATATGTGAGTAACGAATTGTATTCATGAGTAAGTTCCTATCGATACCGGTACCGCAGATGCAAGTAAAGATTTGTATTCATGAATAACGATTCAGTATTTCGCATCAGCCAAAATATTCGTTACTCAGTACCGAATACATACGGTTTGCTGCAACTCTACCAGGCAGTACTCGAGCGTATGACTGAGAGGGCGAACCTCTCTCTGGCAGGCTTGTGGCCTGCGGTATGCTCGAAGACGTTGTGGGTATGCTTTGACTATCAGTGAGACAACAACCTCAACAAGAATATCGAAAATAACTTCACTTATCCCAGAAACAATTACAAATTGTACTTCGAAATGTATAGGGGCTAAATACAAGTCTTAGTGATCATCAATTTCAGCTTCCCCCCCCCCTCCCGGAAAATTTACTACGCAACAAAATCTTTAAAAGAACTGTAACAGTAAGAAAGTTCAATACACATAATACAGAAATATTCGACTCCCTATTATCAAGAGAAAAGTGGGAAAAAGTAATGCAGATGAATGAGAGCAACAACAAATTCTGAGAAATTCTATAGCATTGTCAATGACTCCTTTGAATCTTGTCAAAATTTATTAATATTCTTCTTTACTTTGAAACAATTTTGATTAAACGTAAACCTATGGTATTTCGATTTTATTAATTCAATGCAGAAATTTTTGTTTTTCCTCTTTCTTTTACCTTTATTTAGACACTGTTAACATATCATTTTTATTCTTTGAACAGCAGCAAAATAGCAAAGATAATGAAAACATTAGGCCTAGTAGTAATACAAAAATGTCATTTTATATGGTTACATCCATCCTAAAAATTACCTCTTATTTTTTTTTTTTTTTTTTTTTTTTTTTTTTTTTTTTTTTTTTTTTTTTTTCATCTCGTAGCACTCTATCATAAGGCTATCTTGTCTATAAACTTATCGAATTTTCCTCTTGCAAGGGGTCATGGAATCAGCTACTTGTTCTTCAGTTGGAGAGTAATATATGTTAAAGATAGGCTACCATTGCGATACATTTCTGAAATAAAATGGTATTGAACATCAATATGTTTGCTTCTGCAAATGAGTTGACCAGACTTCACATTCTATGAAACTTTGATTATCCACTTGTAGAGTTATTTTCACTTTTCTTCTTGTCAACTCATTGAGCAGATTTTTTAAGTGCTTCAGTTTCTTGCAGCACTCAGCTGACTGATATATACTTGGCTTCAGTTGTGGAGAATGCCACAATGCTCTGTTTCCTTGAGTTCCAGGCTACTGATGAGTTATTGCACAGTATCACATTTTGTGCTTGTCTCCAAGTCTCCTGCGAAGTCTGCATCACATTAGGTTTGAGTATCATTTCTTTCTGAGATTCTTCTTTGTTATATTCTTGATTTTGCTTGTAAAATTTCCTGCTTTCCTTGCTCCATTCAGGTATCTCAGTGTACTTTTTATATTTTTGAAATCATGCTTGTTAGGATTTTTTGGACTATCTTATTAAGACTCACTAATTTTGCAAGTAATATTTTCATTCTGTTTTCATTATTTCCCATCATGAGTCCATCCTCCACATATATAGCAAGAAATAATTCTCCTGTTTCATCTTTGAAAATGCATCGATCAGACTTCAATGGCCGCATTCCTTCTTGTTTCAGAAAATTTCCTAATCTTTGATTCCACTTTAAAGGTGCTTGTTTCAAATCATATAAGGATTTTTTCAACAATCTTTATCTTTGTATCCTTGGCACCTTCATGTACATTGATTCATCACGTTCTCCATACCAAAAAGGCAGTTTTGACATCAAAAATCTTTGATATAATTTCTCTCGTCTGCTAGCCTATGGCACATGCGTCTAGCCCACCACCAGAAAGGTCCAGAGATAAAAATGATGAGTACCTGGCGATGCAGATAGATGTCACTCCGGGGATACATTTTTACATGTGATCTCAGTATAGCTGAGTGCTGACAGATGTTAAACAAAAAGAAATGGAGGATCTGCGGAATTGTATAGCTCACCTGTAAAGTAATCTCATTTTAATATATGATACGAATATTAAGACGAAAAATTCCTAGCAGGAAAAATAAAATATAAAAAATAGACGAAGATTACTCACCAGGAGAAGGAGCACAGGTGTGACAACATCACAAATAAATAAATGAACACACACACACACACACACACAATCGCAAGCTTTCGCAACCCAGTTGCGTCTTCAGGCAGTAGGGAAGGAGAGGGAAAAAGAAATGAGGGTTTTAAGGAAGGGGGTAAGGAGCCATTCCAATCCCGGGAGAGGAAAGACTTACCTTGGGGGAAAAATGGAGGATAAACAAATGCACACATGCCCACACATTCACACAGACACAAGTACACCTAGGCAGACATACTGTAGAAAGCAAAGAAGTTAAGTTATTGAAGTTAAGAAGTTAGAGATACCACTTGAGGCAGAGGCTCTGTCCAGAGAACCGATGCAAAGATGTTAAGAAGGTGGGTGGGAATTCAAATTTAGCGGAGATTGAGACCAGGTGGGCAACGGGAAGAGAGAATATGCTGAAGGGCTAGTTCCCATCTCTGGAGTTCTGAAGGATTGGTGTCAGTGGGAAGTATCCAGATAACCCGGACGGTGTAGCACTGTGCCAAGATGTGCTGGCCGTGCACCAATGCGTGTTTAGCCACAGGGTGATCCTCGTTACCAACAAACACTGTTTGCCTGTGTCCATTCATGCGATTGGACAGTTTGTTGCTGGTCATTCCCACATAGAACGCTTCACAGTGCAGGCATGTCAGTAGGTAGATCACGTGGGTACTATCGCAAGTGGCTCTGCCTTTGATCGTGTACACCTTCCGGGTTACGGGACTGGAGTAAGTGGTGGTGGAAGGGTGCATAGGGCAGCTTTTACAACGGGGGCGGTTACAAGGGTAGGAGCCAGAAGGTAGGGAAGGTGGTTTGGGGATTTCATAGGGGTGGACTAGGAGGTTACGGAGGTTAGGTGGGCGGCGGAAAGACACTCTCGGTGGAGTAGGAAGGATGTCATGAAGGACGGATATCATTTCGGGGCAGGATTTAAGGAAGTCGTATCCTTGCTGGAGAGCCACATTTAGAGTCCGCTCCAGTCCCGGAAAGTATCCGGTGACAAGAGGGGCACTTCTGGGATTCTTCTGTTGAAGGTTCTGAATTTGGGGGGATGAGGTAGTAGCTCTGGCAATTTGTTTCTCTACCAGATTAGGAGGATAGCTGCGGGATGTGAAAGCTGTTAATAGGTTGTTGGAGTACTGGTTCAGAGCTTCAGGACTGGAGCAGACTCGTTTGCCACGAAGACCTAAGCTGTAAGGAAGGGAACGTTTGATATGGAATGGATGACAGCTGTCATAATGCAGGTACTGTTGTTTATTGGTACGTTTGATGTGGACGGATGTGTGGAGCTGGCCGTTGGACAGATGGAGGTCGACATCGAGGAATGTGGCATGGGATTTGGAATAGGACCAGGTGAATTTGATGGGACCAAAGGAGTTGAGGTTGAAGAGGAAATTCTGGAGTTCTTCTTCACTGTGTGTCCAGATCATGAAGATATCATCAATGAATCTGTACCACACTTTGGGTTGACAGGCTTGGGTATCCAGGAAGGCTTCCTCTAAGCGTATCAGTAAAATAAGATTTGAGTTCAAATATTTGGTCTATACTACAGCTACATACATCACCAAATCGTTTTGTTAACACTTCACACTTAAAAAGTGTAAAATACCTTGTGCTACTAAAGGTGTATTTGTTGGTTGTCTCATGGGGACACAATATGTGAATTTCATATAACAACATCATTCATTAGGGCTGACAGTTATGTACAAAATAATAAGTTACCTACTTCTTAATTTCTCAACTATATTTTTGAGCAGAAAGCATGTCATTCAGGAGTAATATAATTTGAAATACGGTTTTGTGAAGTTGAACATTTGAAGTAGGCGTACCCTAAAGATGAGTCTTAATACTTAACACTTTCAATATTAAACATCTTATTTTCATGAGTCCATAAAGCAATGACGTTAGTTTGACACTGTGCAAAGAAAATTACTAACTGCAAAATTTTTCAACAAATATCACAATATGAAATAACTTGAAAGAGATATTTTTCACCAAACTAGTATTTCTAAATTTCTGTTTTGCCGCTTCACATAGGCTCTACATTTTTTAACATTGTTTACATAGTGCACTACATTGACTTCAGAGAACAGTATGTTTCGTTGCATGGGAAGCAAGAAAGCCTTCCTCAGCAGCAAGACACTTCATCGTTTATGATGACACTATTCTCACAATTTGCTACAAAAGACATACTTTATGACGAAGTTTTCATCTGAAAAGCTAGACCGTGTGCCTTGCACAATATCAAACTGACATCTACTGTCAACCGAAAAAGACTTAGTTTCAGCACGATAATAATTTCTCGCTTTGCTGTTGTAATTTCTGAAATGAAAATTTCTTTTAATTCTGCCTTTAAAAATAAACTCATTTCAGCATTTATGTGGACAAATAATGCAATTAGTGTCTCTTAGTGGTTGAAAACAACAGATCTAATGATATGTCCTGAAGCACAACTGCTTGTCATGTGAAAACATTACATAGTACCAAACAAAGAACTTCATAAATCATTAATCATGCAGTTTGCTTTAAACAGTATAGGCCTACTTTACTTTATTTTTGGGGTAAGATCACATATCGAGTTCTCCGTGTGATTGTGGTACATGTTACTTAAAAACACAAAGTTTCAAATTCAGGACGGTTTTGAAAAAACGGGACAAATTATTTCCCACACGTGTTTTGTCAGGACAATGGGACACTTAGGCCAAATAAGGACGATTCCATAAAATTCAGGATGTCTGCTCACCCTATACAGAACTTCTTCCTTAATCACTAAATCTGAGTCTACTTACCTAGTTCATCAGCTACAATGAATCCAGTCTCAGTGTCCACATTTATTTGTACTCCTTCTATTTTTTCATGTGTCATTTGTCCTGTACATGCCCTGTCTACTGCAAACAAAGTGTAAATATTCTTTGCAGATATATTCTGCATGTTTCTTTCTGAAAAAATGGCTTATGCTAACATGACTGCTTTTTTAATTCCCTTCCTGTTTTCTTTAGTATGCTGATCTTTGAATTTGCAGTTTTCACTCTGATGATTGTTCTTTTTACAATATACAACTTTCTCTATTTGGTTTATACAGACAGTTGCTAACAACATGATTCTTCTCTGTTACAATAGCTACATTTCTTCTTTCTTCTTCTATTTGAGAAATTTTTCTTCTTCTTTCATGAGTGTAGCAATTAAGTCGTACATGGTTCTTTCATTAACAGGAGCAGAATCCCAAGCTGCTTCAGAATACTTGTATTTTTCTGGCAGCACTGTCATAATTTTTTCATGGTCATAAAAATCAGAAATCTGATTTGTAATTTCTATTCTGTTCAGTTGAAACACAATATTCTTTAAATCTCCAGTATTAGTGATAATGTCATCTCCTTTATCAAATATAATATTGTAGTAGTCTTGAACCAGTGCCTGAAACCTCTGCAAAGTATCTCTCTTGAACATCTTTTCGTTTTTCGTACAATCTTGTGTGTCTTGATACTATTATCTAAAGTCTTCATGATTAGCCTATACATACATATATATATATATATATATATATATATATATATATATATATATATATATATATATATATATATATATATTTCTTACGTCTTCACCAGAGTTTTCTAGTGTTTCTTCAGCACTAACCACTGACCATATGTCTTTTACACCAAACACAATATTAACTTTGGTATTTTCTTAGCAAATATGTTGCAGAGTCCTTAAGAACATGTATTCCACTAGTTCCGTCTAATTCTTGCTAAAGCATTTTAAGCAGTTATTTTCTATTGTTTTTGGGGTCTAAATTTCACTTTTTTTATTTATATTTATTTTTTATCTTGAAACAATTTTGAAAACTCACACACACACAGAATTTTGATCTTAATAATTCAATGTAGTAATTGTGGTTTTCATCTTTATTTTACCTTCATTTAGTCACTGTCAACTGTTTCATTTTTATTCTTTGAACAGCATCAAAATATCAAAGATAATTAAAACAATAGTAGCAATATATAAATGTAATTTTACACAACTTCAAAAGAAAAGAGATGGATAATAGTGGATAAATTGAGAAGAAAAGATAATTATTCTCTTGCAGATATAGTGAATTCATGTTTCCTGGTAGGCATATTTCCAGGCAAACTAAAAGTACTGATAGCTAAAATGGTCACTAATCATAAGAAAGGAGAATATAATAATAATTTCATGTGGCTCATTGACGCCACTCCAGCAACTTGTGTGTCCCTAATCTAATCCAGTTATTCAACCGGGGAAAGGGGACCTACAGCTTAACGTGGAATCAGAACCATTTGTTGTTCCTGGCAACTCCTCACATCATTGAGAGGTGAAGGATGGTTTATTGAACCCGCGTCCCTTCAGTTTCCAGGCGAGTGCTTTACCCCAAGACCTCTGGGCCTGACGAGAAAGGAGAAAATTAAATGGAGAGAATTTTAAACCAATGCTCACTATCAGGATTTAGTAAAATCATATAAAAATTATGTACACTAGGCTAATTAAATGTTTAGACAAAAACAAAATAATCACTGATGCTTGGCATGGGTTCAGGAGAAATAAATTTACAACTACTGCCACATATGATTTTGTACAAAACACTGTGTAAATAGTGGATAAAAAACAAAAAAACACTGTGATAGTTTTAGATAGTAGAGCCTTTGTCATTATGGAGCACAGCATACTGTTGAAGAATCACCAACTATATGGCATTAGCGGCACCACTCTAAAATACTACTCAGATGCAGGCATCTGAAGAAAAGGAGTACCCCAGAGATCCAACTTTTAGCCACCCCTTTTTTTCCTCCTGTACATAAGTAATGTACACATAAAATTGAGTCACAAATGCAGATGATACAAGCATTACTATTACTGGAAACATTCCAAGCCAACTTCAAGCAGGAGATAATAAAATTACAGCTCAAATAAATAGATTGTTTGAGTAGAATACATTGCTGATAAACACCAAAAAACAATGTTCCTAATTTTTTATTTGAAAGGTGATCCATGCAACACCATTATGATAGTTAATTCCAAAATAATTGTATCCTCTTTATATACACATTTTCTACGCATGTGGTTACAAAACAACTTCAAATGGCATGTACATACACACATCTAAAATATGTTGCATCACCTTGGTAGCAAAGTCTCCTGAACACCGATATTGAATATGTATACTGCATCAAGAACTTAGTTCCTTAGATTGTCCATAGATGTCACTCAACCCCACAATTAACCTTCGAGTGGGGGTGCCAATTATTTTAGCATGAGAAGGTGTTGTGGATATTCAGTACTCCACCTTCTTTTCTAAGTTATAATTTCCTTAGGAATCACGTGAATGTTTATATTTTGAAGTGATATTATTATGTAGTCATTTCAGAAGTTTTATTCAGCACCTGAACCAAGGAATTCACAATACAAATAAGAAAAAGGAAAGTTGTTTTTTTCCTTTCAAATGCAAATGTCATCAGACCTCATACAATGCATTACAAGTAGAAAGTTTTTATAGCTTACTGTGGTCCTTAGGTTATCCATAACTGTATTGTATGACTCCCAAAGGTATTTGAAATTTGCATAATGAGTTTTCTTTATACCTATCAAAAATAAAATGCTGATTAGTGCCTTAATTTCACATTTATCTGTAAATTTACAATCTATTGTACATTTGTAGACTTTTCTAAGGTTTTCAAAATATTTGATAGTCTGGGATACGTAGACATGTGTCACATCAGTTTCAAAAAGCTTGAAAAATGCGTCAATTTTGTTCGAACTATTGCTTGAATAGGTTGAGATACTGAGTAAACTTTTACAATTTTTGCTTAGTTTTCTTTGATTAAGATGGCTGGCATCTTATTTCATTTTGATAGATTGCTTTTTCCTACGAAAATTAAATTTCTGAACTTCTCTCTTCCTCACTCCCAATTTCATGTTCCTGTTGGTTGCTAAAATGTACTACTTCCACACTTACATCACTATCACTTTCAGCTGACTCTACAAGACTTATTCCTAATCTGTCTGCTTCATCCAGTTCTTGAAGCTATGTTTTCAGCTTTTATAAAATCTTTTGATCTAGAAACAATTAGATAAGAAACATTCATTGTTGAGTAATGACTATTACATTGCAAAAAATATACAAAAAAATAAATTATGCTCTTATTTTTTGATCCTTGTAATAAATTGTCATGAAAATATTCTTTTACAGGCTCACATAAAGTGAAAATGGCACACAGTTTCAAAATTGTCAGAGAGGAACTACTATAACACAAGCAGGCATATGGGGTACTGAGTAGTATCCCACTACAGTCCTCCTTAAGAAACATTGTAATACTGAGGGCTCTGAGTTATGGGGTGATGGGTCAAGGGGGGGAGGGGCAAAGAGAGACAGATTAAGACATACCTAGAGCTGCAATGCCGCACGTTTCTGCACTGTACTGCAGCACCAAAAAATTCCTGAATGGGTTACTCAGTACTCCAGTGCACCTGATTGAAGGTCAAACAACAATGCATGATCAGTTCCAATGGATTGGGTAAGATGGCAGATCATTTCATCATAACAGGAAGAAAGTTAAGTAGTTCTGGAATGCCTAGAAGGTCAATCTCAAAATTCAGTCATATCCGCATTGTTCCTTTGTATGAGGAGGGACTGTCACCAAGTGAAGTTACCAAACTTCTCAGAGTGAACAAATGTGATGTGCAGATATGGACTATGCACAGAGATACAGGAACTGTCAATGACAGGCCTCGCTGTGGTCCCACAAAGACTACTACAGTAACTGATTACCATGAGAGAATGCCACCAGGTTGAATATTGATTTTCATGCAGCCATAGGATGATGTGTTTAAACCCAAACTGAACCTAATAGGCTGTATGATTTACAACTTCACTCCCAACAACCATGGCGTGGTACAGCTTTGACACCTAGACGCCATGCATCATAGTACAGATGAGCAGAACAGATTGATGAATTGACTCATCAGAATTGACATCACATGCTACTCACAGATGAGAAATGCATCCGCTTTCAACCAGACAGTTGTTAGAGTAATTTTTAGAGGCATTCTGGTCAGTTTGAATTTCTTACAGTACATCCAGCAATTGTAGCAAGGTTGTGGTTCCCAGATGGTTTGGTGTGGGATTATGCAGGGCCACTGTATGGCACTGGTGGTCATAGAAGGCAATCAAATGGATATATGGTTGAGAAGTGGGACAATATGGACCAACAATGCCTTGATTATTCGAGGTACAGTATATTGCAACAAATACAGGTATGTATCATTTCAAAAGGATATGTTACCAGGTCTCTGGGGTATTGGTGAATGCTGCAATCTGGAACACAAATTCAGAATGGCTAGGTTAATGTCATCAACTTGTCATTTTCTGTTTTCATGAGTAATGAAGAGAAATGAAATTTTGTTTTTGTATATCTCTATTCAATTTTTATGTAAAGGGTCATGCACCCCCTGAATTGGTAATGCAACACTTTACTGATGTGTGTATAAACAATATGATTACAATACTGAGTAAAATATGCTATAGTGTACATTTAATGTTAAAGCAAGTTTTTATGCTGTCAGCATTGCCTACTTTTTTCAATTCCACAGCATCCTACTGTATGGAATAATATTACGGGTAATACACTATCTAATTCAGTCATTTCTCCAATTCAGAAAAGAAATATAAGAGCAACGTAGCCTGCTCGGCAAACATATTCTTGCAAACCCCTCTTTCTGAAGTCATCAATCCTTCTGGTTCCCAGGATGCATGTACGTGAAAGGTGTCAATATGTTAAAAATAATTTTAAAAATGTAAATGATACTTTTAATAAAGGCATCAAGTTATAAATGTTCTTTTCAAGTTATAAATGTTCTTTAGGATGTAAATAGTGCTGTACAAATTTACATTACTCTTTCACATAAGGTAAAATTATATACCACTTTCCCTTTAAATCCCAAGAGCAGTTTTATAGTATCATTGATTCTATTGAATAACAGAGATTTTATAACATTCAGCTATAAAGGAACTGAAGCAACACAAACTCTTCATGCCAAAATTCTTGTGTTTGCTGAAACATCACTGTTTTTATATTGTGTCTTTGTGTTCCTGATGTAAACTGCTTTGTACTTTATGTGTATATTTGTACTGTGTCTCACAATATGCAAAGATTTTGGATGAATAAATCGAATAATAAATACCAGTATTACTGGGGAGCATACACACAACTCTCCATTAAAGTGCACCAACTTATGTGAAATGAAATTTTCAGACTACACAAATTGTGTCAAATTTAATTTGCCAGTCTAGTTCATTTTCGGTAGTACTGTTTTAAGAGGTTTATTCCCGCGTACTTGCAGATTTCGTTTGTACTACTGCTTTAATTGTTTATTCTATCGAATTTGATAAATACCGTTGTGTTTAGTCTTCGTCTTTGACCGGTGTATTTCAAAACAAGTCAGAGACCGTTACTAAGCTCGTTATCAGTCAGTCCAGTGCCAGCTGTCACCAGTGCCACATCGTAAACAGTGCTAAGTATCTGAATTTAATTTGTGTCAAATTTAATTTGCCAGTCTAGTTCATTTTCGGTAGTACTGTTTTAAGAGGTTTATTCCCGCGTACTTGCAGATTTCGTTTGTACTACTGTTTTAATTGTTTATTCTCTCGAATTTGATAAATACCGTTGTTTAGTCTTCGTCTTTGACCGGTGTATTTCAAAACAAGTCAGAGACCGTTATTAAGCTCGTTATCAGTCAGTCCAGTGCCAGCTGCCGGACTCAGTTTTGTTGATTCGACAGTGTAGTTACCACTGACCACAGTTAAGTCAGCAGCCAGCCGCCTTCATTAGAGTACTAGGCTTCTTTAAAGTTGTTAATTGCTGTTAATTGTATCGATAGGATGGATAGGATGTGTGCCTGCTGTGTGCGGACGCAGGAGGAGTTGGCCGCGGTTCGCGAACAGCTGAGCGTGCTGTTGGCTACGGTCAGCCGTCTTCAGGCTGCTGTCTCGGGGTGCAGCGATGGTGGGGAGTCTGGTTCGTCGAGTGGGACACCTCAGGTGTCTCGCGCTACGCTCTCTGTCCCTGCTACCGAGGCACCTTCAGGTGTACCGGACGTCGTCGAGCTGCCTTCTCCGCAAGGGGAGTGGCGGGTTGTACGGCGTTCGCGTCGCTCGAGGCGGAAGGCCAATGTGGAGGCTGGACGTCCGTCCGCGCCCGTTCGTCCTGTGAGTGAAAGTGTGGCCACTCCTTCAGCAGGGTCCAAGCAGGTGCACGGGGGGAGGGGATTATTAGTTATTGGGAGCTCCAATGTCAGGCGCGTGATGGAGCCCCTTAGGCAGATAGCGTCCAGATCTGGAAGGAATTCCAACGTGCACTCGGTGTGTTTGCTGGGGGGCCTCATCCGAGATGTGGAGGCGGCCTTGCCGGCGGCTATCGAGGGTGCGGGGTGCAGTCGACTGCAAGTCGTGGCTCACGTCGGCACCAATGACGCTTGTCGCTTGGGTTCTGAGGACATCCTCAGGTCCTACGAGCGGTTGGCGGAATTGGTGAAGGCTGCTGCCTTCGCACGCGGGGTGCAAGCAGAGCTGTCGATTTGCAGCATTGTTCCCAGGGTTGATCGGGGTCCTTTGGTTTGGAGCCGAGTGGAGGGTCTGACCCAGAGGCTTCGCCGACTCTGTGACAGTCATGGCTGCAGATTTCTGGATCTGCGTTATCGGGTGGGGAATTGTAGGGTGCCCCTAGATAGATCAGGGGTGCACTACACTAAGGAAGCGGCTACTCGGGTAGCAGAGTACTTGTGGAGTGCACATGGGGGTTTTTTAGGCTAGGCGTTAACTCTGATGAGCACTCGACTGTCAGCATTCAAACAGCGAATTCAGGCCACGTTCGGAATAAAAATTCGAACATAAAAATATTAGCCGCGAACTTACAAAGTATTAGAAACAAAGTTCCCGAATTTGCAGCGCTGCATGGAAGTTATTGCACTCAGATAGTTTTAGGCACTGAAAGCTGGCTAAATGATGATGTGGAAAGTTCAGAAATATTTAGCGAAGCGTGGAATGTATATCGGAAAGATAGATCTGATACAACCGGAGGAGGAGTGTTCATCGCTGTGGACAAAGATATTGTTTCTACTGAGATCGAGGTTGAAAGTAATTGTGAAGTTATCTGGGCACGCATAACAGGTCTAAAAGAAGTAAAGTTAATAGTTGGTTGTTTTTACCGGCCCCCCAGTGCTGCTGTAGCAGTTTTAGAATCATTCAAGGAAAGTCTACACCAGGTAGTGCATAGGTATCCGGGCCATGCAATATTAGTCGGAGGTGACTTCAACCTTAAGAGTATAGATTGGGACCTCGCTAGTTACATTTCAGGCGGTACAGACAAGCAGTCATGCGAGCTACTTTTGGACACATTCTCCGAAAATTGTCTTGAGCAGTTAAACCGGCAACCCACGCGCAATGGAAATATTCTAGACCTTATAGCCACAAACAGGCCTGACCTTATTAACGATGTCTGTGTAGAGACAGGAATTAGTGATCATGACATCGTCATAGCGTCGATGGTGACCAAAGTTCATAAACCAGTCAAGAAGGCTAGGAGCGTGTTTTTGTTGGGAAAAGCCGACAAGCAAATGTTACGATCGCACTTAGAAAATGAATGGGCATCGTTTAATTCTGGGACTATGGATGTAGAGGAATTGTGGACTAAATTTAAATGCATTGTTAATGAAGGGTTAGAGAAATATGTGCCAGTAAAGACGATTAAGGATGGAAAAGATCCACCGTGGTATAATAATAATGTTAGAAAGCTGCTGAGAAAGCAAAGGCTGTTGCATTCTCGATTCAAAAAAAGAACACGCAAAAGGTGACAGGCAAAAGTTAGTAGAGATTCGTGCGTCTATAAAAAGATCGATGCGTGAAGCATACAATAATTATCACAGCCATACCTTAGCAAAAGATCTTTCCGAGAACCCGAAAAAATTCTGGTCCTATGTAAAATCGATAAGCGGGTCAAAGCCCACTGTCCAGTCACTAGTTGATCATTCCGGGGCAGTAATAGAAGAAAGCAAACGGAAAGCTGAAGTTCTAAATTTAACCTTTAAGAAATCCTTCACGCAGGAGGACCGCACAAATATACCATCATTTGATCAACGTACTAATTCCGAAATGGGGGACATAGCAATAGGTATTTCCGGTGTAGAGAAGCAGCTGAGAGAGCTAAATACGAAAAAGTCTGCTGGTCCGGATGGAATACCAGTTCGGTTTTACAAAGACTATTCTGCGGCATTGGCCCCCTACTTAGCTTGCATTTACAGCGAATCTTTAACTCAGCGCAAAGTTCCTAGTGATTGGAAAAAAGCGCAGGTGACTCCCGTGTATAAGAAAGGAAAGAGAACTGACCCATACAATTACAGGCCAATATCGTTGACATCGGTTTCATGTAGAATTTTGGAGCATATTCTCAGTTCGAATATAGTAAATTTCCTTGAAACGGAAAAGCTTCTTTCCATGAATCAGCACGGGTTTAGGAAACATCGTTCATGCGAAACTCAGCTTGCCCTTTTCTCACATGACATCTTGCGAGCCATGGACGAAGGGCAACAGGCGGATTGTGTTTTTCTCGACTTCAAAAAGGCGTTCGACACGGTGCCACACTGCAGACTCCTAACGAAAATGCGAGCTTATGGAATAGGTTCTCAGATTTGTGACTGGCTGGAAGACTTCCTAAGTAATAGAACGCAGTACGTTGTTCTCGACGGCGAGTGTTCATCAGAGACGAGCGTATCGTCAGGCGTGCCCCAGGGGAGTGTGATAGGACCGCTATTATTTTCTATCTATATAAATGATCTGATGGACAGAGTAAGTTGTAATTTGCGGCTGTTTGCTGATGATGCTGTGGTGTATGGGAGGGTGTCGTCTGTAACTGACTGTAATAGCATACAGGTTGACTTAGACAAAATCTCTAGTTGGTGCGAAGAATGGCAGCTAGCTCTCAATGTAGAAAAATGTAAGGTGATGCGCATGAGTAGAAAAAGCAATCCTATAATGTTCGAATACAACATCAGTAGTGAGCTTCTTGATGCGGTCGCGTCGTTCAAATATCTAGGCGTAACATTGCAGAGCGATATGAAATGGAACGAGCATGTAAGGACAGTTGTGAGTAAGGCAGACAGCCGACTTCGGTTTATTGGGAGAATTTTGGGAAGATGTACTTCACCTGTAAAAGAGACCGCGTATAAAACGCTTGTACGACCACGTCTTGAGTATTGCTCGAGTGTTTGGGACCCGCAGCAGATCGGTTTGAAAGAAGACATAGAGGCGGTTCAGAGGCGAGCAGCTAGATTTGTTACCGGTAGGTTCGACCAATGCGCGAGTGTCACGGAAATGCTCCGGCAACTCAATTGGGGATCGCTGGAAGAAAGACGACGCTCTTTTCGTGAATTTCTGTTAAGTAAATTTAGAGGGCCGGAATTTGAAGCTGAGTGTAGTACGATCTTGCTGCCGCCTACTTACATTTCGCGTAAAGATCACAAAGACAAGATAAGAGAAATTAGGGCTCGTACGGAGGCATATAGGCATTCTTTTTTTCCTCGTTCAATTTGGGAGTGGAATAGGAAAGGAAATGCCTAGTAGTGGTACAGTGTACCCTCCGCCACGCACCTTACGGTGAATTGCGGAGTATGTATGTAGATGTAGATGTAGAAATTGGCTTAAATGTATCTTATTAGAGCTAATTTTATAACTAAAAGGCAGTGTCGGCTCTAAGGTGCACAAACCAGGGTTTCTGCCATGGCAGCACTCACAAAAGGGCGCCAAATGATATCCAAGACAAGGTGACATCCTCTGACGAGGGGGGCAAAAAGGACGGACACCAAACAGGGAGAGCACCAAACAGAGGGACACCAAGAGGGGGGGGAGACACTGCCATCAAGTTTGTACCTGGTTAGGAAATCTCCAAAAGGAAAAGACACCATGTCAATAACTGCAATATCATGATGTGCTATAAGCTGAGAATTTGGGGAGGTAGGAAACTGTGCCTGGATAGCCTAACTGGTTAAGCAGACCACTTGCCCAAAGTGGGAATCTGGGTGGAAATCCCAGTCCAGCACAAATTTTCAGCTTCGCCATTCAATTTATTTCAATGCCCTAAAAGATTAAGAAGTTTCAATATTTCGAATTTGTAAAATTACAGCTGTTAATGTCAACCAATGGTGTTTTTTCTTTCGGACGTGTCCGACAGAACATTCATCATATCAATAATTATGTTAGGAAACATAAAAGTAGTAGTGGAGTTTTATTTTCTTGGTAGGAAAAGAACTCAAAGTAGAGAGGATACAAAATTAAGACTGGGAATGGGAAGACAAGCAATTCTTAAGAAAAGAAATTTGTTGATATCAAATATAGATTTAAATGTTAGAATTTTTTTACTATTTAATTTTTATTATTTATTTATTATTATTATTTTTACAACACATATTAATCTTGGGATTAGCCATGTATGAAAGTAATATACTTCTGTTAAAATTGACCAGAGATGGCACCAGTGGAAAATTAATGCAGCTTATTACATCATATTTAAAAACCAGAAGGCAATGCACTGCAGTTCCACACAACAGTGGTGAAATTTTAGAAACCTACAGAACCTGTATCAGGAATATCTAATTTGGTATGCCCCAGGGGTCTGTAATAGGGTCGTTCTTGTTTATTTTCTATGGAAATGACATTACAAATCCATTTAATAATGATTTTTTTTTTTTTTTTTTTTTTTTTTTTTTTTTTTTTTTTTTTTTTTTTACCATATATGCAGATGACGCTTCTTATTTGTATAGTGTTGGTAACAAAGTGAGAAATTTTATAAAAAGAGCTGAGACAAAGTTTGAAAAGGACAACCTTAAAAAATAAATAAATAAATAAAAAACATTGTGCCTTTTAATTTAGCTGACTTACAGTGCATGTAGCACTAAGTAACAACATATCAGGTAACATATGCAAACAGTGTAAATTTTTAGGAGTGTACTTTGATAGTAAGCTTTCAAGGTTCAATCAAATTGACAATGTGTGTTCGAGGTTAACCTCTAGTTTATATGTACTAAGGAGGTTAGCTCCATATTTTAACACACAAACAAAGAAAACGTTATACTGTGGACATATATCCTTATCTGTTATATGGTCTAGTGTATGGGGTACAGCAGCCAAAACTCATGTAGATAGGATATTCAAATTGCAGAAAAGAGCAGTAAGAATTTTAGGCAAAGTTAATGCAAGAGCATCATGCAAGGGTTTGTTTGTGGTTCTCAAAATTATGACTGTTTATGCAATGTGTATGTATGAAACAATTATGTTAGCAGTAGAGGATAGGAAATATACATGTTGCCATGTAGAAATACAAACATAACATCAGGCAGGCTCAAATCTTTCACATTATAAACAGAAGACTGAAAAAATGGCGTATAGCCCATATATAAAAGGTGCAAAATATTTTAATGCACTTCCACAAGGATTAAAATTGTTGTCTGGTGAAATATTTAAAAAAACAACTAAAATTATGACTCATTCAGCAAGGCCTTCACTGCTGACCTCCTTAGGTCTAAGTAAAACATTATATAATAAAACAATATAACTACACAAGGTGTGTTTTTTAAGTAAGTACCGTTTTGAAATTGAAAAAAGGACGTGCTGAGATATCTCAGTAACTTCATGTGCACTGGGTACCTACATCTGTTATCTTCGCACTGACACCATTATAGTCCGATTCTTCCTTGTTTTGTGTACTGACAAGGAGATCACATAGGTGTTGGATATTAGATTTTTTTCATATTTACAGTACGTGAAGTATAGAACTTAAATAACAATCGTCAAAGCCATTGGATGAGACTCTCAAAAATTCTCGAGCAAATCGACTTTGAAGTTTTGCAGATGCATCTAAGTACCAATTACTAAAACAGTTGCACCATCTGTTGGTGTAGCTCAGGTGGTGCTGGGTGCAGTGGATCAGTGCAGCCGGTCAGAGGGCTAAATGCCCTCTGTAATAAAAAAAGCTGAGCCAAATATGCAACAAACAACCAAGAATGAACTGAGCCAAAGACTGCAGAGCATAGATCTACCTGGGAAAAAAAAAGCCACAGAGTCGGTGTTTCGCTTCTTGTTTATATTTTAATTTTTTTCGTTGTTCCAATACGTCCATAATTTTACTACCTGACAGTAATTCTTATGAAAAATGCACATATTTTTATTCATTTGTAATTTTCTATATTTTATATAATAATGATGGTTTCAATCAAAAAACATACATTATATTTTTTACAGTATCGGCTTCACCATCAGTTGACAAGGGTAGTCTTTGATTGTCAAGTTTATGAAGAGCTACGACAGTTTTTGAAAGGTCTTCTGCATAGTTACTGATGGTTTTTGAACCAGCTACCCTACACAATGATGGTGACAAGGTGTTCAGCTTGTCTACATACACCTGAACAAAACTGACACAACACATGGAATTAGAGATCCCTAAATGTTTTAGGTAACTGAATTCGAAAACAACAAAAAATGCCTGTCATGAACTTAATCAAAGACTACCATCATCAGCTAATGGTGAAGCCAAAACTGTAAAAAATGTAACATATGTTACTATCCATCATTATTTTATAAAATATAGAAAATTATGAATAAATAAAAATATGTGAATTTTTCATGAAAATTACCGTTAGATATTAAAATTATGTACGTGTTGAAACACAAAAAAAAAAAAAAAAAAAAAAAAAAAAAAAAAAGAGAAATTAAAATATAAATCAGTTTTTACAGGAATTGAATTACCGACTCTGTGATTGTGAGCCCAGAATGCTACCACCTGGGCTACACCAACAGATTGTGCAACTGTTTTTGTTATTGGTACTTCTATTTACCTGCAAAACTTCAAAGTTGATTTTCTCGAGAATTTTTGAGAGTTGCGTCGAATGGCTGTGACTGATTGTTATTTAAGTTCTATACTTCACTTACTATAAATATGAAAAAATTCTAAAATCCGACACCCATGTGGTCTCCTTGTGAGTGTTTAAGATGCCTCCGATAATCATGAGTCCTGCTGACTGTGAGGTAGGGGCTGTTATAAGATTTCTTAGTGCTAAAGGCGTAAGATATCTGTGCAGTTTATGGAGAAAACATTAAGAGTGATGGAATGGTAAGAAAGTGTGTGAGAGCATTTAAAGATGGCCGCACAAATGTGCATGATGAACAACAAAGTGGGCGTCCTTCAGTCGTTAATGAAAGTTTAGTGCAGAAAGTGGACAATACGGTGAGAGAAAACAGATGCTTTACAATTTCCTCCTTGGGGAAAGACTTTCCTAATGTTACTCATAGTGTTTTGCATGGCATTGTGACTGAGCAAGGCGATGACAAAGTCAAAACAGTTGTGATGCAGTGGTTAACAAGTCAGGCGGCAGACTTCTATGAGGAGGATATTCATAAACGGGTACAATGTTATGACAAGTGCCTCAATATTGATGGAAATTATGTAGAAAAGTAGATAAATGTACAGGCTTTCATGTAAATATAAATATAATATATAAATAATAATAAATATAAAATTATTGAGATATCTTAGCAAGTCTTTTATTGATTTCAAAATGGTACTTACTTAAAAAACAAGCCTCGTAGATTCTGTACTATTGTATATTTTGCATTTAATGGGACTCAGCATGGCCGAAGTAAAAGCAACCAGTGGTGGGGATGAGAGAGGGAAGCAGGAAGGGAGGGGAGGCATGCACAGTGAGGGTGGGGAAATAAGCCAGTGCTGTCTGATGAACAGGGGGAAAGGGAAGGGGACAAATTGGACTGTGTGCGGGAATGAAGACGTACATGAAACTAAAGTGTGTGCAGGGAAGGGAAGAGGAGGGTGGTGGGTGCAGGAACTAGTGAAGATTTAGGTCTTGGGGATTGCAGGATCATTGGATATATTGTAGGGAGTTTCCACCTTCACAATTCAGACAAGCTGGTGTTTGTGGGGAAGATCCATATGGCACAAGCTGTGTATCAGTCATTGAAATGAGACACATCATGTTGAGTTGCATGCTCTGCAACAGGTCCAGCTATCTCCTGGCCACAGTTTGAGGATGGCCTTCCATCTGGACAGACAGCTTGTTGCTGGCCATGCCCATGTGGAAAGCTGCACACTGCACAGTGGTTGCGGCTTGCTTGGGGGACCCAAGTACTTTGATTCACTGGAGACATGTGTGATCTCTACTGACTATACTCTGTTTTCTAGATGTGAAATAAACCATTTGTTAGCCATTCCCCTTACACTTAGTGCCTCTAACTTAGATAAAAATTTATAGAGGTCAACAGTAGAAAAAGACCAGCTGCATAGCTATTACCATCTACTGCTTCTAAGACTCTTTTGTGAATTGTGCTATTGCATATTATGTTTCTTTACCAGGCCTGAAACCATATTGGTCATTGCAGAGGAGGTTGAATTTACTTAGGCAGCCCATAAGCCTATTTTTCATTATCATTTTCATTATTTGGAAAATGATCACAACAGGGCTATTGGTCTGTAGTTCTCAATGTTTTCTACATCACCTTTCTTAGAAGCTGGTAACAAGTTTGTGTGCTTCAAGTAGACAGGGAAAGAACCAGTTTTGAAGGTGTTCATTTATGGTTTCTGTCAGTGGAGCTATTATACTATTTGTGAATTTTTTCAACACTTACCTTTGGATTTCATCCATACCTGCTGAGTTTTTGTTCTTTGTCTTACAACATTAGGTATATACATCCTCCTTGGTAGTTGGACACACTACTATTGAGTTAGCTTTATGCTTCTGTGTTGGTTAACATTTCTTGGATTTTATTTATTTTTTAAAATTCTTTGTATTTTAGTAATGCAGCTGAAGTAACTACTCAAATAATTTGCTATTCTTTTGCGCTAAGTTTTCGTTGTTATGACTTGTGTGTTTGTACACCTCTGCTTCATGTTTCTTGTTTCACTACATGCCATGTAGCTTTACTGTTATTATTTCCTAATTTTATCAATCTATCATTGACTGATATTTTTACAATATTATGTAACTTCCTGTAGATCCTCTTCTAGTTTTTGTAGCAGTACAAAATATCTGGATCCCTGTTGTCCTTTTTAATAAAATTTAGTTATTTAAAGATTTGAACAGATTTTTTAATTCTTTTAATATTCCATTTATTTTTGGTGAAGGTTCCTTTTTGGGGAACGTTTCTTCGAATTTTAGTTTAAACTCAGACATGAAAATTCATAATTTCCTATTCACTTCATTTTTTGCATAAACTCCTTCCCAACTTTCATGTGTTATAGTTGGCCTCTTGTAGGAAGGCAGTTCCGCACATAGAGGCAGAGCAACAGGGGAAGCTTGAAGAGGAGGATTACGGCCAAGAGCCAACAGTTGAGACTGCAGGGGAAACATTGTGTAACTTGCAACCCACCAATCACATTATTGGCTGTCAGTACAGTAATGGAGGGGGGATGCGCAGAACGACTGAAAACTGATCCTCCTATGTGACTTTTCAGTGTGCTTTCCCTTTAGTTCATTAAATTTATTGTATGATCACGTTTTTATTTGATTCATATTCACGTTAAATATATGGTTAGTGTATTATTCTGCCATGTGAATCACGCCGCGACAGTCGTCTGTTGTTTTCTGATTTTGATTTTTGTCTACACGTTCTCGCTTCAGTTTGTAAATTTATGCTGTGCTCTCGTGCATATTAGATTCAAACCTGTGTTCTAATGCTGCGTAATCTTCCTTTGAGTGCATTGCGACTGTAGTTTTTGTTTTCTCTGCACTGTAATCTTGAGTAGGGACTGTGACTGCTGTGTGTGGATGCAGTCTGAGCTGGTGACACTTCGCTCCCAGCTTCAAGCTGTGTTAACCTTGGTTGCACAGCTGGAGGCTGCTATCGAGGGGTGTCGTTGTTGTTGGCTGGTAGTGGGGACCGAACGGACTCCCGTCGTCTCTACCGATCGGCCTGCGCCATCGACATGCCCTGATACTGCTAGCAGTGAGGCAGACACCCTACCCATGGTTGCATGGGAGGTTGCTCCAGTGCATGACAGAAGGTGCAAGACATTCTGGAGGACCGATCGTGAGGCCTCCCCAGTTCATCTTGCAAACAGGTTTGAAGCGCTATCTGTTCAGGACAACGTTCCTGATTCGGATGGTGTCTCTCATCCTAAGGTCACCACCCAGCCTGAAAGATCCGGGCTTTCACAGAGGGTGGTTTGCTTGTAGTTGGGAACTCCAACATTAGGTGGGTGATGGAGCCCCTTAAAGATATGGCTGCCAAGGAGGGGAAGAAGGCCAACGTGCACTCCGTGTGCATACCGGGTGGAGTCATTCCTGATGTGGAACGAGTCCTTCCAGATGCCATGAAGGGTATGGGGTGCAGCCAACTGCAGGCGGTGGCTCACGTCAGTAACAATGATGTGTGTCGCTTTGGATCTGAAGAGAATCCCTCAGGTTTTGAGTGGCTATCTGAAGTGGTAAAGACTGCCAGTCTTGTTTGCAAGATGAAAGCAGAGCTCACCATCTGCAGCATAGTTGACAGGACCAACTGTGGACCTCTGGTACAGAGCCGAGTGGAGGGTCTGAATCAGAGGGTCAGATGGTTCTGCGACCATATAGGCTGCACATTCCTTGACTTGTGCCATTGGGTGGTGAGTTTCCAGGTTCTGCTGAATAGGTCAGGAGTCCACTATACGCAGGAAGCAGCTACAAGAGTAGTGGGGGCTGTGTGGCTTGGACTGGGCAGTTTTTTAGGATAAAGGGCTTCGGGGAAAAACAAAATGGGCAATCTCAAAGGGTGCAGGTGGATCACAGGAGAAATATAGATCTGGAAACTATCGGTATAACAGTTGTAAATTGTTGTAGCTGTGTCAGGAAAGTACCAGACCTCCAAGCATTAATAGAAACCACCGAAACACACATCATTGTAGCCAGTGAAAGTTGGCTCAAGCCGGAAATAAGTTCAGCAGAAGTATTTGCAAAAGATCCAACTGTGTTCAGAAAGGATAGATCAAACAAAATAGGTGGAAGCGTGTTTGTTGCCATCAAAAGTAGTATTTCGTGTAGTGAAGTTGAAGTTGATAGTTCCTGTGAGCTATTATGGGTAGAGGTTGAACCTGAAAATCATAAGAAGTTAATAGTTGGATCCTTTTACTGGCCTCCCGACTCTGACGATACACTAGCAGAAAGGTTCAAAGAAAACCTGAGTCTAATTACAAAAAATGTACCCGACTCACACGATAATAGTAGCGGTGATTTTAATTTACCCTCAATCTGTTGGCGCAATTATATTTTCAAATCAGGAGGTACGCATAAAACATCGTGCGAAATTGTACTCAACGCATTCTCTGAGAATTACTTCGAACAACTAGTTCATGCGCCAACTAGAATTGTAAATGGATGTGAAAACACGCTTGATCACTTATAAACAAATAATCCTGAGCTCATAACGAGCATCAAAACGGATACAGGTATTAGTGAACACAGAGCTGTCGTAGCGAGATTGAATATTAAAGTCCCAAAATAAATGAAAAGTATATTTGTTCAGGAAAGCAGATAGAAATAAAATACATTGCTTCTTGAAAGACAGATTCCACTCGTTTCTAACAGTAAACATAGGCTCAAATTCAAAGAAGTGGTATAAACAGTAATTGACAGTTTTATACCAAATAAATTAATAAAAGAAGGGGGCGATTCCCCTTGGTACACAAAACAGGGCAGGACACTGATGCAAAAGCAAAGGAAAATGCATACTAAATTTAAATGAACACAAAATCTCCAGGATTGGTGATCCTACACAGAAGCTCAAAATTTAGCGAGGATTTCAATGTGAGATACATACAATACTTATCACAACGAAACTCTTTCTCAAAATTTGACTGAAAACCCAAAGAGATTTTGGTCATATGTTAAATATACTAGGGGCAAAACACAAACAATACTCTCATTATATGATAGTAATGGCGATTCTGCCGATGATAGTGCTACTAAAGCAGAGCTACTAAACATAGCTTTTAGAAACTCTTTCACCAAAGAAGACGAAACCAATATTCCGATATCATTGGAGTAGTGCAGCAACTAAAATCACTTAACAAGAACAAGTCTTCTGGTCTGGATTGTATACCGATTAGATTCCGATCTACGCTGAAGCGATAGCTCCTTACTTAACAGCCACATAAAACCGCTCTCTCATAGAAAGATCTGTACCAAAAGATTGGAAAGTTGCACAGGTCAAACCTATATTCAAGAAAGGCAGTAGAAGTAACCCACTAAACTACAGGCCTATTCCATTGATGACAATTTGCAGCAGTGTTTTGGAACATATCCTGTATTCAAATATTATAAATTATCTTGAATAGAACAATCTATTGACCCAAGGTCAACACAGATTTAGAAAATATTGTTCATGCGAAACACAACTAGTTCTTTATTCACATGAAGTGATGGGTGTTATCGACAAGGGTTCGCAAATCGATTCCATATTTCTTGATTTCCAGAAGGCTTTTAACAATGTACCTCACAAAGGGCTTTTAATCAAATTGTGTGGTTATGGTATATCACCCCAAATTTGCAACTGGATAGGGGATTTTCTTTCACAGGTCGTAGTAATCGATGATAAGGCATCAACTACAACAGAGGTGATATCCGGCGTTCCACAGGGTAGTGTTGTTGGTCCTCTGCTGTTCCTTATTTACATAAACGATTTAGGGGAAAATCTAAGTAGCTCTCTTAGGTTGTTTGCAGATGATGCCGTCATTTACCATCTAGTAAAATCATCTGAAGATCAAAACCAACTGCAGAACGATCTGTATAAGATATCAGTACGGTGTAAAAATTGGCAATTGACTCCAAATATTGAGAAGTCTGAAGTCGTCCTCATGAGTACGAAAAGAAATCCGTTAAACTTTGTTTACAAGATAAATCAATCAAAAGTGAAGACTGTAAACTTCACAAAATACCTAGGAATTACTATTACCTCAGACTTAAATTGGAAAGGTAAACCAGAGACTGCGTTTTATTGGCTAAACCCTTAAAACATGCAACAGAACTACAAAAGAAATTGCATACACTATGCTTGCCGGCCATTTTTGGAGTATTGCTGTCCAGTGTGGGATTCTTATCAGGTGGATTTGACGGAGGACATCGAAAGAGTCCAAAGAAGGGCAGCTCATTTCGTATTGTCACAATACAGGGGAGACAGCGTTACGGAAATGATACAGGATCTGGGATGGGAATCATTACAACAGCGGCACTTATCACTCTGGCGTGGGCTACTTACAAAACTCCAATCGCCAAAATTCTCCTCCGAATGCGGAAATATATTGTTGACTCCCACTTCCATAGGTAGAAATGATCATCAGAATAAAATACGAGAAATCAGAGCTCAAACGGACAGATTCAGGTATTCTTTCTTCCCGCACGCTATTCAAGAATGGAAAGGGAGATAAATAGTGTAATGGTGGTTCAATGAACCCTCTGCCAGGCACTTAAATCTGATTTGCAGAGTATCCCATGTAGATGTAGATTCCAACTGTAACTGTACACAAATTTTTTGTAAAGCTTTTATACACAAGGCAATAATGGAATACAGCATGAAATTTTCTGATTGTCAATGCTATAGGCGATACTATACTTGTACTGTGGTGTACAAAACCCTCTGCATTTTTTTAATTTACTTTTTCCATGTACAATACTTAATTACGTGAAATTATGATTAAGTACAGAAAACTTTAAAATTAATATTCTCCTCTGGCACATCAAGGAATTCTTGAATATCATAAAATGAGTTATTTAATAGCCAGCTGTACCATTTTAAGTATATTTAGATCCATAGATATAGTATGGACTGGTAGTTTAGATTTTTAGAGATTTTACTTTATGGGAACTTTCAGTCAAGTTTTTTCTTACCTGTGTCTTTGATATATCCAAGTTAGTATTATATCTGGTATTGTGTTCATGTATTTTCCCCTGGCAACAAATTATGAAATATTATTTTCAGTGTAGAGTATACACACATAAATGTATAAATTTATGATTGTGATTATTTTGAGTCTTGCAAAAATGGGTCGACAAAGCTCCCTATGTCCTATTTTATACTTTTTGTATAAGACTTTTTTGTAATTGCAAAATATTCTTAACATGAGAAAATTGTCCCCATATAATCAGACCACATAATGTATGTGACTGCAAGATCTCAAAAGTATGTCATCCTAAGGTAGTTTAAGTTCATTACCTGAAAATCATGTATAAAAGGAGCTGTAATGAGTGAGAGAATCAGATCCACCAGCAATCGCAGCATGTTGACATTACCTGACAAGGCGCTTTTATGAAGCTGTATTATCAGAATGAGGAATGTGCTAGTTCAGCATTAAGATCCTATCGCTATAGGAAGGGGATTCAAATGGGTAAAGGTCCGTTGACAAATGCAGCTGTGGCGAGAATGATTTCCAAGTTCGAAGCCATGGGTTGTTTAGACAATAGATCTTGTAGTGGCTGACTGAGCAAAGGTGTAATGCTGCTGAGACAATTCAGAAAGAACTGCAGACTGTAGCGGGTTCGTCTATGCATGGAGAAGTCAGCACTCGTGCAGTCGCACGTCGCATGGGCACATAGGCATTGGCACCTAGGCACACCCTCATGTGCTATCCTTACAAAATCCATCAGCTTCATGAACTGTTACTTGGCGATTTAGTGAAGCGGAGGGCATTTGCGGTGTGGGCGTTTCAAAAGATGGCGGAAGATGACGATTGGTTGAGTAACGTGTTGTGGACCTACGAAGCTCATTTCATGCTCCGAGGATCTGTCAACTCCTGCAACTGCGGAATTTGGGCTACCAAAAATCCTAGAACTGTCGTGGAAACTCCATTGCACAATGAGAAAATCACGGTATGGGTTCGATCTACCATTAACTTATCGTTTTTTTTTTTTGTTTTTTTTTTTGTTTTTTTTTTTTTGTTTTTTTTTTTTTTTGTTTTTTTTTTTTTGGATGAACTGCATGATTCTGGATGTGTAACTGCTACCATGAAGGGTGAGAGGTACACTGATATCTTACAGAATCACATCATCCCCAGCCTGGCTGATAAACACCTACTGGAACATATGATTTTTTATGCAGGATGGCACTCCATCCCATATTGCTAGATACATGAAAGATCTCTTGCACGTGTCGTTTGGTGATGATTGTGTGCTCAGTCACCACTTTCGTCATACTTGGCCTCCCTGGTGCCCAGACCTCAGTCCGTGCGATTATTAGCTTTGGAGTTACCTGAAGTCGCAAGTGTATTGTAATCAACTGACATTTCTAGTGATGCTGAAAGACAACATCCGATGCCAATGCCTCACCATAACTCTGGACATGCTTTATAGGCCAGTCGTCAGGTATGTTTAGGTCCAAAAAAATTGCAGGAAGCTGAATTTTTGGTATGTTCTTAGGACTTATTAGAGTAGTATTAAACCAAGTTTGCAGCTTCGAAATCCTTTTGCGTAACTTTTAAGAGCCAAAAAACCTCGAAATTTTCGGACTTTTTTCTGGTTTTGGCTTATAACTCGTGAAGGGTGGTTTTTTGACGAAAAGTCACTCACACCCTTATTAATGTAGATGAAATATTCTAAAACTTAAGCCTAACCACAGCTCTGTAAGTCCAATAGTGCCCGAGATATTGGACTTCAAAAATTGACTTATTTCTCCAAAAAGTTCAAATTTCCAATTTGTGTCATCTTTCGGCTAGAATATTGGCTGTAATGATCATCCGACGGGGAAAGTCATACAAACAAAGTTATAGAGCAGTTATTTAGCTTTAATCTACATACAGAACGAAGTCCATAGGCCCAATAGATTTCTAGTTATCGTTAAAAAACGAAAACTTGGAAAAATCGGAGTATTCAATAAATTGACCCAGACGAATTGATTGCAGTCCTCTTATCCTGTGTAAGTTAAAGAAAAAGGAAGAATTACTCATTGACGATGGTTATTAACGTATTGTATATAAATAGGTGTAATTATGTGTTACTGCATACAAATATATTTGTAAAAGTAGATATCGCAAAAAAAAAAAAAAAAAAAAAAAAAAAAAAAAGAGAGAGAGAGTGAGAGAGAGAGAGAGACGAAAGCCTCTCCGTTTTTGGGTATTGGTCAGCCATTAAGGGATTGGGTCTTTCGTTCGTAGCGAGGCCTTTTGTTGTGCGAAGTTATCAATCTTCCTCCCGTCCCCCTTACTCAGAGTCGTGACTTAGCGGGTGTTCTGTCCTCCCTCCCAAACTTGTTGCCTCCGAGGCCTTCCCCACAACGCCCAGTCTGCCCTTAGAATCAGCAGTATTCGGATCCGCGAAGAACGTTGCAAACAAAAATCGTCTAAATCTTGATCTTGGTGGCGTTTTAAGTACTTTCTGTTTCAAAATATGTCGGAGCTACCCCCGTCACATGTTTGTTTCGGGGTCGTCGGTAAGTGCTTGCAGAGAGAACAGTGACAGTGAAAAAACGCGGAATTTAGACGCTGATAAAAATGAGTCAGAAACGTGGGCTTGAAAGGAACATGAGGTGGTGCTTTTTTTTTTTTTTTTTTTTTTTTTTTTTTTTTTTTTTTTTTTTTTTTTTTTTTTTTTTTTTTTTTTTTTGCTGTTTAAACCAAGTGACCGTACATGACGCATGCAGGAAAAGGTACACTGTGGAAAGTAATGTGTAAGCATTTGTCCAGCGAGAAGGAGATGTTTGATTTGCTTAACCATCGTCTTTGTTTGGGGAAAAGCTGAAAGTGCATCGAATTCTAGGTGTCACATCATTGGATATTATTGTTTCATTTGTGGTGAAAAATTCTCCAAGGAATAATTCGAGAAGCAGATAAAATTGCCCAAATATCTACACGATGAATTCCATCAAAGGGAAACACTGGAAGTGAAATAATCGATTATGGAAAAAGCTAGACAAGCTAGTGAATGGGGACAACACTTTCTTCGGCGTCTTTCATGTATAAGTGAACTTGTTGCTGCTGAGGGTAAGTACCACAAAAATTGCTACGTAAAATTGCACTCCTTGTCGCGATCTACTAGTGCAGGAGATAAACAAGGCTGTCCTGAACATCCCTTCCTTATCGAAGGTATGGAGCGTATATATGCATACCCTGCAGAAACAAGACAGGAAAACCAATTTTCCATAAGTGACTTGATTGCAGAGACCTTCACATGTGATTACAAACCAGCAGTTGCAAGTGTTCAAGTGGACGAAAAATTATTTTTGCGCAGGTTGGTCAGTAACATAGGCCAGTCTTGATGTTCACAGATATTTGACATAACATTCTTTATCAAAAGTGGTACAATCAAAGACTTAGCGATCCTGCTGAAGAGCGACTTAGACTTGTCAAAGCTGCAGCAGAGATTATCCTACAAGACATTCGTTCCTAAACATTTGACACTACTCAAAATCCCCCGTAAGATACCTTTTTAAAAGGCGCAGAGGCGTCCTTCTCTTGAACAGTGGAAAAAGAAGTGCATAGGATTTGCTCATGCAATCATAGCTGCAACGAGGCCCAAATCTTTCCTATCCTCAATTCAAATAAGCTTTGGAACCTATTTGTATAGAAAATTTTAATCAAAGCACCTTGTTGAACTTTGCCACTGTATGGGAATTTCTTGTACGTATACGGAGGCTATGCATTTTGAAAGTTCCGCTATCCTTCGTGGAGAAGTGGCCCAACCAGTCGACAAAGGAAAGGAGCTTATATGCATTTTGTCTTCGACAATGCAGATGTGAACGTTAATACAATTGATGAAGAAAATACGTTACATGAAATGGGTGGTACAATGGTCATGACCCCTCACTCATCCGTTCACCCAGACATAAATAAACCACATTTGAAGTCTGTATGTGCCGAGTCTATCAGGTTCACACACTCCCACACACATTAAACATTCTTCTATTAGAAAGAAATTTGGCTTGTCAGCTATTTCAATTAACGAAGTGAAAATCGCTGAAGTCATTTTGCCAAAATCTCCAGACCTGCTGTAGTTGTTTGGAAATGCAACTAACATGCCAGGCATCCCAGGATGGAATGGATTCATGGAGCAAGTGACAGAAGATCTTCCTTACAAACGTTCAAAGATTGTATATCTCCATTCCATCCATGCTCCCTCAACCGACTACGACACTGTTTTAACATCACTTTTAGAAGCCAGTTAAAGAACAAGCACTTACGGTCAGGAAACATGTTTTGTGACCTACGATCAACCACTGTACTTGAAAGCCCGAGACATTGTGCAGTGCACCAGCATCCTCAGCTTGTCAACATAGGGGTGAAACTTAGAGGTTTTCACCACCTCATGTCATTCATGGGGGCAGGAAGTAACTCAAGGAACTTCTCTGTTCAGTATTTGCGGAAAACAGTGTTGTAAAAATCCTTTTTATATACGATGCGTTAATAATCAACGTCAATGAGTAATTCTTCCTTATCCTTTAACATACACAGGAGAAGAGGACTCCAATTCGTCTGTGTCAATTTATTGACTACTCCGATTTTTCCAAGTTTTCGTTTTTTAACGATAACTAGAAATCTATTGGGCCTATGGACCTCATTCAGTACCTAGATTATAGTTAAATAACTGCTCTATAACTGTTTTCTATGACTTTCCCCGTGGGATGATCATTAGAGCCAATATTCTAGCCGAAATATGACTAAAATCGAAAATTTGAACTTTCTGGAGAGTCAATATTTGAAGTCCAATATCTCGGGAACTATTGGACATACAGAGCTGCGGTTGGGCTCAAATTTTAGAATATTTTATGTACATTAATGGAGGTATGAGTGACTTTTCGTCTAAATACAACCCTTCACGAGTTCTAAGCCAAAACCAGAAAAAAGTCCGAAAATTTCGAGGTTTTTTGGCTCTTAAAAGTTACGCAAAAGGATTTCGAAGCTGCAAACTTGGTTTAATACTACTCTAATATGTCCTAACAACATACCAAAAATTCAGCTTCCTGCAATTTTTTTGGACCTAAGGCCATTTTTTTGTCTACGACGACTGGCCTATTACAGTGCTGTTCACAACATTATTCCTCAACTACAGCTATTGTTGAGGAATGATGGTGAACATAGTGTGCATTTCCTGCAAAGAACATCACCTTTGCTTTGTCTTAATTTGTTATCTAATTATTGTTTTTCTGATCAGCATCTGTCTGACATATTTTAAACCTTTTTTTAAATAAAACCCCATGTCATTCCATGAATGTCTGTGTCAATTTTAGCATGGTGCAATGCTGCCCATTTGCTTCTTAAACTGTTACTGATAAACACTACATATCAATAATTGTAAATATAAGTCTTATAATAGTATTATTATAGTAGTGAAATTTGTTGGCATTTTATCTGAAGGGATATTGAAATTGTAATTACTCCCAAGCCTCCTGAATCCATTCACATGATTATATTTGCCGTATGATCATTCCCTGATTTTATATGGGTTTTTAGAATAATTTGTGTGGCTATATTGTATTTCAGTTGCAATCTGGGAGAGCTGCCCTTACTCAGCAAAGACCGTTTCCAAGCAGATTAGATGATCAGCGTTATACAAGTGCACAGTATCAAGATGGTGGTGCATTTTGATGTTTTGGACAGAATTGATGAAAATTAATTATACCTGGATCATTTAAATTGGGATCAAGACTGGAATGTAGTGATTGTAGAAGGGGATACTCTTATGAAGATTACAGTGACAAGAAATTTGAAGAAAGATTTCGTTTGTCCAAAGAAACAGTGTGGTGGTTGTTAAACCAAATCAGTGACAGGTTAGAATTTCATACTAGTAGTATGTGGGTCACTTGGGAACACCCCCCTCTTCTAAGGTTAAATTCAACCATAATGTTATTTATCGTTTAAGGTCCCATTTAACCTTAAAAAATTATTTTACTTATCTGTTGGGTAATCGTGTTTAACCTTAAATCTTACCTTAAACGCATTTTATTTTTAAATCTTATTTAAGATTAAAACCAACCACACCCTGTCCAATGAGGTTTCTAAAAGTAAATCTTGGTTAAGGTGAAAACTAACCATAAAAATTTCTGGAGAATTGTGAAACAATTCATGGTTCAAAGTAATCTTAAAACGTAATCTAAAGTTATCATTAAGATCAACCATAAAAAATTCACAAAGTTTTCTTGAAAAATATGAGTAAAATATGGTTCAAACTGTTGTGATCACGAGAACAACTCTCTCACTGCTACACAGAACACTGGCGTGCACTGGCTGTACGAGTAACCCGCGAAGTGAGCTCGTACCTCGTAAACAACACACTGAGCGCAGAGCACAACACCGCGCTGCTTGGGTCATTGACCCGCCCGTGGCGTGCTCTGGCGTTTGCCGCATTTTCCCGCGGCGCACTCTCGCGGCCGACTTCCGACGTATGTTATCGGCTGTGTGTGTGCCTTACAGCATTCCTTTCCCCTTGGGGAGGCTCGGATGCGAGCAATGTCCATGACGTCGTCATCTGTCGGGCTCTGACTGAGGTTGCGGGCAGGCACCGTTGCGTAGGGTCGGAAGTACTTGGAGCGCGGGCAGCGTCGGCGCCCCTCCCCCGACAACCCATATGGCAGGACCGGTGATGGTGGCTCGGTCTCCATCTCCACCTCAGTCCCCGGACCTGGTGATGGTGGACCCGAAGGGAGCAATGCATCAGGAGGAGATGAATCCAGCATGGGTGTTGGCTGTACCCGCAAAGGTGTAGGTCCCTGAGAGGAGGGACCTGGGTCCGTCCCTGGCGGAGGCAGACAACTTGCAGGGAACGGCAGGAACCTCTCTTCGGCCTGTGGGCTGGTTAGTGGAGCAGACTGGTGCGAGAGCATTGGCTGGGGTATGGGGGGCTCCCGCTCTTCCACACGCAGGCGCAGCTGGTCGTGGTGACGTGCAGTGATGCCGTCTTCTGTGCGTATGTCGCAGAGACGGCGGCCGCGGCATCTGGTGATGATGGCAGGAATCCATTTCGGTCGACGTCCAAACCCACGTGCCCAGACAGCCATCCCTGGTCGGAAGCGAGAAGATGGAGACACAGATGAATGTCCCGGGCTCGGATGCAGGAGATGAAGCAGAGTCCGGGGCTGCCGGCCATGGAGAAGTTCCGCAGGACTCTTGTCGCCAAACGGGGTGAACCGAAAGGATGAGAGAAATTGATCGAGGGCAACATCAGAAGGGTACCGAGCCACATATTTTTTTAACTGGGTCTTAAAGGTGCGAACAAATCTTTCAGCCTCCCCATTTGACTGCGGATGGAAGGGTGGGGCCAGGACATGGCGGATACCTCGGGCGTTGCAGAAGGAGGCAAACTCGCGGGAAACAAACTGAGGACCGTTGTCAGACACCACGGTAGTGGGAAGGCCTTCAATCGAGAAAATGCGTGACAAGGCGGCAACCGTGGCCGTGGCTGAGGTTGAAAGGCAACGGACCACGTAAGGGAACTTAGAGAAGGCATCAATAACCAGCAACCAATAGGCATTAAGGAAGGGGCCCGCAAAATCAATGTGTAGGCGATCCCAGGCCTGCGAAGGTTGAGGCCATGGGGCGAATGTTGCCCGAGGGGAGGCTTGATGTTGCGCACATAGTGAGCACGAGGTAACCATACGAGACACGTCGCTGGCCAGGCCCGGCCAAAACACATGGCGGCGGGCCAATGCCTTAGTACGAGATACCCCCCAATGATCGGCGTGTAGCAGCTTGAGGACCTCTGAGCGGAGGGCCGATGGAATGACGACCCTAGGAGAGGAATCCTCAGAATCAAGGAGAAGCACGCCATCTACAACAGAAAAACGGTGTCGAAATGCGTAGTAGTTTCTGAGGGGGTCCGATGCCCGTTTCGGCGGAGTCTCAGGCCAGCCCTGCTGGACCAGACGGATCACCTTGCGGAGGACCGGGTCTGCGGCACTAGCCCGAGCCACCTTGGCACCCGTGATGGGAAAACCATCCACTGCTTGCTGAGCGGCTAAGTCGACATGAAAGCACAGCAATTCTTCCTGGTCAAAGTCTGGGTCTGGTCCAGCCGGAAGCCGGGAGAGCGCATCCGCATTGGCATGTTTGGATGTAGGGCGGAAGTGTATCGCATAGTTATACCGAGATAGGAACAGCGCCCAACGCTGAAGACGGTGAGCGGCCTTGTCCGGTAGTGACGCCGAAGGGTGAAAGAGAGAAACCAGCGGCTTGTGATCAGTTACAAGATGAAATTTTACGCCATACAGAAAGACGTGAAACTTCTTCAGAGCGTAGACAATAGCAAGGGCCTCCTTCTCAATTTGCGAATATCTGGTTTGGGCCGGAGTGAGCGTTTTAGAGGCGAAAGCGATCGGTCGCTCAGATCCGTCTGGATATTTATGAGCGAGCACTGCCCCAATCCCATGTTGAGAGGCGTCCGTTGCCAAGACAAGAGGGAGGCCGGGTTGATAGGTGACGAGGCAGGGAGCCGATTGCAGCAGCTCCTTTAATGTGCAAAATGCTGTTTCACAGGCCGATGACCAATGGAAGGAAGTCCCTTTGCGCAGCAGGTCATGCAGGGGTTTCGCAATAGATGAAGCCCCCGGCAAGAATTTATGATAATAAGCGACCTTTCCTAAAAATACTTGCAGGTCCTTGACTGAAGTCGGCCGAGGGAGAGCCAACACGGGAGAGACATTCTGACTGAGGGGCTTGCTGCCCTCACTAGAAACCTCAAACCCCAAAAACGTGATAGAAGGCTGAAAAAAGTGGCATTTCTCCAGGTTGCACGTCAACCCCGCCTCCTGTAATACCGTGAACAGTGCCCGTAAGTTGCGTAAGTGTTCATCGGCTGAGGACCCGGACACTACTATATCATCGAGATAATTGACACAACCGGGCACAGACAGTGTGAGTTGTTCAAGGAAACGCTGAAAAATTGCTGGAGCGCTGGCCACCCCGAAGGGCAACCTCAAGTATTGGTACAAACCAAAGGGCGTGTTCAGGACCAAGAGACGTTGAGAGTCAGCGTCGAGAGGAACTTGTAAATACGCCTCAGAGAGATCTATCTTTGAAAAATATTGTCCACCCGCCAATTTTGCAAGAAGCTCGTCTGGGCGCGGCAATGGATAAGTGTCGATGATAGATTGGGCGTTCACGGAACGTTTGAAATCGCCACAAAGGCGCAACCGCCCCGACGGTTTTTTTACAATGACCATGGGAGTCGCCCATTCACTAGACGGGATGCGTTTTACCACCCCAGCGTCCTCCAGGCGGTCCAGCTCTGCTTTGACGTGGTCACGGAGTGCAATCGGAACCGGCCGAGCGCGGAAAAAGCGGGGCCTGGCGGAGGGCTTCAAGGTGATGTGGGCTTGGAAATTATTAGCACAGCCCAACCCCGCCGAAAACAGCGCCGAAAATTCGGTGCGTAAAGAGTCTAGTTGCGGGAAGGGCACCTGGTCAGAGACAATGTTGACGTCGTCGGAAATAGTGAACCCAATCCCCTGAAAGGCGTCAAGACCAAACAAGTTGTCCGTGTGAGCATTGTTTACAACAAGGAAAGTGAGCCTACGAGTGACAGATTTGTATGTAACAGGCGCTGAGAACTGTCCCAGGATCGGAATATTTTGTTTATTGTAACTGACCAATCTCCGCGACACCGGGACGAGAGAGGGAGAACCCAGATCCAAATAAGTCTTTGAGTTCAATAAGGTGACGGCCGCGCCTGTGTCCACTTGCATACGCAACTGTTTGTGGAAAACAGTGACGTCAATAAAGAGCTTGTTGGGTGCCACCGAAATCGCTGAGACGCAATTTACGTCCATCTCTGCGTCGGAATCTTGGATTTTGGAGGCACAAACAGAAGCAATGTGACCTTTCTTGTGGCACTGATGACACGTGGACCACCGCTTGGGGCAGTCAGGTCTATCATGATCGACAAAACAGGAGGGACACGAAGGAAGCATTTTACGGTCGCGTGACCGCACGCCGCCTGGCCCGAGTTTCCGCGGCCGTGCACTTGGCCGATCGCTCCGGCGCCGAGGCTGCGCGCGAACTGCCGCGACCACGTCATCCCTCTGCGACCCTGCCGGTAACGGGGAAGAAGAGGGTTGGATTTCCGCCACCTCACACCAAGCCTCAATTTGGTTGCCCGCCGCCCGCGAAACCTCGAAAGACTGCGCAATGTTAAGAACATCGGACAGCGAAGGATTTTCGCACAGGAGGGCGCGTTCGCGAACCTCGCGATCGGGAGCGAGCCGAATAATAGCGTCCCGGACCATATGATCGGCATACGATTCTTTATGCACATCCGTAACAAAATGACAACGACGGCTTAAACCGTGGAGGTCCGCGGCCCACGCCCGATAAGACTGTTGTGGCTGCTTCCTGCAGCGGTAAAACTCAACACGGGCCGCTATCACGTGAGTCCGTTTGCGGTAATATTGTGAAAAAAGGCCGCACATTTGATCGAAAGACAGCGACGCAGGATCCTGCAAGGGGGCGAGTTGGTAAAGCAGCTGATACAGACGAGGCGACAGCCACGACAGGAATAACGCACGACATAAGGTGCCATCAGACCAGCCAAAAGCTTGAAAGTGTTGTCTTAACCGTTTTTCATAAGCGTCCCACTCTTCGACGGACTCGTCGTACGCCGGAAAGGGTGGCGGATAAGACAGAGGGGGCGCGGGGGGAGAAACAACCTGTGGGGCGGACGGGGGTTGGGACCCACTAGACAAGGCTGTAGCAAGAGATTGTAATACCTGGTTCTGAGCGTGAATCGCCGATGCAAAAACCTCTAGTTGTTCGACGAGGCGACGCAGAATCTCATCGGAAGAACTAGTAGACGTCGTTTAAGACGAACAACCACATCAGACGGAAAACGCGCGGAGGAAAACAAAAAAATACCGCACTCGTCGCCAATGTTGTGATCACGAGAACAACTCTCTCACTGCTACACAGAACACTGGCGTGCACTGGCTGTACGAGTAACCCGCGAAGTGAGCTCGTACCTCGTAAACAACACACTGAGCGCAGAGCACAACACCGCGCTGCTTGGGTCATTGACCCGCCCGTGGCGTGCTCTGGCGTTTGCCGCATTTTCCCGCGGCGCACTCTCGCGGCCGACTTCCGACGTATGTTATCGGCTGTGTGTGTGCCTTACAGCACAAACTAATCTTAAAAAAGATTAAAACGCATTGAAAAGTGTTGAGAAAGCTTATGATTAAACTTAATCTTATAAAAGTATTAAATGTGTGGTGAGAATCATCCATTCTATTTAAATACAGAGTCTCAATAAAAAGTGTTAAAAATTATGGTTACTCTTAACCTTAAAATGTAATCGAAGATTTTTTCAAGAATTATTCCTATACTGAGCCAACCACCTTCTATGGTCCTATTAACCATAAAAAACTATTTCACTCATCTTTATAGAGTGCTCTAAGTTAACCTTAAAAATTATGTCACTTATCTTGTTACCTGTGGCCTCATTTAACCTTATTATTATTTATAGTATAATGTTCTTTTATGCTCTATGCCTACCTTAAAAATTATTTTACTTATCTTACCAGTTATAGCCTCTTTTAACCTTAACTTGTCTATTTATCTTAATCTGTTTCAAGGTTGTGTCTATCTTACTTTGATATTTCTTTTGTTATTTAGTATCCCCAAGGATATGTTTCAATAATACCATTGACCTCAGACTCAATCATTCTTTTATCATAGTCAAATTTGAATTCTTTACTAACATCCTTATTAATCAAGCGTTTAGATTTTGTATCTCTTGTAATCATTTTATATTTCAATTTAACCTTATCGATGTCCTTATCCACAATATTTTTCATAGTTTTGATGTTCAATGCCTTAGAGTTTTCATAGTTTAACGTGAAACCTTTTACCTTCATTGTCTCCTTTCCTTTGTATGTTACGTACCCGTAGCTCTTAGGTCCTGTAGAAATCCAGTCTGTGATATGATCATCCTTACCCAGTTCATCAGTCCACTCCCCCAACATACAACCAGTTTCAACAGTGTTGGTACCATCATCAATATAAACAATACTATCAGTATCGTAGTAGACCACATTTGACCCTAGCCTGTCTAGCATATCATAAAGCCGTAGGCGCGCATTAGAAGTTGTAAATGCTGCTATAAACACATTGGTTGAGTAGGAGTCTTCAACGAAATTATCTTTGTACTTATAGGTGACTTGTACAATATTATCATTAATAAAAATCATATTGCTTATATCAACCCTATCATCTAACATTATTTTGTACCACCTCTCTACATCCACTATGTATTCACTTTGGGTCAAGTTCTGTCTTTGACCGAATTTACCCCACAATGAGTTTAAGCAAATCTTAGAAACAGCGCGTTTACCAGGGTTTGGAACCACTTCTTCGGAATTCAGATCGATATCAAGATGTTCCTTAACTGCTGTGGTGTACTCTTCAATAGTTTTAAAGTCATCTTTCCACCCACTCGTTTCTAGCTTAATTTTCATAAAGTCTTTGACGTAGCCTTTAAACAGATCATTACTCTTTTCTTCAAAATGCCAAACCTCGTATACTTGTACCACTTTATACCCCTTCTCTATAGCTTTCTTCACTTCATCTGTAGTCCACGTTCCTATTATCACCCTTTCATTGTCTGTGTGCTGACAAGCACCACATTTTTCCTCAATACACTTTCCACACAACCCAAATATCAACTTATCCTTTTTAATAGGCAAAACAGGATGATACAGTTTGCGCGGTGGTAATACTTTGCACTTAATCAAACCGTACCAATTTTTGTTGTACCTCTTAGGTTTGTATAATTTTATAGGGTGACCGACAGGATAGTAATCAAAATACTGAACTGTAGGGTAGAGGCTGCATACATCTATGTATCTCAGCTTTTTACCACACACTTTAAGCTTGCTTGCATTTGTTCTTCCTCCATAGAAAGCATCTCTAGGGTTCAAGGGCTCAACGATTGGAGTAGTATTGTTGTATCCTTTACTCTTAACCCACTTACATTCCCACATTTCGACAAGGTTGTATCCTGCTTCCCTAATTTGGTAACTTCTTCGCTTTGTTTTCTCGTACAAGTCTCCCATAATCTCATGGTTAACATTGTTAATAGTCTCTTCTTGATAACAATCAGGACATCCATGCCAAAAGCAACCGTGGAACTGGTATACTGTATTAGTGTCCTTATTGAATCCATCTACTTTTGCCCCACGAATCGTTACTTCTCCACCATTCAAAGCGTGTTGTACACCCCTGAAGGTGTTGAGCCAGGTTATCGACTCTTTACTATACATTTCTTTCTTGTCACTTTTTATCACAGCCATAGTATTTTCCTGGAGGTACTTGGACCTATAAATACCCATACAAACACTCGCAATAGTTATGTACTGAAATGGATCTATGTTAGCAATTTCCAAAAATTGTTTCCTCAACTCTAAACAACCTCTACGCAGAATATCTACATCAGAGTTACAATAATCCATAAATTCTTTTTGAAAGTCAAATATATAATTTTCTTTAACTTTTTGATGATACCACTCAAGAAACTCTTTTCTAGCTTTTGTCTTCATCGTGTCTACGCCATAGTATTTGGTCTCAGGAATAGGTCCTACATAAGTCTGATTGTCTCTTGTGTTGAAGAAATGTGGGAAGTAACCCTTCTTAAGTTCTTTCAACCCGAAAGTTTTTGGAAAGTCGCTCAAGGGAGAAGCTACAAAATTATGGCTATCGATAATGCTTATTAGACCGTTTACCTCTAGCATCATCAGCTTTGTGCCATTGTATATAGTGTATGGTTTCAAAGTGTTCTCTATGCAGTATTTCAGGATGAATTGTGAGTCATACCCCTTTGCATTGTGTGCAATAGCCGTGTACCCTTGGTGATTCTTAGAAATCAACCACTTGCAGAACTCTTCATTTGTTTTGAAGGAAACTTTGGTACCGTCAATATAGTGGGCTACTACGAGGTTGGGGATGTGCACTCCAGTATCTTGCTCAGCTTCATAGTCGAACCAGATATACTTTTCTGTGTAACGGCAACCATTTAATAACGTTATAATTTCAGTCAGTGTATTGTTGTAGAGTACTTTATACTCTTGTTCTGAAATATCTCCATTATCAAATTGTCTTTTAAGGGTAGTGAGCTTAACATTTTTGAGAAGTTTATCCTTGTTTTTAGATATAAAGTGTTCCAAAAAACTCTCCTTATCGGTAGCCTTACAAATACACCGACTTTCACACCTTCCGCCTTTCTGATGTTTATGTTGTATGTAGCATTGATGTTCACCAGTCTTATAAGGTTCCATACAATTGTAGCAAAAGGAGTATCCGCATTTATGCTCTTTAGATCTCAATAAAATTAAATTACATCCTCTACATTTATAAACTGTGTTACAAACTTCTGAGTGGTTATCTAAGCATTCCTGGTTGTAACAATACCTGTTACATTCCTTACAATAAACCTTATTCTTTTCTTCGGGGGAGTGCGCAGGTTTCTTGCACAGAATACACACATTTCCCTTCGTTTTACACTTATGTTTGTCTTTATTATTGTAAGGTGAGTCGCACTTATTGCAGTAATAACAGCTTCCCAGAAAAGCTTTCATACTGTTTATGACGTCAAAATGGTTCCCATTTTTGTATAGATAAATTTTAATTTCTCTTTCTTCTCCTGAGTATATAACAGAATTAAAATTTTTGGCACACACAACCTTTATTTGAATATTCAATAATTTTTCTACATTTTTAATATCTTCAAGTGTGAAACCTTCTTCATTGTAGTTACCAAGCCTCTTGCACAACTCTTCAGTTAACTCTGTTTGAATTTTTCTACCCATTCTGACCTGCTTAATATCCATTGTACTCAGTAGCCTACCGAGAACCTCATTCGTGTGGTACGTCAGTGCTGTGACTATGGCTCATGGACAACACAAGTTATCTTTATTATTTATCTGCATAATACATCTTTTCGTCCTCACATTTTCAGATAGATTTATAATTTTCGACCTGCCTTGACCTCTAGGTATATTCAGAATCTTAATATTGAACCTGGTCTGTGTGATATTTAAGTTCTCGTTAGAAGATAGAATTCTACCGATATGACTCATGAAAGATCTGGCGTTAACATTGGATTGTACCACGGTTGAAATATCATGATGGAAATTTGGGTTGCTTGCTACTACTGTTAATTTGTCTCCTTTTTTGTAGTTTCCTTTCTCTTTGGCCAGTTTAATCATTGCGTTGATGGCGTTCTCAACTTCCATTAACTTATCAACTTTAATGGTGTAGTCTACTTCAGTGGCATTAAATTTCTTAATGAACCGTGAGTTTGTTTCAGTGATCTTGTAGGGTGGTTTTCTTTCTTCCTTGGGTGGTTCTATCAAGTCTTCGTGGAAACCTAACTCTTGAGCTACCTTATTACGAAAGACAATGTCTTGCGTCTTCAAAATGGATTCAATTATTTCAGCCTTCCTCATCCTGACAGTCACCTTAATGTTTTTACTTCTACCTATCTCTAGTAGTTGAGGTACCCTTAGCTTTTCCAAATCCTGCTTCTTGTACAACATGTCCTTAGTCTTTTCCAAAGCTTCTTTAAGTTGCGATTTCTTCATTTTCGAAACACCACTAAGATTATAATCCTTAGCCAAGATCTTAAGATCTTCGCGGTATATTTTATCTTTGTTGTGCTCCTCCTTCTCTTCATTGTTTGGGTCATTCTTAAGATGACCCTTTGATTTCAAGTGCCTGGACCAATTCTTATAAGTGATTTCCCACCCACACTTGTTGCAGTATTTATCTGCATAGTTATATTTATTTCCTTCCGGCATATTCATTTATTTACTAATTTATTTTATTAAAAAATTAAATTAAAAAAATCAATTTTTTATTTTCGAAAAAATCTTCTTACTACTTGCTACCAATAGTTTTAATCTCTTTAAAGAGATTAAAGACCTTAAAAATAATTTCTTTACCTAATTTACAAAAAAAGACGAGACGCACACTACTTTTTTGAATTTGTGTTTAAAAACACAACTATTGAACATTATTTTGAAGAGAAGTTAATTGGGACTTTAAATTTAATATTTTTATTTCTTTTTCTAGTAAAGACGATTTAGACCTTTCTTTTTTTAGCTGTAAATCTTTTAAAAGAAGTTCATGGTCTTTGTTTTTTAAAGCTAATTCATATTTTAAATCTCTTATTTCGTCAGATTGTTCAGCTTCAGAGTCAGATTGTTCAGCTTCAGAGTCAGATTGTTCAGCTTCAGAGTCAGATTGTTTAGCTTCAGAGTCAGATTGTTCAGCTTCAGAGTCAGATTGTTCAGCTTCAGAGTCAGATTGTGGTATTATTTCAACCATCAACTTTTCAAATTGTTTTTCTAGTTGTGACATATCTTCACCTATTTCTGCGAGTTCTCTCTCGTCTTCTACGTGTTCCATAATAGTCACTTGTAAATACTGAAGGCTGCACAGATAATTAAAAACGATGTCTCTTAGGTTTTCTGGCACCTTATTTATATCAAAAGGAAGTACTGCCGGTCTGTAGTCACCTTTCATTATACCCGTCATGCTACAAGGAGGTATTAGTTGATTGTTCATTGTTATTTATTATATATATTATTCCAAAAAAAAAAAAAATCTTGTCGAAAACAGCAAAACCTCGGCGCCGAGGAACCCTGTGGGGTCTTTTTCTTTCTCTTCTTGCTCTCTGTCGTCGTCGATCTTCTGCCCCACAGGGTTTTTTTCCTCTTTGTTACCACGTCTCGTCCCATGCTTCTTAGCAGATGAGGGAGAGCGGATCAGTGCGGACGTCTCATGACGTCACTCAAAACTCCACGATGAAAACTTTACTCAGTTTTTTCTTCAGAAAGGTGGCCAGTCTTCCTGACCGAACGCGCTGAGCTACCGCGCCGGCGAAACAAATGCATTCGAGTAAGCTATTAATCTTACTCTTTCTCTCAGCATTACGCTTCCTCTGACTTACCGTATATTTTTACTTACATTACGTAGTGTAACATACACAACAACACCCAAAAACAACAATTTATTAGCGGAAAATTTACGTTTAAGTGAATAATATACATTTAAGTTAAAATATTACGCTAGAGCAGCGCTGTTGTGACTAATACAGGCACTCATGACATCGGCGGACCGACCTTCACCGCTGGCCTCCCAGCTGGCTATCGCAGTCGGAGCAGCCTTGGCCGTGAAGATGTCGCAAGGGGCGAGACACGTCACTTCATTCTAGCGTAAATGAAAGGAGCATTCTTCATATATAAAGATTTTATTAACCGCCATTTATACGACTATAGGACAGAAGATTATATGTTATTTTTAGTGAACCAAACCAAGATATCTTCTTTAGTTGGGGCAGAAAATTTTTAATGTCCCAATATACTCATGGTGATGAAAAATTGGACACAAGAGAAGAAGAAAAATAAGAACTACTTATATTCATTTTGAAGACTATGAAATATTTTTAGTGTTGGGAAGAGGGCCAATGGCCCTTAATTCAACAGAAACTACAAAAAAAAAAACTTTTTTTACATATAATGGTCTCATGAAGGTTATTTTTAGATCAAAATCAACTATTGCATACAAATTTCGCGATTGGGCTACTAAAGTGGTGTATACAGATCATCTTGGTACTGAAGAACAAAGATTTGATACCAGTGTTACACAGGTACCGTGGGTAGATCTCTTTTACATAGGCAGAGTGTCAAAAATGCTTAAATACTACCCCTGATTTCATTTATTTAATTATTTATTTTCTTTTTAAAATCATTTTTATTATTTCCATTCAAATAAATGAACAAAATAATTATATTATCAATATTATCATTTGTATCTGCTCACGATGAAGCAGCAGTAAAATATTTGCACAAGTTTGGGTACTTGGATTATCAAGAAGATCAACTTTCTCAACTGAGTGAAGAAGCGTACAAAGATGCACTTACGTTATTCCAACAGAAGTATAAGCTAGAGGTTAATGGTGAGCTTACCGATGAAACATTACAATTAATGAAGAAACCGAGATGTGGTGTGGAAGATAACGTATTAAGCTTTACTACACACATCTACAAGTGGAATAAGAAGAACATCAAGTGGAATTACTACCTAGCAACTAGAAAAATGTTGCAAGTGGCGGAGGCAGCCTTTAAAATGTGGCAAGAACACACGGATCTTATTTTTGAGAACAGCAACCAAAGTCCTGATATTGTCATTTCGACTAAGAGAGGAGCACACCGACGCCAAAACTCAGCCCTACAGTTCTGTCAACGAAGTTTTGATGGTAGAGGAAACGTATTAGCTCATGCCGACTTTCCTAACTTGTACAACGACCCCATTGAAATCCACGTTGATCAGGATGAATACTGGTACATGGAAATTGACGGTAACACACCTTCTTCACAGACAAACCTATTTGTTGTTTTAGTTCACGAGATTGGTCACACGTTAGGTATGGCGCATTCAGATGTGTCTGAATCGGTGATGTACGCCTTTTACAATAGCACTATCACCACCCTATCTGAAGATGATATACGCGGTATCCAAAGTTTATATGGGAAACGTGCTTCTAGCGATACTGAACAGCGCCCTACTCCTACTCCGGCTTCGCCCTCAACCGAAGCAGTCCCTGTAAAGGAACCTGAACTGTGCAGACTGAAGCAGTTTGGAAGTTCTGTAATTGTGAATGAGTTTCTATACATTTTTTATGGAACGTGGGTTTGGATGACTGCTCTTAATAGCAACGAGGATCACTCGAAACCACAACTAATCACAGACTGGTTAACGTTTCTGCCTCAACAATTCAAAAATGTATCTGCTGTTTTCCAGAGACCATCAGGTGAAGTCGTTCTGATTATTAATAACATGATATATATGGTTCAAGTACCGAGCTTATCGTTAAAATCTGGTTACCCTAAAAGAGTTTCTGATATAGGGTTGCGACAAAATTCTGTTGTACATGGAGCTGTGAACACTTACACTGGTCGAACCTTCATTTTTTATGACGATGTATACTTCGTCGAAATAGATGAATGTAGCTTTAAAGTAAAGGCTTATGGTGTTATCAGTAAAAGCTTCCCAGGGGTACCTTCAGCCTTTGATTCTGTTTTTAGATACATAAACGGTTTGCTGTACTTCTTCAAGGATGGTATATTATATGAATACAATGAATTCTCAAACGTACTAGTAAGAGCAGGTAAATTCGATCTTTCATTATTCGGAATAAACTGTCCCAAGAAGTCATCGTCATTTACGGCACTAGTGAAGAGCTTAAAAGATACTGTGATTCAGCTAGAAACGTTAACCCCGTAGGAATTATTTAAATTATTATTTTTCATATAATAAATGGAACGAAATCAACTGCTATTGAAACTTAACAGCGTCAACAAAACGTTTACGACGCTGAACGAGTTAGAAACGGGGCGCTCTTATACCATTACAAATGCTGAGAATATAAGTACAAAATATGGACAAAAGATTTTTGTAGAACTCGACAGTGAATGGAAGGTTATATTGCCTGATAGGTTCGCCAAATTATTAAGCTGGGATGATTGCAATACTTTGGTTGGATTAAAGATGTTATACAATGGTGCCAAAGAAACAAACAAGGGCAACAAGGTACATAATATTGAGTTCTATTAAATTGATTTTAATCTCTTTAAAGAGATTAAAATCTATACTAACAATCTACAACGTCAACGTCCCAACGTCAACGTACCAACGTCCCAACGTCCAACGTCCAACGTCAACGTCCAACGTCCCAACGTCCAACGTCCAACGTCCCAACGAATAATTTTTATTATTTCTCATTAAATAAATGTTTGCAAAATATGATGAAAAGCTTGTGAAGCAAGCAAAAAAGAACAGAAAGAAATTTGAACAACTCAAAGGCCAATTTAAAGAATGGAAAATTAAGCCTATAACCGAATACGAAAAATATAAAAAAGAGGACCAACCAGTTATTGATAAATTAGATGCAATAGGGAAGGACGTGATTGACGCTATAGAGAAAAATCGTGAGATTGAAAAACAGTTGATACCTTACGATGGAGGATTTGACGATATGTTTCCTATTCCCCCTACGCCTAAGGAATCATCTTTTGAGAGAAGCTTATTTGTTGATGATGAGATAACGCCTAAGACTCGTAAGAGGTTGGAGCCTATGCTGGAACAAATTGAAGACGAGGAACGGCAGAAGATGAAGGCTGTTTCAAACTACTCAACAACTTACCTGGGCCCAAAAGTTTCAAAATATTTAGGCGCTCTGAATGACACAATTTTTGGTCTCCGTTTTGACAATGGGAGACATTACATGGGTGACTCCGAAGTAACATTCAACAACGATAATATTATGGTGAAGGGTAACTCCTTTAAAGCCACCAATGGGTTTATGAAGCTCCTGACTCAGAAAACCGTATCACCTGAAGAGTACACATCTGACGACCTTGATACCTATACAACTATGCTGAAGGTTACCAATGCGATATATCAGAACAATGATCCAAATGCAAATAAACCCAATTCAAGCAGTAGCGAAAAATACAACAACATCATTAAACCAATATGGCAGTCACTCAAGAAAGAACGTGGTAACTCGCCAAACACAAAGGGTGGTATGGGTTTTGTAAAGAGGTATACAGACAAACCAGTTGAGTACGTGTGGATGAATGACGTCAGAGATTTAATTGATAGACTAATGGTTATTCATGGTGAAGAGAATGCGGGAAATAATAACTACCACAATGAGAAGGTTGGAATAACCAAGATGCTTACGAGTAAATTTAATGACTTCATAGTAAATAATTCAAAGGGGATACCTTACCTAATTAGATTTCTAAACAATCTCCCTCATACATTCTGGAAGGCAGAAAGTTATGGAAAGGGCTTAGTGAACACGTTAATTAATAATCTCCCTGTTGAAATGCATTTACCTGGATACAATTACTGTGATCAACTGGGCCACTGTTGTGCTTGAAAAGAGCATGGCAATACACACCTTGTTGCGGGAACGCCCTTAGAGCCTAATCTACCACCTCTATTTGGAAACTTTTAGAGGGAACCCGGGTAATGACCGGCTCCAACGGTAAAAACGATTAGGATTGGGTAATCCGCAGGCAAGTTCCTGTTCTAGCAAATATTGATATATGTTTTTGTGTTTAAATAAACGTAATGCACGGTACAATTTACAAGATAACAAACACTGTTGATAAACTGATATACATTGGTAGCACAACAGATAAGTTATGTAGAAGAATGGCAGGACATTAAAGAACTGTGCAGAATAGAAATTTAACACAGATCAGTCTAGTATGGAGCCGTCTCAGAGACTGAACGGGTGTGGTGGTGAGAAGCCTGATCAGCTTCCGTGATCCATTAAGATACAGTCCGGCCTTCGGGGAAACTTGAAGGGTGTACCGCCAGGTACCAAACTAGAAGAACGATTAGCAAGAGGAGATGCTGGAATAAATCCTCTAGATGAAGCTTGCAAAAGGCATGATATCGCATACAGGGATCATAAAGATTTGGAACAAAGACATCAAGCTGATAAAGAACTCCAGAAAGCTGCAAAGGAAAGGATGTTCAGCAAAGATGCTTCACTAGGAGAAAGATTAGCTTCCATAATTAATAAAGATTAGCTTGCTGGAATAATGTTTGGGAAAAGGAAGCTAGGGCTAGGTTTAGATGATAATGGTTGGGTGCTGTGAAACGTGAATTAAGAGGTGTAATTTTAATGGGTTGTGACCTATTAAATTTTAATTTATTTCAGTTAATGAATGAGAGGATTTAGTATTGACTATAACATTCCCTCAAGTGGGAATCCGAGAGCGAAATCTATTAAAATAAAACTCTCCAATGACGACCTGAAAAATCATGGCTTTCTAGATGCTTATCTTACAGAGACTCAAATGAAACAGAAAGCTAATAAACTTAAAAAAGGTGGTAGCTTATTGATAACATTTTCTATACCTGTTGTGAAGAAGATACTCGAGTATCTAAACTCTAAGAGATTGAAAGAAGGTTCTGGATTGAATAAGCACGAAGGTGGATTTCTACCACTGATACTTGCAGCGTTGGGAGCAATCGGTTCCTTAGCTGGTGGTGCTGCGGCAATAACAAGTGCTGTGCACAAGAAGCAAAAGGAAGACGCAGAGTTAGCGGAGCAAAAGAGGCATAATCTTGAAATGGAAAAGAAAGCGGGATATGGTATCTTTTTAAAGAAAAAAAAAGAAACAAAGTCGAAAAAATTGTGCAATTAATCTTTAACGAGATTAATCACCCGTTGAGCAACTATGATATAGAAAGCTTAGTAAAAACCTTAAAAATTGGTAACTTTAGGGGTGTATTCATGGCTGACGAGCTGCCACCAGAACCTAAAGAAGTAGAATCAGGGGTAGTTAACTTGGATACATCTGATCACGTAGGCACTCATTGGATATGTTATTACAAGAGGGGTGATGAAAAATTTGTTTTTGATTCATTTGGTGGTATTATTCCACTTACGTTAGTACACTACTTGGGGCCAGATAATTTGTTTTACAACTCAGAAAGAATTCAGGATTTTGACCAGTATATATGTGGCCATTTGTGTATGCTTGTATTGCATCTATTTACAGATGGATGGAGTTTTAGTAAAATTCTTGATACAATAAATGAACATATTTGGAAACAAGGAGCATCCTAAAGGATGCAACATAAACGCTGGAGAAATAGAAAACATCAAAACTGAAGTATCAAAAATTGATCCAAAAATAGAAGGTTTGATTAAACAGTTTCATAAAGAATTGCGTAACATTTTTAAGACAACTAAAAGTTATGTTGATTTCAAAGGTAGGAGATTAGTAGATTTAAAAGATCCAATAAGTGGTTACGATGCAGTTACGAAACAATATTTAGAAAATGAATTAAATAATCTCGTCACCAAAGCTGAATACACAAGTATTCTAACACAATTCAATAACTATGTCACAACAACACATCTTAATGACAGGATTCTACAGCTCCATAGTGATAACTATACCACTACAACACATCTTAGAAAAGATATCAATAACATCAATACAGATCTTAGATTCGCTTTAGAAAGGTGTAATGGATTAGAAAATAAGGTATATGACAAACAAACAATTGAATTTACATTTATGACTGGTGGTGAGCAAAAAATTCATAATTTTTAGTATGACTTCAGGCTTAAAAAAGTTATTGTTATTGGTAAAAATGAAAATGAAGATTTAACATTTAATGATTTTGATATCAGTGTAAGTGTGTCTGATAAGCTATATGAAATAAATAATAGTAATCAATCAATAATAGTACATAAATCTAATTTCATTACGGTAAGGTTAAGAGACACAGTCAAAACCGTACCAGTAGGTGTACAATTAATTATATTTGGCGAAATAAATTAGACTCATTAAATTTCCGATTAAATAAATGACTGATGATAAACATATTTGGTGTCTAAGCTGCAAAAAATTTACTACTACACTTCATCCCAAGAGAGTTGTGACGAAAAACGGTCGTCATAGAATTGAGGGTTATTGTGGGGTGTGTAATACCAAGAAAAGTAAGTTTATAAAAATAAAATAATGTCTCCGACAAATAAAAGTATTCGTGAAGAAATTATACAAGAGCTTCACAAGCCACTGAGAAAGAATTTTCCAAGAAAAGCTGTTACATCCTACGGTATAGATGATTTGTGGCAGGCTGACTTGGTTGAGATGGATTCTGGTCACCTTAAAGGTATATCAAAATTCAACAAGGGTATGAAGTATTTACTGACTGTAATAGACGTCTTTTCAAAGTATGCTTGGGCTATTCCTGTTAAAGATAAATCAGGTGAAAGTATTACCAGCGCTTTTAAAGGTATACTACAAGAAAGGAAGCCGAAACATTTACAAACAGATAATGGTAAAGAATTCTACAATAAACACTTCAAGGAGCTGATGAAGCTTGAAGGTGTAAATCATTATTCTACGTTTACAGAAGTTAAGGCTTCAGTAGTTGAAAGGTTTAACAGGACGTTAAAAGAAAGAATGTGGAAACAATTTGCACTCCAGGGCAATCAAAAATGGGTTGAGCTACTTCCAAAACTGGTGTATGATTACAACAACAGGAAACACAGAACAATAGGGATGAAACCAGTAGATGTAAACGAAAAGAATGCAAAAAATGTGGTGAAGACCGCTTTTACAGCGGAACTCAAAACAGATCCGCCCAAGTTCAAGATAGGTGACAAAGTTAGGATAAGTAAACTTAAAGGCTTGTTCGAGAAAGGCTATACTGCTAATTGGTCGACAGAAATATTTGAAGTGACTCAGATCAATAACACAAGTCCGACTACATACAAGTTAAAAGATACAAGTGAAGAAGAAATTAAAGGAAGTTTTTACGAACAGGAGTTACAAAAAACTAAGTATCCAGATGTGTATCTTGTAGAAAAAGTTTTGAGAAAAAAGGGTGATAAAGTATATGTTAAGTGGCTAGGTTTTGATAGCTCTCACAATAGTTGGGTACACAGAAAAAGTGTGGTATTTTAATGGTTAAAAAACCATTAAAATCTGATAAAAGTTTTAATTTTATTACGGTACCTACCGTCATACAGCTTTCGAGTCATGTCAACAGTTATCCTCGTTCCACACCTTACTGCAAAGCTCTTTAAAGTCATTCCATTTAAAGTCTCCACCTACAAATTCGTCGTAGATGTGCTTCAAATTAATGTCATCTTGTCTAAATATGTTCAAAAAGTTAAGGTTGTCTCTCACCAACTGCTTGGGTATTTTAGAATACGTTTGCGCTAAGTAGAAACAGTCAATGTTCTTATGTCTTCCTCTGGTAAAGTATTCTCTTACAATATCTTGGTTTTCTGATATAAAGTCGTCAAACACCACAACAGAGCACTCTTCACATTCGTCTAATGGTATAATGTCATCACAGTTACTAACAAATGTAGCTACCTTTTCGTTGTGTTCATTTTCAATTCTTTCACATTTTTCCATAAGATGTTTGTACTTAAACTGTTCTAAGCTTTTCGAGTAGATGTACAAGTGTTTAATGGTGTTCCAGTTAAGCCATCCAGGACACAGAAGGTAATTATCAACCATTAAAGTTGTTTTACCACATCCACTTGGTCCAACGATAGCGCAACGAATTGAACTAGGTAATAACTTCCCATGTCTGCTTTTGATTCGTTTTTCTCGAATTCTGATCTTTGGATACCAATCAGTCATTTTACTTTTTTATTTATTAGATAATAAATGAATAGAATTTTTGAAATTAGTGGTACATCCTCAAACTTAAAAAAGAGGCTTAATGTACCAATAAGAAACATGTATACAAAGATTGGTTTGGTCGGATTTTATTCAACATTCTTAACTCCAAATGTCACAAAGGATAATAACAGATTACACTATGAGAAAGATGGTGTGGTTAATACTTTAAATATTCCATCAGGGCAGTACAGTCTAGACAATTTAGAGAGGTGTATTCAGAGCCTGGAACCTTTCAATGCTAGTAATATAAAGATTAAGGCTAACGAAATCCTAAATAGAGTTGAGATAGAAAGCTTAGACTTTAAGCTGTATTTTAATAAGGAATGTAGTATTGGGAGGATGCTAGGTTTTAGAGACGAAATTGTGGAACCTGCAACAAAAGTTGTAGCAAATGAGCTACCGAAAATAATCCCTTTTGAAAAAATTAAAGTGCATTTTAACTTAGCTGATGGTATGTTTGTAAAGGATTCTGACCACTTTCATCGAGAGACAAATATTATTGCTTGTTTTAAACCCAAGTTGGAAATGTGTGGTCACTTACAGTTTGGCAGTCCTATAATACACGAACCGAGTTATCCATTATTTTTCCCTGTGCACGATAAAGTTCAAAACCTGGAAGTAAGTGTAATGGATGAAAATGATGCTGCGATAGATTTTGGAGGAGCGTCGGTAACAGTTCTTTTAGAAATGTTTTAATGCAATTTTTTGCATTAAATATTGCAGTAAATAAAATGAATAAAATAGAAAGTTATCAGTGGCAGTCTTTTCCAGTAAATGAGAAGACTAGAAATAATTTAAACCTACCGAACAAAGATGTAGAAATAGACATCAAAGTTGGTGATGGTTGGTTTGACAACAATGCTTACTTGTATATGACCTATAACGTTACTCACGCAAATGGCTCAGACTATACTTCTTACGAAGGCAAATCGAATGTTAAACTAGTTGACAACTTTCCGACACAGTTATGGAGTGCAGTAATTGTTAAGAAAAGAGGTCACATAATCTACAGGTTAGAGCATTCAAGCATTTCGTCGACGGTTTTATACCACCTTACTTCTTCTCTCGACGATGACATTAGATTCGAGGGTAATTTCATTAACAATGGTAAGTTACGAAGAAAGGAAAACGAGGTGTTGTATCCGTTAAAAATGTTGGGTGGATTTTTTAAGGATTACAAAGAAATCATGTGGGAAGGTGACTTAACAGTAACGTTTGTGGGAAGCGCAAATGCTGGCGATGCCTTGTTTAGATGGTTTTCAAAAAATAATAGTGGTGCAGATATTGAAGGCTCTCGACCTGAGTTGGGTAAAGTAACCATTACAAATATGGAGATTCGAGTACCCATTGTTAAGTATGAGCCTAATTATGAACTAGAGCTAAGAGAAAAGATGCTAAAGGACCCAAAGATTCCGATTTCATTTTTTGATCTTCAGACGCAGGAAATAGCAGGAATTAGTGGTAAGAGAAACTTTGAACTAGATATTACCAATTACTACAACTCTATGGAGTTTGACATGCCTTATTTTGTATTTGTGGTGTTTCAGACCAACAGGAAAGGAAACCAAGATGCTGATTCATCAGTGTATGATCACGTTCATCTCCAAAACATTTATCTAAAGAATGGTAGAAATGAGATATTTCCTGAAGAACTGTGGAACATTGACCCTCCGGGTACTTGTTTGAAGGCATACAATGCATTTTCAGACTTTAAGAGAATAACTGAATTGAAAGATGACCATAAAATTAGTGCATACAGTTTCATTAACTCGTACCCTATTTACGTAATCAATATGAGTAGGAGAAAGAATGTTGTCACTGCTCAAAAAACAGCGATGAAGTTGTCAGCGACTTTTAATGCGCCTATTCCTGATAACACTTTGGCGTACATCATTATGTATGGCAAGAGAAATTTGACTTACGACCTTAAACATGGACTAATTACTGAAAACTTTTGATGGCGAAGTTTTAATTTTAATGGTTAATGAACCATTAAAATTTTTAATGCAAAAATCGTTGCTTTAGAGTACCTTTAAGCTGTCTACAAAATAATAGCTAGAGTACTGGTGTAAGTTAAGATAGACACAATCTTAAAACAGATTAAGATAATAAGATAAGTTAAGGTTAAAAGAGGCTATAACTGGTAAGATAAGTTAAGGTAAGGTTTCACCTTAAATAAGATTAATATAGGTAAAATAAGTTAAGGTAGACACAAACCACAATCTTATTTAAGATTAAGATAATTTTTTATGGTTAATAGGACCTTAAAAAAGTGTTGGTTAAGTATAGGAATAATTCTTGAAAAAATCTTCGATTACATTTTAAGGTTAAGAGTAACCATAATTTTTAACACTTTTTATTGAGACTCTGTATTTAAATAGAATGGATGATTCTCACCACACATTTAATACTTTTATAAGATTAAGTTTAATCATAAGCTTTCTCAACACTTTTCAATGCGTTTTAATCTTTTTTAAGATTAGTTTGAACCATATTTTACTCATATTTTTCAAGAAAACTTTGTGAATTTTTTATGGTTGATCTTAATGATAACTTTAGATTACGTTTTAAGATTACTTTGAACCATGAATTGTTTCACAATTCTCCAGAAATTTTTATGGTTAGTTTTCACCTTAACCAAGATTTACTTTTAGAAACCTCATTGGACAGGGTGTGGTTGGTTTTAATCTTAAATAAGATTTAAAAATAAAATGCGTTTAAGGTAAGATTTAAGGTTAAACACGATTACCCAACAGATAAGTAAAATAATTTTTTAAGGTTAAATGGGACCTTAAACGATAAATAACATTATGGTTGAATTTAACCTTAGAAGAGGGGGGTGTTCCCAAGTGACCCACATACTACTCATACTGATAGAAATAACCCTATTTTGGCTATGAACAGACTGTTGAATGTGTTCAAGAGCATATGCAACTGGTGCATTTAACATATTTATTGGGGACAACCGGAACATACATCGGACAACTGCACTAAGTATTATTATTGATATATCAGACACCTTAGCTTCAATGTCTCCTCTTATTAGAAGGTTTCCTTCAAGAGAAGAAGTGTGCCCTGTTATGGATGGCTGTAGGCAACTGGACAGATTTCCTGGTGATATTGGTGCTGTGGATTGTACCCACATCAGAATTCAGTCTTCTGGAGGATGAAATGCTGAACTTTTCTGCAACAGGAAATCTTATTTTTCATTAAATTTTCAAACAATCAGTCACCACAATTAGTTGATACGAGATATCGTGACTCAATAGCCTGACTCTGTGCATGATAGTACCATATTTTAAATCTGTGCTTGCAGAGCCCAATTTGAAAATGGAGAGATACCACAAGGACATTTATGCTTGTACATCTTATTTTTTAACGCCACTTTTAAAACCACAGAATGATGCAGAGCATCGATATAACCGATCACATATTAGAACAAGGAATACTGTGGAGAGAAAATATGGATTGTGGAAGTGAAGTTTTCCTATTCTACCAGCTAGAATAAAACGCAATCCCCAGAAAGCAATGTCAATAATTGTGAGTACAGCTGTTTTGCACAACATTGCTAGGAGCTCAAGCTGTGATGAGACACCTGAATATCTTGAAATTACCAGACTCCTAATCAGTTACGTGATGAGAGAGACCCCAACATTGAAGACAATGAACCTGTGCTTCCTGGACAGCAGATATATCGCGACAACACATTGCCAGGAAGAGCAGTTCGCTGCGCCATAATTTATGAATATTTCCAGTAAGGGAGCTATTAAATTTAGAAAGTGTTTTGATTAAAAAAATTACGATTATAGTTATGGAAAATATTTTAAAGTTTTCATGTTATTAAAGTATGTTATCTGTATATTTCTGTTGCCAGGTGAACATATGGTGCATGGCAAAATATGCAGTGTACAACAATGGCTTAAATGTAGTGATTTGTACGAAACATACAATAAATCATAATTTATGTAATTACGATTAATGATGGAAATTCTCCTGTTGTTGTTGTTGTGGTCTTCAGTCCATAGACTAGTTTGATGCAGCTCTCCATGCTATCCTATCCTGTGCAAGTCTCTTCATCTGAGAATACGTTTGGCAACCTACATCCTTTTGAATCTGCTTACTATATTCATCCCTCGGTCTCCCGGTACGATTTTTACCCCACACACTTCCTTCTAATGCTAAGTTGAGAATTCCTTGATATCTCAGAATGTGTCCAACCAATCTATCCCTTCTCTTAGTCAGGATATGCCGGAAACTCATTTTCTTTCTGATTTGGTTAAGCACCTCCACATTAGTTATGTGATCTACCCATCTAATTTTCATCATTCGTCTGTAGCACCATATTTCAAAAGCTTCTATCATCTTTTTATCTGAACTCCTTATCGTCCACATTTCACTCCCATACAATGTTACACTCCAGACAAATGCTTTCAGAAAGGACTTCCTAAAATTTAAATTAATATTGGATGTTAACAAGTTTTGCTTCTTTAGAAACACTTTTCTTCCCATAGCCATTCTGCATTTTATATCTTCTTTACTTCGGCCATCAGAAGTTATCTTGCTACCCAAATAACAAAATTCATCTACTACTTTTATTGTCTCATTACTTAATCTAATTCCTTCAGCATAGCCTGATTTTCTGACATTGCATTCCATTACCTTTGTTTTACTCTTGTTAATGTTCATCTTATATCTCCTTTTCATGACACTGCTCATTCCATTCAATTGCTCATCCAGATCTTTTGTGGTCTCTGACAGAATTACTATGTCATCAGCTAACCATAAACTTTTTATTTCTTCTCCCTGCACTTTAATGCCCTCTCCAAATTTCTCCTTCCATTCCTTCACTGCTTGCTTACTGTACAGATTGACAACATTGGGGAAAGGCTACAACCCTGTCTTACTCCCTTGCCAAACTCTGTGTCCCTTTCTTGCCCTTTGACTCTAATAACCGCTGTCTGGTTTTTGTATAGGTTGAATATAAATCTTCGCTCCCTATATTTTACTCCTGCTTACTTCAGAATTTGGAATAGTGTATTCCAGTCGACATTGTCAAAAGCTTTCTCCAAATCGATAAACACTAAAAACGTAGGTTTCCCTTTCCTTAGCCTATCTTCTAAGATAAATCGTAATGTGTGTATTGCCTCCTGTGTTCCTAAATTTCTCCTAAATCCAAACTGATCTTCCCTGAGGTCAGATTCCATCAATTTTTTCCATTCATCTGTAAATAATTTGTGTTAGTATTTTGCAACCATGACCTATTAAACTGATAGTTCTGTAATTTTCACACTTGTTTGCAACTGCTATCTTTGGAATTGGTATTACAATATTCTTCTTGAAGTAGGAGGGTATTTTCCCTGTCTCATACATCTTCTATACCAGGTGGTACAATTTTTTCACGAATGGCTCTCCTAATGAAATCAGCAGTTCAGACGGAATATCATCTACTCCAGGGGCTTTTTTCGACTCAAATCCTTCAGCACTCTGTCAAATTCTTCTTGCAGTACCATATCTCCTATCTCATCTTCCTCCACATTGTCTTCCATTTCTAGAATACTGCTTTCAAGTTATTTTCCTTTGTATAGGACTTCTATATCTTCCTTCCACAGTTCAGCTTTCCTATTGTTGCTTAGTACTGGTTTTCCGTCTGAGTTCTTTATATTAATACAGCTGCTTTTCTTGTCTCCAAATATCTCTTTTATTTTCCAGTAGGCAGTATCTATCTTTCCCCTAGTTATGCATTCTTCTATGGTTCTGCATTTGTCCTCTAGCCATTCCTGCTTAGCTAGTCTGCAGTTCCTGTCAATCTCATTTTTCAGACATTTGTACTCCCTTTTTCCTGTTTCACTTGCTGAATTTTTTATGTTTTCTCCTCTCATCAATTAAGTTCAGTATATCCTGTGTTATCCAGGGATTTCTATTAGGCCTTATCCTGTGGCCTTTGGTATCCTATATCTCAGAGCTACCCATTTTCTTCTACTGTATTACTTTCCCCCGTTTCAGCCAATCCTTGCCTAATGCTCCCTCTGAAACTCTCAACCACCTCTGGTTCCTTCAATTTGTCCAGGTTCCATCTCCTAACCTTTCTACCTTCCTGCAGTCTCTTAAGTTTTAATCTGCAATTCATAACGAATAAGTTATGGTCAGAGTCTATATCTGCCCCTGGGTATGTCTTACAGTTTAAAACCTGGTTCCTAAATCTATTCCTCACCATTATAAAGTCTATCTGGTATCTTCCAGTGTCTCCTGGTCTCTTACACGTATACAGCCTTCTTACATGATGTTTGAACCAAGTTTTGGTGATCATTAAATTGTGCTCTGTGCAAAATTCTACCAAGTGATCTCTTTCATTCCTTTTTCCCAATTTATATTCACCTACTACATTTCCTTCTGTGGAAATTCTCCTAAGAGATGATAAATTATTTATTCAGGTGAAGAAGGAACTGTGTTCCAAAAGCTTGTCCTTTTTGTCCCTTTTTTTATTTTTTATTTTTATTTTATTTTATTTTTTTTTTTATTTTTTTTTTTTTTTTTTTTTTTTTAATGTCACTATCAGCACAAAGGTAAGTACTGGCCAGCCAGTCTATCTCGTTTCAAAAAAGAATTTATGTAATTACATAAAACTGTCTTAGGGTGTTCATTTACTAATCACTTATCTCTATTTGCAATATGACTGAATTTGATGTAACTGTCTGCTGCTATTATTCTCTCTGCAAAATTGTTGATGTAATGGCATAACAAAATTGTGCAAAGACTGAATTAGCTATTGAATAGCCAGTAACTTCTAAAAAGCTTATAAAGTGAAGTTGCTACAATAGATACAGGACTTTTACAAATAGTGCCTAAGACTTTAGCCATCAGTGCAAGAGTTGTAATTAGCTAATGGGTGTGCTAAATAACAAAGGGGGACTGTAATGTTAGCATACAGCATATGCAGGTCACTGTTTACACACAGTTTTTCACACACCTATGGTCACATTTGCAGAAAAATTTCCTGTTTGTTGCACAGGGACACAGGAAAATCCGTCACTACAACTATGTTGTGATAAAAGTTATGGGTTACTGTTGTAAACAATTGCATATGCTGAGTTTTGATAGGAAAGCAGCTGGATGGTGATCAAAGTAAGCTTTATGATTTCATCACTTACATCACATACCAAAACCTTAGCCTTGACCCTATTTATATTTAAAAACAGAAAATAGTATTCATGTGACTAGTGTATTCAACTGCAATTGCACACTTTCATTGCCTGCTTTTCATTTTGGCTCAGCCATCAGTTTTCTTATTTTCAATTGTGGAAGCATTAGCTCTGCCTAATTCTAATAGAATATTTACTTTGAAATTGTAACAATTCATAGTCCTCTTCTCCATATCTGCAAAACTGCAATTGTATACAGATTACAGTATTTACAATCTTGAAGATACAAATCACATGGCACTGTCGTTATTCACCAAAGATAGTCAAGAATACACATGTAGGTAGGCACAACTAACACCTTTGCAACAATAGTTCAATTCATGGATTCAGTATTAGAAATAACTTGCATAAAGATTTAAAGTCACTCATTTGGTCCAGAAATGTGCACTATTTAGCAGTCACATTTTCAATAACATGCAAGCTGCCATAGAAAGTTGAGATGTTACCGTGTAACTCAGAGTATGCCTCGGCTATCACATATTTCGTTTCTGGCTGCTTTGCAGGTTCTTATTAGATGTAAATTATTAAATGTAACTCCTGCTATATGAGTCCAGCTATGCTATGTCTATAAGGAGTTCAAAGTAATTTTTTCATATATTTCATCAAACTTCAACTCCTGAAGTGCCTTCCAGTTAAAGAGATACTTTAAATTCCTTTAAATGATATCAACAAATTTTTATGGTAAAGAAGAGATTTTACTTTAAATTCCTTTAAATGATTTCAACCGATTTTAGAAGAGATTTTATTCAAAATCTCAATACATCTGACTTACAACTGTCATACCGTACAAGATGAATGATCAATTCTGTTACAAGACAAAAGATAGATACATTGACATTTTTACTTAAATATTACTTACCTTCCATGGACTTGGTGCTCCTTGCTGATATATACTTCTTCATGACTGTCACCCAATGTGGTAAAACAGTCAAGAACCTGTACAAACAGAGGTCTTGGGACTGTAACTATCTCCATGAACTGCTAAACCCCACAAGAAAAATTAATTTGATATCTTGGGTTGAATGTAGGACATATAGTGTAATCTGATACACTACGTACCCCCAACTCATACACAAGATATCAAATTTATCACATTTCCCCCTCAATTGTTTTAGATCTTAGCTTTCACTTCAAGAAATTACAAGTGGATTGAGCACAAATAGTATTTATTTTGATTACCTAATTTTTCAATGTGGAATGTCAGGAGAACTTCTGTCTCAGGGGTAAGTATAAATTAACCTTTTAAAGTCAAGTTAATTTCTGTTTCTTCACACTGATATCTGAATATCACAATTAAACCAACAAGGTCTAGGAGGAGTGCACTTTAGTTGAGCCAATGAATTGATTTATTATAATAGTGGAAAGTCCAGGTTGGAATTAATAATATAGTAGGACAGTTTACAACTCACCGCAAAGATGCACGATCTGTGACAGGCATCTACAAAAGACACACACATACAACACTTTCATCTATCAGACATGGTCCTCTTCAGAAAATAGAACACTCACACAGGCACACAACACAGTCACACAACCATCACCTCCAGCTGCCGCACTTTGAATCACACTCTGCGGCGAGTAAATCGGGGACAGGAAGAGAGGGGATAGGAAGGTTACATCATGGTGGTGGGGATGGGTTAGATGGAAATAATGAGATGCAGCTTAGGAATGGATTGGGGAGACGGGTGAGGGGAGAAAAATAAAATAAATAAATATACATTAAAAAGGAAATAAAGGATATGATCCTTGTGGCAGTGAGCTGGGTTTCAGGGTGGCATAAGGATGAACTAGGATGTGGAGGTTGGGAGGGCAACGGAACACCACTTTAGGACCCAGTACTACCCTGGACTCGAACAACTAAATTGCATCCTTCGCCAAGGTTTTGATTTTTTATCCTCGGCCCATAAATGAGAGACATCCTGCCACAGATCCTTCCCACCCCTCCTAAAGTGGTGTTCCATCGCCCTCCCAACCTCCACAACATCCTAGTTCATCCTTATGCCACCCCGAAACCCAGCTCACTGCCACAGGGATCATATCCTTGTGGAAGACCCCGCTGCAAGACCTGTCCAATCCACCCAGGAAGGTTACGTCATGTTGGTGGGTATGGGTTAGATGGGAATAACGAGATGCAGCTTAGGAATGGAGTGGGGAGTCAGGTGAGGGGAGAAAAATAAAATAAAATAAACAAAATAAATATACATTAAAAAAATAAATAAATAAAATAAAATAAGTGCACACTGCAAGTACACAAGACCGCATGCACACACACACACACACACACACACACACACACACACACACACAACACAAACACAAACACACAATCGCACATTCAAGCACCACTCAAAATAGGTGAGGTTTGGTATAGAGAGGTAGGAACTGTAAGGTACAGCGAAAAAAAGGGAAGTTATCGTAGGTTGAGGACTGGATGATTTCGGGATCGGAGAATGTGTTGTAGGGATAACTCCCATCTCTGCAGTTCAGAAAAGGTGGTGGTGGATGGGAGGATCCAGGTGGCCCAGGTTGTGAAGCAGCCATTGAAATAAAGCATGTGCTACGCTGCATGCTGTGCCACAGGGTGGTCCATCTCGTTTTTGGCCACAGTTTGGCGGTGGCCATTCATCCTAATGGATAGCTGGTTGGTGGTCATCCCAATATAGAAAGCTGCACAGTGATTGCAGCACAGTTAGTAAATTACATGGCTGCTTTCACAGGTAGGCTGGCCTCTGATAGGGTAGGATAAGCCTGTGACAGGACTGGAATAGGAAGTGGTGGGTGGGTGGACTGGACAGGTCTTGCACTTTAGGAGGGTTGGGAAGGATCTGGTGCAGGATGTCTCTCATTTCTGGGCACGAGGATAGAAAATCAAAACCTTGGCAAAGGATGCAATTCAGTCGTTCGAGTCCAGGGTAGTAATGGGCGCTAAAGCGGTGTTCCGTTGCCCTACCAACCTCCAAAATATCCTAGCTCATCTTTATGCCACCCTGAAACCCAGCTCACTGCCACAAGGATCATATTGCTGTGAGAGACCACGAACCTGACTACCGGCATGGCGCAGGGGATAGCGCCACGGATTGCGATGCTGAAGGTTGCCGGTACAATCCCGCCCACCGGCAAACATTTATTCCTTTGTAATTAACAATTCCAGAATGTTCTACATCTTTCTTATGTTCACTTGTAAATTCTACTTTTTTCTTATGTTAGCTGCTCTTTTAATTTCTGGTAAAATCTGTCTGTGTGTAAATAGCAGAGCACTCTCCATGAGAGGCAGTCAGTGCTGCTTGTATGTTGAGTTCGTAATAAATGTGCTTTGAGTATAAGTGCTGTGTTCAGTTGCCTTCGAAGTCAAGTCTGCTCCCATTTCAACACGACATTGTGTGGTGGAGGCGCCGGGTACCCTGTGCAACAGCTGCATCACCGTGGCTCCAATTAGGCAACAAAAGCCGTCGCTTACACGGACTAGAACTGGAATACAAGGGATATACCGAGTACGTCCTTCCGAAAGTCCGTATCATCAGAAGAACCATGGACACGAAATCAACGGTAGGCCAGCTGCACATCAGACACCCGTCAGTGTTCTCTGGAGACGCTGGACAGGATCCCAATAAATGCCTAAAAGGATTCGACCGAGTCACCAAGTACAACAGGTGGGATTATACAATGTGCTTGACCAACGTTTATTTCTACCTGCTCGGAACAGACAAGCAATGGTTCGAGAACAACGAAGATAAACTGAATGACTGGGAAATGTTCCAGGCAGAACTTAAGAAGACGTTTGGAGACCTACAGCGACAAATCCGCTCGGCGGAAGAACAACTGAAGAACTGGGCTCAACAACATGGTGAGCCGACACAGTCTTACATACAGAAAGTTTTGGCCCTGTGTAACACTGTCAATCCTAACATGACTGAGGCCGACAAAATCACGCACCTGATGAAGGGTATAGCAGAAGACATGTACCAAGCCCTTCTGATAAAAGACGTCGCTACGACAGAAGATTTCATCAAGTGGTGCCAGCGTATTGATGAGATGCAACAAAGGAGAGTTGGACGCAAGAAGTATGACCGACTCCCCAATGTAGTCCCTATGGCTGTTGTGGAAGACCAGCATGACTTCGCTTCTGTCATACGACAAATTGTGAGAGAAGAATTACAACAGTGCATGGCAGCCGGGACTATTAAACCAAGTGAGCATCAGATTATGGCCATGGATGTAAGTCACAAGGTAGCCGACGCCGCTGAGGAAGAGGTATTTCAGACATTAGCTCCTGTCTGCCCCGCCAATCACACCCGACATGAAGAATGGCGTCACCCTGCTATGACATACGCTGCAGCCGCCAAACGGCAGCGTATGAACTGGCCGACGCAGCCACAACCAACTTCCCCAGCAACAATCACACCCCGTAGAAGAACAGACGTTTGGAGGACAGAAGACAACACACTACTGTGTTTCCACTGTGGGCGCCCTGGACATGTCGTACACTACTGCAGAGAGAGGAGGTGAGTATTCGACGATTATTTTGCCGCAAGACGTCAGCCATCAGAGCAGTTCTATCCCAGGCAATCACCTGCTGATGAGTTTATTCGACCTATGGGAAGAAGCCCATCACCGTACCCCAGACAAGGTCGCTCCCCGATGCTCCGCAGCCGTTCACCGTCGCCGTACAGAGGTACCAGCCACTCCCCTAGCTGCCGCACCCAGGAAAACTAAGCGAAGCGACTATCTACTGAGGTGAGGCCGCCACAGATGAAAATCCTCCATGGACGACAGTCGCTAAGATGTCGGGAAATCTCATCGACGTCATAATCGACAGCCAACCTGTCCGGGCACTTGTTGATTCAGAAGCGTCTTTTTCTGTACTGTCGGATAATTACTGCCACACACTGAAGAAGAATATTTTCTGTAATATGGGGGCAACTGTACTGAAGGTCGCGAATGGAAAGTACGTTCATCCAGCAGGAACTTGTATCGCAAGAATAACCATCAACAACAGGACCCAGCCGTTTGAATTTGTCGTGTTAACAGAATGTAGTCACAATGTCATCCTCGGATGGGACTTCCTTCAGGCATCCCAAGCTATCATTGACTGTGGATGATCTGAGCTGCAAATTGAAGAAGTTGTTCCGCCGGATACACGTAATACAGAATTTTCTGGGAAGTTGTTCATCGTTGACAATGTGGCGATACCGCCATTGACAATGAGAAGAGTGGCAGTCACAAACACAGATGACCGGTTAAACTGTGAAGTTCTTTTTGATAGTAAAAAGTTTATCAGCCTCACAAAAGAAATTCACATACCAGCGCCTATCATAAGCATTACAGGTGGTCAAGGAGAGATTTGGATCACAAATTGTCACTAGCAGTCACAACAGAATATGTATCGGGGCAGCTGAACCAATCCAGGATGGTGAGCTCAACGTCGTCAATGAAGACCTATGCCCTGCTGTTAGTACAGACAACACGCTGGAGGAAACAAACGTGGAACTGCCAATAGGGCCTGGACTGACCAAGGAACAATGCCAGTGGGTGTTAGCTATACTATTTATTCGGCAAACTATTCACCGTCGTGACAGACCACCATTCTTTGTGTTGGCTGACTAGCTTGAAGGATCCATCAGGTCCACTAGCAAGAAGGGCACTAAGACTCCAAGAGTACGATGTCACAGTGGTATTCAAGAACGGGCGCAAACACAAGGATGGCGACTGCATTTTGAGGAATCCATTAGTAGAACACAACAGCATTAATGCAATTTCAGCCCTCACTGAATTAGATGACGTTACAGCTGAACAGGGAGAAGATCCAGCACTATTAAAAACGATAGAGGCCTTGGAGAAAGGAGAACCGACCAATGGAGAGTTCCAACTTATAAACGGAACATTGTATAAGAGCAACTATGATCCACTGGGCCCCAAATGGCTACTGGTTGTTCCAGCTCATCTCCAGCCAGTTATTCTCAAATATTTCCACGATGCTCCAATATCCGGTCATTTGGGATTTGTGAAGACCCTAGACAGAATCAGATGCAGGTATCTGTCAAGCACTATGTGAGTCACTGTAAAGAGTGCCAGCGACAGAAGCATGTGCCGCAATTACCTCCAGGGCATCTTGTACCGATTCTGCTGGCAGCAGCTCCATTCCACCAATTTGGGAGCGATCTTTTAGGGAGGTTCCCAAAGTCGACAACCGGTAACCATTGGATAATAGTCTGCACTGACTACCTCACACGCTACGCTGTCACCAAACCTGTGCCGACTGCAGAAGCTCCAGAGATCGCAAAATTCCTTGAAGAAGGCATTATTTCGAAGCATGGAGCACCACGTGTCATGATATCTGATCGTGGAAAAGTATTCCAGTCAAAACTAATATCAGAGGTAATGTCACGGTGCGACATTGTCCACAGAATGACAACTGAATACAATCCTCAGACAAATGGTTTTACGGAACGTTTTAACAAGACGTTAGCCGACATGCTGTCGACGTATGTCGATTTTGAGCAGAAGGATTGGGATACAATTCTGCCATTCGTGACATTTGCTTTCAATACTGAAAGACAAGACACCACAGGCTTCACTCCGTTTTTCCTGCTCCGTGGCCATGAAGCTGAGACGTCAATGGATACACTGTTCCCGTTCCAACTGGATGACACTCAGGATGACATAGTTAAACAGCTCATCCATCACCAGGGTCGAAGAAGCAAGACAGCTGGCTCGCGTACGGACACTGGATGTCCAGGTGAAGGACTGTCAACGGTATAACAACAAGCACTGTCATTTTGTGTACAGCCCAGGAGATCTGGTATGGATTTCTACCCCTATACGGAAGGTTGGACTCTCAGAAAAGTTATTGAAGCGATACTTTGGTCCGTATTGTGTCATACTCTGCCTGTCAGACATCACATACGAAGTTGAGGATTATGAGCCGTCATCGAAACGTCAAAAACGAAGAGACATTGTTCACGTCCTGCACATGAAGCCTTACTATGATCCTGAAGAGCAGGCAGACGACAATGGCTTCTTGTTCAAGGACTCTAAGGACGGTAATGTTCCTGATGAAGCCACAACAGGAACGTCTGTCGTCGATAATCGTGGAGAAGGGAAGGATTCTCTACTGTCATACAGAAGACCCATAACATGGTCAAGATCCATGACATTGCAGCTGGCTCCACAGGGATCATAACAGCGGGTCACTGTTTCTCCAGGAGAGGGAGCAATGCCTTCACAATGGCTTCTTGTTCAAGGACTCTAAGGACGGTAATGTTCCTGATGAAGCCACAACAGGAACGTCTGTCGTCGATAATCGTGGAGAAGGGAAGGATTCTCTACTGTCATACAGAGGACCCATAACATGGTCAAGATCCATGACATTGCAGCTGGCTCCACAGGGATCATAACAGCGGGTCACTGTTTCTCCAGGAGAGGGAGCAATGCCGCGAGAGACCACGAACACTGACTACCGGCGTGGCACAGGGGATAGCATCACGGATTGCGGTGGTGAAGGTCGCCGGTTCAATCCTGCCCACTGGCAAAAATTTATTCCTTTGTAATTAACAATTCCAGAATGTTCTACATCTTTCTTATGTTCACTTGTAAATTCTACTTTTTTCTTATGTTAGCTGCTCTTTTAATTTCTGGTAAAATCTGTCTGTGTATAAATAGCAAAGCACTCTGCATGAGAGGCAGTCAGTGCTGCGTGTATGTTGAGTTCATAATAAACGTGCTTTGAGTATAAGTGCTGTGTTCAGTTGCCTTTGAAGTCAAGCCTGCTCCCATTTCAACGCGACAATATCCTTTATTTATTTTTTAATGTATATTTATTTATTTTATTTTTCTCCCCTCACCCATCTCCCCACTCCATTCCTAAGCTGCATCTCATTATTGCCATCTAACCCATCCCCACCACTATGACTTAACCTTCCTATCCCCTCTCCTCTCCCGTCCCGTCCCCGATTTACTCATCGCAGAGTGTGATTCAAAGTGCGGCAGCTGGAGGGGATGGTTGTGTGACTGTGTTGTGTGATCGCGTGAGTGTTCTATTTTCTGAAGAAGGCCATGTCTGATAGCTAAAAGTGTTGTATGTGTGTGTCTTTTGTATGTGCCTGTCACAGCAAATTGATTTATTACCTAAATATGGAATATTTTAAGGAGATACCTGATGGGGAACTTCAGGGGATAGACATAGGAGTAGATGGAAGGTATTTTATTTATTAGTCCACTGTTATGGTCTTCAGTCTGGAGACTGGTTTGATGCAGCTCTCCAGTTTCCTAGCATGCAGCTCACTTCACTACGTCGCACTCACTTTAAACCACCTGAAACTTGCCTGGATTTGACCACCTGGAGTCATCAACACTATCTGAGTAGCAGCAACCCATCTCTTCAATTCCATGTACAGGCATCCACACTAAGTACTCCTTGTCAACCAAACCACATCCTGACAAACATCAAACAAGTGATCCAAATCAGTAGTTGTCTGTGACTGACACCATGCTTTCCAGAGTTCAGGCTACTTCAACCCACCCTGGTTTACTATGTGTCCACTGAACCATCTCAAATGAAACTTCATAAAACACAGAAGAGCAAAATTTCCAAACAAATGTAAATTCTAACTTCTTGATATAATTACTACTAGAACAAATAACTTCCACAGACTTTAAATTCAAACAAGTTTATCCCAAACGGCACACAAAACTCAACACATTAACAGACCATAATAGTTAAATCATTACTTGTATTATTATTTCAATTACTCATTTCTTCATATGAAATCAAACATTTTTGCCAAGCTCAACTGGCATCACCCCTACGCACCTGCCTAAAATTGCAGTGCAAATTTACTTAGCATACTGATCCGATTCTCCCACACAACAAGCTTTTGCGTTACATCCCACAACAATTACATGTACAATAGAATGTGCATATCACCAATCTATTACCAAACCCATCTCTGTAATTCTGATAACTGCTTTTACCCCACTTGTATAATAATCCCCTCCAAAATGGCCTATAAGTACCTAGATATACTAATAATAATGAATAAGCTATACACAATATATTTTTAACACTTAATATCACTCAAACTCAAAACATTTATATTTATCCAATTATTCCTTCACCTGCCCACATATAACTTTAGTTCAGTTACAGTTTGGAGACCCAATATTTTCTTTCTATTAGGGTATGCCAACCTATATGCATTAGGGTGTGGACACCCAACAATCTCGAATGGCCCGTGGTAGAGTTCAAACAGTTTTTGAGTCTCCCCATTAATGTTGCTTGACTTCTCTTTAGTCTCTTTGGCCAATTTTGAGAGTGGTCATTTTGTATTTCCCATCATGCCTCTTCTTTCTTTCTATACCTTTCTTAATCATCTGCTCCAAGACCCTTGCATTTCTTTCCTGCTTTCCACTCCATCATTTTTTAAATTTTTTTTCTAACTGCTTTCTTGTCTTATTGCAATATTGAAAGATTTTACCCTAATTACATTATTCGGCAGCATATTCAATGAGTATTCAAAATCCACTACCTCGCCTGGCCTATATGAAAACACTTTTCTATATTTATGCAATAGTTTACTTAGTTGTAGCCTCTGCTGCTCTGGTAAGTGTTCCATTTCTTTGATCTTGTTGCCTATCTGTTCATCTGTAATAGATTCCTCATTCTTTTCAATTTCCTTCTGCAAGTGTGCCACCACATTTTCTACATTTAAATCTTGCTTAAACTTTATTTTCTTTCTGTATCCTCCAGCATCAAAATCCATAACCCTATCCTTAATGTCAATTTTACAATCATACTTATACAGAAAATCAACACACAAAATTATGTCCATTGACAATTCTGATATGATGAAACACTGAAAAGCATCTATTTATTAAAAATTCATCTATTAGTTCCCTATTTCTTATTCGTTGCCAAAAAGATTCTGACACAGCTGATACATTTGACCCAGTATCCAACAGGGCTTCACCTTCAACATTTCCCACCATTACCATGAGAATTGGTTGTACCTTCTGTATTTTTGCCACTTTTAGCTCAGTTTTCTCCATTAAATCAGACTCAATATCCTCTCTATTCTCTTTGTCCATCATACACACATTTATACACTTACTTGTACCCTCCAATTCTGTGTCGTCCTTAACTAAATCAAATATTTCACCCTTACCAGTCAGTTTCTCTATCTTTCTAGCAACTTTGCATTTTATCAACTCCCATTTCTCTGATACCAACATCTGATATAATTTTGCACATGACATCCAATCATTTACATTCTATTCATTTTCATCCTTCTCCATCCAGGCACTGTTAATTTCATCATTTTTTAAGAGCATACAACTACCATTTTCCATGACTAGAAATGTTTTTACTTCATTAGTTAAGCACTTTTTGCCATAGTCAACATTTTCCTCACAACATACCTCTTTCAATTCATTGTTATAACTGTTATCTACCACTGCCACTGGTGCAGGTAGAATGTTCACTGTATTCACATCTAGTACATCAAAGTTACTTACAATAGCATGTGCCCCTTCTTTCATTTACTAAGGAACTATTATCTTTTCCTGTATTAGCACTGACATCTTTACTTGCTGTGCAACTAAGATACTCGTCTCCAACTTCCTGTCTTTGCCCCATAGCAACTTCCAGTACAACCAAACCAATGCTATGCTATTCTCATCCCTACGATTCTCCTCATTTCTATCAAATAACTCATTTCTACAATAAAATTCCTTGTTGTATACATCATTCTCATCTGCCTGTTCTTTACTTCTATTTCTAAGATCCATAAAACCTTCCTACATATCAGTGTTACCCAATAGAGCATCCATTTGGCAGATAGACAACTCTCTCCTTTCCCTATCAACCTCCTTATCGCATCCTTGCATGGTCCTATTCATAGTATAGTCTCTAGCCTCCCTACGGACCTTAGGTGAGGCTTCGCCTAGTTTTCCATCCTCCTCCTTTGAGCTTCCTGTCTGCGATCATTGTCGTTTCCTCTTGGTAGATTGTTATTTGCACCTCCTCCATGAATTCTTTCTCCCTTGTTCCTCCAGTCTTTATCACTATCAGTCTGACCAGTCCTATTATTTCCCCACTTATTCCCATTCCATAAGTTTTTTCACTATTCTGCATTCTGTCTTCTTTATGTTATACCCATTTTAGTTTATAACATAGTGCCCTGTCCATGTTTTCCACAAAATTAAAAAAATAATAAATAAATAAAAAATTTCCCATTGAATCACTAGGGCTGTGTATTAGGTCCCTGGAAGCCTTTGTTTTAAAGTTGAAATCTCTGTCAGAACCCCCAGTGGTCTAGATAAATGTACTAGTTTTGCTCAGTTCCCTTATAAAGAATTCCTTCATCATTTCACTGCCACTCTGGTAATTTGGCTCATTTAGAAAAATCGTTCTGCAATCTTAGTTGCTTGGCCTGTCCCCAATATTTATTCAGGAACATTAGCTCAAACTTGTTATAATCTGAAAATTGACCAGACTGCTTATTAGCCCAAGTCTGAGCTGGCCCCTTCAGCTGTCTCTTCACAAACTGTATTTTTGCTTCATCACTTATTCCAGCTATGAAGCTATCTGTGCATGTGGCCAAGAAGTCCACAGCATGGTACCTATTTTCTCCACTAAATAGCTTTACATTTCCAATTCCCATTGGCAAACTTATCATCATACCTGCCTGTCCAATAGCTACATTAATGATATTCTTTTGCAAACTACTCATTTTCCCCTCAATTATCTGTACTTCCCCTTTTAATTTTTCGTTATTAATGTTGGGGGTATCACAGGAGTAGGACTGATAATGAATAAGAAAATAGGAATGTGGGTAAACTACTAGAAGCAGCACAGTGATCGCATTATCATTGTCAAGATAGATATGAAGCCAACACCGACAACAGGAGTACAGGTTTATATGCCAACTACCTCTGCCGATGATGAGGAGATCGAAGAAATATATGAGGAGCTAAAGGAAATTATTCAGACAGTTAACGGAGAGGAAAACTTAATTATGATGGGAGACTGGAATTCAGTAGTAGGAAAAGGAAGAGAAGGAAAAATAGTAGGTGAATATGGACTGGGCAGAAGGAATGAAAGAGGAAGTCGCCTGGTAGAATTTTGCACGGAACATGATTTAATTGTAACAAACACGTGGTTTAAGAATCACAAAAGAGGGTTGTATACTTGGAAAGGACCAGGAGACACTGGAAGGTATCAGATAGATTTTATAATGGTAAAACATAGATTCCGAAACCAGGTTATAAACTGCAAGACATACCCAGGGGCATATATAGACTCTGACCATAACTTGTTAGTCATGAACTGTAGGCTGAAACTGAAAAAACTGCAGAAAGGTAGAAAAATAAGGAGATGGAACCTAGATAAATTTAAGGAATATGAAGTTCTGGTGAATTTCAGAGGCAGATTTAGGCAACAATTGACAGAAACAGGGTGAAATAAAACAGTAGAAGAGGAATGGGTAGCATTGAGAGATGAAATAGTGAAGGCAGCAGAGGACAAAATAGGTAGAAAGGCAAGACCTACAAAAACTCCTTGGATAACACAGAAAATACTAAGTATAATTGATGAAAGGAGAAAATATAAAAATGCAGTAAATGAAACAGGCAAAATGGAGTACAGACGACTAATAAATGAGATTGATAGGAAGTGCAAAATGGCTAAGCAGGAGTGGCTAGAAGCCAAATGCAAATCTGTAGAAGAATGTATAAGAAGGGAAAATTAGATACCGCCTACAGGAAAATAAAAGAGACATTTGGGGACAAGAAAAGCAATTCTATGAATATCAAGAACTCAGATGGGAAACCAGTTCTCAGCAAAGAAGGGGAAGTTGAAAGGTGGAAAGAGTACATAGAGCAGCTCTATAAAGGAAATGAACTTAGACGATATTGTAGGAAGGAAAGAGGAAGTAGATCAAGATGAAATAGGAGATACTATACTGAGAGATGAATTTGACAGAGCCCTGAAAGACCTAGGCAGGAACAAGGCCGCAGGAGTAGATGACATACTGTCAGAGCTACTAAAGTCTCTGGGAGAGCCAGCCATACCAAAACTATTTGAACTGGTGTGTAGGATGTATGAGACAGGCGAAATACCCTCAGACTTTAAGAAAAATGTAATAATCCCCATTCCAAAGAAATCAGGCGCAGAGAGGGGTGAAAATTACAGAACCATCAGTTTGATAAGTCATGGTTGCAAAATTTTAACACGAATTGTCTACAGGAGAATGGAAAACCTGGTAGAAGCTGACCTCGGGGGAGATCAGTTTGGATTCAGGAGGAAAGTAGGAACCCGGGAGGCAATACTTACCTTACGTCTTATCTTAGAAGATAGATTAAGGAAAGGCAAACTTACATTGTTAGCTTTTGTAGATTTGGAGAAAGCATTTGGCAGTGTTGACTGGACTACACTCTTTCAAATTCTGAAGTCGGCAAGGGTAAAATAAAGGGAAAGGAGAGTTATTTACAACTTGTACAAAAGCCAGACTGCAGGTATTAGACTCGAAGGGCATGAAAGGGAAGCATCAGTTGGGAAGGGAGTAAGACAGGGTTGTAACCTTTCTCCGATGTTATTCAATTTGTACACTGAGCAGGCGGTGAAGGAAAGCAAGGAAAATTTTGGAATAGGGATTAAAGTTCAGGGGGAAGAAATAAAAACATTGCGTTTTGCTGATGACATTGTAATTCTGTCAGAGACAGCGAACGACCTGGAAGAGCAGTTGAATGGAATGGACAGTGTGTTGAAGAGAGCGTATAAAATGAACATTAACAAGAGCAAAACAAAAATAATGGAATGCAGTCTTAGAAAATCAGGCGATGCTGAAGGAATTGGATTAGGTAACGAAACAATGAAGGTGTTAGGTGAGTTTTGTTACTTGGATAGTAAAATAACATGCAATGGTCACAGTACAGAGGATATAAAATTCAGAATGGTAATGGGAAGAAAAGTATTTTTGAAAAAGAGAAATTTGCTAACATCGAATATTAATTTAAGAGTAAGGAAGTCTTTTCTGAAGGCATTTGTGTGGAGTGTTGCCTTGTACGGGAGTGAAACGGACGATAAACAGTGCGGACAGGAAGAGAATAGAGGCTATTGAAATGTGATGCTACAGAAGAATGCTGAAGATTAGGTGGGTAGATCACATAACTAATGAAGAGGTACTGAACAGAATTGGCAAGAAAAGGAATTTTTGGCATACCCTGACTATAAGAAGGGATCGCTTGGTAGGACACATTTTTAGACACTGAGGAATCGTAAATTTAGCATTGGAAGGAAGTGTGTGGGGTAAAAATTGCAGAGGGAGGCCAAGAGACGCGTATAGTAAGCAGATTCAAGTGGATGTGGGTTGCTGTTCTTATGAGGAGATGAAAAGGCTTGCTCAGGATAGAGTAGGGTGGAGAGCTGCATCAAACCGGTCTCCGGACTGAAGACCAAAACAACAACAATGTTAAGAAGAGATTCAAAGTTAGCATTTGTTTGGTATTCTAGTTTCTTACATTGCCTCTCCTGTGCTTCAATCTCCCCAACAAGCTGAGATTCTACAGCCTCCATCCTGGTTCCCAACTGCCTCTCTACCTCGTTCATGTAATTACTAACCCCTTTTACATTTCTGCATTTCCATTTTATTTTCGATTTCACCAAATCGGTCTTCTAACACATCTAATCTTGCATTTACATTGCTTAATCCTCCCCCTCCCCCCAAGTTCAGTTTTTAACTTTGTGACCTCTGACTTTATGTATTCACTAATTTCAGTCTTGAAATCATTAAATTTTGAATCAAATGTTTGTATCAACTTGTCACTTAGTACTTTTAATAATTGCGTTAATTCACTACCCGGAAACCAACCTATTTCTTTTCCCACAGTAAGACTACTCACTTTGCTTACAACTTCTATTTCATCAATCAAAACTTTCTCTACCTCATCTGCCATGGCAGACAATTAGCAATCTAGCTATAATATTTAACTTATGTTGCTGCTGCAATGATGCCTGTGGTGCCGGTGTTGGCACAGTGAGTAAAACGGCGTCAGCATAGTGATGAAACGGCGTCAGTGCGGTGAGAAGTCGGCGTTGGCTCGGCGATGAAACGGTGTCGGTGCGGTAAGAAGTCGTTGTTGGCGCGGCGATGAAACGGTGTCGGTGCGGTGAGAAGTCGGTGTTGGCGCGGCGATGAAATGGCGTCCATGCAGTGAGATGGCGTCGGCGCTACAAGAAGATGCCCAGCGTCAAGACAGTGGCGTTGGTGCAGCGAGGAGATGCCTGGCAATGTTTTTCAGGCTTGCCCTGATATGCTGCAAGGTGGTATATAGCTGCAGCGTGTGGTGGCAGCAGCAGGAACAATGCAGCCCTGCTTGAGTTGCGGACATGCGGTGTTTAGAATTGTCGTTTTCATATAACAAGCGGTACAATGAATTTTGCTGGCACTTATAGCCTACACCAACTGTTCACACTGCCAGAATTATCACTTATAGCTCTGAGCCCCCTCACTGATTTCACAGGCCTAAAAGTGTTTTGTGATATCTCATGCTGCAAAGCATTTAACAGAAAGGTAGCCTAGTTCAATCTAGGACAAGCCTACCCAATTGCAACATGCCGAGCAGGAGCTTCAACTTGTTTTGCTTATGGCTACTAACCCAACTAACGGCATGTGAACAACCAAAATAAGAATACTAATGGCTCGCCTATTCAAGGGGGTGGTTGCTCACATTGCTTCTCTGCCCATTGATTTATTAGCCTATGAGTTTCAGTGAAAATGAAATACGCAGCACTACAAATACAAATGTTCACAGTTATTACAGTTCTGAGATCGGTTCAAGAAGCGGCAAGACATGTTTTATGATCATACTTTGTGGTATTGATGCAATTTGGTGTGTTTCATGCATCAAAACAAGGGACTTTGATTTATCCGAGATTTTCATTATCCATTTTAAATACTTTTCACCCCCTTCCAGACCACATGCTCATCGTTGTCTCCTTGCCTCGGCCCATGTCAGTTAAAGATTTGCTGGATATTCTGGGTAAAGTGGCATATTATCATCGATTTCTGCCTAGGGCTGCTACAGTTGTGCACCTGTCACACCACCTTTTGCATAAGGTTGTGCCCCTTGTTTGGTCTGCAGACTGTGAATGAGCCTTTTGTACCTTGAAAGGAGCAACTTTTGTCAGCTCCATGCCTAACTGATTACTCTCCGGATCAACAACTTGTGCCTGCTACTGATGCATCTTCGTGTGTGGTGGAAGTGGTGCTGGCGCATAAATACACTGATGGGTGTGAACGCCCCATTGTGTATGCACCAAAAACCTTGACGCCTACCCAACAACGTAATTCACAAACTGAGTTGGAGGTTCTAGTCATTATCTATGCCTTAAAAAATTTCATGTGTACCTTAATGGTGTGTAGTTGCACCTTATTATGGATCATAAGATTTGTCAAGCAGGGGTGGCTTGTGTGCCTCAGTGATATAGCTAGTCATACCGTATGTGCAACCACAGAGAAGGGGTATCTGTGGACAGGCCAGACAAGTGTGTGGTTCCTGAAGAGGGGCTGCACTGTTTTCAGTAGTTACAGTGTTAAAGATGTGTTCAATAGTCAAGTACTTCTTGAAATCTGCCCATTTTTGCTTTTGATAAATAAAATGTTCTTCCTAATTTTCTTGGTATTTCTGTTAACAGCTATAGTCATTGATGCTGTATTGGCCTTATAATTGCTGATTCTGTATTCTACACTGAGTTGAAAAAACATGGCTCTATTTGTAATCAGCAGGTATAACTCGTTATCTCTAAGAATTCTCTCTCTGGTTAACTACTCAAGGTAATTTGCAGATACAGCATGTAAAATATTTACCACCACTACTGCTGCTGAGCTAGATGGTCTACAAAAACATCCACTGCCATGTTGAGGCATTTCAACACCCTTACCCATATTATTTCACATTCTGGATCTTTAATAATAATAATGATAGCTGTACTGTAGGTGCAACCACAGCAGAGAGTATCTGTGGAGAGGCCAAACAAATGTGTGGTTCCTAAAGAGGACCAACAGCCTTTACAGTAGTTACAGGGGCAAGAGTCTGGATGATTGACTGAGCTGGGCTTGTAACATCAGCTAATGTGGCTTTGCCACACTGTTACTGCGAAAGGCTGAAAGCAAGGGGAAACTACAGCTGTTACTTTTCCTGAGGACATGCAACTCTACTGTAAAAATATGTGATATCCTCTCAGATAAAATATTCTGGAGGTAAAATAGTCCCTCATTTGGATCTCCAAGTGGGAACGAGTCACGAGGATGTGGACATCAGGAAAGACAACACTGGCATCATACAGATCAGAACATGGAATATTAGTTCCTTTAATCGGGTAGGGAAGCTAGAAAATTAAAAAGAAAAGTGGATAGGTAGAAAATAGATATAGTGGGAATTAGTCAAGTTCGGTGGAAAGAGGAACAGGATTTCTAGTCACGTGAGTACAGGCTTATGTTGTTGTTGTTGTTGTTGTGGTATTCAGTCCGCAGACTGGTTTGATGCAGCTCTCCACGCTGCCCTGTCCTGGGCAAGTCTTTTCATCTGAGAATAGGTTCGGCAACCTACATACTTTTGAATCTGCTTACTGTATTTGTCCCTCGGCCTCCCTCTACAATTTTCACCCCACACACTTCCTTCTAGTACTAAGTTGACTATTCCTTGATGTCTCAGAATGTGTCCCACTAATCTATACCTTCTCTTAGTCAGGATATGCCAGAAACTTCTTTTCTCCCCAATTCGGTTAAGCACCTCCTCATTTGTTACGTGATCCACCCATCTAATTTTCATCATTGGTCTATAGCACCACATTTCTAAAGCTATTATCATCTTTTAGTCTGAACTCCTTGTTGTCCATGTTTCAGTCCCATACAATGCTATATTGCAGACAAATGTTTTCAGAAAGGACTTCCTAACATTTAAATTAATATTTGATGTTAACAAGTTTCTCTTCTTTAAAAACGCTTTTCTTCCCATAGCCATTCTGCATTTAATATCTCCTTTACTTGGGCCATCAGAAGTTATCTTGCTGCCGAAATAATAAAATTCATCTACTACTTTTATTGTCTCATTACCTAATCTAATTCCTTCAGGATCACCTGATTTTCTCACATTCCATTCCATTACCGTCGTTTTACTCTTGTTAATGTTCATCTTATATCTTCCTTTCAAGACACTGTCCATTCCATTCAATTGATCTTCCAGATCCTTTGAAGTCTCTGACAAAATTACTGTGTCATCAGCAAACCATAAACTTTTTATTTCTTCTCCCTGAACTTAAATTCCCTTTCCATATTTCTCCTTCCCTTCCTTCACTGCTTGCTCAATGTACAGATTGAACAACATTGAGGAAAGGCTACAACCCCGTCTTATTCCCTTCCCAACCTCTGAGGCTCTTTCTTGCCCTTCGACTCTAATAACTGCTGTCTGGTTTTTGTACAGGTTGAATATAACTCTTCGCTCCCTATATTTTACCCCTGCTACCTTTAGAATTGGAAAGAGTGTATTTCAGTCGACATTGTCAAAAGCTTTCTTCAAATCTACAAACACTAAAAATGTAGGTTTGCCATTCATTAGCCTATCTTCTAAGATAAATTGTAATGTGAGTACCGCCTCCCATGTTCCTACATTTCTCCTACATCTGAACTGATCTTCCCCAAGGTTATATTCCACAAGTTTTTCCATTCATCTGTAAATAATTCGTGTTAGTATTTTGCAACCATGACTCATTAAACTGATAGTTCTGTAATTTTCACAGTTGTCTGCATTTGCTTTCTTTGGAATTGGAATTACTATATTGTTCTTGAAGTCAGATGGTATTTCCCCTGTCTCATACATCTTGCATACTAGGTGGAACAATTTTTTCATGACTGGCTCTCCTAACAATATCATCAGTACAGATGGAATATCATCTACACCAGGGGCTTTGTTTTGACTCAAATCCTTCAGCGCTCTGTCAAATTCTTCTCGCAGTATCATATCTCCTATCTCATCTTCCGCCACTTCATCTTCCATTTCTAGAATACTGCCTTCAAGTTTATTTCCTTTGTTCAGCTTTCTCTTCTTTGCTTAGAGTACTGGTTTTCCGTCTGAGTTCTTGATATGCATACTGCTGCTTTTCTTGTCTCCAAATATCTCTTTTATTTTCCAGTAGGCAGTATCTATCTTTCCCCTAGTTATGCATTCCACTTCGGTTCTGCATTTGTCCTCTAGCCACTCCTGCTTAGCTAGTCTGCACTTCCTGTCAATCTTATTTTTCAGACATTTGTACTCCCTTTTTCCTGTTTCACTTGCTGAATTTTTTATGTTTTCTCCTCTCATCAATTAAGTTCAGTATATCCTGTGTTATCCAGGGATTTCTATTAGGCCTTATCCTTCTGCCTATATGATCCTCTGTGGCCTTCACTACCCTATATCTCAGAGCTACCCATTTTCTTCTACTGTATTACTTTCCCCCATTTCAGCCAATCCTTGCCTAATGCTCCCTCTGAAACTCTCAACCACCTCTGGTTCCTTCAATTTGTCCAGGTTCCATCTTCTAACCTTTCTACCTTCCTGCAGTCTCTTAAGTTTTAATCTGCAATTCATAACGAATAAGTTATGGTCAGAGTCTATATCTGCCCCTGGGTATGTCTTACAGTTTAAAACCTGGTTTCTAAATCTATTCCTCACCATTATAAAGTCTATCTGGTATCTTCCAGTGTCTCCTGGTCTCTTCCACGTATACAGCCTTCGTACATGATGTTTGAACCAAGTTTTGGTGATCATTAAATTGTGCTCTGTGCAAAATTCTAACAAGTGATCTCTTTCATTCCTTTTTCCCAATTTATATTCTCCTACTACATTTCCTTCTCTGGAAATTCTCCTAAGAGATGATAAATTATTTATTCAGGTGAAGAAGGAACTGTGTTCCAAAAGCTTGTCCTTTTTTGTCCCTTTTTTTCTTTTTCTTCGTTTATGTCACTATCAGCACAAAGGTAAGTACTGGCTAGCCAATCTATCTCATTTCAAAAAAGAATTTATGTAATTACATAAAACTGTCTTAGGGTGTTCATTTACTAATCACTTATCTCTATTTGCAATATGACTGAATTTGATGTAACTGTCTGCTGCTATTATTCTCTCTGCAGAATTGTTGATGTAATGGCAGAACAGATTTGTGCAAAGACTGAATTAGCTAATGAATAGCCAATAACTTCTAAAACGCTTATAAAGTGAAGTTGCCACAAGAAGTACAGGACTTTTACAAATAGTGCCTAAGACTTTGAATAGCCAATAACTTCTAAAAAGCTTATAAAGTGAAGTTGCCACAAGAAATACAGGACTTTTACAAATAGTGCCTAAGACTTTAGCCATCAGTGCAAGAGTTATAATTAGCTACTCCGAGTTCCAGTCCCCCATCACAATCAAGTCTTTGTCTCCCTTAACTTTCTAAATGGTTTCTTTTATCTCCTCATACATTTCTTCGATATCCTGATCATCGGCTGTGCTAGTTGGCATATAAACTTGCACTACTGTTGTGGGTGTTGGTTTTATGTCTATCTTTGCTATGATTACGCATTCACTATGCTGTTCATAGTAACTTACCCGCATTCCTATTTTCTTATTCATTATCAGACCTACACCTGCATTACCACCCACCAATTTTGTATTTATAACCCTGTACTCGCCTGACCAGAAATCCTGCTACTGAACTTCACTAATCCCTACCATATCTAACTTTACCTATCCATTTCTCTTTTCAAATTTTCTAACTTGCCTAAGTGATTAAGGGTTAGAACATTCCACACTCCGACCTGTAGAATGCCTGTTTTGTTTTTCTTGATGACGACATCCTCCTGAGTAGTCCCCGCCTGGAGATACGAATGGGGAACTATTTTACCTCCAGGATATTTTACCCAAGAAGATGCCATCATCATATATTCATACAGTAGAGCTGCATGTCCTCCGGAAAAGTAATGACTGTAGTTTCCCCTTGCTTCCAGCCATTCGTAGTAACTGCATGGCAAAGCCATGTTAGGTGATGTTACAAAGGCAGCTCAGTGAATCGCCCAGACTGTTGCCCCTGTAACTACTGAAAAGGCTGCTGCCCTCTTCAGGAACCACACGTTTGTGTGGCCTTTCCACAAATACCCCTCCGCTGTGGTTGCACCTACAGTACGGTTATCTGCATTGTTGAGGCATGCAAGCCATCCCACTTTGGCAATGTCTGTGCTTCATGGGGGTGGTACAGGCTTATAAATTATACAAAATCTGTTGTGGGTATTACAGGAGTAGCTCTAATAATGAATTAGAAAATAGAATGTGAGTAAACTACTATGAGCAGCCCGTTGATCAAACTATCATTGTCAAGATGGTTACAAAGCCAACACTGACCACAGAGTACTTGTTTCTATGCCAAATAGCTCTGCCGATGATCAAAGAAATATATTCAGACAGTTAACGGAGAGGAAAACTTAATTGTGATGGGAGACTGGAATTCAGCAATAGGAAAAGGAAGGAAGGGAAAATAATAGATGGATATGGACTGGGCAAAAGGAATGAGAGGAAGCCGCCTGATAGAATTTTGCATGGAAAATAATTTAACCATCACAGTCACTTAGTTGTACCAGATAGATTTTATAATGGTAAGACACAGAATTCAGAACCAGGTTTTAAACTGTAAGACAATCCTGGAGCAGACATAGACTCTGACCATATCTTATTAGTTATGAACTGTAGGCTGATACTGAAAAAAACTGCAAAAAGGTGGGAAAATAGGGAGATGTGACCTGGATAAATTGAAGGAACCTGAAGTTCTTCAGAAGCTTTAGGCAACAATTAACAGAAATGGGGGGAAATAAAACAGCAGAAGGGAAGTGGGTAGCATTGAGGGATGAAATAGTGAAAACATAAGAGGACCAAATAGGTACAAAGGCAAGACCTACAAAAAATCCTTGGATATCACAGGAATTACTAAATTGAATTAATGAAATGAGAAAATATAAAAATGCAGTAAGGGAAACAGGCAAAGTAGAGTACAGATGACTAATTAGTCGTAGTTGTAGAATGTTTTCCAGAAAGAAAAAAATCATGGGACTCTTAATTAAAACATTGGAAGGGTGGGGGAGTCTCACACGAAACAAAAACTTCATTCTTACTAAGAACAAATATGGATTTGCATGTAAATGCCTTACATACATTTACTTACTGTAAATAATAATAATCAGCAAAGCATACAGTATTTTCAGTTTTATTCAGTGTTAAGTACTTACAAAGATTTCAGCTTCTGTTCTTACAATTTCACCTTTAAGGCCTGGTATATTATGAACACAGTTACGACAATTTACAACTACAATACTGACTGTTGGTTATTCTATCCTCACTCTTCAAAAGTGTGGATAGTATTAATTGTGTTTCATATAAATGGAACCAAATTAAAAATTAAAGTCTTCCAATGCTGGCAGACTGCTTCGGACAGTATCCATCCTTTTTACCGAATATCCTTTTAATGTAATTTAAATGGATAACATACATACATAGTTCAGTATTTTGTCTGACTTGCATTAATAGAATGCACTCCGTATTCGTGGAGGTATGTATTTGATTCCTAGATAGGCCTATTTGTAGTTTTTATGCCTTTTTAAGGCTTGTGTTGCAACAGGCTAGCTGCATCATCCGTAAAGTACTGCCAGGTCTGTGACTTTGGTTTCTGTATAACCACATTTGAATCAGAATCACAGCGTTGCCTGTAAGCATCAGCAGACACTTCAACTAACTGAGTGCTTGCCACCCCACTCAGCGCACCTCGCTGCTCCGCCGTTTCTTGTGATCTACTCTAGAATTACATAGGCACCGGCAGCTGTAGAAATGCTCGGTGAACTTGACTCCCAGTATTGTCCCTACCCTGGAGTGGACAACATTCCCTTGGAACTATTGAAGTCTCTGTGAGAGCCAGCCATGACAAAACTATTTCCCTTGGTGCATAAGATGTATGAGGCAGGTGGAATGCCCTCAGACTTTAAGAAAAAATGTAATAATACTCATTCTAAAGAAAGCAGGAGCAGAAAGGCGTGAAAATTACAGATCAGTTTAAGTCATGAATGCAAAATTTTACCATGAATTATTTACAGACTGATAGATGCTGAACTCGGAGAAGATCAGTTCTGATTAGTGTTGTGTATTCCACGAACGAACTAGTTTGGAAGAGCACACCCACAGGTGAACTAGTTCCCAGATCCCCCGTCTCTTGTTTCGTTTGCTCCTTTTCCGATAACTGATGGGAAACAGTGAGAGGATGCGAGAGCACACAGAATGACACAATTCCCTTCTGCCAGTTACCGTCATTTCGAGCTGAGACGCATCTCAGCTGTGGTTTCATAGCTTAGATTGGAAAAAAAGGAGCATAGTCAGATGTGTCCTCCTGTGTATGCAGATATCTTAAAGAAAATTTTGTATTCTCACAACATCTGTACCCTGCGAATGCATTTTTTTGTCGATGGGAGAAATCCTCAATGAACACACAGCTGCAGGAGCTGCCAGTGATCTCAGGGCTGCCTGGCTGTCTGAATAGATATAGATGCTACGATATTTGTAGCACCTACACAAATTCTCCTCCACACATGCCCTGATGGCAGTGATTTCGGCCTGGAATACTGAGGCCAGTTTTCCTAAAGGGATGACGCCCTCCAGTCTTGGCTGCACCCCGTATACCCCGGCCCCAACACCTTGATCCGATTTTGACGCGTCAGTGAACCAGACAATATCCCTCGTACGGTGTCGAACTATTTTCTCCCACTGCTCCCTACTTCCAATTGTTATATTGAAAGGCTTGTTGAAGCAGTATGGGGTTATAATATAGTCAGCTGGCATTTCCCCAACCTTTCCTATATTTACCTCACTCACTATTTTAGTATGTGATTCTGGATATCCCAAAGAGTTCCAGTTGTTGCCAGATTTGAGTCTGTATGCACCATCTTGACCCAAAGGTGTAATGGGGGCATATCCAGCATGGTTTCAATCCCAGCAGTTGGTGTGCTGCTAATTCCGCCTGTTATGGCTAAGCAGGCTAATCTCTGCACCTTACCAAGCTCCTTAGCAGCAACCTGCTGTTCTACCTTCTTCCACCACACAACCGCCCCATAGGTGATCCTGGGTCTAATCACTGTGGTGTATATCCAGTGCATACCCTTGGGCTCAGGCCCCAATTTTTGCCACAAGCTCTCCTGGTACTCACAAGAGTACCTTTTGCCTTGGAGCAAATATTCCTGATGTGAGGGGTCCATGTCAGTTTCTCATCTAGGGTAATCCCTATATATTCCACTGTCCCCTTCACAGGTAGCGCTTCATTGAAAAGCTTTAGATTCCAACTTGAATGTTGTATATGCTTCTTTGTGAATGGTACAACAACAGTCTTCTTAGGACTAACCCCCAGATCCTGTTTTCTGCACCAGTCTTGCACAATGTCCAAAGCACCTTGTGCCATATTCTTTACTGTGTCAGAAAATTTGCCAAGTATTACTATGACACCCTCATGACTTACCTTAGAAGATATATTATGGAAAGGCAAACTTAGATTTCTAGCTTTTGTAGATTTGGAGAAAGCTTTTGACAATATCGATTTGAATACACTCTTTCATTTTCTGAAGGTTTCAGGGATAAAGTATAGGGAACGGAAGGTTATTTACAACTTGTACATTAACCAAACAGCTGTTATTAGAGTTGAAGGGCATGAAAGGGATGCAGTGGTTGGGAAAGGAGTAAGGCAGTGTTGTAGCCCTTTTCCAATGTTGTTCAATTTATTGAGCAAGCTTTGAAGGAAAGCAAAGAAAAATTTGGAGAAGAATTGAGAAATAAAAACATTATGTTTTGCTGATGAATTGTAATTCTTTTAGAGACAGCAAAGGACCTGGAAGAGCAATTGATTGGAATTGAGTGTGTTAAAATGAGCATATAAGATGAATATTGTTGTTGTTATGGTCTTTAGCCCAGAGATTGGTTTGATGCAGCTCTTCACCCTACTCTATCCTGAACAAGACTCTTTCATCTCTTCATAAGAATGGCATCACACATCCATTTGAAACTTTTTATTCTTCTCTAGGTCTCCCTTGGCAATTTTTACCCCACACACTTCCCTCCAGTGCTAAATTCCCAATTTCTGTATATGTCAAAGAATATGTCCTATGAATCAATCCCTTCTTTTAGTCAAGGTATGCCAAATATTCCTTTTCTCTCCAATTCTGTTCAGTACCTCCTCATTAGTTGTGCGATCTATCCACCTAATCCTGAGCATTCTTCTGTAGCACCACATTTCCAAAGCCACTATCCTCTTCCTGTCTGAACTATTTATCGTCCATGTTCCACTCCCACACAAATGCCTTCAAAAAAGACTTCCTTACACTTGAATTAATATTTGATGTTAGTAAATTTGTCTTTTTCAAAAACGCTTTTCTTCCCATTGACATTCTGCATTTTATGTCTCTGAACTGCAACTGTCATAAGTTATTTTACTGCCCAAGTAAGAAACTCATCTGCTACCTTTATGTTTTCGTTACCTAATCTAATTCCTTCAGCATTACCTGGTTTTCTTAGGACGCATTCAATTACACTTGTTTTGCTCTTGTTAATCTTATCTTATAACTTTCCTTCAACACACTGTCCATTCCATTCAATTGCTCTTCCAGGTCCTTTGCTGTCTCTTGGCAGAATTACAATGGCATCAGAAAAACACAATGTTTTCATTTCTTCACCCTGAACTTTAATCGCTTCTCCAAATTTTTCCTTGCTTTCCTTCACAGCTTGCTCGATATACCAATTGAATAACATTGCAGAAAGGCTACAACCCTGTCTTACTCCCTTAGCAACCAATGCTTTGCTTACATACCCTTCGACTCTAATAACTGTAGTCTGGCTTTTTTACAAGTTATAAATAAGCCTCCTTTCCTTGTATTTTACCCCTGCTGAATTCAGTATTTGAAAGAGTGTATTCCAATCAATATTGTCAAAATGTTTCTCCAAATCTACAAAAGCTGTAAAAACATGTTTGCCTTTCCTTAATCTATCTTCTAAGATAAGTTGTAAAGTGAGTATTGCTCCCATGTTCCTACATTCCTCCTGAACCTAAACTGATCTTCTCCTGAGGCCAGCTTCTACCAGCTTTTCCATCCTTCTGTAAATAATTTGTGTTAAAATTTTGCAGCCGCGGCGTAGCGGCCAAGCAAATTGAGGTGCTATGCTACAATGCGCGAGGCCGTTCCCTGTCAGGGGTTCGAAACCCCTCCTCGGGGATGGATGTTTGGGTTGTCTTTAGTATAAGGTAGTTCGTACGACAGGGTAGCATAGAGAGCTGCATCAAACCAAGCTGCAGACTGAAGACCACAACAAGTAGTTTGTAAGTTTAGGGACTGATTGACCTCGAAGTTAAGTTCCTTAAGCTTAACAAACATTTGAACATTAAAATTTTGCAAGGCTGGTGACTTATCAGTCTGATGGTTTTGTGATTTTCACATCTGTCTGCACATGCTTTCTTTGGAATGGGTATATTACATTTTTCTTAAAGTCTGAGGGTATTTCACCTCTCTCATACATCTTATACACCAGGTGAAATAGTAATGTCATGGCTGGCTCTCCCAGACTTCAGTAGCTCTGAGGCAATGTCATCTACTCCACGTGCGTTGTTGTGACTTAGGTCTTTCAGGGCACTCTCAAATTCATCTCTCAGTATAGTATCTCCTATTTCATCTTTATCTACTTCCTATTCCCCACCTACAATATTTTTTCTAAGTTAATTTCCTTTGTAAAGCCCCTCTATATATTCTTTCCACCTTCCAGCTTTCCCTTCTTTGCTGAGTATTGGTTTTCCATCTGAGTTCTTAATGTTCATAGAGCTGTTTTTCTTGTCTCCAGATGTCTCTTTTATTTTCCTGCAGGCAGTACCTATTTTGCCCCTAGTTATACATTGTCCTATGGAATTACATTTGCCTTCTAGCCACTAATACAAATTTACACAGTTCGTGTGTGGAATTCTGAAGTCTGAGGTGTACAGTGTGGCACAAATATGAAGAATTAATCACTGTAGCTGCACTTTCTGCACAATTAACATTGAAGAATATCTACATAATTGTTCAAAATTAAAGTTCAAAGTGACATGGGTTGTGCCTCAGATACGTCACAAAACAAGACTCCTTACTTTTGTGGATTGTGGCTCAGATCAAGGATGAAACAATACTCACTCACATGGCTCAAAAGCATCCTATTTATGTCTCCCAAACAATGACATTGGGAATTACATATTGTAAATTATGTACATGAAATTATTTATAATGGAGAAGTTAACTATTACATTCTGCCAATTTTCTCCAGAGGACAGCAGGGAGCAAACACAAATAGCACAGCACATCAGACTGTCACAGTTGAAAATAAGCATTTTATTTTAGCATAATATACAAACAGGGACAGATTCCTGTCATATTTTACAACTCTCTACCATAAGCAATAACAACAACATCAAAGATCACACAAGAAAGATATTTTACGTCGCTGACACCCACCATGGTCCATGAACCCCATCAACTTCAGATGGGTTTCAATTTCTGGTGGTTGACTGCCTTTGTCAAACAGTCAGCAATATTCTTCTCACTTGGGATGTAGTCCAACCTTATGCTGTTGTTCTCCACCTCCTCTTGTACAAAGAACACCTTGAGATCAATATGTTTAGACCTTTCCGAAGCCTCACAGTTTTCAACTATTTTTTTTTTTCACCCTGATTGTTAATGAAACTCTGCATAGGATGGCGCAGGAAACAACCTTGATCTATTTCACTGAGGAAGCTGCTCAACCACTTTGCTTCTCTTACAGTTTCACTAAGTGCAACAAACTCTGCCTCGACAGTGCTTAGCACTTCAGTCTGCTGTTTCCTGCTGCTCCAACTTACTGCTGCACCCACAAAGACTGTCAAGTATCCACTAAAGGACTTTATGTGGTTTGGATAAGACCCTCAGTCTGCATCTGTATACATTTCAATTTGTTTTCCCATCTTCCAGTAAGTAGCGTTCATTTGACAACATGCCAGTGCTCCTCACTCGGATTACTGCTGAACTGGCTTAAGTACGTCACTGGGTATGCTAAATCTGGCCGTGTACCTGTTGGCAATTAAAGAAGACTTCCAATTGCAATTCTGTATCTTGATGCATCATGTTCACTGAGCTTGGCATCATCTTTTGCATTTTGTAACTTTACATTCGTGATTTGTGGGGTTTGCACGGGTTTACAGTTTCCCATTTGAAATTCCTTATATTTCTTTTGCGTATGCTGTTTGGTCTAAAACCAGTGTTCTATTTGTTCTCGCAATTCGAATTGACTGTACATGCTGTGGTACTCTTAAGATCCCTTACTTCAAATTCTTCACTTATAATGTTCTTCATTTTACTTATTTCATTTTTATTTCCATACAACATTATATCATCTACATAAGCAGTTACTATGAGTTCATGCTGTAGATCATAGTAAAAACATTGATCAGCAATGGATCGTAGCATCCCTTGTTTGCACAAGAACTTGTCAAGTGTTTCGTTCCATCTCCTGCCAGACTGATGCAACCCGTAAATGAATCTTTCAAGTTTGCAGATCCACTCACCATTGTGCATTTCTGCCTTATCTGGTATTCCACTGAATTTCCTTCTTAGTGTGACTGCTGCGTTTGTGAAAACAATGGGTAGTTCCAAATAAACTTCATCTCTTATGTCAGCTGTCAAGTATGCTGCAACGACGTCTAAATGATGAACTTCCCAGTCTCGTTCAGCTGCTAGTCCTATAAGTAGCCGCACACTCTTCATTTTTACAAAGTGACTATAAAATTTATCAAAATCTATGCCTGGTCTTTGTTCATTTCCTAAAGCAGCCACTCATGCTCTGTGCCTATCAATTCTTTCATTCTCATCATTCAGTGTACTCCCGATAATTCACAATGCCTCAGCTTCCGTGAATTATCGAAAACCACGAATTAACCGAAGTGTAGATGGAGCTGTAAAATTACATGACTTTCGTGCACTCCAATTGGCAGGTAATGGTTTAAATAATTGAAGTAGCACTACCGGACATTGTATGACACAAATTAGCCCCGAAAACAGCTCATTTTTGGGAGATTTTTAACGTGATGTAGCACAAAGACAAAATATTTTCGTAATATGGAAGCAGAAAAAAGAAATTCGTGAAACAGGGCGCGAGAGGCAAGTGGACTCTGAAAGTGAAGTTATGCTTTGTGATGTTCTTTTGTCAACTAATGGAAGTGGAGGGAATGTGATCTTGTTAACCAATCAGAGGACAGAGTTCCAGTACAACATTACAAGGCATTACTGAAGGCAACACATCAGAAAATACATTGGAATAATTTGATTACTGTTTCATACAGACCATAAAATAAATAAATAATGCTGTTCTGCTCTATGGTTGACAGGTTATCCACTCAGTAAAGTAGTTACTATCGTAAAATGGACATTTCATAACAAAACGTTTTCATTACTGTGAAGACACAGGTAGAGGAGATTGTAATTTACATTGTAGAAGTGCAGTAGTACTTCCAGGCAGTGTATGGCACGACAGATTTTGTATTTTCTCTTCTATACTAAGAATGTTTGGAGGATAAATGGAACATAGCAATAAAGATATTTCCGAAACACACATTTTAAGACAAGGTATGTCACAAAAAGTACCCAGAAGTGCTATTTTTATAATGTAAAATGTAACCAACATGACTAGATTTGCCCCTAAAACTTTTTTCCACAAAAATTATCAAAACATTTTGGAAGGAATATTCACTTTACAATGCTCTTCATTTAATAGACAATTCTTTTACTAAGTTTTGCAACAAGGAGCACCTATAATTTTGCTTTAGTGCAGTGGAGGGGTATCTGTGGAGAGGCCAGACAAAAGTGTGGTTCCTGAAGAGGGGCAGCAGTCTTTTCAGTAGTTACCGGGGCATCACTCTGGATAATTGACTGAGCCAGCCTTGTAACATCAGCTAACATGGCTTTGCTATGCAGTTACTACGAACGGCTGAAAGCAAGGGGAAACTGCAGTCGTTACTTCTCCCGAGGACATGCAGTTCTACTGTATGACTATATGATGATAGCGTCTTTTTGGGTAAAATATTCCGGAGGTAAAATAGTCCCCCATTCGGATCTCCAGGTGAGGACTACTCAGGAGGATGTTGTCATCAAGAAAAACAAAACAGGCATTCTAGAGGTCGGGGAATGGAATGTTCTACCCCTTAATCATGTAGGTAAGCTAGAAAATTTGAAAAGAGAAAGGGATATGTTAAAGTTAGGTGTGGTAGGGATTAGTGAAGTTCGGTGGCAGGATGAACAGGATTTTTGGTCAGGTGAGTACAGGGTTATCAATACAAAATCTGTTAGTGGTAATGCAGGAGTAGGTCTGATAATGAATAAGAAAATAGGAATGCTGGTAAGTTACTATGAACAGCATAGTGAACGTTTTATCGTAGTAAAGATAGACATGAAGCCAACACCGACCACAGTAGTGCAAGTTTATATGCCAACTATCATGACCAATGATGAGGATATCAAAAAAATGTATGACAAGATAAAAGAAATCATTCAGAAAGTTAAGGGAGATGAAAACTTGATTAAGACGGGGCACTGGAACTCGGTAGTAGGAAAGGAAAGAGAAGGAACTGTAGTAGGTGAATATGGACTGAGGAAAAGGAATAAAAGAGGAGATCGCTTGGTAGAATTTTGCACAGAGTACAATTTAATGATCACCATCACTTGGTTTATACATCATGAAAGAAGGTTGTATACATGAAAGAGACCAGGAGACACTGGAAGATACCAGATTGACTTTATAATGGTAAGGAATGGATTTAGAAACCAGACATATCCAGGGGCAGATACAGACTCTGACAATAACTTATTGGTTATGGACTGCAGATTAAAGCTTAAAGAGACTGCAGAAAGGTTACGAGATGGAACCTGGACAAGTTGAAGGAACCAGAGGTGGTTGAGAGTTTCAGAGGGATCATTAGGCAATCCCTGGATAACACAGGATATAGCGAACTTAATTGATGAGAGGAGAAAATATAAAAATTCAACAAGTGAAACAGGAAAAAGGAAGTACAAATGTCTATGACTGGCTAAGCAGGAGTGGCTAGAGGACAAATGCAGAACTGTAGAAGGTTGCATAAATAGGGGAAAGGTGTTTACCACCCACAGAAAAATAAAAGAGATATTCGGGGAAAAAGAAAAGCAGCTGTATGAATATCAAGAACTCCGACAGAAAACCAGTACAATGCAAAGAGAGGAAAGCTGAACTGTGGAAGGAATATATAGAGGGCCTATACAAAGGAAATAAACTTGAAGGCAGTATCCTAGAAATGGAAGATGAAGTGGAGGAAGATGAGATAGGAGATACAATACTGCGAGTAGAATTTGACAGAAAGGTGAAGGACAAGTCGAAACAAGGCTCCTGGAGTAGATGATATTCCGTCTGAACTGCTGATATCGTTAGGAGAGCCAGTGGTGAAAAAATTGTATCGCCTGGTATGCAGAATGTATGAGACAGGGGAAATACCCTCCGACTTAAAGAGGAATATTGTAATTCCAGTTGCAAAGAAAGCAAGTGCAGACAAGTGTGAAAATTACAGAACTATCAGTTTAATAATTCATGGTTGCAAAATACTAACACGAATTATTTACAGACGAATGGAAAAACTGGTTGAATCCGATCTTGGGGGAGATCAGTTTGGATTTAGGAGAAACATAGGAACACGGGAAGTAATACTCACATTATGACTCATCTTAGAAGATAGGCTAAGGAAGGGAAAACCTACATTTTTAGCGTTTTTCAATTTGGAGAAAGCTTTTGACAATGTCGACTGGAATACACTAATTCCAAATTCTGAAGGTAGCAGGGGTAAAATATAGGGAGCGAAGAGTTATATTCAACCTATACAAAAACCAGACAGCGGTTATTAGAGTCAAAGGGCAAGAAAGGGACACAGAGGTTGGGAAGGGAGTAAGACAGGGTTGTAGCCTTTCCCCAATGTTGTCAATCTGTACAGTGAGCAAGCAGTGAAGGAATGGAAGGAGAAATTTGGAGAGGGCATTAAAGTGCAGGGAGAAGAAATAAAAAGTTTATGGTTTGCTGATGACATGGTAATTGTGTCAGAGACCACAAAAGATCTGGAAGAGCAATTGAAAGGAATGGACAGTGTCTCGAAAGGAAGATATAAGATGAACATTAACAATAATAAAATGAAGGTAATGGAATGCAATGTGAGAAAATCAGGTGATGCTGAAGGAATTAGATTAGGTAATGAGACAATAAAAGTAGTAGATGAATTTTGTTTTTTGGGTAGCAGAATAACTTCTGATGGCCAAAGTAAAGAAGATATAAAATGCAGAATGGCTATGGGAAGAAAAGTGTTTCTGAAGAAGCGAAACTTGTTAACATCCAATCTTAATTTAAATGTTAGGAAGTCCTTTCTGATAGCATTTTTCTGTAGTGTATGGGAGTCAAACATGGACGATAAGGAGTTCAGATAAAAAGATGATAGAAGCTTTTGAACAGACGAATCATGAAAATTAGATGGGTACATCATGTAACTAATTAGGAGGTGCTTAACCAAAATGAGGAGAAAAGGAGGTTCTGTATTATCCTGATTAAGAGAAGGAATAGATTGGTGGGACACATTCTGAAACATCAAGGAATTGTCAACTTAGCATTAGAAGGAAGCTTGTGGGGTAAAAATCCTAGAGGAAGTCTGAGGGATGAATACAGTAAGCACATTCAAAAGGATGTAGGTTGCTAAACATATTCTCAGATGAAGAGACTTGCACAGGACAGGGTAGCGTGGAGAGCTGCATCAAACCAGTCTGTGGACTGAAGACCACAACAACAATAACAACCATGTGTTGAAGAATAGAAGTGACAATCGCTGGTAGGAACTTCACAAATATGTCACCTTATATTGGTTCAGATTGGTGTGGGTGGGATGGGTCATTATAGATCAAAAGTACTGATTTAATTGGGAAGCCGTGCTCACTTAACTAGATCGTTACTTCTTTAACAAAATGGTTGTGAAACCAGTCTTTAAACACCAGAGCGTCCATGCAGCACTTTGATGATAATAATGTAATGGGACATTTTTTCGTTTAAAGCCTCAAGGTGTCTTAGATTTTCCTATTGCTAACAGCTTCAGTTTGCACACACAATAACTATTATCCTCTGTTTAGAGGTCTTATGCCCTGGAGCTTCCTTCTCCTGCTGCATAACCAATGGTCTCGACGGCAAACATTTCCAATATAAGCCTATATTATCGGCATTGTAAATTTGATGCACGTCAAGATGCTCTGCTTCAATGAAACACTGAAATTCACGAACTTCTCTGCAGCGTCGGTGTCTGCTCTAAGGCATTCCTCATGAATTGCTATTTCTCTTATGCCATGTAAGCCAACCAGATGATGCCTTAAAGTCCCCTTCTAAGCCTAGAGAAGAGTGAAATAACATTGCATGTTCTGCACACATGGTCCAGACATAGGGATTCCTTCAGCACGTTTTTGGTTGAACCAATGTAACATCGTTTCATCTAAGTTTTTATAATTCAATGTTTGCACAGATTTTCGTGAAGGTAAATTATCACATTTTGCAGAAAATCTTATTAATTTTTCGTTTTGCTTTTTTATGTCACTCACAGTAGTTTCACCTACTCTAAATTCACTGGCTAAATTCTTCGCCGACTCTCCCCTCTGATCAATCTATAATTTTTAGTTTTTCACTAACAGTCAACCTGTTATATTTTATATTACAGCCTCTCATACTGTATTATTCACTGGCACAATCAGAAGAAAAATTTAGTAGTGTAAAACTTCTCACAACAATATCAAATTCGGTACAGCGTAAATATACATCCATCCAGTGCTGCCAACTTATAAATCCAAGTAGCTACGTTCAATATCAAATGTCGTAACACTTCGAAAAACAAAACATTGTTGGAGAAAAAAATCGGTACTTAATATTACGGGTTATTTGTCAACTCGATAAAATTTTAAAATTTCAAGTATTGTTCAATAAGTTATCGACGTGCACAAGAAAGTATTCAAATTCGTAAGTTAATGTATCAAGGACGTCAAAAGCCGACAGGGAAGTAGCAGTTTGACGTGATGTGATTCCAGCGCTGCATTGTGGCGAAAACAGGAAATTGAAGTCACGTGACTGTCGACAGCCGCAAATTAGCCGCAACACTAATTATCCACCTATGAATTATCAGGAGTACACTGAATTTTCACTTGAAGACCCATTTGGTATGTATGGTTTTTGTGTTGTTTGTACGTGGCACAAATTTCAAGGTTTTGTTTCGAATTAGATTCTCCAATTCTTCTAACATTGCTTCTTGCCATTTGTTTTTATCTTTGGCTGAAATGGCTTCATGTACACTTTGTGGATCCTTTTTTCTTGGTGTATTCTCATTTTCAACTACAGATGCCTTCTTCTTTTCTTTTGTCTAGTAGTCCATCAGCCATTTCAGTGGGTTGACTTGTCGCCCAAAACATGTTCTGTAGTTTTCATTTATTTCTGGTTCTTGTATTTGATGGTCATTATCCTCTGTTGTGGAGTAACCATTACCATCACTCTCATCTTCTTCCCTGTCAATGCTCTCATCTTCTTCCCTTGCAGAACACTCATCATCTCTTTCTGTCTCGTTTTCTACACCACGCCTTCCAAAGGCATACATGTTTCCATAGTATCCACATTCTGTACAACTTGTTCATCTTACGGGATGGTTGTTGTCTTCTGATCAGTCACTTTTGCAACACCTTTGTTCAACTTTTCAGGAAAGATACTTTCATCGAATACAACATATCTGGCAATAGTTACATTTCCTGTTGGTGGATTCTGTAGTCTGCAGACTTTCATGGTTTCTGAGTATCCAATCATTACATAATGATGTCCTTTAGGTTCAAAATTGCCATGCTGGTTTTTCGCTTTTGCCCATGCACGACATCCAAATAAACATAGATGATCAATATTTGGTTCTCGTCCATGCCATTGTTTGTAGGGACTTTCTCCATCATTTGCTGTTATCGGACATATATTTCACAGGTAAATTGCTGTAACTATTGTTTCACCCCAGAAATGTTGTGGTAATCCACTCTCTAATAGCGTACATCGTACAGTATTTTGAAGAGTTTGGTTGAATCGCTCTGCTACACCGTTTTGTTGAGGTGTGCCGGGGACAATCAACTGCCTCTGAATTCCTTCCTTTTGTAGATATGTTTCAAATCCTTTACTCATATTTTCGCCTCCACTGTCTGGCCGTGATATCCCTACTCTTTTCTGTTGGCAATTTTCTGCATATGCCTTATAGTCTTTAAATTACTGAAACACTTCACTTTTGGCTTTTAGTAAGTATATCACTACACACCTCATGTAATCATCAATGAATGTGACAACATAGTTTGCTCCACCAAGTGATTGTGAGCCAGAGACATTACATCACTGTGAATCAAACATAGTGATTCATTTGCTCTATTTTCTGTCATTTTGGGGAAAGGCTTAGCTTTCACCTTGCCTTCAACGCACACACTGCACATTTCATTTCTTTTGTCCTCAGATTCTTCTAGCATTATTCCACTACATTTAGCCTGTTTCTTTGCTTTATCAATTTGAATGTGGCCTAGCCTTCGGTGCCGCAAATCCAGTTCCCTATCAATTTTAAGATTGGCGATATGGCCTGGTTCATCCATTGAAGTACTGAAATTGGATTCACTAAAGTAGTAGAGATTTCCTTTCCTGGAAACTTTTGCAATTATATCAACATTTTGTTTCATTATTTTAACTTCAGTTTTTGTTAAAGAAACCTACACTCTTTTATCAGCCACCTGAGGCACTGCTATCAAATTACACATAATGTCTGGAATGTACAATGTGTTGTGCAAGTCGACAGTTTGTCCTCCACATTCTTCTGACAAATAAATGCGTAAAATGCCAAAACCAGAACTCAACAAGTATCCACCATCAGTTACCTTTACTGACCCTTCACGTTCTGTGAATGTTACAAATTTGCCGGCCGCGGTGGCCGAGGGGACTGAGGTGCTCCAGTCACGGTCTTGGATATTTGTGCCATCCTTAGTGCTAGTTAGTTCATAAGTAGTTTGCAAGTTTAGGGACTGATGACCCCATAGTTAAGTCCCATAAGCTATACAAACATTTGAATTTGTTACAAATTTATCTCACTGGTAAGTCATGTGGTCTGTTCCTCCACTGTCCAGAATCCACATATCTTTTCTTTCCTTTTCACGAAAAGTAGTGTATGTAGCATGTGGGTATACAACAGTGTCCAACATGCTCACACTTAATTAATTTGTAGAATGACAATTCGTGATGGTGTATTTTTCTGTCAGTAGCACACTTTTGCTGGCCATTAATGTTACAGTGTTTGAGGATGTTTTACTTGCTTCCTTTTTGTGGCTCTCCTGCTCACTGTGAAGTGTTATCACCAGATTGTGGACAATATTTTCCAATGTGTCCATACTCTTGACAACGAAAACATTGTGGACCATGCTCATATGTTTTCTCACAATTTTAGTTTTTATTACAACACTGGCTGTTTCCACATCCTCGTCCCCTTCCCCCATGCTTTGTTTGTTATTGTGGACTAATTCTGAATGTCCAAACTTTTAATGTTCTTGCTTCACTTTCACATTTCATGTTTGTAAGTCATCTTTCAATGTTCACATATTCCTTTAGAGCAAGCATTCCATCCCACAAATCAAAATGTGTATGGGAATCTTTTAGCACGTCCTATATCTCTTTCATGTTTTGCAGTTTTGTATATTGTCAAGTGAATTATCACCTACAGTTTTAAGTAGAGTTCCCATCGCCCTTTCATTTGCTTTTCATTCATCTGCTGTGGGTGTGTTTCCCATGCCAGGAGCAGTAGCACACAAACATTGCTTACTTATAAGAATTCCCTTAATTCTTTGTGACCATTGATGGTAATTATCTTCATTTAACAAGCCCATTTTTCGCTCGTCTGCCATGTTTATACTGAATTAAATCTTGTAGTAAGCAAACACTTTCCATTCGTATATTTTTCTGCTGATTTTTAGGAATTACATCGCTTCTGTCATTGTCACACTGATTTTGTAATATCGTTGACAGATCCTCTTTGCAATCAGTAAAATGGAAAATTTTCAGTACTCACTGTTTATCGGTGTTTGAACGATTTTCCAGCCTGTGTTCATTTAGATAACACCTTCACTCCTTTTTTTGTGTTGATTGGTGATCCTGGGTCCATAACCTGTCAATGTTCTCATGATGACAGCAGGGAGCACACACAAATAGCACAGCAAATCACACTGTCACAGTTGAAAATAAGTATTTTATTTTAGCATAACATACACTCAGGGACAGATTCACACAATATTTTACAACTCTCTACCACAAGCAAAAACAACAACATCAAAGATCTCACAAGAAAGATATTTTACATCACTGACCACATTCAACTGGCTATATTAAAAGGTAGCGTAAGTAATACTGAGTAAATCAGTATATAAATCTCAGTAACATTAAGTGTGTTTCATTTATGTATTTAATGAAATATTTGATTTTAAAACCTTATTTTGACATGTGTACATATAATTGTAATCTTCACATAAATTAAGATATATTGTGTATTCTGATAGTATATTAACACCTAACCAATGTGTTCAAATCTGGCACCCTATATAGTAAAATTTTTTTCCAAGAAACAAAAATACAATGTATATGTAAGAACATTGTAATGATGTTTATTATTACAACTTCTATTTGCTGTAGGCTTGTTACTCTATTATTTGGCAAATATTGGCACTATTGTTTATAATGTTAAAACTTGGCCTCTCTGTTATTGTTATATACAGCAATTTCTATACAATCCCCTACATTTCCTTCCCTTATCCTTATTATAGTAACCTCAGTTCTCTGTATAGTTGTTACTACAAAGGTAACTGTTAATGTGTTGTAATTGTATGGCTTCCTGACACACTTGTTTCTGTGATTAACAATTCTTACCCATCCATGATTTTTGTTCATTAGAACACGGTGTAACTGGCATTTGTTCACTCTTTCTGATAACCTAGTAGGACATGATGTAAAGAGCATTTGTTCATTTTATTTGATTATCCTTTCTTACTTTTGTACTGCTTAAATTTTAATTGTACCTATCCTGTCTTCACTAGGCAATACGTATAAGTACGACATGCTATCTGGTGATTAATATCTGTACTCATGTATTGCACCATTACTGTAGTTACTCAACCTGCTCTGTTACCTGAAGAACAAATAATGAATATTACTGACCAAATTGTAACTAATATGTACTGGTTACTTTCAACCACAAGGTAGGTGTCCTAAAGTTTATAATCACAAAAAGTTTTATACAGTGTTTTTATAATATTTCTGTTGTCAAGCTTGATAGTTATTATTTTTCATTGACAGATTCTGATGATGGCCAAGGCTGAAACGTATCAAAGTCATTTTGTAACTAAGTAATGACTTTTATCAATACAGCAACCTAAGCAGCTTTTTGCAGACTTCATTCATTATTCATCGTGGCCACCTGTCTCCTCCGTGACTTTGTCACAATTATAAGTCCCTTCTATGAGAAAACTTGCACTCACCAGACGGAGACCTTGAACAGCCAGTAATTGGCCAACAGCACAGCATGTCAAATTAACACACACAGACAGATGACAGAGACGAGGAATGGAGTAGGACCACTAGTACCAATGAGGTATTCAACAACTCTCAATATTTAATTTATAGTATTGTGGTCACAATAGATAATTGGATTAAAGTACAGAATGATAATAAAGCTAATAATGAGGAAGAAACAGGTATGTTGGTTACAGGTGACAACAAAGAAGAGGTAAGTGCTTTCATCTTTGATCATCATGATAATCTGCAGGCTAAAATGTCTTTAAAGGAAGTAGATACTATATTGCAGAGATGTGGCCAGGTCAGCGCGTCGTCTTTCTGGGCGTGGTGCTAGACGTGCCATACCAGACATGCGCAGACGCCGACCAATAGGAGTAGGCGTCGGCGGACCTGGGCGAGGAGCAAGAGGAGGAACAGCAGTCTGGGCCAGGGAGTGAAGAGTCATCCATCATCCCACAAGCGATTCCCGAAATAACCACAGATACGGTACAGCAAGAAGTTCTTTTATGAAGAGGGTAGCAATGATATCAAGATCTGTGAACCAATGATCTGTAGTGCATTGCCCCAAATAAGAGAAGTAGATGATAGTATTGGTAGTATGGGGATCAAGAGCGGTTTGAGCCCCAGAGATACCACATCTATGAGCTTGAAATGCACTTTATTGTTAATTGCTTCAATTACAAATCCAGACTAACTACATGGTCGACGGAGCTCAGAGAAGTGGGCTCCAAAGATATTGGTCTAAAGATACACATTGGTGTATATATATATCTATGTGTACATGCTGCCACACAGACCCCTCCAGCAGTACAGAGTACACTCTGATGAGGTGAGGGGGGACAAAGGCTAGGGATGACCAAGGGTGCAATGTGTGGCAGTGACGTCAGTGGGCGGGGGCCAGGGTTCAATGTCGCAGTCCATTAGGCGTTGTCTTGTCTTGTCAGTGGGCATGGCGGCAAGTTTTTGTTTCTTTGCGCGTGCGACGTTTGGTGTGACAGCACAAGTCGGCACAGGGACACACCCAACAAGGGGCCTGGCACTGAGCAAGCCGGCGGAAGACAGCTCAGGAGCTTTCGTGACAACCAAGGAAAGCCGAGGTGCTGAAATAGTAGTTCCATTGGTCAGCGGTACTCGAGAGTGTAGCTCGACGGCGAGCGATGGGTCAGAGGTTATCGTGGCAGTCAATGAGAGCCGGGGCAACAAAGTAGTAGTCACGCTGGCTGTGCGAGGGCAGCACAGTGGCATGCAGTGGCTCGTAAGCTTTCTGGTAGCTGAGGAGAGGTGAGGTGACCGGCGATGTGCACTAGGGCAACACAGCTGTGGGCGGTGACTCGTAAGTTTTTGGGGCAGCCAAAGAGAGCCGAAGTGCCGAGGTAGTTGATGCATCCGCCGCCAGCGAGTGTGAGGGAACTAAGTTTTGTTTCCAAGCGCTCACATAGTATCGGAGTAGGAAAATAGAACTGTCACAAGCACTGGTAATCATGCACGTGGACGCGACATCACTAATAACACTAGCGGGGGGGAACACAAATGCTGAGCTGGGTTCGATTATCCACTGAAGTTACTTGACGGGTTACGATAAGTCACTGCAGGGCAGCCAGCTCAAACACCGGCGTCAGAGGAGGTGGTAAGGCTGGAACTGGTGCAGCATATAGGTGGCAAGATGAGTAAGGTGACTTGCGTGTGTCATCTATGTTACAGGAGCGACCTCAAATGACAGCATGGTGGTGAGGTGTGTAATGCAGCATAGATACAAGTACATTTTGACGGTCGTCACAAGAGTGGGTATCATAATGTCTACAAATTGAAAGCACTCACAGGGTGTCAGAAATAGATCCTCTATGACAGAGGAAATACAGCACACTTGTTGAGTTGACGTGTGAAGTTCATGCGGCATGGCCCATGTCCCCGGCGAGACACAAAATGAAAGTTGTATATTGGAAATACGGTGCGACATGATGGCATTGTAGACCGATGCAGTAGGGGCACCAGAATGTGCCACATAAACGGGCAGTCATGTGTGCCCGAATGTGTCAGTCATGTGCAAGTGCAGAACCCGCTGTTGTGGTCACGGCGCGGCAGATGTGTCACGTGATGTGGCACATGGCTGCAAATAAAAAACATTGTCACAGAACACAGGATTTGAAAATGCAAAGTCACTATGGCGGTAGTTTGAAGCATCAACACTTTCATTGTTCACACACGGGAAAGTGTTGCGTGAAACTTGCAGCAACGGCATCGCCTGCAATATTCATTGTGCATGCAGAAAAAGGCGCGCTCGGAGTGTGACAAAACTGATCCAAACTAAAGGGATAATTCATTGGAAAACTTGAAATTGGACAATCAGAAAATTAACTGTGTCCCGATGGGAGAATAAAGTTCAGTTGTGGCGGCAGTGTAGCATATTGTTGATCGAGTATGTAACCGGCAGTTGGAAGTCCATTGTTCAAATTGTGCAAGTCTGAAAAATACACATTTGAAAAATTAGTATCACATGGTCGAAGTTCAATTGTTCGTGAAGTCATTATGGCCGTTGATTGTTGGCTGGTAGAGCATTGTATTTTTGGCAAAAAACCGAGGCAAAAGTTGCAGATTTCACTTGTGTGGTCGAATGAACATAAAAAGAAACTTGGGGTTACCAATATGGGGATCGAGGGGTTTGAGCCCCAGAGATACCACATATATGAGCGATTGTTAATCGCTTCAAGTACAAATCCAGACTAACTACATGGTTGATGGAGCTCAGAGAATCTGACTCCAAAGATATTGGCCCAAAGGTATACACTGATATATATATTGATGTGTACACGCCACCACAGTAGCATTTTTCTGGTGGCAAACAATTCCTTAATTGGTAGTTTAACTGATAAGCAGCAAACTAAAGGATAGGAAGTCATTCAATGCTTTGATCTAAGATTGGTAGATAGGTCACAGAAAGCAGCTACACGTGTAAAATTGATGCCCCAATTAGTCTTAGTGTTAACGTACTTGTAAGCAAAGAGGGTTTACTTTAGTTGGTGACTGATTGAAAGAGATTTGTAGAGAAGCCTATTAAATATATAATAAGTCACCCTATTATAAAAGTAAACATTTTCAGTATTTAACCCATGAGAACTTGCACCTTTAAAAGTTACGTGATAGATCACATATATAGCATTTTTCTGAAAGTCAAAGAACAGTCTGTAATGTACTTAGTATGTCTAATTAAGTATTTCTAGTTGCCTTTATAAGGAAACACAAATATTTGACTATTTAAAATTGGTAAAATGCCAATTGTTTTAAAATTACTGTGAGCATAATGCTCACGTGCGAGTCCTTGCAGGTTAAGTACACTGTTTACTAGATAGTGGGAGTGAAGCTGGTGCTTTGTCTCAATTGTTCTTTGACTCAATTCCTTATAAAAATAGGTTTAACAGTAATGAGGGTAAGTGGTTTGAAAGTAATAGGTGCTACTGTAAAGGTATCCAAACTGCTAAGAGAAGAAGCAATTACACCAATAGTAATAGGAGACACAATTATTGACCGTCCAAGCTTAATTGTATCTGGTTTGAGTGTTGAAATGTTACTTGGAACTGATACTATCAAAATAATTGTATTAACTGTGTCACAGTCAAACACAATTACTGTGCCTTTCATAAGTAAATGTAAATTACCAATTAGGGTGACAAGAAGTAAAGCTTATGTGATGGAAGATGGTGAAATAAGTGTAAATATGCAGAATTCTGCTGAAGATAGAATATTTATTTTGGAGGGTATAGAGGAGAAAGTCCAGTCCACTGAACAGCTTTCAGAGAAGCAGAAATCAGAATTATGTGAAGTTTAATCCAAACGTAATAATGTGTCCAAGTATCAAATCAGGGCAAGTGTTCTTTAAAAAACTGTGTCAAATACATGTTGCTATGCAGGAGGCTGTCAGAAGAGAAATTTAAAGTATGCTAGCTTGGGGAGTGACCAAACCAGCCATTAGTGAATTTAAATAGTCCCATCTTTGAGGCCCCAAATAGCATGGAAGTGTTAGTTTTTGCTCAGGTAGTGTGGTGGTTAAATAGATCATAATAAGAGAGAGTGACTGCTCTCAAAATATGAGTGAGATGCTACAAAAATTCCAAGGTGTTAGGTTCCTAACTTCCATAGACATTGCACGTGGTTATTGTGGAATTTACCTTTGGCAAAGGAATCACATAAATATACTGTCTTTCTGTACAAGTCTATGTTCTTTCAATACAGACTAGTTCCTTTTGGGCTAAATATTTCTGTATGCAAATTTATTAGAGTTGTGGCTCATGTTTTAGGGAGGTATTTACTAGAATAGAATACAGAATATTTATTGGCCTTTCAATATTTTTCATACAATTGGCTTCGTCAGGGTACAGTGTAATTTACATTTATATCCTACATTAAATTTACACATTAAGCATATATCATACATACAACTTCACATATTACAACGAAACAATAACACAATTTAAGAGAAACATATATTTTTACTGTCATTTTCTAGAAATTCTTCAATTGCGTAGAATTCACTGGATTTTAGCCAAGTTTGTATTGTGTTTTTATATGTGCTCAGTGGCATTGTACGAGCTGCTTCTGGTAGCTTATTGAAGAATTTTAGGCTTAAATACTTATAGTTATTTTGTACTATGGCTAGTCTCGTGGAAGGCAAATCCAACATACAGTTGTTTCGTGTATTGTGAGAATGAACATTTCTTCTCATGCTGTACTTATCTATGTTTTCTTTAGCATATACTAAGCAGTTATGTATATACAAACTAGGAATCGTCATTAATCCAAGCGATTTAAAGCGAGTTCTGCAGGACTCATTATGTGCTAGCCCTAATATACACCTTACTGTTTTTTTTGCCATCTGAATACGCATTTAGCTCCTGATGAGTTTTCCCACAGCAATGTTCCATATTGCAGATGGGAATGGAAGAAAGCATAGTACGATTGAAGCAATAATTGTTTGCTAATACTGCCCCTCAATTTGTACAATAGGAAAAGTACACGAGCTAGTTTGGTGCATAGGTAATTGGTGTGTCCTTCCCAAGAGAGTTTTTGATCTATGACCAGTCCAAGCAATTTCACAGTTTTATTTTCATTTCTAGATACCTTCAAGTTAAAGATTATTTCCTCTGTTTTTGTCTGATTTATGCAGAGTTGATTGGCCTGACACCATTGGGTGGTCATTTCTATCATCTCTTTATTTTTATCCAACACACTCTGTAGATTGTCTCCAGTGGTTATTAATGTCATGTCATCTGCGTATAATACACTCTTACAGGGTATATAAGTTGGAAATTCATTGACATAAACAATGAAAATGAAGGGTCCAAGAACCGAGCCTTGCGGTATTCCTCTTTTTATTGGGAGGATTGATGATTTCTGATTGTTTGCATAAACAAGCTGTACCCTATTGCTTAGGTAGGATTTGAGTAATTTGAGTGGTTTATCTCCTATTCCATAGTATTCCAGCTTTTTGATTATCACATCATGAGACACAGAATCAAATGCTTTGCTTAAATCAATAAGGGTTCCAGAAGTGTATAGCCGTTTTTCATATCCTTCATAAACATTATTTACCAGTGATTCAACTGCTTTCACAGTTGATAAGTGTGGTCTAAATCCAAATTGTTGTTCATTTAGTAATTTATTGCATTCAAAGTACTTGTATATCTTTTTATGCATGCAGTTTTCAATTATTTTAGATAAGATTGGTACAATTGAGATGGGTCTGTAGTTACTTGGAAGATTTTTATCTCCTTTTTTATACACAGGTAGTGTGACTGTAAGCTTAAGACATTTAGGGAAGGTTCCTTCATCTAATACTCTGTTTGACAGCGAGAGAAGTGACATTTGGACTTCCTTCACTATAGCCTTTATGATGAAATTGCTGATACCATAATAGTCTTCTGTTTTTGAATAATTGAGTTTGGTTATTGATTGTTGAATGTCATTTAAGGTGATTGGGGCCCAAGTAAATTTCTCACTTCTTGTTTGTTTATAGCATAAGTCAGAGAAGCTTCTATATTGAAATTAGAGTCAATGGGTGGGGTACTGTTGCCATTTACAAAATGTTCATTAAGAATATCACAGTCTATGGGTATAGTATTTTCTTTATTGTTGTTATTAATTTCTCTCTTAATGACATTCCACGCTGCTTTACATTTATTTTTTGAGTTCAAAATGTATTCATTATTCGCATTACATTTGGCGGTTTTTATTTCAGACCTGTAAAGTTTTCTCATACTTATGTAGTTTTCTTTGTCCCTATCACTATTATGAGACTTATCTTTCAGTAGGAGTAATAATATCCTGAGTCTGTTTAGCTGTGGTGTGTACCATTTATTAGTATGTTGGCACTTATGTGGGGTATTAGTATATCTTCTAGTTTCCATGGGGCATGTCTTTTCTACTATGTTCATAATCTCTGTCAGGAAAATGGAAAAGCATTTATCAACGGTTTCATTGCTATCCATTATTTGGGACCAATCCTTTCCTTGTAACATATTTTTTCATATTGCTTACATTGGATTCAACTAGCAATCGATATGTCACTTGCCTTTCTTTGGTAACAGGGATTGAATTATCTATTTGGAGCCATAGACCTGCGTGATCTGATAAACCTAATTCTATGACATCATATTGCACCAAGTCTCTATGTACATTACTTATTATGTTATCAAGACAGGCATTAAGTCTAGTTGGCTTTTCATTCAGACAGTAATAATTTAATGACTTCAGAGAGTTAATCATATCTACTACATTTTTTCTCGTAGCCCTTATATCAATATTAATATCACCTACAATTACAATTTTATGTTGTTTATATTTGGACAAGTGTAAAATTAAAGCATTAATTTTTTCTATAAAAACTATTTCATCAGAGCCTGGAGTTCTATAAATTGAGACAATTACAATTTTTGGAGTGTGCAATACTATACCAGCTACTTCTAATGTACCTTCAATGCAAACCATGTTAAGATCTATAACAGAGTATTCCAAGTCTAGGTTGCTTTTTATGTAGATTGAGACTCCGCCACGTACAATATTTTTTCTGCAGTAACTAGTGGTTAGTAAGTAAACTATAGGGACAAACAGGTCTATTTCACAGGCTTTCATCCAGTGTTCATTAACACACAAAACACTGCAGTTGATTCTTTCAAGCCAATACTGAAGTTCATTCATTTTATTTCTAAGGGATTGTACATTTATATGTAGAAGGAGAATTTTGCCATCAAAACTAGTGGGTATTTTGTTTCCATTGTGTGCAGTGTGTTCATTTATTTTCGCTACATGTTCTGGATTATCACAATGGTCCAGCTGAATTAATTTGTTACTGTTTCCTATCAACATTGTTTCTACCTTTCCTTGCTTTGTGTCATTGTTTTGTCTAAAAAAGGATGGACATGAGCATGTACAGAGGAACTATCTTTTAGAACAAACGTATTGCGTTCGCGTGTTTCATTTATAACGTTTTTTATTTCCTGACATAGGAATTTTTTCCCGTGATAGTTTAAATGTTGCCCATGTTGTGTGTGTAGATTTCTGTTTAGTCTACTGGCATCTAGTATGTTGCATTTGGCATAACTGGAGCATAACTGTTTGATTTTAGCATTGGTCCTACGAATTTCTTTATTTACACATGAATTATAGTTCAGATCGTGCCTCTGAGGTATCGCCACAACAAGACTGTTTACCGTCTTATTTGCATCTAAGAAGTTTCTCAAACCTGTAATGCACTTTTTAGCTTCATTCTGTGCTACGTCATTTGAGCCAGTAATGCAAACAACATAATCACTATTCTTCATTGTAGTCTTAAATTCCGAGACGCCACCCATGATATTCAACATTCTCGCGCCGGGTTTAATGATGCCAGTCGTGTTTAAGTCCGTACTCACATCGCCTAAAATACTGGCTAGCTTTCTCCCATGGCTGTCTGCTAGAAAAAGCACATTGCATTTCTCGGCTGGTAGTTTCTTATTGCTTGCGGCTGATTTACGGTTTTCCTTTACGTCTTTAGCTTCACATTTGTTAGGCTTGTTTTCACTTTTGCTATTCACGTCCATGTTGCTGCTTTCAGATAACACATTAAACACTAGAGCAGGTGATAGTAAATGTTGTGACATGCTGTTGGCCAATGCCACACAGAAAGAACATATATTCCTACCTGAGGGAGTATTAGAAGCAATTGAAAAAGGAGGCGTGAAGTTAAAGCTGGAAAAGACTTGAGTTCATCAGAGATAACATAAAATTCTTGTGTCATGAAATTAGGGTGGTCCTTTTTTGTTTTGGATGGGTAGGGGCAGTATCACCTGATCCTTCCCCATTGGCAGTTACTGAGAAATTTGAAGTACCTAGAAACAAAAGCAACATTGGTCCATGTTTTAATAATGGAAAGTCCAGGTTGGAATTAATAATATAGTAATAAGGACAGTTTACAACTCACCATAAAGACATGGCGACGAGCTGCAACAGGCACATACAAAAGACACACACATACTATATTTTCAGCTATTGCCCATGGCCTTCTTCAGAAAATAGAACATTCACACAGTCATACAACCTTCACCTCTGGCTGCATCAACGGCCATGCTGAGGTGGACACACTGGTTCCCACCAGATCACTGAAGTTAAGCACTGTTGGGCATGGCCAGCACTTGGATGGGTAACCGTCTGGGTGCACCACATGCTGTTGACAATTTTCCCTTTGCCTTATGGCAGAGGGGACAGGAGGAGTGGTGGTGCAAAGTCCTTGATCACCAGTCTTTGCACCAGTCCTGGATTAAATTCCAGACCTCTCCGTAGTGACTCATGGAGTGAAGGCCTGGGGTACTATTGATGGTGATCCGTCCGTCGTATGGGGACGTTAACCTTGGTGGCCCCATTGGTACTTTTCAAAAGGAGTAGGCTACGTGCTGGCACTGGGTTTCACCCTCTCCCTTCTCCCATCATCTCCAACACGAACATGACATTACACTACACATGCTCCCATTACAGTCACCTACACTTAACACAAACACTCCAGCACACAGTTATCATACTTCGCAGAGGAAAGGAAACACCTTTCCACTTAGGCGGCTGAAACTGCCCTTTGGAGCCTCACAAACATTCATGCCATATGACTAACTTTAACCTCCAGCTGCCACACTTCGATTGCGTTGTGACTTTCCTATCGGTATTCACCAATAAGAATTGGGGAATATATAACTCAGGGTAGTAAAAGGTTTATGGCTCGTTGTATCTGTTCATAAGGGTGAGTTATGTATGTCAGCTTCTATGCCCTAAACAGCTACCCAATCTGTTTAAACAAGATCAATAATTAATCTGTAGTTTAGACAGACTATCAATCTGAATATGATGATGTGAAAATATATTTAAACAAAAATAAATTAAACCTCTGAATAACCAACAAAATGGATTCTTAGATAAAGAAGTGATTCGATTATGAAGTAATTCTTTATAAATGGAGTTTATTACTCTTTTTGAACATGAAAATGTGGAGGTTGTCCTACTTTATACATTGGTAAATAACTGGATATTTTCCCAACTATTGTTCAAGAGAGGAAAAATAACTATCACACGCACTTGAGAGTAAAAGTTCCAAATTATCACTCGTAAATTAGTGAAGTCCATTGAACATTGCAGTTCCAAATTAATCCGTGATTAATTACAGTGTTTGTTATAAAACACTGTTTGTCATCACACGAGTGCACGGTTGCTGAATTATCACAGTTCCACAGCCCTACTACCATGCATAGTTTACCACTTTACAACCAGAGACTAAGTTCTGCAGTCACAGTTCCATAACTTTTCTAAGTCTACACATGCGTGTCTTCAAATTACCAAGGTTGTAACGTGGCTTCAGACCACCCAGCGTCACAACCTTTCACCTTCACGTCCAAGATACGAGGCCCTCCCTAAGCATTTGAAAGCATGCTCTCCCTGCTCCGAAAATTGTATCCTTCCACGCATCCTAACACCTCATCTTTGTTGTTTACATTTAATAAACAAATATATATTTAACAATACTAAAAATGCTTGAGACTGAAGCTCTTTGCTCAGGTAGCAATTAAGCAGGGCATCTCACAGTTCAAATATACTGCCGCCATCAAAATATGGTTACACAATTAATATTTAATTTATCATGGCCTTATATGCAAATATATTCAGTTCTTTTCCACAAATACATATAATTGATTATATATAATTTATCTGCTGCTTGCTCGCTCAGCCAAGACCGTTTCCGGTTTCCAAGCAGATTTGGAAAATCCTTACTACCTGTGTTCCATTCACTAGGTCCAAACTGTTAGCCAGCTGGCTGGGGAATCCAACAGCCTGACAAAGCCCACCTTTCACATGGAACAATCAGTTTCCCCCTGTATCTGTAATGTCACAGCGTGAATGTTCTATTTTCTGAAGAAGGCCATGGCTGTTAGCTGAAAGTGTTGTATGTGTGTCTTTTGTATGTGCCTGCTGCAGCTCGTCACCACATCTTTGGGGTGAGTTGTAAACTGTCCTTATAACTATATTATTATAGGTCCATGTTTGTATTATTTGGTTTTTATAGACATTTAATGAAAGACCAGGCTTTTGATGCACCTTGTTTCCATCAACTGCCAAAAAAGAATACTCCTTGGGTCTGGACTAAGGTATGTTAATAAGCCTTTGAAGTATTAAAAACCTGTTTACCGAAGAGTCCAATACTATATAATCCAGATTTTAGTAAACCATTTTGCATGTTGAAGTTGTAACAAATCATCTCATCATCAACAACATCTGTCATCACAGAAGGTACATTGTAGCATGTAAAAAGGTAAAACAGTCAACAATCCGAAGATTGGTTTGAACACCACTGTGCTTTACTAGGCATGGTCCTGTTTGGAGGTGGTATGCCGCTGCCTTCCTCTGACCTTGGAACTGACTTACCCAGCCTGTTATAGGGGGACCTACAGTTTAGCATGTATAGTTATTTATATGTTAAAATTTTTAAATCATTTTTCACATAACATATTGAAACAGTTAGTACACAGTGAACTCTACATTTTCATTTCAGGTACACTATGTAGGGGGTGTGTAATGTTTCTGCTATGTTGTACACTCCTTACAAATCCATTACCAACATTACAAACACGAACTATCGGACACCTCAATAAAAACTTCATTACCGGATGTGTAAAATATCACATTTTCGTGTTCAGTTTAACATACTATTAACACTATTAGTAAAACATGTTTAAGAAATAGTATGTTGATTTAAACATAACTTTGGCTATCCTTTTTAGGTAATCTTCAATTTTGATACTTTCATAAATAATAACTACAAACACTAAAAATGCATTACACTTAGTTACAGAATATGCTGAGCCTATAAAGATACTTATTTGTATAAAAACAACACTACTACATGTTATAATATTGCACAACGTTATTACATATTTAGCTTTTGTTTGAATAAATTAGGGCAGACCATGTTTTATATATCACAGGATTCTAAATTAAATACTGATCATTTTTCACGCACTAAAATTAATAATCCATTTGGTACTAAGGAACTATCTTCAAAATAGACAAAACTACTACAAATTTATACAAATACGCATTTATAAAAAATTAAACTACAAATTGAAATACACTAAAATTCTGTGTCTCAATAATAGTACACCTACACAATATTGTCAAAACATATAAGTGTGCACTACAAAAACACAAATAATGTAAATGACTTGAACAAATTTAACACTAGTCAAAACACGACTTTTAATTTGTGTATACTGTTAAATACAAGTTTCATAAAACACACAAGTACATTGAGATAAATAGTTAAATCCTAAATGTAATATTTTAATTCATGTATTTATTTATTTATCTATCCATCCATATACAATAAAAATTGTATGGATGTTATCATATTTGTATTTAATAAAACATAATATCTTAAGTACATTATCTAAACTTACAGACAAATAAAATATTATATTTCGTAAATTTACATGCTCATATGTCATGTTGATGATAATTGTCAAACATACATTTGTATCTTAATTTAGGTAGTCCTGGACGGTATAGTAGCATTTCTTTAATTGATATTTTTTTAGGGAATTTCTCAAGTCCTGTATTTTATCTTTATTTGTTATATCCTGAGGAAGTCTGTTATATAGTTTTATTCCATTATATATTATTTTGGTTTCTGTTTTGTGTGTGTGTGTGAGTGGTTTTTTTTTTTTTTTTTTTTTAATTGAGATGTAGGTGGCAGCTGGATCTGATTTTATGTTCATGTATGGAGCTGTTTGGTGGGTGCTGGTTGATGTTTTTTTTTATGTAGATGACTAACTGTAAAACTTATTCATATGGAACAGTTAGTATTCCCATATATTTGAATAATTCTGTACAGTTGAGTTGTTCCGACAACCGTTACTGATTAAGTTCAACGCCAACCATGTGTGTCGAAAACAAACTCATTACCATTTCTTGTCTGTTGATAACAATTGCTCAAATAAATTACTGTTGTTCCCTGTAGGAGGACTGGCTAGTCTGTGCCTCCTAAAATAACAACTGCTTCTGATGACTTTCTCTTGATGAATCTTTCATTTCCCAATCACGATAATAATTATCATTTGCAATTACCTTTTAGTCAGATAAGTTTGAATTCAACTAAACAGTGACTTTAAGGTAACGCACATAACCTTTTATTACATCACTGAATTACATGCTTATTGGAATTCAACTCACAGAACAAAAATTCTTTCAACCAATAAAGAATAAAGGTAATTAATAACAATGTCATTTATTTATAATATACATATACATACAAAACATAGAACTTTTCAACATGGAGTAATCACATCACTGGCACAGTATCCCACTCTTCATTTATTCTTTTCTGCTGCACAAAACCTGTACAGAGAAAAACTGCAGCCAGAATACATTCTCCTACCCTTTCCTAAATAAAATATGATTTTATTTAATTATTATACTCGAATTTCTTGAGCCTCTAGCAGGAAACATGCAGTGTAAGCTGTTACAATACACAGTGTGCCCTTGAGCTACTGTTTGTGATGATCCGTATAGCCCTTTTTTGTAGCTTGAATATTGCCTGCCTATTTTGTTTGTTTGTTCCCCAGAAGATAATGCCGTAACTAATTAATGAATGTATACTCGCAAAATATGCTGCCCTAGTACATGAGCTGCTACACACTGAATTTATTATTCTGAGCCCAAAGCAAGCTGAGGCTACCTAAGTCATGGTATCCCTCCCAATGGTCTAACCTTAAAAATTCAATTGTCTGGATCCCACCCCTCCTTCCACAATGACCTGCACCTTTTCAGATTCCACCAATCCTTATCCCTCATGAACCTAGTCCTACAAAATCACCTTTCCATGGCTCGTAAATCCCTTAGCTACCTTCTCTCCCTCCGTAAGATATTAATGTTCTGTAACCAAAAATACCTACATCCCTTCTCCCAGATCGAATTCTTTGCTCTCCAGCAACTGGAGGAGCATTCCAAATTCCACCTCCACAAAATGTCCAGCCTGCTGACATCATATTGCAGCCTTGGAGCACCCATATCCAATCCTTATCCGATCCACAGTGTTCCTCCTTGTGAACCCCTCATAGCTCCCAGACCATGCTTAGCTGACCTCTTGAACCTACCTCATCCCTCCAAACTCCCTACCACCACTCCACAACATCCAATACCAAAACAACCCCAGAACATTGTGGTCAACCTATCCACAAAAAAACCTAAACCCCACTGAAGTTTCCATTTTATCCAAAGGTCTTACCTTTAGTCCTACACCCCAGTTCAATCATGTTGGTCTTGTCAAAGACCTACTCTCCTTTTCCCGATCCCTACGATGGAAACACTACTTTGCCACCAATCCCTCTGACCATAACCTACCTAATCCCAATATTAAACCCTGCCTGTCCCAATTGATACCACCATCCAACAAAGATCCCCCTGCACTCCCACCTAACCACCCTCTGGTTACCCTCCAAGACTTTCTCACCTCCAACTTGTCCTCACCATCCTTTCCCAACTCCCTTCCCAAGAACTCAAACCTTTCAGCAGAAGAAAGAAGAGCCATCCAGAACCTTAAAACTAATCCTGTCATAATCATCCTCCCTGCAGATAAAGGTAGTTATGGACCACAGTGACTACCTGGCAGAAAGGCTCTGCCAACTCTCAGACTCCTCCACCTACAAGTTGTGCCGGATTGACCTGATCCCCAAAGTCCAACAAGATCTCCAACCCCTACTAAAATCCTATGGCCCCTCCCAGAAACTCTCCCCTGAATCAATCTCCCTCCTCCCTCTCCGGGGGACACCACCTTGATGAAGCACTGTCCGTGCGGGTGGAGAGGCTTGCGTATCCGTGTGAAGCAGAGGGCTATACCGAAGGTAGAGAACCTACTGCCGGAAAGGCCTCAACTGATGGATCAGACTAAGAGTGTCCCACAACGTCCCATCTTCCTTATCCTCTCCCTGTCCTTTATCAACCCAAGGTGTGATGCGATCCATGCTGAGGGGTGTGTGGCACATGGGTGGATGTGTCTCGAACGGAGCCTCAGGGATACCGGGCAACCTCCCTGAGTAAGTAGCCTTGCACCATGCGGGGTTATTGTGGTGTGGACCACATAAATCCCCAAATCTCGTGGGACTAAGATGAACACAGAGAAAGAAAGTATTTTAAAAGAATCTGAGGGGCAATCTGAGACCTCAGATACTTGGACATTGGGATCAGGACCGATGGAGTGCACTCCTACTTCTGAATCAGGGTCTAGACCTGAGCAAGAAGTGGCTACTGTAACAGAGAAGTTGGACCAGATTAGGATTAAGGTCTTGTCTGGGGCTCGGAGGAGGAAACTTCTCAAGGAACAGAAGCGAAAGGAAGGAAAAGAATGGCTTCCTAAGCATAAGTGGAGGGAATCAAAAGGGCTTGAGTCCAAGACCTCCAAAAAGAAACTGCCTCAGGTCGAAGGGGATACACAGACCCCCTCGACGTCAAAGACAGGTGGCAAGAGGGTTAGGGAGGAATCTAAGACTCCCTCCTCTCTGGACAGGTGTGATCCTAAAAGGCTGAGGCGGGAAATAGGGAAACAGACCTATAGTACTGCAGTCTCGGTCTTTAGAATGACGGTTGTCCAAGAAGGATACCCACTGGTGAGCATCACCTCACAGCAGGAGCAGCTCGTGCAGATGGCCCTCTTTGAAGAGATTGGGGGGGGGGGGCGCTGGTCTAGGACCCAAATTCAGGAGGGTCTATCTAGATCGTGGTGCCCTCATTTTTGTCTGTGAGGGGGAGCACTCAGCAGAATGGCTTAAGGTGCCCATGATATCCCCGCGGGAGGATGCGAAGCTGCTGGTCAAGACAGCAACCGAACTCCTGAAGACCGCAAAGGTATCAATGTGGGTACCAAAGATCCTTAAGGATGTCCCTCCAAAGACTCTGTTTGAGAAAATAAGGGTGCAGAACCCAAAAGTCTCAACAGAGGATTGGAGGGTAATTAACCAAAAGGTCGTTCCGGAAGGACGAACCCTGGTGGTGGAGGTCGGAGAGAAGTCCCTGAAGGCAATGCGAGAGCAAGACCTGAAACTGTTTTTAGGGTTCTCGCAGGTCGCCGTCAGGGTAATCAAAGACCTTAAAGGCAATAATGGCAGCAAGATGGGGACTGGAAGTGCTGCAGATAAACCTGCAGCACAGTAAAGGGGCCACTGCTGCCCTGAGCCGTCACCTGGGAAGAGAGGAGGTGGACGTGGCCCTGATATAAGAACCCTATTTATACAAAGGAGGTGTATCGGGCCTCGGTGGTACTGGAGGTAAGCTGATTTATGCTAGAAATCTAAAAAACTCCAGAACATGCATTTATGTTAGAAATGGAACACCTTTCTTACCAATGATGGATTTTTGTTCCAGGGACTTGGTGACCATCAGGATGCAGCAACGTGAGGAAGGTATCACGAGGGAAATTGTTTTGGCCTCAGCATACCTTCCTTACGAAGACAGCTCTCCTCCTCCTTTGGAAGTGAGGAGACTGACGGAAGCCTGCCAAGGTGACGAACTGTTGGTGGGATGTGATGCCAATGCCCACAATCTATCGTGGGGCAGCAAGGACACCAAGAGTAGAGGTAAGCACCTTCTTGAATTTCTCCTATCTAACAACTTGGAGATCCTGAATAGGGGTAATGAACCTACATTCAGGAATAGTAGAAGGGAAGAAGTAATTGACATAACTTTTGGTTCCATGATGATGGGAAGTTACGTCAAACAGTGGCATGTGGTCCTGGAACCATCCTCAATAAGATCACATGTATATTAAATTCAAGGTTGAAATGGGAACCAGACAGACCATGGCCTATAGGAATCCCAGGAAAATGGACTGGGAGACATATAGGAGAGACCTTGACTTCAGCCTATCGGAAATTAAAACTTTGATAAGAAATCAGAGTTTGAGGAAGTAGCAGAGGCTGTAACCTCTGCTATAGTGACCTCATACCAGGACAACTGCTCAATCACCAAGAAGTGCACAATTAGGAGTGTGCCTTGGTGGAATAATGACCTTGAAATGCAAAGGAAATAGGTACGAAGACTGTTTAACCTTGTGAGGCGCAAAGGACAATGGGCAAAGTATCGTGAGGCCCTTGTCAATTACAACCTTGAAATCAGATGAGCAAAGGAGGCATCCTGGAAGGTGTTCTGTGAGGAAGTGGAGGGCACAGCTGCTCAAGTGAGACTTCATAAAAATCCTCACTAGGGTACCAACTAATCCAGGAGGAACATTGAGGAAGGAGGATGGGGAGTATACAAAGACAGCACATGAAACGCTGGAACTGCTCCTCAAGACTCACTTTCCTCAATATACTCTGGGGGATAACTCAGACCAGAATGTGATTCCTGAGAGACAACAGTTCTCAGGTATTCGCAAAGAGGACTGGGATCTGGCCAAGGAGTGTCTCGATTTCAGTAAGGTCCGATGGGCGGTGGGAACATTTCAACCGTTCAAGTCACCTGGACCCGATGGAATCTTTCCAACTCTCCTGCAACAAACGGGAGAAAATCTTATTAGATTCCTATCAGGTTATTCAGGGTTAGCCTAGCAGCAGGAATCATTCCCAATGCCTGGAGGGCAGTGAAGGTTGTCTTCATTCCAAAGCCAGGGAGAATTGATCATACCAAGGCCAAGGATATGAGACCAATCAGCCTGTCCTCCTTCATTCTTAAGACATTGGAAAAGCTGGTTAATGTGCATGTTGGAGAAAGGAGGTTAAGTAGGGCTCCTCTACATTCGAACCAACATGCATATCAACCAGGTAAATCATGTGAGACAGCTCTCCACCAACCTGTTGGGAAGGTGGAGAAAGCACTACACTTTCAAGAAATAGCCCTCTGTATCTTCCTGGACATTGAGGGGGCTTTTAGCAACACGACCTTCGATTCCATGGTTAGGGCAGCTGAGGTGCATGACCTAGGGACCACAATATGTAGGTGGTCTAGGGCCATGCTCAGTGGAAGAAGGTAGAATCTACCATGATGAATGAAAAAATGGTAATCAACACCAGTAGGGGTTGCCCGCAAGGAGGAGTTCTTTCCCCTTTATTGTGGAATCTAGTGGTGAATGATCTCATTGGAGAATTAAACTCTAGACAGTACTTTTGCCAAGGATACGCAGATGATCTTGGGATAGTAAAACTTGGCAAATTTGCTGACACAGTGAAGAATATGGCACAAGGTGCATTGGACATTGTGCAAGACTGGTGCAGAAAACAGGATCTGGGGGTTAGTCCTAAGAAGACTGTTGTTGTACCATTCACAAGGAAACATATCCAACACTCAAGTTGGAATCTAAAGCTTTTCAATGAAGCGCTACCTGTGAAGGGGACAGTGGAATATATAGGGGTTACCCTAGATGAGAAACTGACATGGACCCCTCACATTAGGAATATTTGCTCCAAGGCAAAAGATACTTTAGTAAGTACCAGGAGAGCTTGTGGCAAAAATTGGGGCCTGAGCCCCAAGGGTATGCACTGGATATACACCACAGTGATTAGACCCAGGATCACCTATGGGGCGGTCATGTGGTGGAAGAAGGTAGAACAGCAGGTTGCTGCTAAGGAGCTTGGTAAGGTGCAGAGACTAGCCTGCTTAGCCATAACAGGGGGAATTAGCAGCACACCAACTGCTGGGATGGAAACCATGCTGGATATGCCCCCATTACACCTTTGGGTCAAGATGGAGGCAGCAGCTGGTGCATACAGGCTCAAATCTGGCAACAACTGGAACTCTTTGGGATATCCAGAATCACACACTAAAATAATGAGTGAGGTAAATATAGGAAAGGTTGGGGAAATGCCAGCTGACTATATTATAACCCCATACTGCTTCAACAAGCCTTTCAGTATAACAATTGGAAGTAGGGAGCAGGGGGCAGTGAGAGAAAATAGTTCGACACCATACGGGGGATATTGTCTGGTTCACTGACGGGTCGAAATCAGACCAAGGCGTTGGGGTCAGGGTATACGGGGTGCAGCCAAGACTGGAGGGTGTCATCTGTCTAGGGAAACTGGCCTCAATATTCCAGGCCGAAATCACTGCCATCAGGGCATGTGTGGAGGAGAATTTGAGTAGGTGCTACAAATATCGTAGCATCTATATCTACAGCCAGGCAGCCCTGAGATCACTGGCAGCTCCTGCAACAAGGTCTAAAATTGTTGCCGAATGTCACAGGGTTCTGGTGGAGCTAGGGGAAAGCAATAGAATAAACCTATTGTGGGTCCCTGGCCACTCGGGGATCAGTGGCAACGAACATGCCGACAGATTAGCCAGGATGGGGACAGAGTCTCCATTTATTGGACCGGAACCTGTCCTGACAATCACCAAGGCAATGATCAAATTGGAGCTACGTAACTGGCTCAGAAGACAGCACGTAGAATATTGGACCAAAGTCCGTCAACAAAAACATGGCAAGGTAATGATGCCAAAGGCCTTCACAGGTAGAAACTACCCCACAGACCTAGTCCGCAAACAGATCTCCCGTGCCATATCCTCACACATCCCAAATCCTCCTCCTAACACCAGTAACCATCCACAAAAGAGTGCTCGTCTTGTCACCCAGTACTACCCTGGACTCGAACAACTAAATTACATCCTTCGCCAAGGTTTTGATTTTCTATCCTCGTGCCCAGAAATGAGAGACGTCCTGCCCAAGATCCTTCCCACCTCTCCTAAAGTGGTGTTCCGTCGCCCTCCCAACCTCCACATCATCCTAGTTCATCCTTATGCCACCCCGAAACCGAGCTCATTGCCACAAGGATCATATCCTTGTGGAAGACCCAGATGCAAGACCTGTCCAATCCACCCACCCATTCCTATTCCAGTCCTGTCACAGGCTTATCCTACCCTAACAGGGGCTGTGCCGCATGTGAAAGCAGCCATGTAATTTACCAACTGTGCTGCAAACACTGTACAGCTTTCTATATTGGCATGACAACCAACTGGCTATCCATTAGGATGAATGGCCACTGCCAAACTGTGGCCAAAAACGAGATGGACCACCCTGTGACACAACATGCAGTGGAGCACCTGCTTGATATCAATGGCTGCTTCACAACCCGGGCCATCTGGATCCTTCCATTCACCACCAGCTTTTCTGATCTGCACAGATGGGAGTTAGCCCTACGATACATTCTCCAGTTCCGAAATCAACCAGGCCTCAACCTAAGATAATTCCCCCCCCCCCCCCTCCCATACCTTACATTTCCTACCTCTCTATCCCAAACATCAACTGTTTTGTGTGTGTGAGTGTGTGTGTGTGTGTGTGTGTGTCAGTGCTCGCATGTGTGTGTGTGTGTGTGTGTGTGTGTGTGTGTGTGTGTGTGTGTATGTGGTCTTGTGTACTTACAGTGTGCATGCATTTTGTATATCTATTTTATTTTTCTCCCCTCATCCGCCTCCTTACTCCATTCCTAAGCTGCATCTTGCTATTCCCATATAACCCATCCCCACCACTGTGACGTAACGTTCCTATCCCCTCTCCCCTCCCCTCCCATTCCCTCCCGTCCCCGATTCGCCTTAGAGTGTGATTCGAAATGCAGCAGCCGGAGGTGATGGTGGTATGACTGTGTTGTGTGTCTGTGTGATTGCACGAGTGTTCTATTTTCTGAAGAAGGCCATGGCCGATAGCTGAAAGTGTTGTATGTGTGTGTATTTTGTATGTGCCTGTCGCAGCTCGCTGCCACGTCTTTGCGGTGAGTTGTAAACTGTCCTTACTATATTATCAATTCCAACCTGGACTTTCCATTATTATATTTTGCCGAACTAATAGAAGAGGTTGGCAGTAGTAAATTCCCGGGATTACTATGTGATAATAAATTAAGTTGGGAGGAGGATACTGAAGAATTTTAGACATGACTTCAATATGTATTTACAATTTGAGTATTCTCAGACATAGGAGACATAAAATAAAAGAGCTTGCATACTTTGCTTACTTTCATTCCATAATGTCATATGGTGTAATAATTTGGTGTAATTCTTCAAGTCAAGAGAAAGTTTTCAGAGTCAAAAAGCATGTAATATGAAACTTCCTGGCAGATTAAAATTGTGTGCCAGATCGGGACTCGAACCTGGGATCTATGCCTTTCACAGGCAAGCGCTCTACCACTGAGCTGTCCCGACACGACTCACGGTCCATCCTCACAACTTCAATTTTGCCAGTACCTTGCCTCCTACTTTCCAAACTTCACACAAGTTCTGCCTTTTGCGGGCTGAGATCCCAGGTTCGAGTTCCGGTTCAGGCACACAATTTTAATCTGCCAGGAAGTTTCATATCAGCGCACACTCCACTGCAAAGTGAAAATTTCACTCTGGGAACATCCCTTAGGCTGTGGATAAGCCATGTCTCCATCATATCCTTTCTTCCAGGAGTCCTAGTCTTGCAAGGTTCACAGGAAAACTGTGAAGTTTGGAAAGTAGGACGCGAGGTACTGGAAGAATTGAAGTTCTGAGGATGGACCACGAGTCGTCTCAGGATAGCTCAGTGGTAGAGTGCTTGTCCGCAAAAGGCAAAGGTTCCAGGTTGAAGTCCTGGTTCCGGCACACAATTTTAATTTGTCAGGAAGTTTGATATCAACACACACTCCACTGCAGAGTGAAAGTTTCATTCTGGGAGCATGTAACATGTATTATTCAACAATAGTTTTTAGAATAACATATTGCTTACCCACCACAGAGACATCCATTGAGCTGCAGAAAGGCACAAATAATAGAATAAAAATTGATAGTTTTTGGTCGTTAAAGCCTTCATTGGTTAGAGAGAATCACACATACACACACACTAACACAGACATGAACACTGTTTCTAGTGTGAGTGGCCACAGTGTCCGGAGTGGTAGTCATATCTGTGTGAGAGTGTGTGTGTCTCTTTGACTAAGGCCTTAATGGTCAAAAGCTATAAAGTTTTATTCTATTATTTGTGCCTTTCTGTGGCTCATCGTAGGTCTCTGAAGTGAGTTAACAACTTATCCTTCTGTAATTTCCATTGTTTAATACATATTATTTGTGGAGTAAATTCACTGAGATCCTGTAGAAGCCTCTGCAAAGAACTGAAGTTACTAACTATTCCCTCTCAGTATACTTATTCCTTAATAAAATTTGTCATAAATAATATATTATTTCTTCCAACAAACAGCTAAGTTCATACACACAATACTAGGAACAAAAACGGTCTACACAAGATCTTAAAGTCACTTAAGTTCAGAAAGGGGTCCACTACTGAGGAACAAACATTTCCAATAATTTAACAGCAACCATAAAAAATTTAGCTACAAATAAACATCAGTTTAAGTGGAGCCTGAAATCCTTACTAGTGGCCAACTCCTACTCAATTGATGATTTTTAGAATAGAACAAAATGATGTACGTGTTTGTATTCAAACTATTAGTATTATTATATCAGATAAAATAAAAAAATATATATATTTAGACATGTTCCACATCCATGAGGATATCTTCAACACAGACCTATGGAACAAACAACTAATCTAAATCAAGTATGGTGGATTTTCCTGTTTTGACAAGTATATTCCTAAGTGAGAAGAAAAGAATAGCCAGGTCAAATATTCACAAAACAGCCTTAGATGAAAAAAGGTGCCATCATGCAATAGCTATCCCCTGTTAGTTTTAGAATTGGTAACCGTGTGTTAATAAAATCAAAATCAAATAAAATTTCCAGTGAGACAAAAAAATTAATGCATGCCTATCAAGGACCATACCAAATGAAAGGTAAGGCAGATGTAAATGCATACAAGCTTGACTCTACCATAAGATCAAGAGAGTATTGGGTCTCAAAAATATAGTTTATCTAAAAGAAATTGTAGGTAGTTGTCATTAAAGTGTCTAGGAAGTCTACCTGTCTACAGCACAGTTTGCATTAGCAAATGAAGTTTGTGGAATTAGGTGATCTCAGGTTACACATAAGTAACAAGAATAAAATGTTTACAGACTCAACATGAGATTTAATATCTAGAGTTATGTGTAAGTTCTAAGATATTTGTGTTTGGAAATTGCATTTGCATAAAATTATTACTTACAGATTTGAATTTTGTCTGTAAATAAGAGAATATTATGAGAGTGGTGTGACAGAGAGGTAAGAAGAAGCATTTTCACATTACACAAATGAATTATGAGGAAATGGCATGATGCACATACTGAAAATAGTCCAATACAGTCAGTAAGGTGCCAGATTCAGAAAAGCAAGAAAAAGGAAGAAACTGATGAAGTAGAGTCAGTAGGCTGACATAATAGGTTGTAAGGATCTTTTGACCTCCACGTTATGATAATCCCTCTTTGAATAAGGTGATCACCACATTTAATACTTAATTTGTAATAAAATTTGAACTGGACAATAAATAATAATTGTGAAGGGGTGTTTTTCAAAAAGAACAAATACTTCTTTGAAATCCACTTTGATTTATTGCTACAGGCAAGATACACAGATCTGACATACAACTGGCTTGAACTGAACTCTAATTCTGAAGTACAACAACTGTCTACTAATTCCTGCGCATTACATGTATTTATTACATTATTAACAATGTCAAGTGATGCATAATTATCACTATGATAATTTATGAATTGGTTCTTTTATAAACAACAAATCCATGTAAATTTGCATTCGTCATACAGTGTCAATGTATTAGTATAACAAATAAGTGATTAAATAGTTTTAATATTTTATAAATGAAGTGAATCCTATTGTTTGGTTGAAGTTAAATAATCTGTTTTACAATTAACTACAATGTCTGACAATTAGCCATAATGACAATTAGATGTAACAACAACTTTAAATTACAATTTGTACTGGAATTTGGTCAGGCCAAAAATACTATGAAAATTAATCTAATCTCAATAAAGGAAATGAAAGGAAATAAATGCTGCAAAATAAATGCCACAAAATTATTTTGGAACAATGGTAATAGACCATTACGAAATTAATGAGGTTTGATAATGAGAAAATAAGGTAATGGTAATTACAAAGTTATAGAAATTTAGTAATGGGCATAAAAGCTGTAATTACTATGAAATTAATGGGTTTTATTAATGGGAATAAAATTAGGTAAATACTTAGTGAGATAAACAATGTAATTGTTATAATGTAGAAATGAATACGGGTGGTATCACAAACTTTACTATAGAATAGAAAGGTTTAAAGGTGGTATCATAAACTTTACTACAGAAAAGGAAGGTATCTGGAGCTTCAGTATACAGGAAATGGTATCCTAAACTACACTATAAGGAAAGAAGGGTATTCTAGGTTTCAGTAAAGAGAGATATCGTATACTACATTAGATGGAGGCTCATGTTGTTACATTACAATGTTAATAGCAAAGAATGTATGAACACCTTTCCAACTGGCTACTTTGGGAACCAACCTCACTGAGCTCTGCCAGCCATGTTTGAGTTAGTCTTGTATTAACTTCTGTTGTGTTTAGAATAAAGTGTGCAAGTATTGATACATGTGGTCTCATTGGGACTCCAAACCCTCAGTTAACCCACACTGGTGATCCTGAAGTTAAGTGCTCCATCATATCGCGTGTGTTGTGCAGCAGCACCTTTTTTCATGTGAATTTCGCCCGCAAAATATGGGAGTAATTGTCTCGCCGTCCACAACAATGAATACAACAGTGCCACCTCTGCTGGGATTTCTCACTGCATCAACTTCATTGCCTCAAATTCAGAGCCTTTCTATCTCTAATGCTTCCCATTTTTATTCTCAGAAGAAACAGTCACAGGACATCTTCTCCATGCTGAGTGCTTATGGTACCACAAGGAACTTAATGGACTTGGTGTTGAGTTCACTATTTTTTCTTTCCTTCTTTTTTTTCCCCTTCTTTTTAAGTGTTTTCTCAATGAACTGTGTTAATTTTGCCCCACACCACAACTCGTGTGCTCTGAACAATCAAGTTTTGCAAGGCACGAAATTCTTGAACTTTCAAAATTTGAATTTCATACCAGCCACTGCCCTGCCAAATGCATGTGAATGTATCCTTCCGCCAACCACGTGTTCCGCCAACAAGGTGCTATAGCCTCCGGTCATTCTAGCAGAGCTTCTGGATTTGGACTGTTTTTTGAAAGCACCCCCTCATTCACCAGCCGCCCAGTCAATTATGGACTATATTCACATGTTTCAGGCCCACCTTTCTTCGCCCAACTTGGATCATGCAAGCAATGTATTGGCCAGTCTTGTACAGTTTACACCACCGAGTGTGTTTAGTGACTCACAGATCAGGTCTGCTTGTCCTATCAGTGGTGATTGGAACTTCAGTTATTCTCAAAGTAATGTGTCCTTTGTGCTCCCCACAACCCCATATCACATGATCCATCACGAGTTCAACAACTGCTCCTGCTTTATGACACTGTTGGCACACAACATTCTCAGCTGCACTCATTTGTGCATCTGCCCCCTTTCATGGCACACACCGGTACCTCAACCATGCCAGACTCCCACGTCAACTTGCCTCTTCAAGACGTGTCTCGTTCACTTATCTTCGAAGCTCAGCCTGGGACGGTAGCCACTGCGTCGAGTTCTCTCATGATGCTTCGACATATCTGCATCAATCCCTTGGCTGATGTTCCAGAGGCACCACCTGTAACAAAGCATGTTGAGATTTATTCCCACCTGCTTGCATTACTGAACCTCCCAATACCACTGTTGCATAATAACAGATATCAAAGTAATTAGTTTATTACCATTTTCTTTTCCAAAACTTTTGTTATTCTTTTTTTATAAAATAACTATTATCTGCTGTCACAGAAGTTTGTTTAATTAGCAAACATTAATTAGTTCATGCCAGAGGCGTATTGTTAGAGTTCAGATAGTATGAACTAACCACATAGAGAGCAAGTAACTCAACAGAGGGTACTATTTATAATGGCAATCTGACAAATCTAAATATAAATTAAGAAATGCTGAGACGGTTTATCATCTCAAATATGTCTATGACAATGAAGATGAAGGTGAAGCAATGCATTAAAATTTGTGATGCAGCTGGGAATCGAACCCAGACCTCCGTGCTTATTAGGCAGACATCTTACCATTAGACCACCGCACCACTAACAATTAAGGTGCCTAGGAATAGTCTAAGTACAACTTTCCTCCATGTCACAAACTTGTTCCATATTTGAGCCGATAAACTGTCTCTGGGTTTCTTAACTTATATTTAAATTGATATTTATGTCACCTTAGCAGGAATGTTCCACTATGTCCATTGCCGGGGTGCTATTCCGCTGCATGGAGAGCCTTGTCAGTAGTGCCAATTATCTATGGAACAAGGAAGCTGAATTAAAGTTTGTGACATGGAGGGAAGTTGTACTTAGACTATTCCAAGGCACCTTAATCATTAGTGGTGTGGTGGTCTAACGGTAAGACATCTGCCTAGTAAGCATGGAGGTCTGGATTCGATTCCTGGCCGATTCACAAATTTTAATTCATTGCTTCACCTTCATCTTAAATGTCATAAAATCTGACAAATGATCTCTGATATACGGGGTGTTTTGACCTACTTATTCCGTTGATATTATTATTCTGAATTACGCTGATATAATTTGACTTTACTAAAAATTTTTAAAAATGAGAAATTTCTGCCTCTTAACAAATAATTATGAAAAATATTGGAATATGGTGATTCTAATGCTATGGTCGTGATATGGTGGTACACTTATTATTCTAAATGGCAGGGAGGCTTCAGAAAATATTTTGGATGGTTCCAGAATGAAACTTCACTCTGCAGCGGAGTGTGCGCTGATATGAAACTTCCTGGCAGATTAAAATTGTGTGCCGGAACCGGTACTCGAACCTGGGACCTTTGCCTTTCGCAGGCAAGCGCACTACGACTGTGAGTCGTGTCGGGATAGCACAGTCGGTAGTGCGCTTGCCCGCGAAAGGCAAAGGTCCCAGGTTCGAGTCCCAGTTCCGGCACACACTCTTAATCTGCCAGGAAGTTTCATATCAGCGCACACTCCGCTGCAGAGTGAAGTTTCATTCTGGAAACATCCCTTAGGCTGTGGCTAAGCCATGTCTCCACCATATCCTTTCTTCCAGGAGTGCTAGTCTTGCGTGTTTGCAGGAGAGCTTCTATGAAGTTTGGCAAGTAGGAGGCGAGGTACTGGCGGAAGTAATGTTGTGAGGCGGCATCGTGAGTCGTGTCGGGATAGCACAGTCGGTAGTGTGCTTGCCTGCGAAAGGCAAAAGTCCCAGGTTCGAGTTCCAGTTCCGGCACACAATTTTAATCTGCCAGGAAGTTTCATATCAGCACACACTCCGCTGCAGAGTGAAATTTCATTCTGGAAACATCCCTGAGGCTGTGGCTAAGCCATGTTCCACCATATCCTCTCTTCCAGGAGAGCTAGTCTTGCGTGTTTGCAGGAGAGCTTCTGTGAAGTTTGGAAAGTAGGAGGCGAGGTACTGGCGGAAGTAAAGTTGTGAGGTGGCATCGTGAGTCATGTCGGGATAGCACAGTCGGTAGTGTGCTTGCCCGCGAAAGGCAAAGGTCCCAGGTTCGAGTCCCGGTTCCGGCACACAATTTTAATCTGCCAGGAAGTTTCATTTTGGATGGTATTCAAACTGTGTGAGAATTAAGAGTAAGTGTGTCTGTCTTTGGGGATCTATCTTCTATTTTCCTTTGGCCTCAACAAATCCATCTTCTTTTTTTTCCTTTATTACTTCTCCTTACAGGAGTACCTATCAATCAATTCCTCTTCTCATATTCAATAGTTCTATTGCAGAACCCTACCCTGATTTGTACTGTTATTACAATGACTGTGACTTAGTCACGGCTGGTGCTTCATATGACACTAACGGTTCACTTCTTTCAGTGTCGGATCTTGATGGTGGCATCCCCCCCACCACCACCTCGCCCCGCCCCCCCAGGTCAGTGCGTCGATGTTTCAGCGACCTCCCTTCCCCCTTAGATACATTTTAGATCTGCAGAATGTCTTACCTCGGCTTTTTGCAGTTGCTTCAACTTGAGCTGAGGCATCGTCCTATCAAGACTCGTTACTTAACACTTCTCTTAGAAGCTTAAAAGTTTTTCTTTAATAAGAACATCTGAATATGCACATGAACACTAAAACATTAAATAATTGATTACACTGTTAAGTGACTGTAACAAAGTGAATCTGTTACAATGAAGAGACAAGCTATCTTTGGGTCATGTCACACCATTAGCAGCAACCCCTCCTAATCTTACACATCCGCAAAGGCTGCTCTCCCCACTTGTTTTCAGACAATTAAATATTTGTTACAACAAAGAGTATAAATGTCATTTACTGTCAAAATCATGACACATTTGCTAAAACATCCGAAGATATGTGGCAAAAAACAATACAGAAGTCATTGTTGTTTCCTTACCTATTAAAAAGATGATTGGGTTAAAAAAAAAAAAAAGAAGCAAACTTGCCGTTGGTCTCGAACCCACTACTTTTGACAGCACAGACTGATGACACTAACCACATGACCATTCTTGCTTGGTGGAGAGAAGTAACTTCATTATTACTTATGATCAGATCTTTTGAAGGCTTTTACAGTTGATGTGTCTTTAATTTATAGTTATAAGATATTTTACCAAATATGACGTGTTTTTGATTAATCTTCAATGCACCAAAAACAAATATGAAAGGTGCATGTTGCCTTCATGGAGAATTTGCGTATGCACAAGGCGCAGTACACAGAAGCACCTTTGACTTGCTTCAGGACCATTTGTGTGTAACCGCCAGAGCTCTAGTAGACAGAAGCTGGTGTCTTTACCCGATCCACCACCAATGTTGAAAGGGGCTTATCCCCTTACCCTCCCTGCCATGGGAGCACTGATATGTTGCCTCCAGGAGGTTCAGAAGAGAATTTGAACCTCATCCATGCATCACATTGTAGTGCTGTGGCCACTGCCGCGTATATTAAGCGGCCATGCTACGACTCATATTATCGCATTGAAATAGAAGCAGGCTTGACTTTGAAGGCAACTGAACACAGCACTTATACTGACAGCAGGATTATTACAAACTTAACATACACGCAGCACTAACTGCCTCTCGGGTAGAGTGCACTACTATTTATACACAGACAGAATGTACCAGAAATTAGAAGAACAGTTAACATAAGAAACAAGTAGAATTTACAAATGAATATAAGAAAGATGTAGAACATTCTGGAATTGTTAATTACAAAGAAATAAATTTTTGCCAGTGGATGGGATTGAACCGGCGACCTTCAGCACCACAGTCGGTGACGTTATCTCTTGTGCCACACTGGCAGTCAAGTTTACGTGGTGTCTCGCGGCATTGCTCCCTCTCCTCGAAAAACAGCGACCCACCGTTTGGTTCCCTGTGGAGCCAGCTACAATGTCCTGGATCTTGACTTTGTCATGGGTCCTCTGTACGGCAGTTCAAGAGTATCCATTCCTTCTCCACGATTATCGATGACAGACGTTCCTGTAGTGGCTTCATCAGTAACATTACTGCCCTTAGAGTCCTTTGAACTAGAAGCCATTGTTGCCTGCTCTTCAGGATCGTCATAAGGCTTTATGCGCAGGACGTGAACAATGTCTCTTAATTTTTGTCATTTTGACGATGGCTCATAATCCTTAACTTAGGGGCTGTACACAACAGGTCAGCAGTTGTCATTATACCAGTGACGGTCCTTCTCCTGGGTGTCCAGTGTCCGTATGCGAGCCAGCTGTTTTGCTTCTTGAACCCTGGTGATGAGCTGTTTAACACAGTCATCCTGAGTGTCATCCCATTGGAACGGGAACAGCGTATCCATTGTCGTCTCAGTTTCACGGCTGTGGAGCAGGAAAAACGGCGTGAAGCCTGTGGTGTCTTGTCTTGCGGTATTGAAAGCAAATGTCAAGACTAGCAGAATTGTATCCCAATTCTTCTGCTCAACATAGACGTAAATTGACAGCATATCGGCTAACATCTTGTTAAAACATTCCGTAAGACCATTTGTCTGAGGATGTATGCAGTTGTTATTCTGTGGACAATCTCGCACCATGACATTACTTCTGATACTAGTTTTGACTGGAATACTTTTCCACGATCAGATATAATCACACGTGGTGCTCCATGCTTCAAAATAACGTCTTCTACAAGGAATTTTGCAATCTCTGGAGCTTCTGCAGTCGGCACAGGTTTAGTGACAGCATAGCATGTGAGGTAGTCAGTGCAGACTGTTATCCATTGGTTACTGGTTGTCGACTTCAGGAACCTCCCTAGAAGATCGATCCCAAATTGGTGGAATGGAGCTGCTGTCGGCGGAATTGGTATGAGATGCCCTGGAGGTAATTGCGGCACATGCTTCAGCTGCTGGTACTCTTTACAGTGACCGACAGGGTGCTTGACAGATCGGTAGAAACCTTTCCAGTAATACCTGTGTCTGATTCTGTCTAGGGTCTGCACGAATCCCAGATGACCGGATATTGAAGCCCCAGATGACCGGATATTGAAGCATTGTGGAAATATTTGAGAATAGCTGGCTGGAGATGAACCGGAACAACGAGTAGCCATTTGGGGCTCAGTAGATTGTTGTTGCTCTTATTCAATGTTCCATTTATAAGTTGGAATTCTCCATTGATCCTCCTTTCTCCAAGACCTCCATCGTTTTTAATAATGCTGGATCTTCCCTCTGTTCAGCTGTAACGTCATCTAATTCAGTGAGGGCTGAAATTGCATTAATGCTGTTGTGTTCCACTAATGGATGCCTGGAAAGGCAGTCGGTATCCTTGTGTTTGCGCCCTTTCTTGAATACCATTGTGACATCGTACTCTTGGAGTCTTAGTGCCCATCTTGCTAGTTGATCTGATGGATCCTTCAGGCTAGTCAGCCAACACAAAGAATGGTGATCTGTCACAACGGTGAATGGTTTGCCGAATAAATACGGCTGGAACTTGTTGATAGCACAGATAACTGCGAGACATTCTTTCTCAGTTGTAGAGTAGTTTATCTCGGACTTTGAGAATACTCTTGATGCATAGGCTATCATTTTTTCAGCACCTTCCTGAACTTGTACAAGCACTGCACCAATCCCATAACCACTGGCGTCTGTGTGAACTTCCGTTTCCACATTCTTGTTGTACAAGGCTAGCACTGGTGTGGAAGTTAGAGCCTCCTTAAGTGCCCGGAAATCTCTCTCTTTTTTTTGTCTCATCCCAGTAAAACTTGGCATCTTCCTGCAGAAGTTCTTGTAATGGACGTGCCGTGTTACAAAATCTTTTTATGAAACATCAGTAGTGTGAGCACAGCCCGAGAAAACTTCTCACATCTTGAATGTGCTGAGGAGTTGGAAATTCTGCGACTGCCCTTACTTTATCTGGATCAGGATGGACACCATCGCCATTGACTAGGTGCCCCAGGATTTTTATCTCTTTGGCGACGAAGAGGCACTTCTTTGGATTGAGGCGGACTCCTGCAACCTGAACACACTTCAACACAGTCGACAAGTGACTCAGATGTTCTGCAAATGTTTTCAAGAAAACGACAATGTCATCTAAATAGTAAAGACACATCGTCCACTTAAGGCGTCGAAGCAAGTTGTCCATCATGCGTTTGAATGTGGCCGGGGCATTACATAATCCAAATGGCATTACTTTGAATTCATAGAGGCCTTCAGGTGTAATAAAAGCCGTTTTCTCCCTGTCAGCTTTGTCAACCTTGATTTGCCAATAACCTGTCTACATGTCCATAGTTGAGAAGTATATAGCTCCTTTCAAGCAGTCGAAGGTGTCATCAATGCGCGGCAATGGGTAGACATCTTTCTTTGTGATTTCGTTAGAAGCAGGCTTGACTTCAAAGGCAACTGAACACAGCATTTATACTGAAAGCAGGTTTATTACGAACTTAACATACACACAGCACTAACTGCCTCTCGGGCAGAGTGCTCTGCTATTTATACACAGACAGAATGTACCAGAAATTAGAAGAACAGTTAACATAAGAAACAAGTAGAATTTACAAGTCCACATAAGAAAGGTGTAGAACATTTTGGAATTGTTAATTACAAAGAAATAAATTTCTGCTGGTGGATGGGATTGAACCGGCGACCTTCAGTACCACAGTCGGTGATGCTATCCCTTACCCCATGCTGGCAGTCAGTTTACGTGGTGTCTCGCGGCAATATATGTGCTGTCTCCACAACATAAAATGTTTCTCATGCAATCAAAATACTTTGAATGTGCATATAAGAAGAACTAATAGAAGAATGAACAAAGAATGATAGTTTGAAAACACTTTTTATTTTCTTTATTTATTTACTTTTGTTTTCACCAGTGAATACATAAGATGCGCCACAACTGCTGTCACTACAGATCAGCCCAGGAGTGACAATTGAAGATGTGACTAGAGGTGATGACTTGCATTTAAACAGTTTTTCTTGTGTAGAGAGGAAGGGCAGAGGCATTGTGTGTAGAAGGCCACTAACTTAATCCTAATTTCCTAGACAGCAGAAGCAACATTTATGACACATATGTTTATCTACAAAATGAATAATTAAAGTGGCATTATGAAAGTTTATTATTATAGACTATTTTTCCCATAGAACAATTTTTATATAATCATGGATATTACATTAATTACATGGAATTAAGGTATATTAGAGAACTACATGTTTTATAGTTGTATATGTAAAACGTGGATTATAGACATGAGGGGAGTGTTGTTAGCTTTATTGATTGGAAAATTTGGACCATGATAAGTCCAGAGCTGAGGCTCACAAGAATATTGGGAAATGTCTTTATTTGAGTGTACATGGGGCCAAACTTGACATTTTCACAGTTATGATAGATAAATTACTCTACAGCTATTACCCATTGAAATGTTTGAAGGCAAAAGAATGCTGCGCTATAGTTTTCAGGGTCTAAATAAATTGATCTCCTCATTACCTTTAATATCAATTGAAAATAATAGAAATGGTAATGATAGGTAAGTGTACCTTTATGCATATATATGTATTCTGATGGAAAGATAAGTCCATATAGAATTAATGACTTTGTGTACATTTATTTCTGCCACATGACGTACCTCCAAGCTTTTACCTAAGACGTCGCCTTCCTGAAATTGTTGCTCTCCATAAAATTTTACTGACAGTACCAATAAGCTAAAATTTTGGTTATGACTAAATTGAATTTAATAATCATAATTAGTAAAATACTTAATTTCAACATAGTGTTATAAATGTCAGGTGAAGTTTATGATTATTCCAGGAAAGGATAGTGCAGTGAACTTCATAAAGGAAAACCACTTAAGTAATGATATGATTATAATGGGCTTCAGGACATTATATCTTTAATATCTTGTTACTGAAAAAGTGATATTATAATCAAATAAAAATAACTAGCTAAACCCGGCCATGCTTCGCTGTGACTCACTTCATAGGAAATAAATAGAAAAGGATATACTGTAACTCGTGTGAACATAGAATCACCGAGAGAATGCTTTAATCATATCAATATCATTATGCTACTGTGGCTAAATAAAACGAAAGTTATAAAAAATATAGTTCCACATAGAGTCATTATTTTAAAACCTTAAGATAGACTACATTTTTTTTGTCATTTCTTTTCGCCACGTACAGACCAGTTTACCGACTCTGGGCCATGTAACGCATAATTAACCTTAATAAAAAGCTATTGTTTTCTACATTCTTTCCATCTATTTCCTATCTGCTATATCTATCTCCTGCTTCTCCACTATCTACCTCTTCATCCTCCCTCTATCTAATTCCCGGCCTCTGTTCATCACTCCCTTTCCTTTCATCCATCTTCAATCTCCTCCTCCATCTCTCTCTATGCATGTATCATCTTTTGCTCATTGTACCTATATAAAATGAAGAAATTAAAAATTAGAGAATTGCTTCAAATTATGTGTTATCTGCTGGAAACTACCACAAAGTTTGTTACATAAAATTAAATGAAATAACGACGCCTATGAATGTTTTGTTCAGAATTCGTTTCTATGGTGTCTTGATTTCCACTGCTTATATCATGATCAATCTTACTAAAAATAAACCATTAAACATGAATGTATCTACAATGTATCCCACGAAAAGTTGTTACTTTTAGTGTTGCATTTTTACCATAGCACCTGACCGGTAAGCAAGGCAGAAGTTGGTACCACTTCAATTTTTGATGCTCACTTACTAGGCAACTGAGAATTTAAAGCATGGTCAGAGCTATAGATATGAAAAGATTTGCTTCCTTTTGCCTCTTTAATGACTACCTATACACATGATTTTCGTTTTGCACGCACGCATCTATGGCTAAGCGCATTTGAATTGTGAGAGTTTCATTTGCCTTCTTGTATGATTATAATCGAAAATCGATACGTCATTTTTCATGTTGATGTATTTGTATAATGATTTCGGTAAATTTCGCTTGCGGCAGCAGCTGATGTTGCCGAAATTTCTTGACTGCTCTTTGAAAACTCAGTGACATACAATGACGCTAATAATCTTCCGTGTTTACCATGAAATATTGCATTAGCACTGAATGCCGCAGCTGCCGTAAGTAAAATTAAACCATTTCCAAGAAATTCTACGATACACATTCGATGTATATTGTTGGAGGCCAGGGTATTTCAATTGCAAACATCATTAGAAAGAATCTGGTTCCCAAGCGTTGCTCAGGAATGTTGAAATCAATTATCCATGTAAACTGAGCATTTCGTGGCCAGCGGCTGGAGCCAGTGTGTTCATCATGCATCGATTCGTTGAGTAGCAGGGTCGTTCCCCCAGTAAGCAACTCCGCTGTGCTCTGCTTGTAATAGCATACAACAGGGCACACTGCATAGACCACCATCGAGAGAGATCACAACAGCCTGCAACGCATAATACATTTAAATAAAAAGTAATGTTCCAAGTGACTGACAGACAGACTGATTAAATGGATGACTTATCATCACCCAGCCAAAACCAGAAATTTGCAGAGGGTATTCATCCTACACTGTTGGTGTCATTTAAGAATTGATTTTTCGATATTCCATCCCTAAGGGGGTGATATAGGGGATGAAAAGTTTTTTGAAAATACGCTGTTATCCAGTCAATTTTCATGCTAGACCTACATAAATTGGTATATGGATTCTTGGTTAGAAATAAAAAAAAAAAGACCTCTTTCAGCTTTTTCCTAAAATCAGCCATTAAGGGGGTAAAATAAGGGTTTAAAAGATTTTTGAAAAATGCTGTTATTAAGTCAGTTCTGAAGCCTGAACTACAAAAGTTGGTATTTGGAGTCTTGGTTACAGTTAAAAAAGTATGTGTAAATCTCCCCTCCCCCTTCTCGTCATTGCCTACCCTTCCTGTATCTCATCTAAGAACCATGTTTAGTCTTATGTTCAAATTCTAATATCTCCAAAAGTTCTTGACGGAATGCTTTGAAATATTGATACAACGTACTACTGGATTACAGGCATGTTTTTACATACCTATTATTTAAACATATATCATATACAAATATTACAATGTGGAAAAATTGTTGCAAAAAATTGCAAAAGTAACATATATATATATAGGTTATGTGTAATATATTAAATAAATAGGTGTTCAAGAACCTTCCTGTGTTATAGTGCAATATCACAAATTTGCAGCTCAATTGGTGAAGAACTTTGAGATTTTCAAAGGCACACAAACTAACAAACACTTTTATATAAAGAAATAATGATGATGATAAGAAGTTACAATCATTAAAAAAAATGCACGCGCACACACACGCACACACACACACACACGCACACGCACGCACACGCACGCACACACACGCACACACACACACACACACACACACACACACACACACACACACACACTCTCTCTCTCTCTCTCTCTCTCTCTCTCTCTCTCTCTCTCTCTCTCTCTCTCTCTCTCTCTCTCTCTAAGGCAAGAGGAAGCCGTGCCGAATTTCTTAGGGTTGAATGCTGTTGATCACTTTCTGAATTTTATAATACAAGAGAAAATGTTAGTTTTATAGGGATAAAAATCTGTAGAAGGCCAGTCTTATGGAAAAGGAGCAAATTTAATGGAAAAGGCAACTGGAATTTTTTTGTAGGTGATAAAGATACTATCATCTATTATGATGTGAACGCTCCACCTCGACAATCTTAACATATAAAAACTGAGGTTGTGGCATCTTGTGAAGTGATACTACACACAGGAGACAAAAGTAACCTCTTTGGTTAAGGTACACGATCGCTGCCTCAGCAGCAAGACAGTCAGTGTTGCTATAGAAGCTAAAGTGTAAACATCTCTGTCGGTTGTAGGATGCCAATAAAGTGAGTTTCAGCCAGCATTTACATGTGTTTTATATGGAAGTGTTGGCAGAAACTACAGTGGTGACCTTGACATCATTCATCATCTGCAATATGTGTGAAAAACTTCGTTTTTTTTTTTTGTGTGTGTGTTTTTTGCTGTGGAATTGCATTTGACAACAATGCTGTTACCGCCTAACAATGGCTTTCAAAAGTGGACAAACTGCAACAGATCCCCAAGAGCCTTCACAATTTTTGGCACAGGATGAGCCATTCATTAAATTTGAGGATGATTTAATGAATGATTCTGCTCGCTCACCTCTTTCAACCACACTGTGCAGTGTTTTCTAACAACTGACATGGACTTCGGTGCCGTATGCTCCCGCCGCCACGTTGCTTCATCCCGACAGGAAATCAGTGTGCACACAAGGAAACGAGTATTTTAACACAAGTACTTCGATCCTTATAAATATGATGCCATATCGGTCTGCCTGTGCCTGTAACAAACAGTTCAGTCAGCATGCTGTACCTGGCATCCCGCCACCGTATGCTGCGCAGCCATAGTTGTTCACGCGTCCCTCTTTTGAACCACACACGATGCCCAGCGTTTTCGTTGCGACGCAGTCTGCCACGGCACCCATGTCGTGCTTACCCGCATGCATTCCGCAGTTCGGTCCGACACGTGTGCCACCATACAACCCGCACTCGACAACGGGCATCACAACGCCTACCGCATCATGCAACGCCATGTGTACATCAACGTACGACCAACACTCAATGCTTGGCATTGCTACTGTGATGTCTCCCGCTGCACCTGCTGTGTCATATAACGCCGTAGGGCCATATGAACCGCTAATGACAACCTGCTCTTCATGATCAGCGTACCTTGGCAGGACCTCAGTTAAACACAACTCCACATCACTCGCATTTCTCGAAGCTGCCAGCACTGGACAAATCTAATCCTATAACATGGTTAGCGTTGGCGGAATCTATCTTCGAGTTACACAACATCATGAGCGAGGATGCACGATTCTTGTTTTAGTCACACACCTCCACAACCAGATGGATTTAGCCAGTGATATTATATCGTCTCCACCTGCACTGAGGTTTCACAACGCGAAGGAGATTCTTCTATCACACTTGTCAAGCTCACCGTATGAGGCATTGACTCACATTATCAAGGAGGTAAACATTGGTGACTCCACCCCTGGCCAGATCTGGCAGCACCTGCGGTTTCAAGTGGGTCACTCATTTCTACCGGACCCAGTGCTGTGAGCTATCTGGTTACTCGAACTGCCAGCCAAGCTACAAATCCAGCTCTTAGCACTGCCAACACAGCTGCTCAAAACTCACCTGGCATACGCTCACAGGGCGTACGAAGTGATGCGCCACCACCAGTTGATTTCTGATTCACCGGCACATGTTGTCCGACAACCAACACACCTCTTCCGCCTCACTTTCCGGCACTTGGACGTTCCGAGTGGTGCAACATTCAACAGACAGTCAAGCAACCTGTCGGTAACAGGCCATTACCATTGCCGTCTTCGGCCAACCCCACCTCCAAGACTTCACAGCTGGGCGACTGCCACAAGGCATACCATCAGATGTCAATGGCACCGGACGGCGAACAAAAAATGGCTATCATTACGCCTTTTGGATTTCTTGAATACTGCTCCATGCCTTTCGGCCTAAAGAACACAGCGCAGAATTGGTAGCAATTCATTGATTCCGTCCTCTTTCAGTTCCCTTTTTGCTATGCCTAGCTTAACGATATTTCAATTTTTTCGTCCTCCCAGAAAGAGCACAAGGAACATCTGGCACACCCACTTAAGGCTTTGCAAGACAACGGCGTCCGTATTAACAATGAGAAGACTTAATTGAGCAAAGAAACTGTCACTTTCCTTGGACATGAGGTTTCAGAGCAAGGCACGCACCCCACCTCAGATCGCGTTTCAGTCATATTACAGCTCCCACTTCCAGAGACATATAAAGAGTTACGCCGCTTCCTGGGAATGATTAATTTTTTCAGGCATCACATTCCTCATGCGGCTTCACTTCAATCACTGTTAACCGATGCACTAGCAGGCAAAAACTTGTCAGGAGAGCGCAAGGTCCCGTGGATGGACATATGACTGCCGCGTTCGACCATTGCACTCGCTCGTGCAGTCACATTGGCACACCCCATCCAGGATGCTAAAATTTCAATTACTACAGACGCTAGCGACTCTTTAGTGGGCGCCATGCTGCAACAACATGTCAGCGACCATTCCAAGCCATTATGTTTCTTCTCAAAAAAATTAATGCCCTTTCAATATAAATGGTCCATGTTTGACAGGGAACTCTACGCTATTTATGCTGCCATCAATTTTAGAGAGGACATTGAGGGCTGCCCTCTGGCTGTCTATACCGATCACCGCCCACTTGCTGACGCTATATGTAACCCGTCCGGTGATCCTCCTCCTCGACACTGGCGGCATTTAGAGTTTATTTCACAATTTAAAACCAATGTAAGATACATGCACAACGCAATGTCATAGCAGATTATATGTCACGCATCGGCACTATCTCGGCACCTGTGGATTTTGACAGACTCGCGCACCTTCATCAGACAGATGACGAAATACAAGAGTTGCTCCACTATCTCGACACGTCACTGTGCATTGAACTGCACTCATTACCTGGCTAGGGCATCCCAGTCTTTCGTGACACTTCCACCAGCATGGTGTGCCTCCTGGGTCCTTCAGCAATGCGCACAGCCATTTTCTGTTCTCTTCACAGGCTTTCCCACACTGGGGTTAAGCCGGCCTTAAAGCTGATTTCCAAACGATTTGTTTGGCTGAATATGCAACACGACTGCCAGTCGTGGACTTGAGTGTGTTTATCATACCAATGCAGTAAAGTCGACAGGCACACACAACCCTCACTAGGCAATTTCAAAACTCCCACAGTTCGATTTAAACATATTCATTTGGATCTTGTTGGCCCCCTTACAATTTCGGACGGGTTTCGTTATATACTATCAATGATCAACCATACTACTCGATGGGTCGAATCCGTTCTGCTCAAAGACATTTCCACAGAAACAGTTGTGCATACTTTCATTGACACAGGGATATCACGATTTGGCTGTCCGTTCCCACTTACTACGGATCAGGGGCGACAGTTCGAGTCATCAATTTTCAATAACTTATGCAATCTGTGCGGCACCAATAGATTCCATATGACAACCTGTCACCCACAGAGCAAAGGGATTGTCGAGAGATGTCATCGCACCTTCAAAACAGCCCTCACGTGCCATGGCAGTAACTGGACCTACGCCCTTCTGCAAGGTTCTTCTTGGCATTCGCACTGCACACAACAAAGATCTAAGCACCTCCCTGGCCAAGGTAGTTTACTGCAAACCACTCGTACATCCCGCAGATTTCATCGCCAACACTGACCACCCCTCACAAACCAATTTGCCAATGCTTGGCGAACACGTAAGTGAACATATGGCGCACACGCAGGTACCCCCACTGTGTGCCCACTGTACACCACATGTGTTTGCCACAAATGCTGGAGGACAGCGAGTTTGTAATGATGCATGAGGACACTGTGCGCCTCCACTACAGCTGCCTTACCCTGGACCCCACCGCATCCTACGCAGATCTGAGAACAAGTTTGACATTTCCCTTAATGGACTCGTGGTTACGGTCTCCATCAACTGGGTGAAACCCGTATGGATGCTATCCCCTGCGTGTGACACCCCACAGGTAGGAAATGTTGATGCACAAACCCCCAACAAGTGATATTACAGCATATGACGTTCTTTTGCCTACACATGATGTTCATGTGTGTGACAACAACCTACCGAGTGCCGAGTGTGATGACCAAGTTTTAGGCAGTGATCAGGCAGACTCCGCCACCCTGCAGCCACCTCCTGGTGCAAAGCACATTACGCTGCATATTGCGCTGGACAACACATCAACATTTGCAGGTTTTTCTCCGACCCCTAACTTCGATGCCTCCCAACCCTGCGCCACGACGATGACAGTGCACCTCCCCGATCCCTACACCCCCGACGCAAACGCCTACATCACGTATACCGTGGACATCTCTGCCTCTCCACAGAACGATGTTTACATCCAGCTGTGGGACAAAATGTTGTTTGTCCTATACCTACAGCCCTGTTGTGACGACCCCTCCACTCCTGTAAACATCACCTTAATCAAACACCTTGTGTTACCATTTTCCGCCGACTCTTCGGAGATTGCTGCATCAGATGTCCTACATCTGTCAATTCCCCTCCTTCCTCCCCCTTCGCCACCCTCTGCTGTTCCGATCTCCTGTGCTGGATGGCCCCTTAGTCGCCCAAGCTGGTTGGAGGACTACATATTGTCTTCCCCACCTCTCCAATGGCATGGCACCCATGACGCTCTACACCACCTGCGTCATTGCATGTGCTGGAAGTGCGCACCCTCCCTGCCACACAGACTGCGTTGACAGCTCCCGACACACCTCGCCAGCATGGCCACGCCCCCCTCGGCAACTGTGCAATACTGTGCGGCCACACTATGATGCATGCTCCACGCCCTCACCAGACTACAGGCCAGCACCACGCAACAACACACTGACGGTATTGACGGTGATGCCTGCCCTGTGCTTCACACTCCCAGAGAGGGGCTTTGTGGTGCCCCATGAATCAATATTACACACGGGAGCCAAAAGTAACCTCTTTGGTTGAGGTACGCAATCCCTGCTCAGCAGCAAGACAGTCAGTTTTGCTCTAGAAGCTAAAGTGTAAACATGTCTGTCGGTTGTAATACGCAAATAAAGTGATTTTCTGTCAGCAGTTACGTGTGTTTTATATGGTAGTGTTGGTAGAAACCACAAGGTGTTTATGCCTATATTTCACTCTGCAGGCAAAACTACACATCACAAATGAATAGTGTTTGTATGTGGTAATGGGTATCAGTCTTTAGTTGTGCAGTATGGTGTTAATAGGGTTGTTAACCATATGGGGGTGGGAGATATGGGAGTTGAAAGTTACAGAGTTAAAGAAAATTTTACATGGGGTGTCAATATTTTGCTCTTCAGCAAAAACTACAAAATGGAAACGAACAATCTCTCTGTGTTGTAGTAGTGTAAAGTTTCTTGTTGTACACCATAGCAGTTCCATGTCAATAGCTATAAGAGGGTGGACGATATAGTAGTTGAATGTCGTCCGCTTCTATAAAATTCGGACTGAAGACCAGCGATATTACTATAATAGCAAAGAGGTTATATACAGCGAAACGTGATGCACATTCTTCAGTTTTTCTGCAACAAGCGTACGAATAAAGAAAAATAAGTGCATATCACAGATTGAAAAGTAAAACTACCAAGAAAGATGCCAAAGTGTAAAGCCCCGTTTACACCTAACCAAACAGAATCAAACGAGCAGCAGTGAACGAGAATTCGCGTAAACACTGTGCGCGCGGTGTTCGATCATGCTCGGCTCGCATTCGCAAGTGTTCGCTTGTGATCCGCTGGGTGTCGGTTTCCGGGTGAACCATCAAAGGAAGTTCGTGTCCTCTCCAGTTCAGCGCTAGCGTATGCGGCAAACTGCATATGTTCACCTTGTGGTAGTGTGCTGTTTTCTCTTCTGTTCGTTCCGGTGTAAATGCTTCACAAGTACAAGCCAATGCGTGTGCGCACAGGTGAATTCCTGGCGAACACGTATTCACCTGTGTTCGCTTCGGTGTAAACGGGGCTAAGACATAAATTTCGCATCTCAGGTTGTTTCTAAAAGACAATATGGCGCTGAAAAGTGAATCTACAGACAATAGAAACTTGAAATTTGTAGACGTTATCTTACAATGTTGGCATCAGCCATTTTTCGATATTCCCATCCCAAAGGGGGTGAAATAGGGGATGAACAGTTTCTTGAGAATACATTGCTATTAAGGCAATTTTAAAGCAATAAATACAAAACTTTGGATTCAGGTTTTTGACTGGAATGTGTGTTTCAATATTTTTGGAAATTCAACCATTAAGCAGGTGAAATGAGGGAAAATCTTTTAAGGGTGCTACTAAGACTATTTTGATGCTAGAAATGCGAAAATTTGGATTTAAGACCATGGTTAGAATTGTTATGGGATTTTTTGAATTCTGTCATCAATGGTGCAATAGGGAGTGGCAAGTTGTATCAAAATACATGATTAGGAAAGCATTTTTAAATCTAAATCTACGAAAATTTATATTTAGAAGTAGAAACAACCAATGCAGATCATCCAGTTTACGCATGCGAAGCAGCAGGAATTAAGCTAGTTTACAAATATAATACAGAATCTGTAAAGTCATTACCATGAAATTATTATATCAAAAATAAAATAATGTATATTTCTGGTACTCATAATAAGACTTTATTCAAATAATACCGCATTTGCTCAAATATAGGCCGCACTTTTTTTTGCAAATTTTGGTGCGGCCTGTAATGAAGATTTGATTATTTTCTACGAAATATTTTGAGGAAATTTTAAATAAAAGAAAATCATAGTTTGATTTATCACGACAGTTCAGTTGAAATTCATGTTCCTATTTCGTAGAAGAGCCTTCTTCTTCTTCAGACATAATTTAGAACAAATTTAATATTTCCTTTGTGTACAGATGACTTCGTGATGAATTCGCACACGATCAACTAACAGCTGTCATTCACAATTATTAGCAATCTATCTTAACAGATGTCGTTCTGGTGCAGGATGCAGAAAAATTAAAAATTTTTCATTACTGTTTGAAGTTTTTGATCTACCATGGCTCCAAATTAGAAAGTATTATAAATTACCAATCATGGACATAAATATTTCAAGTTGCATAGTTTCTGGTTTCGTATTTATTTTTGCTGCTTTGTGTGACAGTACCCCCCCCCCCCCCTCCCCGCCCCCCCCCCCCCCCCCCGAGTGGCACTCAGTCATTATGACTGGAGAAATTGACAACCATAATACCACTTCATTTGTCAAGATAGATTAAATGCACCACAACCACTGACATTGCCATTGCACAAAATTGTAAGACTTTTATTTTATTAATTTTGATAGCATTATATCTATGAAGACGTGATGGGAATGCATGACTGTATAAATCTCTAATTTAGAAAAATCATGTTTAGCAGCCGTGTGGCAAGAGCTCATAGTGGGCTGGCCAGCAGAGAGCTTGTGTGTGTGTGAGGCGGAAACGGCCAACCGGGAGGACCTGAGCAACTCGGAAAGGTAGTGATGTCAGAGGAATTCTCTGTGTAGCGAATGCAGCACTGTATTACCCTCTGCCATGCACTTAAATGTGATTTGCAGAGCATCCCATGTAGATGTATTGTATATGATAAAGTTAAATTTATGAATAAAACATAATTGAGACAGAGAAGTGTGGCTTAGTTTCTGAAAGGGTTTCGTATGACACATCAGGTGGCACACAGACATCCTTCTTATCAAGTACATATAAAAAGTTTTAATGAAAATATGGCAGTTTAGTAGTTGGAAAAATTTTATAACTTTTAAACCATTTACAAGACAGAGGTGAGCGAGGGCTCATATAAAATGTCTCAACAAGGTGCATCACCTGATATGCTTATATTTGAGGTAAGATAAATTTTGATCACAGGAAACCTAATTCACTAGTACGATTGTATAAATTTAATAACAAAGTACAAGACAGACACACGGTGAGTGTAGCATTGTTTGTCCGCAGGTGTCTTATTGGAAATGATTATACCACAAAATCACATTGTTCATATTTACTTATGCATGTTTTCTTTGTTTAAATAATTAATTTGTATATAATGTCCATAATGTTTTAATCGGCGGTAGAACAAAAAGGTAAATTTTGGCCAGCCATCCTATCTTTTTTGAAAAATGTTAATTACTATGATCAGTTTCATATTTATTTGTGTTTAGTGTAAGTTTTTAAAGACATATATGCATTAATGTACAGTATACTTGGCAAAGTGTTGTATGTTGGCAAGGGATGGCAACTGGGGATTTTGGTGACGTAGGGGTTTCTCCAGAGGACAGTTATAAAGGCTGGGCAGTAGGCTCAGGCAGTCAGTGTGTGTTTGGCTAAGACTGCGATGGCGAAGCTATGCCGAGACTTACGGAAGAGTGAAACCTTAAAAGTTTTCAGAGTGAGGTAAATGCAGTCGAACTTGGAATAATTTACAAGTGTGGCAAATTACTGTTTAAACTTGCAAGGTTCCTTCTTGAGATGCCAATTGCTATGTTAAATTTGAAGACTGTAGCATTTGAAGTTTAGGCACTGTGATTTCTATAAATTTACATGGGTCAGAACAGTTATACCAAGGTGAAACTTCCTGGCAGATTAAAATTGTGTGCCGGAACCGAGACTCAAACCTGGGACCTTTGCATTTCGCGGGCAAGCACACTATCGACTGTGCTATCCTGACACGACTCACGATGCCGCCTCACAACTTTACTTCCGCCAGTACCTCGCCTCCTACTTTCCAAACTTCACAGCTCTCCCGCAAACCATGCAATACTAGCACTCTTGGAAGAAAGGATATGGTGGAGACATGGCTTAACAACAGCCTAAGGGATGTTTCCAGAATGAAGTTTTCACTCTGCAGCAGAGTGTGTACTGATATGAAACTTCCTGGCAGAAGTTATTTGTCGGGATAGCACAGTCGGTAGTGCGCTTGCCCGCGAATGGCAAAGGTCCCAGGTTCGAGTCCCGGTTCTGGCACACAATTTTAATCTGCCAGGAAGTTTCATATCAGCGCACACTCCGCTGCAGAGTGAAAGTTTCATTCTGGAAACATCCCTTAGGCTGTGGCTAAGCCATGTCTCCACCAGATCCTTTCTTCCAGGAGTGCTAGTCTTGCATGGTTCACAGGAGAGCTTCTGTGAAGTTTGGAAAGTAGGAGGCGAGGTACTGGCGGAAGTAAAGTTGTGAGGCGGCATCGTGAGTCGTGTCGGGATAACACAGTCGGTAGTGCACTTGCCCGCGAAAGGCAAAGGTCCCAGGTTCGAGTCCCAGTTCCGGCACACAATTTTAATCTGCCAGGAAGTTTCATATCAGCGCACACTCCGCTGCAGAGTGAAAGTTTCATTCTTATACCAAATTGTTGGAAACTGGTTGTAAAAGTGCATCTCATCAGGAAGTGTTTGCCGAGTTTCATATCTTTCATTCATCCCACTGAATTGTGTAGATATCTGTCCAAGAACATTGTTTTTATGAAGTGAACTGTGACTTGAGTGAATCTAAAGACAAAGTATTCATGACCAGGCACAACCTAGTGGAATGGTTCCATACAATGACCAGTAGCCTGATAGGCTAATTTGAAATATTTTTGGCAAAGTAAATATAGTCTGGGGGCTCATGAGTCATGTTAGATACGCCAATGTACAGTGCTATTACCAGTAACAATGCTCTGATCTGATAAATAAGATTCACCACAGTTGTTATGGTCTTCAGTCCGCAGACTGGTTCGATGCAGCTCTCCACGCTACCCTACCCTGTGCAAGTCTCTTCATCTGAGAATACATTTGGCAACCTACATCCTTTTTAATCTGCTTACTGTATTCGTCCCTAGGTCTCCCTCTTATGATTTTTACCCACACACTTCCTTCTAATGCTAAATTGACATTTCCTTGATGTCTCAGAATGTGTCCAACCAATCTATCCCTTCTCTTAGTCAGGATATGCCAGAGATTCCTTTTCTTCCCAATTTGGTTAAGCACCTCCTCATTAGTTACATGATCTACCCATCTAATTTTCATCATTCATCTGTAGCACCATATTTCAAAAGCTTGTATCATCTTTTTATGTGAACTCCTTATCGTCCACGTTTCACTCCCATACAATGCTACACTCCAGACAAATGCTTTCAGAAAGGACTTCCTAACATTTAATATTGGATGTTAACAAGTTTCGCTTCTTTAGAAATGCTTTTCTTCCCAAAGCCAGCCTGCATTTTATATCTTCTTTACTTCAGCCATCAGAATTTATCTTGCTGCCCAAATAACGAAATTCATCTATACTTTTATTGCCTCATTACCTAATCTAATTCTTTAGGCATCACCTGATTTTCTGACATTGCATTCCATTACCTTTGTTTTACTCTTGTTAATGTTCATCTTATATCTTCCTTTCAAGACCCTGTCCATGCCATTCAATTGCTCTTCTAGTCTTTTGCGGTCTGACAGAATTACTATGTCATCAGCAAACCACAATGTTTTTATTTCTTCTCCCTGCACTTTAATGCCCTCTCCAAATTTCTCTTTCCATTCCTTCACTGCTTGCTCACCGTACAGATTGACAACATTGGGGAAAGGCTACAACCCTGTCTTACTCCCTTCCCAACCTTTGCATCCCTTTCTTGCCCTTCAACTCTAATAACCCGTCTGGTTTTTGTATAGGTTGAATATAACTCTCATTTCCCTATATTTTACCCCTGCTGCATTCAGAATTTGGAGTGTATTCCAGTCGAAATTGTCAAAAGCTTTCTCCAAATTGATAAATGCTAAAAACGTAGGTTTCTCTTTCCTTAGCCCATCTTCTAAGATAAGTCGTAATGTGAGAATTGCCGCCCGTGTTCCTACATTTCTCCTAAATCCAAACTGATCTTCCCTGAGGTTGGATTCCACAAGTTTTTCCATTCGTCTGTAAATAATTCGTGTTAGTATTTTGCAACCATGACTCATTAAACTGATAGTTCTGTAATTTTCACACTTGTCTGCACTCGCTTACTTTGGAATTACAATATTATTCTTAAGGTCGGAGGGTATTTCCCCTGTCTCATACATCTTGCATACCAGATGATATCTTTTTTGAAAAAGGTGAGTGGGAAGAGACCACGAGGAAAACCCCAAAAGACATGGGCAGATACAGTTTGGGAGGGCATAGAGAAGAAGGGAGGAATATCTGAAGATGTACTTAGAGGAGGAGATGAGAGGTGGAGAGACAGGCAATGTTGGAGGTCCTTGATAACTATTGACACCATATAACAAGAATTGGTTTATTTATCAACATGGAATATACACTGTAAGGATGACATGGAATTTATATAAGGCAGAAAATATAACATGATCAAGGAATACAACATATTACACTTAGTAATATTTAAGTATGGTCATAGCTGGTACTTTTGATAATCTTTCACCTGTGGGTGTCGTTACTTAAGACATGGATTTGTTCTCAAAATGTTCCAAGATTTTACTGTGTGTTTCCTTACCTCTGTCTCTTGTTCAGGCTTCTGTAATCCGGGCTCTAATTCATTGATGACTGCTGAGATTACCTTCACACACACACACACACACACACACACACACACACACACAATCCCCATCTTGAAATAAATGGACTGAAATCACTGTACTGTAAACTAGAATTTCAGCTACCAGCAATAAATTCCATTTGACATAGCCATGTCTCGATGTGTTGGCTACTGCGTAGTGTTGACAACAGCTTTTACAACTTGCCATGCCACTGTGTGTACGTAGAAACATTGAATTTCAAATGTCTTAATTATCAACTCACACTATGCTTCTTGAGGTACCACATGGGGAAATAAAGTTTGTTAATCTGTGACCAAAATGTCTGTAGATATCTAGGTTCTATCAATAAAGACCACTTGCATGGCTAATAATGACAGCCATTATTCGAATTTAACTGTAGAGCGTGACCAGCTGTACAGTTTTCATTTCATTCATCAGAATTTGTTGTTTACTTGCTTAGCAACTCCTCACTCCATCCTTGTGATGATCTAATCATGATGCTACAGCTCTGTACTTTCAAGCTGCACACATTTGGGTTGGTACACCTGATCCACTCCTTGTAACTATGCCCCATAAATATTTCTGTTACAGCTAATTCTTCCATATTCTTGTTGATAGAATTCGTTTTCTCTTCAATAAATCATGATTAATTAATGCCAAAAACATGACTGGCTATTATTCCTGTGTTGTACTGTCTCTTATTCTTCACTAACGGTCGCCATATGCGAGGGTCTGAGATTGCCGTAACTTTCATGAGAAAGATGCTGACAGACCCTCCAAAATAATCTTCTTGTGATGCATCTTTCGCACACTATTGTACTAAAAGGACAGAAGCACAGCTTTTTGACTTCAGAATTACAATGTGGCATAATAAGAACAAAATAACTTTACATTATTTGATTTGTCTGAAGTGCATACCAGCAGCAATTGACTATATTTTGAGCTGACATTATTGTCTTTTTATAATGTTCTTGTCTTCGGTATTCCTTGGGAGGGACACCAGTACCACCTAGAGACAAGGCCTCACAACAGCCTGTGTTATGTCCCAATGACCAAGCCGCGATCATTAGATAACTGGCTGGGGAACAGTCCACTGCCTCATAGGGGCCAGCCAGTCAGTTGGCAGTCACAGCCTGGTCAGTATGACATGACATGGTCTGTTGTGAGGCCTTTTATCTAGGTGGCATTGGCTGCACACAGCCTGTCGTCTCTTTGTAAATGCATGCTGTGACATCACAGCAACTCTACTGCTGTTAGAGCAATATGAAACTCTTCAAGGAATACATTGTGTGTGTGTGGGGGGGGGGGGGGGCAATAAGAAAACAATTCTACCACTTGCTACACACACACACACACACACACACACACACACACACACACACACACACACAAAATGGAACAAAAATCAGCTTTCGAATCTAAAAGGGGGGGAAAAACCTTTACTTCATTTTACAACATCCTAACTCTAAATTAGATCTGCTTGTACATTTATAATTATGGAGAGTGAAGAGATAGAGATACAACAATCTGACAAGTTTTAAAGGAAAAATCACAAAAAATTGTGTCCTCACATAATAATGTGGAGAGCTATAGGTTATGCATTCAGGTCACCTCTAGTTGTGCTTTGACACACATTGATGGCACAGGATTTAGGTATCTTCACAGTATATATAACCACTTATGAAATTTGTTGTTAATAGTCCAACCCAGTTTAAAAGTACTAGCAGTGTGCATACACCAGGAGAAAGGATGATCTTCACTATGCAGGATTAAATCTGACAGACACAGAAAGGGGTGAATTATGCTGCCACAAAAGTCTTTGGTCACCTACCAAATGGCATCAAAAGCCTGACAGATAGCCAACTAGCATTTAAAGCTAAATTAAAAGAATTTCTGAATGACAACTCCTTCTACTAATTGGATGAATTTTTAGATATACCCTAAATCTAAAAACAAAAGATAAAAATGGAAAAATAAAAAAGTAATAAAAAGTACATGTCAAATAATATTTTGTGTAATGTAGTATCTTGTACAGACACCTTTTATTAACCTGACATGTTCCACATCATTATGGTGTCATTCATGATCTATGGAACGAGTATTAATCTAATCTGATCCTTAAGACTTGTTCTGAGATAATGCATGCCCACACACATCACTTGTGTATTGACGGCTTACAGGGTGTTGAGTCGTCCTGTAGCCAGCAAGATCCATGGACCTCTCCATGATTCAGCATGTTGGGGCTGACATCGGAAGGGGCATCCATCCCACTGTCAAACCAAGGGATCTGAAGGGACAGCTGCAACAACTGTGTACACCCTTGCCTGTTCTGAAGGCAATCTTACACCATTTCGAACAACTTAATGGCACATGGTAGGCAGAGGGGGATGCAACACCTTACTGACCCAACGGCACTGTTCCACCTGTAAGTGCCAATAGACTTGTCTCTTTCATCCCACAGAGTAATCAGTTCAATAAAGTCGCATCGTATTTTATCAGCCCTGTTGGGGCTGGGTTATACGGGGTGCAGCCAAGATTGGAGGGTGTCATCTCTCTAGGGAAACTGGCCTTAGGTCTCTAAACAAAAACATGGCAAGGTAATGATGCCAAAGCCATGTTTTGAAAGAAGCTCTGTAATACTGGGATTGAACAGGAGAGAGATTAGACTCATGGTTGGATTGCTGACAGGCCACGGGAATAACAGAAGTGGACCCTAAATGTAGTTTCTGTGATGATGGTGATGAAACTGCATCACATTTAATCTTCGAATGCATTGCATTGGAGAGCAAAAGGCACAGAACATTTGGGACAACTGGACCCGAAGAAATTGTGTCTAATAAAGAACTGGTAAAGGGACTCCTTGCACTGTTCAAGGGCATTGGTTGGCTTTACTAGATACACAGGGAGCGATACCGCACAATAAACTTAGTTTCGGTGTGGGCAGTGACGGGTTGGACTAAAAAAAAAAACTGTTTTGGCTTGCCTGAGAAAATCAATTAATCATCCAGCCACTTCTGCTGGATGCATCAATGTTTTTTGTCAGGCAGTGTATATAGGCCTAATTCTGCATATTGTGCCTTAAGGTGGTCCACTTTTTTCTTGTTCTTGAAATTCAGTTTGGTGATGGCCAATTATATTGTAGCACAGCTAATTGGTATACACTCATGAAAATGCTGTGCCATTGTTGCAAGAGACCTGACATCATATTGCTTTCAAGGTGGTAAGATTGGTACAAAATAACTGTGTATCCACAGTTGAGGAACATATAACAGCTCTGCTATATTTATTGCAGAGCTTTTTATACCCAGCTGTCCCAAAGGATGAAAGCCACAATTTTGCCCTAGAGCAAAGTGGCCCACCTTGTAGGATAACATGAAATTAAAGGCAACATGCTCAACTTCCATGATTGCTTCAAAACCTGGGCCACCATGAACCCCCCCACCCTCCATCACCCCCATCCAATTTAAGCCAACTTTTCTTAACTGTACTGATGAGTTATCCTTACAGCACATTCTCTGGTAATGAAAACCTCCAGACATAACCACCCAATAGTTTTTTCCCCCACTGTCCTATCACCTATTGCCAATTCATGTCTCTCATCCTCATTTTGCTCCACTTTCTGCAAACACACCTATTTCTCCTTTTTTCCACTCCCTACAGTGCACAACACTGCACGTAACAGCCATCATGTCCTCCTCTTGGCCCTTCACACTCCACTAGGAATCGCTAAGTGTTTGATAAATTATAAAATTTTACAGTCTTGTTATATTCAAACCGGCGTACAGTCATTTTACAGGTTAAACTGAGTGTCACTTTTGTAGAGAATGGCTGTGCACTGATCTACAGTGTGCATCTCAATAAGCTCTCTGTAAACACAATCACAATGACATGGGAGCACCAACAAAAAGGCAGATTCATATTGACAATTATGAGAAATGTGCCTTTTTGCTCAGAAAAACTCTATTGTAAAATTGAAAGAAAAAAAACTATCTAAATAACTAATAATGTGACATGAAGAAAGAAAGTACCATAAAAAAAGTAATCAGTGAACTTTTTCTCAAATAAGAAGGAAAAAAGTGATAATGTTTCAAACTGCAAATTTTTAAGGTACAGGTTTGATACCCACTCAATGCTACTATTTGTGTCATTTAGCAAGTCTTCCAACTCTTGCAACATTTACTGATGTGAAAAATGCCATGCTCAAACTTTTGCAACACTTCTAGCCTTATACAACGAGAATGCGGAAACCGAACTTCACACTGATGTTAGCGGTTATGGGATTGGTGCAGTACTTGTACAAATTCAGGATAGTGCTGAAAAAGTGATAGCCTATACTGCAAGAGTTCTCTCAAAGGCTGGGATGAACTACTTTTCAACCGAGAAGGAGTGTCTCACTGTTATCTGGCCTATCAACAAGTTCCGGCCATATTTATTCGGTAAACCATTCACTGACTTGACAAACCACCATTTTTGTTGACTGAGCAATTTATAGGATCCCTCAGGTTGACTAGCAAGATAGGCACTAAGACTCCAAGAGTATGATGTCACAGTGTTATTCAAAAACGGGCGCAAACACAAGGATGCAGATTGCCTTTCGAGGATTTCATTAGCTGTACACAAGTGCATGGATGAAATTTCAGCCCTCAGTGGTTTAGGTGACATTACAGGTGAACAGAGGGAAGATCCAGCATTATTACAAACCATAGAGGCCTTGGAGATAGGAGAACTGACCAAAGGAAAGTTTCAACTTATGTATATAATAACAACTATGATCCACTTGGCCCCAAATGGCTACTGGTTTTCCCAGCTCATCTCTGGGCAGCTGTCCTCAAATATTTCCATGATTCTCCAATATCCAGTCATCTGGGATTTGTGAAGACTCTAAACAGAATCAGACAAGTATTACTGGCAAGGTCCCTACTGATCTATCAAGCTCTATGTGAGTCACTGTAAGGAGTGCCAGAGATGGAAGCATGTGCTGCAATTACCTCCAGCTCATCTGGTAGCAAATCCACCAGCAGCAGCTCCATTCCACCAGATTGTAATCGAACTTTTAGGTAGGTACCTGAAGTAACCAATGGATAATAGTCTGAACTGACTACCTCACCTGTTACCTTGTCAAGAAATCTGTGCCGACTGCAGAAGCTCCAGAGATCGCAAAATTCCTAGTAGAAGACATTATTTTGAAGCATGGAGCACCATGTGTGATGATATCTTAATTCAGATAAAGTATTCATGTCAAAACTAGTATCAGAGGTAATGTCACGTAATGTCCACAGAATAACAAATGCCTATCATCCTCAGACAAATGGTCTTACGGAACGTTTCAACAAGATGTTAGCAGATATGCTGCCGATGTTGAGCAGGATTAGGATACAATATTGCCAGTCATGACATTTCCTTATATTACAGCAAGGCAAGACACCATAGGCTTCATGCCGGTTTTCTTGCTCCATGGCTGTGAAGCTAGGACGACAGGATGACTGTGTGAAACAGCTCATCACCAGGGTCGAAGAAGCATGACAGCTGGCTCACATACAGGCACTGGGCGCCCAGGTGGAGGACCGCCAGCAGTATAACGACAAGCACCGACCTTTAGTGTACAACCCAGGAGATCTGGTATGGATTTTTACTCCTGTACGTAAAGTTGGGCTATCGGAAAAGTTACTGAAGCGATACTTTGGCCACTATTGTGTCATACGCCACCTGTCAGACGTCACATATGAAGTCGAGGGTTATGAGCCATCCTCTAACTGACAAAAAGAAAGAGACATTGTGCACATTCTCCGTATGAAGCCTTACCATGATTCCAAGGGACCAAACAGACTTGTTCAACAACTCTGAAAACCATTATGGTAATGATGAAGCCATGACAGGAGGGTCTGGCACCGGTCATCGTCACCATAAGGGAGGTGTGCAGGCAAAATGGAAGGATTCTCCGGGACTGTCATACAGTTCTACAGTATGTCTGCCTAACTGTACTTGCGTCTGTGTAAATGTGTGTGTGTGTGTATTTGTTTACCCTCCTTTTTTCCCCCCAAGGTAAGTCTTTCCTGTCCCGGGATTGGAATGACTCCTTACCCACTCCCTTAAAACCCTCATCATTTCCTTTTCCCTCTCCTTCCCTTCTGCCTGACGAAGCAGCTAGGCTGCGAAAGCTTGCGTTTGTGTGTGTGTGTGTGTGTGTGTGTGTGTGTGTGTGTGTGTGTGTGTGTTTTTGTTTATTTGTCGCTATAACCACTGCCTGTGCTCCTTCGCCTGGGAAGTGGACTTCATCTATTTTTTACGTATATTTTTCCTGTTAGGAATTTTTCCTCTATAATATTTGTTTCTTATGTTTGATGTACTTGTAAATTCCAGAAAATTCTTTCTATGTATAAATAATGGAGCACTCCAAGCAGGAGTCAGTCTGTACTGGGTGTACACTTGTGTTAGCAATAAACATGTTGTAAGTGTAAAGTGTGCTCTATTTACGACTACTTGCTGTTTACAACGTGACAATATTAAAGTACTAAGTTGTTACGATCAACAATTGGATATTTGACGAATTAAACTGCTAATAGCACACGATCTTGCTTGCAGTTACATGACTACTGAAGTTTTACTGTAACAAAAAAAAAGTAAAATGTTGATTCCAGAACAAACATGACATATTTTATTTTTATTTAGCATGGGAAAGATAAATCCATAACGAGGCATCCTAGTTGGCAAATATGCAACCAGTAGCATTGGCATGGCAATTTAAAAGAAGAAAGTCTCAAAATATGGACCCGCCAAGCTGTGACAGGAGAAAATGTAAAACACACATAAGAGAGATCAAGATGTGTAAGGGTTTGGAATCAGTGGCCCTCCCAGCAGAAAAAGAGAAGGGAAAGGAAGAGGAATAAATGAAATAAACTTGGTTACATTAAAGAAATGGGGAAAGTCGCAGAACATTCATTTACACTGCTGAGTCATGAGAGACGTACCACATGGTAAATGACTTACTTTCAACCTCCAGGTGTGTCAAAAGAAACACAAAATATGTTTTAGGGTTTATTTTACTAATGGCAGTATCATTCACAGTATGTTATGCGAAATAAGTCAAATTCTTATAGAACAACATCCTGTCTCATTGGAAGTAATATACAAATTTCAGTTGTTTCTGTTAAATTGACAAAATCGAGTTTCAAACAAGTTTTTATTTATTTTTTTAACAGTCTTGTATAAAACTTAAAAGTAGCCTGTGAAGTACAATAAAAAATTGTTTTCGTAAGACTAGAAATATTGTTGTATGTGGCGTGTACCAGAAATCACCAGTGACAGTAGGGGTGGAGATATGGCACAACTGGTGTCCACAGAATTCTTTCACTGTTGCTTCAACATGTTCACAGTGAAGAGCATCACAAATGTGCCAGATTACCAGCTGCTTTGTACATAGTCAAGAAAAACTTTTGGAGGACAAAGATTCATAAAGATATCGTAGTAACAATAAATAACCATAATAATGGAGAAATCACACATTGATCAACAAAATACTTGATTCAACAGGTGCTAAATTATGTGAGGACTTTTGTGTTGTTGGGGTAGTGGTGGGCACAGGGGTACACTCCACAAATGCAAAACCAATTTTTCCTCTGTAGACTGAAGACCTCAAGCAAATAAGATGGCTGTTAATTACTTTCCACAACTAGTAATTCAATAAACAAAAACACACTATCTAAATTTCTCATGCACACAATGCAATTGTTCACAATTGAAAGAAAAGAAAAAAAAAATCTCAAATGGAAATAAAACTAATTTCTCTTCCTATAAAGAAAGCAAAATCTGTACAATGATAAGACAACCTCACTCAACATATAATGTATGACATGAGGGATGTAAACATAAAAACAACTCAAAATTTAACTGTACAAAAAAAAAAATTGATGACACTCTTCATATTAGATATTGAAGGTAACCTTAAAATCATTTGTCCTTAAAACAAGTAAGTTATATTATCTATAGCAACTTCTGTTGATGTTCTGCACATAAAATCATCAATGACTAATTATAGAATGTTGTGGAAGTCTATTTCTGACAAACAAATCATCCTCAATTCTGTACAGCAGCCCATAAATGCAGTTGCAGGACTTTACACGGTTAAGAGGAACGAACAACTTTTGACAGCAACTCAATTTCGCTCAGGACTTCCTGCTTCCTAGCCACTTTGTCCAGCTGGTCCTTTTCCAGTTGTTTGCTCTGCCCCTGGGAGATCTTCTCCTCGATTGCTTCGATCTCACGCAACCTCTTCCGGAGATTTTTCAACCTCTTGGCAGGATCTTTCATCGACGTGTCATTTTGCTGCGACGGTTCAACAACACTTTTGACAGTGGGACTATTCTGTGATGAATTTTTTGCAGTTTTAACACTCTGGGATGGATTCTTACTAGAAGAATTGGTCTTTGCTGGACTTTTAGGTGGAGTGTTGTTCTGTGTCACTTCTTTTTCTGGAGATAATTGCATTTTCTCCATGCCTTCGCTGACTTCATCTGTATTATCAGATTTCTTTTTTTTCTTTTTCTTTCTGGTAGACTTAGCTGCAACTAGAAGAAAAGATAGTGCTACAGGCAAGTGGCATAAAACAACATAGAATTAGACAAATATCATAAAAAAAACCACACACACACACACAAACATTATACAGTTACAGAGAATAGTATTAAACTGCCCTATTTTTAAACTTTAAACATTGTTGTTAGGAGTGAGAACAGGGTTTGTGCAATGTATCAGTTACACACACGATTTCGTGGATTTTTCATTCACCATTAGGCCTAATTTTAGGTACAATATAATCTGCCAGTGTAAACCAGAAATTTAACTTATTTTCCTCGTAATTTTCTATCAGTTTTGTTTATGTAGCATTAAAAAAAATTTCCCCCATCCTGCTGAAATGGTTCTTAGCCTACTTCACTTGTCATTCAATAGCACCACTTACCCACCTAAATTCACTGCATTAGTATCTAGAGGCATGCTGTTGGAACAATTCATTCACTAAGTTCTCCAATTTATACCACTACAAACAGCTCCGTATCATTACTTCTGGAAAGGCTACGTGCATGATTACAATTTTGGATGACGATTTAGCACTCTCTTCCTATTTGAGTGAGAAACATAAGGTGAAGTTTTTTAATATAGCTCAGATCAGCATCCAGTTGCATAGCCATTAGAACATAAGTTATGTTACAGTATGCAAGCAAAGTTTCAGCAGCAAATTGCAGATAACACAGGCAAATTGAGAAATAATCAATTCCTTTTCCAAAAGTTAAAAATTGGGCCTAAATTAATGCTCAGCTAATGGCACACTTTTTATATCTACTATTTGAGTTTTATGTTGAATAAATGATTTTTCTGGGAGGATTTTACAGCGTGTCACTTTTGAACTTTATACTTGTATAAATCCATTCCAATTTTTCACTAAAATAGATAGGAAAATAAAATTAAATAAATAATTTACATCTATTAATCATTAACCTTTGTCATGATACAATGCTTTAAAATTTAGTTAAATTTCATTTGCGCTGAGACTCATTGAGATGTTGGAACAATGATGGACTTAAAAAGTTGACAGAATTTTATCAGTTGCTTATTGTTTGCTGTGAATTCCAAGTTCTCTCGAAATATTGAATATTCAAACAACTTACGGATACACAGCAAGGAATCAACGACCATTGATATTTCAACAGGAGAACACATGCTTGGGTAAATTTAATACCACAGTTTGCAACAAGAAAGATAACATACAAAAACAGCAGCACCATCACATGACCAAACAAAACAAATGTCAGAAATATCAATGGTGGACATTAGTAATCAACTAGTGGATCCATGTGAATACTTGGCACTGTTAGTGGAATGACAAAAAAATTGGGAAAACTGGAAGTAAAGTTAAATGTTTATGCATAGAATCAGAATCAATCAATGCAAGTGTTTAAAAGTGCGAATGAAAGAGCTTGATCCACCGAGTGTTGTTAGGTCAGAAAGAACTGCGTACCTTAATTAGAACTGACGATATCGTAAAACAAACCAATTAAAATATTCAATGCAAGGACAGAAAGATACCACATTTGAAAGGGGGAGGGGGAATAAAAATAAATAAATAAATAAATAAATAAATAAATAAATAAAAAGGATGGAGACACTTCAGTTAATCAGATATTTGATGACAAATCTGTGAATGAACACCTTATGTTTAAAGCAAAAGTGAAGGAAATCAGTTGGATAGAACGGCCTGACTGACTGACTTCAGTTTACAGCAAGGACATCTCAATAAGAAATTTACAGAGTAGGAAATCATGTTTGAGTCTAGAAAAAGGAAGGCGAGAGTGATGTAAATTCTGATACTTGAGTGCCTCCCAGGTGAACAGCCCGTCTATAACCGTTCTTGCGATCAGCCAATTTGCTGGTGGTCATACCAACATAAAAGGCTGTGCAGAGGACACATGTTAGTTAGTAGATGACATACATTGTTTCGCATGTGGCCCAATCTTGAATGGAGTAGATTTTTCCTGTGATGGAGCTGGAATATATGGTTGTGGGAGGATGCATGGGACAGGTTTTGCAGTGCAATTGGTTACAGGGGTAGGAACCATTAGGTAGGGGTGGTGGTTCTGGGATGATGTAAGGTTTGACGAGGATGTTGTGGAGATTGTGAGGACAGTGGAAGGCTACTCTGGGCGGTGTGCGAAGGATACTTTGGAGCTATGATCCCATTTGAAGGCACAACTTGAGAAAGTCATAGCCATGACGAAGCAATGTGTTGAGGCATTCAAGGCTAGGATGGTTTTGGGTGACCAAGGGGATGCTTCTGGGTGGTCTGAGGTTAGGAACATTGTTGCTAGAAGGGGAAGAATGGATTGTTCGGGAGATCTACTTGCAGACAAGGTCTGTAGGGTATTTTGGGAGGGGAAAGCATTAGCTAGGTTGTTGCAGATGGTGAGGGATTCGTCACTGGAGCAGATACATTTCCTGCGGATGCCTAGGCTCTAGGGAAGGGATTGTTTAATGTGGAAGGCATGGCAGGTATCAAAGTGGAGGAACTGTTATTCGTTTGTAGGTTCTATATGGACTGAGGTGTTGATGTGGGGCTCAACAAGGTGAAGTCAACATCAAGGAAGGAAGCTTTAGTTCTAGAGAAGGGCCATGTGAAGTTTAGGTTAGAGAAGGAGTTGAGGCATTAATGGAAGTTTATTTTTCACCATGAATCCAGACCACAAAGATGTCAAATACGAATCTATACCAAGCCAAGGGGTGCAGCTGGCGTGTCTTAAGGACTGCCTCTTCCATGTGGCCCAAGAAGAGGTTCACACAGGAAGGGGCTATCCTTGTTCCCATAGCTGTCCCCCTGACCTATCTGTAGATCTGGCCTTCATTGGTGCAGTAATTGTGGGTGAGGAGGAAATTAGCAAGTGTAACAAGGAATGAAGTTTTTGGGAGATTTTCGGGTAGACGTTGAGGGGCATAGGGATGGGTTTGTGGCATCTCAGAAAGTGGTTTGGGTCTGATGTAGGAGGGGAGCCTGCAAGTGTTGGTCTACCAGAGCTGAGATACATTCTGCATTCTGTTGCGGCTATGAAGTCTGCTACAATGGGACAGCCAGGATGGTTCTCTCTATGGATTTTAGGGAGGGGGTAGGAGATCAGGGTGTGGTTGAGGGGGAGAGAAGTTCTATGGAGGCAGTGCTGAGACCTTGTGAGGGATGTAGGGTTTTTAGGATTTTCTGTAGTTCAGTCTGGAATCAGGGAATGACGTCATGAGTAACAGGTTTGTAGGCAGAAGTGTTCGAGAGTCAACACAGCATTAAAGGACTCCACTGTGGTACTTTATCGTGGGATGCGGCAGAGGGACTATGTCAACTCTCTGAAACCTCTACCTACAAACCTGTTTCTCATGACCCATTTTCCCTTAATCCAGGATGCTGATTTATCACAAATTATCTGTGCCTCCAGTCAATCAGAGCACATGAAAGGGGAATTTTATGAGAATGGTTACTTTGCAAGAAAAATTTCACTCCTTCGGAGAGAGGTAGCCAGCAGTGATACCTGAACGGAAGCACTTAGAGGTTCTAGAGAAATTTCATGCTGCACCTGAGGCTGGACATCTGGGTTTACGAAAATTTTATGACAGAATCTGCAAGAAGTTTTTTTTGGCATGATTATTTAAAAGTGCTTGTCACCGCCATGAGTGCCAGAAGAGAAGGAAGGAAACCACCAGGACAACTCATACCAATTCTGCTAACCAAGACCAACTTCTCAATGTTTTGGACTGACTTTGACTAATTTCATCTTATACTAAGGGCTATAATCCTATGTACCACAATGACTGCTGAAACTCGGGTGGCTTACATGCCTCAACAATACAGATAGCCGTAAAGTATATGAAACCAGAGTGGAGGAATATCTGTAGAGAGCCCAGACAAACATGTGGCTCCGGAAGAGTGGCAGCAGCTGTTTCAGTATTTGCAGGGGCAACAGTCTGGGTGATTGAGCTGGCCTTTTAACATCAGCTATTGAGGCTATGCCATACATTTACTGTGAATGGCTGAAAGCAAGGGGAAACTACAGTTGTTACTCCTCCCTTGGACATGCAGCACTACTGTATGAATATATGATGATATCACCCTCTCGGATAAACTATTTCGGAGATAAAAATAGTCCCCCCCATTTTGATCTCCAGGTGTGGGTGACGCTCAGGACGATGTCATCAGGAAAGACAACACTGGCATTCTATAGATCTAAGTGTGGAATGTTGCATCCCTCAAATGAGTAGGGTTGGAAAATTTAAAATGGGAAATACTGCAGTTAGATATAGTGGGTATTAGTGAAGTTCGGTTGACAGATGAACAGGATTTCTGATCAAATGAGTACAGGGCTATAAATACAAAATCAGTTGGTAATATTAAAGGAGTTGTTCTAATAATGAATAAGAAAATAGGAATGTGGGTAAACTACTATGAGTCACGCAGTAATTGCAACATCACAGTCGCGATAGATACAAAGTCAACCGCAACCACAGCAGTACAAGTTTATATGCCAACTAGCTCTGCAGATGATGATGAAATCTAAGAAATGTATGTGGAGATAAAGGAAATCATTCAAACAGTTAAGAGAGAGGAAAACATAATTGTGATGAGGAACTGGAATTCAGTGGTAGGAAAAAGGCAGGAAAAATAGTAAGTGAATATGGACTTGGGAAAAGGAATGAAAGAGGAAACTGCCTGGTAAAATTTTGCCTGGAACATAATTTAATCATAACAAAGACTTGTTTTAAGAATCATGAAAGATTGCTGTATACGTGGAAGAGACCATGAGCCACTAAGTAGGTATCAGATAGATTTTATGCTAGATTTTGGAACCAGGATTAAAAGGGAACCAAGATTTAAAGTGTAAGACAAATCCAAGGGCAGATTCAGACTCTGACCATATCTGATTGGTTATGAACTGTAGCCTGAAACTGAAGGAAGTGCAGAAAAGCAGGAAAATAAGATGGTACCTGGATAATTTGAAGGAATATGAAGTCCTTGAAAGTTTCAGAGGGAGCTTTAGCCATCAACTGACAGAAACAGTGGGAAATAACACAGTAAAAGATGAATGGATAGATTTGTGGGACGAAATAGTAATGAAAGCAGAGGTCCAAAGAGGTAGAAAGACAAAACCTACAAAAATCCTTGGTTATCACAGGAAATACTGAATTCAATTGACAAAAGGAGAATATATAAAAATGCAGTAAATGAAACAGGTAAAATGAAGTTCAGACGATTATGAAATGAAAATGACAGGAGGTGCAAAATTGCTCAGGAGTAGCAGCTAGAGGGCAAATGCAAGTGTGTAGAAAATTATATAAATAGGGGACAGATAAATACCACCTACTGGAAAATAAAAGACATTTTGAGACAAGAAAATCAGATATATGAATATCAAGAACTCAGCAGGAAAACCAGTTCTGAGCAAAGAAGGGAAAGCTGAAATGCGGAAAGAGTATGTAGAGGGGCTCTACAAAGGAATGATCTTTGAGACAATATTGTCAGGTAATGAAACAAAGTTGTTAGATAAGTTTTCATTACTTGAGCAGTAAAATAATATATATGATGGTTGCAGTACAGAGGAATGCAGAATGCAAAATGGCAATGTGAAGAAAATAGTTTCTGAAGAAGAGAAGTTTGCTAGCATCCAATATTAGTTTAAGTGTAAGGAAGTCTCTTCTGAAGCCGCTTGTCCGGAGTGAAACATTGACATAAATAGTTCAGACAGGAAGAGGATAGTAGCTTTTTAAATGTGGTGCTACAGGAGAATGCCGAAGATGAGGTGCATAGATCGTGTAACTAGTGAGGAGATACTGTGCAGAATTGGGGAGAAAAGGAATTTCTGGCATACCTTAAAAAAGAAGGCATCTACTGTTATATCTGTGATGTCATGAAATGATGGGAAAGTGTCAGAGTAAAAATCGCACAGGGAGACCAAGAGTCAAATACAGTAAACAGATTTAAATGGATGGGGGTTGCCATTCCAATGAGGAGATCAAAAGGCTTGCCCAACATAGAGTAGGGTGGAGAGCTGCATCTAAGCAGTCTCCAAACTGAAGACTATAACAACAATAACAATGCCGACACCGACGAAAATAATAGTAGGGGTTGAGTAATGATTAACTAACAGGTTGTATCATTACATGAACCATGAAAACAGCCAAGGTAGCTCAAGTAGATAAATTCATCATGGAACACATTGTATTGAAACACAAAGCTCCGAGATGTACAAGTTTTTCAATCAAGACTTGGGTATAATAACAGTCAGTGCAACATTACACTTTGAATGACAGCTACCATCCAGTCCAAGTATGTCACCTTTGAGCAGAGCAACTGGGATTAGGTGCTCCTTTTGTAACATTTGCCTACAACATATGCCTTTCTTCTTAGTGTATGGTTCAAATGTTTGTAAATCTAGCGGACCAAACTGCGTGGTCATGAGTCCGTAGCTTACAAACTATTTAAACCTAGGTAAACTAACCTAAGGACAAACACACACACCCATGCCCCAGGGAGGACTCGAACCTCCACGGCGAGAAACTGCGCGCTCCGCAGAGAGACGCTTTAGACCGCTCGGCTACTCCACCGTGGCTTAGTGTATGGTCACAAAACAACTATAACGATAAACACTGTTTCAGTTAAAACAGATGACACAGATGACAGTTACATCGATCAATTATTAACCAGGGCTGAGTAGGTCTGGTAGCTGGCACAACTCCATTCACTTCGGACTCAGACTGAGGCTTAGGATTGACAAAGATATTATGTGAGCCATTTCCCATTTCCTTCCAGCCAGGTGACCTTGTTTGGATCTTCACTTCTGTTTATAAGGTTGAGCTGTCTGTGAAGCTACTCAGACGTTCTTTTGATCCATAAAAGATCAGCAGATAGCTGTCCAATGTTAATTATGAAGTTGAAGATTACAACCACGGCACAAGACGATGAAAGGTTAGTGTTATGATCCATGTGAACTGTGTATAAAGCAATACAGAAATCCCACAGCTCAGGATAAATTTGAAGAGCTATCATGATTCAATAAGGTAAAAGGCAATGAAAGTAGTAATCTCGACAGATGTTCAACGGATCCAATGGCAAAACAAACACGACCCACCTCTAGCTGCAGTATGCAGGGCCAATGAATGGTTCACACATAGAGGAACTGGTACATTGAGGTGCTGTTCTGTGCAGGAGAGAGCAATGTTGCATATGAGGTACTGGAAGACAGCAACTATGTGGTGTAGTGTTTTAACATATTGGACTATGAAACAAAAGTATCCTGGGATCTAAGCCCACCATGTTTGAACATTTTAAGTTGTGTATACTGTTCTAGAAAAATAATTTTCCAAAAGTTCTTGTTAGTGTATATATGTTGTGTAAACCTCCAGTCGGAGGTGGTCTATTCTGTGCTCTCATATGTGTGTATGACAAGTGCTAAATAAATCAACCCTAAGTTTAAACCAGTGTTTGTTAATCAACAAACTAAGTCCTATGAAACAATTATGTGACAATATTCGGTCACAAAAGAAATAACTAGTCCAAAACTTAAAAAAAAAAAAAATAAATAAACAAATAAAGACTTTCAAATAAAAAGTTATAACGGGGTCATTTCATATCAAATCAACAAATGAAAGTGCAACTTTCAACCAGACTTTGGTGGATTCATGTAGTACTGCTACTTATAAAACAAGAATTTTTTTCCGTTTTTTATGACTGAAGGTTACTGGCACAGAGAATTGGGTGCTCGAAAATGGAAAAAAATTCAAAACCTTGACTCGCAGAATAATATTGATTTGTCTACAACTTTTATTCTAATTAAGTTTTAACAAACTTTTTTGTCGGTCCCGTCAGATTTCCTATGTTCACAATGTTAATTCTTCCCCATTTTCGGGTTAACGTATTTACAAATTTCCTGCATTTTACACTTTTTGAAATCACTTTCGTGAAGAAATAAATTATGAAATTGACATAAATTGACAGTGGCATGGCTTTCACCTTAAAGTACAGTGTTTATAAACATTACGCAGTCAAGTTTCTTGACATTTTACATTTATTTAAACGTATATTACGCATGTCACTGTTTGTAGTACGCGCCTAATTGACTTACGACGCAGTATCTGATAGGAGTATAGTATTCCCCCCACCACTTCATCCGACATATTGTGCATGTGTGGCACTACCCAACCAACTTCCTACCTGTGATCGTCTGCTGTCTGCACAGTGGACATGCAAAAATAAAAACAGTTCGACAAACAGACACCAGAAAACAGTGTGGTACTGCAATCGTTGCATGCAATTGGAAACGTGTGTAGGGGCCTTGTCAGCCACCACACCAATTGTCAGCTTGGCTTTGTTTACATAACTGGAAGTTTTTCATGCTTTGCATGACGCGTTTCGAGAATTTATTCTTGTGGTGAAATATCGTTCTGCAAATCATCAAAAAAATACAAAAAGAAAGGAACTTTGACAGTTTTACTGCATAAATAATTAATGCCAGTTAAAGGCTTGCTGACCAATTGATTATGATGAATGAAATTACGTCAATAATTTCTACTTCCCATAAAATCACCAGTTCCCTGGTGTTTAAAATGGTAAAAATTTGGATAACCTTTATTAAATAATAAACTTCCTGGCAAGTATTTCGATATCTATTATGTACATATATTACAAATAAACTATGAAAATGCAAGAGCCACTGAAGTCCCTTGAAAAGTGTAAAAGGGTGTTCTTCTGGAGATGCACTGTATACAAATAAAGATCGTTTGACTTACCCAAAGCACAGGTTCGCCGATAGAAAAAAAAATTAAAAACACACACAAACATTAAAGCTTTCACAACCGTTGGTCGCTTCTTCAGGAAAAGAGGAGGTATGGAGAGGAGAAGGGAAGGATATGGGTTTTAAGGAAGTGGAAAAGGAGTCGTTTCAATCCTAGGAGTGGAAGGACTTACCTTAGGGGGGAAAAGTAAGGTAAACAAATACACACACACACACACACACACACACACACACACACACACACCTAGGCAGACATTTGTAGAAAGGTCCAATTTCTACAAATGTCTGCCTAGGTGTGTGTGTGTGTGTGTGTGTGTGTGTGTGTGTGTGTGTGTGTGTGTGTGTGTATTTGTTTACCTTACTACTTTTCCCCTAAGGTAAGTCCTTCCACTCCTGGGATTGGAATGACTCCTTTTCCACTTCCATAAACATGTATCCTTTCCTTTCTCCTCTCCTCCCTTCCTGAAGAAGCGGCCAACGGTTGCGAAAGTTTGTATGTGTGTGATTTTAATTGTCGATGAGCCTAATATATATATGTTCAGTTAACAAAGATAACAAGTTGCAAACATTAAAAGAATTCAGAACAGGTAAGTACCAGAGATCAGCCGAAATTCAGTTCATTAAATGGTCTTATTACTCAGTGACAGGAGTCACTTCAGTCTGCTTCATTATGCTTCTAACCACCAAGTTTTAACAATGGAAAATCTGATCGAAATGTCAATAATGGAGGATGGACAACAACTCACCATAAATAGGCCTGCTGAGCTGCTGACAAGCACAAAAATAGATAATCACATTTACAGAACTTACATTTTCAGACATGCACTTTATAGTGGATTGTGGAGTATATATGTGGATGTAGACATATAAATGGAAAGTTCTGCACTGCATAATGAATAGTAATGGCTCTGATAGGTGGGAATTAGAATTGTGGCAATGAATACAGTGAAGGGAAGGGGCACGAAAGAATAAAAGAGAGAAGAGGAGTATGGAAGGGAATGGGAGGGGATTTGAATCATCCAACTGTGCCTCTCCCTCACTCCCATCTAACCACCCTCTGGTCACATTCCAGGAATTCCTCACGTCCAACTTGGCATCACCATCCTTCCTCAAGTCCCTTCCTAAGAATACCAACCTTTTGGCAGAAGAAAGGACAGCCTCACACAACCTCATAACACATCCCAACCTAATCATCCTCCCTGCAGACAGGCATCCACCACTGTTGTCATGAATCACAGTGATTACTTTACAGAAGGCCTACATCAATTGTCTGATTCCTCTAATTACAAGTTATGTCCAGACATCTCCATCCCAAAAGACCAAAATGAACTACAATCTTACATCTCTGTCGGGGTAAGAACCACCTATGACGCTTATGCAAGGAGATCCGTCAAACAATGACAGTCATGAAAAATGGCTGCATCACGCGATAATATTCTACATCTGCTCCTAAACTAATGGTCCAATTTCAACCAAATTTGGTACACATATTCCTTATGTGAGATACCAATTGATGTAGGAGTACAAACCACATATGACACACAGTTCAGAAGATATAACATCATAAATAATAAGAGTTGCAAGAAAATGCCACATAATGTGACAAGACTTTATGAATACACTATATGAGAATGAAGAGTACTTAGTGACTTGTAACAAACTTTAAACATAATTTGAAACCTTTATTAAAAATTTTATTGCTGACAGCCACAGCAAAATGATGAAAGGGAAAAAGTTTCTCACTTACTATTTTTCTGCTGTCCATGTAGCAAAACTATGGCATCTGGTATGACGTTATAATTTATAATTGCTGCACTACAAATTGTACTCGCAGGAAATTCTGCAGACGGTATACACACTTAAAGCTGAATGTACATTTGGAATTGTATCAGAGTACAACATGTAGTTCATGAGATATGAGACTGTAAAGACTAAACCACCCCATCAAGCATCACATTTTAAACTATTACTTCTTTACTACTAACCGTATTCACAACAGATTTTACTGACATACAGCACTTATACAAATCAATATATTCCTGCAAAATTATACAATTGTACAACACATATGTACGAATAATAAATCTGTAGGCCTGTCGCTGTTAGATTCAATCAGTGCATGAATTTTCATGCGGTTTTCACATGAAACATATGCAAAGATAGGTTCATGATCTAGGCACGATTTCATCAAAATAGAATCACGAAAAAACAAGAGATATCATAACTGAGTGTTTCCAGTGACTGCAATGTCTGTTCATCTATTAGAAACCACTTATCCCCAAAATTACTTCATGAATTCACATGGGGTTTTCACAGGTAACTTCAGACTACTTAGTTTTGTAAAAATTGGGTCACTGTAAAAAATAATTTAACATAGACTGTGAGCATAACTTATTGGTTATGAACTGCAGATTAAAACTTAAGAAATTGCAGAAAGGCAGAAAAGTTAGGAGATGGAACCTGGACAAATTGAAGGAACCAGAGGTGGTGGAGGGTTTCAGAGGGAGCAATTAGGCAAGGATTGGCTAAAACAGTAGAAGAAGAACGGGTAGCTATGAGAGATAGGGTAGTGAAGGCCGCAGAGGATCATATAGGAAGTAGGATAAGGCCTAATAGAAATCCCTGGATAACACAGGATATACTGAACTTAATTGATGAGAGGAGAAAATATAAAAATTCAGCAAGTGAAGAAGGCAAAAGGGAGTACAGACATCTGAAAAATGACGTTGACAGGAAGTGCAGACTTGCAAAGCAGGAGTGGCTTGAGGAGAAATCCAAGACCGTAGAAGAATGTATAAATAGCGGAAAGATAGATACCGCCTACAGGAAAATAAAGAGAGACATTTGGAGACAAGAAAAATAGCAGCATGAATATCGAGAACTTGGATGGAAAACAAGTACTAAGCAAAGATGTAAAGCTGAAAGGTAGAAGGAATATATAGAAGGCCTGTACAAAGGAAATAAACTTGAAAGCAGTATTCTAGAAATGGGAGATGATGTGGAGGAGGATGAGAGAGGAGATACTGTACTGTGAGAAGAATTTGACAGAGCACTAAAAGATTTGAGTAGAAACAAGGCCCCTGGAATAGATGACATTCCGTCTGAACTGCTGATATCGTTAGGAGAGCCAGTCATGAAGAAATTGTTCCACCTAGTACACAAGATATACGAGACGGGGGAAATACCTTCCGACTTTAAGAAGAATATATTAATTCCAATTCAAAGGAAAGCAAGTGCAGACAAATGTGAAAATTACAGAACTATCAGCTTAATTAGTCATGGGTGCAAAATACTGACACAAATAATTTACAGACGAATGGAAAAACTGGTGGAATCTGACCTTGGGGAAGATCAGTTTGGATTTAGGAGAAATGTTGGAACACGGGAGGCAATACTCACATTACGACTTATCTTAGAAGATGTGCCAAGGAAAGGCAAACCTACGTTTTTAGCGTTTGTAGATAGCTTTTGACAATGTTGACTGGAACACACTCTTTCAAATTCTGAAGGTAGGAGGGGTACAATATAGGGAACAAAGAGTTAGATTCAACTTATACGAAAATCAAACAGTGGTTATTAGAGTCGAAGGGCGTGAAAGGGATGCAGAGGTTGGGAAGGAAGTAAGACAGGGTTGTAGCCTTTCACCATTGTTGTTCAATCTGTACATTGAGCAAGCAGTAAAGGAATCAAGGAGAAATTTGGAGAGGGAATTAAAGTTCAAGGAGAAGAAATAAAAACATTGCGGTTTGCCGATAACATAGTAATCCTCAGAGACAGCAAAGGATCTGGAAGAGCAATTGAATGTAATGGACAATGTCTTGAAAAGAGGGTATAAGATGAACATCAAGAAGAGTAAAACAAGGATAATAGAATGTAGTGTCCGAAAATCAGGTGATGCTGAAGGAATTAAATTAGGTAATGAGGCAATAAAAGTAGTAGATGAGTTTTGTTACTTGGGTAGCAAGATAACTTCTGATGGTCGAAGTAAAGAAGATATAAAATGCAGAATGGCTATGGGAAGAAAAGCGTTTCTGAAGAAGCGAAACTTGTTGACATCCAATATTAGTTTAAATGTTAGGAAGTCCTTTCTTAAAGCATTTGTCTTGAGTGTAACATAGTATGGAAGTGAAACGTGGACGACAAGGAGCTCAGATAAAAAGATGATAGAAGCTTTTGAAATGTGGTGCTAAAGACGAATGATGAAAATTAGATGGGTAGATCATGTAACTAATGAGGAGGTGCTTAACAGAATTGGGGAGAAAAGGAGTTTCTGGCGTATTCTGACTAAGAGAAGGAATAGGATGGTGGGACACATTCTGAGACATCAAGGACTCGTCAACTTAGCATTAGAAGGAAGTGTGTGGGGTGAAAATCGTAGAGGGAGACCAAGGGATGAATACAGTTAGCAGATTCAAAGGGATGTAGGTTGCCGAATGTATTCTCAGATGAAGAGACTTGCACAGGACAGGTTAGCGTGGAGAGCTGCAGCGAACCAGTCTGCGGACTGAGGACCACAACAACAACATTTTTTAACTACAATTGTCATGTCTGTCTTTCATCACATTAATCACCAAAACTAATAGTCAAATTTTCAGAAATTTTTCAAAGGTAACACAAGGGTGTCATGCGGTTACATAAATGCTTCATTTCACAATATTGGATCACAAAAAATAAGATATCACAATTTAAACATTTTTCTGAAGGCAATCGCATGTGTCTGTCTGTAGACCTAGAGTAATCTCCAAAAGTATTACACGAACATTCGTGGGGCTTCACACATAATTTTAGAATAGCTTGAAGCATAACATAGGCTTCTTTTTATCAAAATCGAATCAGGAAAAGAAAAGATATCATACTTTTAAATTTTATGTGCACACTATGCTTATAAGCATGGTGTAGTACGGCAAATATCTGAAAGTAGTAAACAAACATTCATGGTATATCACAGATAAATTGATAATAGCCTGGGGCAACATATAGGCTGCATTTCATCAAAATTATATCAGGAAAATAAAAGATATTGTAATTTGAAGTTTTAGGTGTATTTCATGCTAGGAAAGAATGGCATAATGCAGCAAAGAACCAATAGATGCACTGTTACTTTCATAGTGCACCAGAAAACTAATAGATGGGATTCAATGCAATGAATACAAAACTGATACATTTACATACTGATATCACAGACTAACATATAATGCTATGGAAGTTTAAGTCTCTCACTAGGAGTGACAATAGTGCATCTAGCGGAAACAGAGCCAACAGTAAGAATAATAATTGTTTTCAGTTATGTTTCTACTTCATTAATGAAATACTTATTATATTTCAGCTTTCCATGCCTCAATACATTGTCAAGATATATGAATGATCATGAAATCAATGTTTAAAATGGTGAATATCACTGATGTATGATGTAAGCTACATCATATTCATGAAGATATGCCTATTTGTAACATGTTTATTTATATAAATATAAAAAAATAGAAAACGGATGACTTACCCACAGGACAGGCTGGTCGACAGACAAATAAAATCACACACAAACACACATACAAACTTTCGCAACATTGGTCGCGTCAGGAAAAGAGGAAGGAAGGAGGAGAAAAAGGAAAGGATGCAGTTTTTAAGGGAGTGGAAGAGGAGTCATTCCAATCCCGGGAGTGGAAGGACTTATGTTGGGGGGGGGGGGGGGGGGGAGGACAGGTAAACAAACACACACACACCCACACACATATACACGCAAACACACCACATGTCTACCCTGGTGTGTTTGCAGGCCTATGTGTGTGGGTGTGCGCGCCATTCATCCTAATTGATAGCTGGTTGGTGGTCATGTCAATATAGAAAGCTGTGCAGTGATTGCTGCACAGTTGTTCAGTTACATGGATGCTATCACAGGTGAAACGGCATCTGATTGAGTAGGATAAGTCTGTGATGAGACAAATAGTAGGAAGTAAAGAAGAGAGGAGGGGGGGGGAGGGAAGGGAGGGAACCACATAGGTCTTGCAGCCGGGTCTTCCACATGGCCTGTGACATTTGGCTGGGTTTTGGGGTGGCATAGAATGTTCTGAAAGTTGGGAAGGGGGTGGAACACCAGATTAGGAGTGGGGAGGATTTTGGGCAGGATGTTTCATTTCTGGGAATGAAGACAAATTCAAAACCTTGGGGAAGGATACAGTTTAGATCTTCTTGTCAAGGGTGACAAGAGGTGGTTTCTTGTCACTGCAGATAAACCGCCCACAGTAGTGATGGGACAACCGACTGTTTGTAACAACCGATTGGTCAGTCGGTTGTTTTTTTGTTCAGTAGATTTTTTCAGTCGAATGAAACAACCGAATGAAAATAGTATCTGTGGCCGTATGAATGTTTTCACTCACCGGCGGGGTTTGAGTGCTTTCAGACAATGCGAAACAATCAAATGAAACCAGCCTCTTTTGGTTGCAGCCGTTATATGAATGTTTTCACTCATTCAGTGGGTTAGAGTGGTTTCAGTCAATGCGCGACCACCGAATGAAATAAGTCTGTCCTTTATATGAATGTTTTCGGCTTCGAGTGGTTTCACTCGAAGCGATACAACCGACTGGAATAAGTCTCTGTCGGTTTCTGCAGTTATATGGATGTTTTCATTCATTCACGAGTTTGTGTGATTTTATTTGCATACTTCTTCAGCCTTTTCAGGTATAAATGAACTGTGATTCAGCTTGAAACTTTCTTAGAGACAAATCTTATGAATATAGCTTGTGTCCGTGTGTATGTGTTTCTATTGCATACAAATTTAGTTTTGTTCTGATCTTGTTGAAATTTTGCACATTTGACCTTCAAAGCAAGAGAAAATTCATTGTCTGCATCAACTTTCGTTTGGTGCATGGCAGAGGGTACTTTACCTACTGACTTCGACAAATTCCGTTTGTATTCAAATTACCACGGCGGATTAGCCGCCCGTACTGGACCACCTTATAGTGATGCGTGCAGCCGTTCGCCATCGGGGGTTCTAGTCCCTCCTAGGGCATCAGTGTTTGTGTTGTCATTAGATTAGTTTTCCTTAGTTTAAGTAGTTTGTAAGCTACGGACTGATAACCTAGAAGTTAACTTTGATAAATTTATCAAACATTTTTATTCCAATTTTATTGATATTTTTCACTCTTCACCTTCTGCCTGACAGAAGGTAGTCCAGACTTTGACGCCACTATAGAGTTTTATCGATCTTGATGAAATTTTGCACACTTGACTTTCAAAACAAGCGGCAGTTCACTGTCCATCTAAGATTTTGTATGGTACATGGCGGAGGGATGGAATAAACCTCCACACCATTTCACCGATAATATTTTTCATAGACAAGGGAAGAGTCAATGGCATGAGAAAGCTGAGGAGGAAATTGAAGGTGAAGGGAGATGGACCAAGAGAGGGGAAGGAACAGAAAGGGGGAAGATAAGGAAATACAAAAGCAAGGGTTAATAAACACCTAGGCAACGCCGTGTTTTCAGTTAGTAAAGTATTTATTGAAAGAAGAAAGTGTGAATAAAAAGTATATTTTTAAAAATAAAGTGTTTTAAATATGTATTTATTTACTTACGCGCAAAGAGACAGGACTACAGAATTTGGGAGAAAAGAAATTTCTGCAATATCTTGAGGGATCAATTTGTGGTCCACATACTGAGTAGTATAGGAATCGTCAATTTAGCATTGGATGGAAGTGGGAGGGAGGGAGGGGCGGGGGTAAAAATTGCAGAGAGTGAGGAATACAGTAAGCAAGTTCAGAAGGATGTAGGTTGCAGTTCTGTAGCATGTAGAGTTGATCAAACCAGTCTATGGACTGAAGACCACAGCAGCAAATGGCTGGGAGGGTCACCTGAAGCATGCAATACCACTGCCGGCTTTGACCACTGATGTCAATGTGTTGTATGACTCGAAAAAGTAATCCTTTACTTTCTGTTATAAATGTGACATTACTTTTCCAACACATACTGATCAATTTACATTCACCCATCCACCTAGCCAAACCCTACGTTTTAACACTCATCACTTGAAAAGTTGATGGTAATTTGGTAGAATCCGTGTACATCGAAGGAAACGGCATAGCCATCGATATATATCGAATATTCGATATAGTGTTTCTGAACCGGAGATTCGGGCGCTACGCGCCCTCACGTACTAAAAAAAAAATTTCTTGTTTAACCTATACCTAACCTTCTTAAGGCTACGCTACAGATCAATTTTTTTAAGTCAAAGTTAGGTTAGGTATAGTTAGGTTAGATATAGGTTAGATATAGGTTAAACAAGAAATTTTTTTTTAGTACGTGAGGGCGCGTAGCGCCCGAATCTCCGGTTCAGAAACACTATATCGAATATTCGATATATATCGATGGCAATGCCGTTTCCTCCGATGTACACGGATTCTACCAAATTACCTTGATGGTAATTTGTTGTGGCAACTGTTTGGCAGAATACTTAGATTGTATATTTTGGATGTTGTTTTCTGTATTTTTTCTAGTATGTTTTCATGGCATAATTGAAGCCCAAAATACAACCTGTGACGACATTTCTGAGTCTCACAAGATACGCTATGTAAATATACCAACCGGCAAAACAAACACTATCAACGTAGGGCCTATATAAACATATGGGACAATATCATAAATACTTATGTACTGTATATAACAAATAATAGGCCTATGTGATTATCCTTGTAAATTACAGATTACCACAACAGATCACAGGTCTCAGTCTGAATATCCGCGTCTTCGGCACTCGATTGCGAAAAAAACCTCTCTATTGACCTGTACCTAACCATCAGAGAGAAACTACAGATCACTTTTTAGACTCAGAATTGTAATCAATGACATAGTGGGTTAAAGCAGATGGATGGTATCAGATCCTTCAGTATCGCCAGGTGGAATAAGTCACCAATGTTTCAACAGCTACTAGCAAATTGTCTGTTAACAAAATGTGACTAAGAGACAGCTGGTACACCAGCTGTTTAACATATCGCCCCACATGACATGCTTCAGTTTTATAATTGCTTCACATCCAGTACCATTTGGATCCTTCTTACCAATTGCGTCTTTCCGAAGAAGGCTCTTTTGACTAAAAGATGAATTATCGGGAAGTGTTTTCACTGTGGCAGTCAGTGACTCAAGTGACATTTGTGATGATACTGTTGTTATTCCTTTTTTGGCTTTGCTTCATTACGTTGAAAGATGGCAGCAAAATTGACAAATCTGAATGTGAAGTAAAGATTTTTGTATGTAGATTTATCTGCAGTATGGTCTGATGTTTACATTTCTGCCACATTTATTGCACTTTTTGCACAAAAACTAAAGCTAAGAGGTAAATCTAATTTTTTAAATTACCTAATGTGCACTTTGAGAGGGGCTAAAATTAAGGGATTGATGAACTAGCTGTTTTAGTCCCCTCAAAATAACAACTAAAAATAAACCAGTCACCACAACTTACGTCAAAAAATGATGAACATTTATAGTATGCAACAACACGATATGTTATAGTTCAAACCTGCTACCTAGAATCGGTTGGTTCAGCAGCATAATTTTACGACACGATTCAACCCGTCTACTTTGAACCATTACATCATCAACATGTTGGAAATCTTGTATTTTAGTCATAGTCAACTGCAAATAACGTATCAATTGATTAGTGTTTTAATTAAATCATGGAGCTCGTTAAAATTTTACTGGTAATTAGGAAGAAGTGTTGCACATCGCAGTTGTAGCCTAATACCACTACATTGCGAACACGCGAGCATCACAGTGTCATCATTGACTGTTCACTGGCAACAATTTTAGCTGTACTCTTAGGTGCCCGCCTAACCAAATGGTTTAAAATTATCACATATCCATAAAAAATATTAAAGTACTTTTGTCAATTAGTCTAACTTGTCAAAAGCACTTTGCCTACTACACAACAAGCCGACGAAAATAATATAATGCAGAAGACATCATTCTTATCACACTAAATCCATGAATGGAATGAATATCTATAGTGAATGGCATAGAATGAAAACTAGACATGTCACAGGTAGCATCTAGAATAGAATGTCTACAAAGGTAGGCGAGATTCTTCGACAACTTCTTATATGTTTACTGGAATAATGCGAGCCCAAGAAAGGTGAGAAGTTTAATACATGGATTCTGAATAAGGCAACTTACAAAGACAACAAAACCTATATCAAAACAATGCTGTGTTAAACATAATAAATCATTTGTCATTGGTAAAAGAAAGACAAATCTTATAACATTACGCAGTGCTATACAAATAGCACGAAATAGATGTGTGCCAATTGCCTTTAGAGGAGAATCCCAATGTAGCCTATTACAGGAATATGATTAATTCTGTGGAACCGAAACAAATACTTCTGAAATAAGTTATAAGTACAATGCTTCCCATAAGAGTTTAATAACAAAGGCATACATTTTAAGTGCAAATGAAAACTGGACATATGTCTACATGAAATAAACATACCTTCACTAGGTTCCTCCACCATTATACCAGAAAAGGGAGACTTCTCAAAATTCTCCTTTTTGCCTTTGTGCGCATTAACGAATTCTTCTGACATGCCGACAGGATATTTGGGTTTTGATTTTGCGAACAACCGGCCCTTGCTCTCATATCTACAAACATTTTTTTGTACACATGTAAAAAAACAGGTTGGTAGATCGATGGTATGCTTTGCCCACTACTATGCACGCAAGTTGTTATACATACATTGGAACCTCCTCCTGAGGTACGTAGCCATCCCTCACTCTCCTCGGCTTTCTCCATGTGCCATCTGGCCTCTGGCTAGCGGCAATAAATGTTGCCCCTGAATAGTCACAGAACAGAAACAGAATAAATGACAACATTTTGAACTGTATGCGATTTGCTTATTATTTGCGTTTTATCTGCAAAATGTTCTGTGATTTTGAACACCAAAATGTAAACACACAACACAGCACTGAACTAGTTAACCTATCGACAACCTAACAAGTAATGCTTCCCTTCTTCTTTCAGTTATTTATTAATTTAACTCTATGCAATCCTTTTTTTTTATCACCGAATATAAAGATCCCTTTCTAAATATAAATCACTACCTTGCTCATCTTTCACGTATGTTGGTGGACTCAGCGCCATTTAAAACGCTACGTCTGCAGAGCCATCTACGAACCGATGTATCAACTAATTCATTGTATACAACTTTGCAATTATCGATCGGAAACTGAGCTTATCGTTGCTGAAATAATGTTGTTCTGTGACCACTGAACTATCTGTGTATAGATAAGGAACTACCATAATGGGGTCTGAAAAACAGCAGAAAGAGAGAGAGGGAGAGAGCATTCAGAACAGTTCGAGATGCTTAAAAAATTCTTAAGTGTGCTGTTCAAAGTAAAAACTGCATTTCCGTTCCAGTTTCTTATTGATTGTACGGTAACATAAAAATCGACGAACTTCTGACCGGTTCACATGCAGACTGTGTCTATGTATGCACTTAGGGCACCGCAAATCTCAATGAATGTACACGAAACAGTTTCGCTTTACTGCTGCTCTTTTGGTATATGAAAGAACTCTCAACGCCAAGTAGTTCTTATTTAAGTTCAGAAGACACTAATGTAGAAAGCTGCTTTGCTAATTTCACGCAAGTAGATCAAGTAAATGTGAAGCATATTTTTAAGTCCATGTCAGCCAGTGGGCTACATATTTGTAAAAAATCAATCATTTGAAATCCATATGTTTGTAAACCTATTGGACCGAACTGCTTCGGTCATCAGCCCATAACTATTGCTCGATGGAGGACTCGAACCTCTGGCGGGGACGGCTGCCCAGTCAGCATGACGCCTTACGTTAGACCACGCGGCACTTGAAATCCAACTCGCGTTTTTCCCACAAGATGAACTGGAAGATATGCAGAAAGGCTGTCAGAATAAATGCAGTATTTCTCGATTTCCGAAAAGAATTGATCTCAGTAACATACCTATCTACACCCCTGGAAAATGAAAAAAGAACACCATGAATTCGTCGAACTCGCTGAGGGAAATTTTATTGTCACAACACACTATCATACAGGCAGAGCCGTATGCACGTGAGTACTCCGCAACGTTGGCGTTAAGTACCTTGTATACCCTCCTTTTGCAGCAATGCAAACTGCAATTCTTCCATGGGAACGATCGTAAATGTTCCGAATGTGCTTATGTGGAATGGTCTGCCATGCAATTTCCACCTGGTGGTCCAGATTTCGTGCCGCTCATGCAGACCGCCCAACATGACATTTCATGAATGGTAGCAATGATGGTTTTAGTGTACCGTGCACTGTTCAATGTTCTCTAGACGATCTTTAAAGGAGAATGGCGAGTGTAGAATATCGCTCCTCTCACAATGATGTACAATCATGTGTGCAATTAGAGTGTCCTCCACCCACGCGCCAACATCGTCCAGCACACCTGCAATGGTGTCATGGTAGGCAGGGCCGAATCTAGGAAGGGGGGCAAAGGTGGCAATTGCCCCGGGCGGCAGGATTTTTTTCTTTTTTTTTCTTACTTTTTATTTTCTTTTTTTTTTTTTCTTTTTTTTTTTTTTTCACTGAATGTATCTTTCTGGTACACTTTAATGAAATTAACTGATACAGAATTATTAAAAGTAAAATGACTGCAAGAAATAACGAAATCATTTAATAAAACTAAAATTCCTGGTTGCTGACTTCAGTGTTGCCCTGTCACAGGTACTTCAGCTAATCGAACTTTAAAAATCTACTACATATTAGCCAGAATGAGGGGATGTTTGCGTTATTGCATAAGTAAATGCTTAATGTTTATTAATTTGCATGGATTTCCTTTTTCAGATAAATGAATATTCATATTTCATATCAAGGTAATATTTTTAGAACAGGGGAATTTGAATAACGTTCCAGTCCTTATATATATATATATATAAAGTATTTCGGATGCGCACACTTCTTACTAAAAGTCAAAAGCATTAAGGATCTAGAGGTCTCTCTCGGTAGTGGTGGAATTGATAGACATCTACATAGGATACTCTGTAAATCACATTTAACTGCCTGACAGAGTGTTCATCGAACCACCTTTATACTATTTATCTCCCATTCCATTCTCGAATAGCGCGCGGGAAGAAAGAACATCTGAATCTCTCTGTTCGAGCTCTGATTTCACGTATTTATTCAGATGATCTTTTATACTTATGTAAGTGGGAGGCAACAATATATTTTCGCATTCGCATTCACGACAATACAAAACAAGCTGCCCTTCTTTCGACTCTTTCCATGTCCTTCGACAAACCCACCTGATAAATATCGCACACTGGGCAGCAAGACCAGATAAAAACAGGAGGAATCTCACTGTATTATTGATGCTGTCCTTTTTCTAGCAAAGCAAGGCACAAAAGAAGATGGTGATTTTGGTGATCCACATAGCGGCAAATTTCTAAATACAATATAAATTGAACGCCATAAGAAAGGCCAGATTAGCTATTTTTACAAAAATATACAAGATGAGTTCCGTGACTTGATTGCTGAAAAAATAAAACAAGATTTAATTAAAGATATTTTAGCTGCTAAATACTTTTCACTGGTGTTTGACTGCACTCCAGATATTAGCCACAATGCGCAGATGACACAAGTAATTCGATATATCAAGTCGAATGACTCAGAGGTTGTGGAAAATTCTGCTGACTTTTTTACAGTTACAGACAAAACAGGCGAAGGCCATAGTCAAGAGATACTGCAAAAATTGGTACAAGATGGGTTGAACGTTAAATACTGCAGGGGGCAGTCTTATGACAGTGGGGCAAACATGGCTGGAAAGTACCAAGGGATCCAGTCAAGAATACTTCAGAAGAATGAACTGGCCAATTTCGTACCATGTCCTGCTCACTCTTTAAATTTAGTAGGAGCAAATTCAGCAGACATTCAGCAAGACTAGGTGAGCTGCAAGAGTAGATGCGGTTGAAGCGGTTTACAAGCATTTTCATACAGTTTGAAGGCCATGGAAGAAACTGAAAATTATAAATTGTCAAAACCAGAAACAAAATCAGAGACAAGATCTATTTTAAAAAAAAATTGTTTCTGGTATATAATATTAAAATAAATTGCTCATGTTAATCAGTTTCTGCGAAGTTAATACTTTACACTTGATAAAGCTGTTCGCATTCAAGGACTTTTGGGCTTTCTCAAAACTTCCCGGGGTTCTTGTATCTCTGAAGCTATTTCTAAGTGCTAGCAGAAGATAATGAGATATCAATGGTATTCTCCGAAAAAAGGATGCGAAGAAAGAAGAATATGACCGATGAGCTTTGTAAGGATGAAGTATCCAACATTCATAGAAAAAAATAAGGAATAATTGACAGAGCTTAGTACCAGGTTTACCGCACTTGAGAAAATTGGTGCAACAATTAGTTTTCTGTGTGTGCAAATTCGAGATATGGAAGTGGAGGACTTGAAGGCCAAAGCAGCGGAACTGGCAGAAGATCTTAGCGAGGAAGAACTTGAAGTTGAAAGTTTCAGACAACATGCGCTGGCAGTAGACAGAGCCTTGAAAGACAAATGTTTGTTTGTAAATCTATCGGACCAAACTGCGTGGTCATCAGTCCGTAGCTTACAAACTACCTAAACCTAGGTAAACTAACCTAAGGGCAACACACACACCCATGCCCCAGGGAGGACTCGAACCTTCACGGCAAGCAACCTCGCGCTCCGCAGCGAGACGCTTTAGACCGCTCGTCTACTCCACCGCGGCGCCTTGAAAGATTCCACTACATCATCAACATTAAGTATAATTTATAAAAATACATTAGTAGAGAGGTATCCCAACCTTACTACAGCGTTAAAATATATCTTGCCATTCTAGTTTCTGTTTCTTTTGGAGAACGAAGTTTCAGCAAGCTGAAACTAATTAAATACACTTGAGGAGCACGACTGCTTAACAAATCTGAGTATAATATCTATATAGCACAAACGAGCTGCTTCTCTAAACTATGATGATATCAAAAACAGTTTTGCAGCAAAAAAAGCTCGAAAAGCGAAATTTTGAATTGATTTTTGTACGATGAGTAATCTTGTGATATTTTTGTATGTATTAAAATTGTTTTCTGTTTTCCTTTGATCTTAATTCAGTCAATAAAATAAGTTCATGTTGTGAGATTCTGACATTTATTTAGAAATATGTAACCCATCTAGCGTCAAAAATTCGATTCTTACGGGGGGGGGGGGGGAGAAGGGGCGGCAAATTTAAGCTTGCCCCCCTTGGCAAATGTCCTAGATCCGGCCTTGTGGTAGGCGCTTATGAAGGGACGAATGGAGACGTGTAGTCTTCAGTGATGCGAGTCGTCGCTGCCTCGGTGCCAATGATAGTCGTATGCGTGTGTGGTGTTGTGCAGGGGAGTGCGAAAATCTGGAGTGCACGCGACAGAGGCAAACGCGGACGACATCTGGCATCATGGTGTGGGAAGCCATATCCCACACTGGCTGTTCTCCTATGGTGTTCGTTGTGGGAAAATTGAACAGTACACGGAACACTGAAACCATCATTCAACCTGTCTTGCCACCTTTCATGCACCAACAAGGTGTGATATTCCTGGCCTGTGGCCACTTCATATTTCTGGCCGCTGGCCGTTTCTTTGGTAACATCGTGTCTTAAACGCGGAAGAACGACAGCAGTGCAGCATATGTTGAAATGTGGGGTGGGGAGCAGTAGCATATGGCATAGTAGGTACTGGTTCCCGTGGGAAAGCCCGCCTATGTTACTGGTGCTCTCCTCGCATTGGCTGCTGCATTTCACGTCACGTGATTTATTTTGAAGTTACTTTTGTTTATTATAAACTAAATATTAATTATTCAGAGCTGAGAATTTGTAATAAATATCTCTCAAAGACAGGCTAGGTTTTGACAGTTTTAAAAGTTTAAGGTGCCTTCTCTTATTGTAACAAGAGAAGAGCGATTTTGCAAAAGGCGCACGACGGCCCTGTTTTGGCGCGAAATAGAGCGTCAGGTGCCCTCTCGCAAAGCGCCGCAGTTTCAGTCTCGAGCTGACCACTATACGCGCCGGTCATGAGTAAAGATTTGCGTAAATGTGATGACAGTCGAGGTCTCAACATGAACTATGGGCAGCATAGGCCGTATCATATTAACAATAGTGGCTCATTTTTTTTCATTTAGTGAATAAATGGCATCCCTGACAATTAAAAATCTCGTGAGTCGTTTTTTTATGCTTCCATTATACAGAACTTATTTTAGCCTCACTTGTATGCTGTAGAAGAACCTATGACCTGCGTGCTGTCTTCTGCGCTGGGGACACAACTATAGAAGACAACAGTTTAGTCAGAACTCTATGCTTTCCATAACGTTTTGGACAGCAACTACGGCACCTCGTGCGTACTGTAGGGCGGTACAAACGCACACTGCTACGCAACAGCATCCGCAAGGATGTGGAGGTTTTAGGGGACTTGTGGGAGGAAGCAGTACTAACTTCTCCGTCCGCAAATAAAACCCTAGGAAGCTTGTAAAGGCGATGTGCTTTCCAACAGGACAATGCACGTGCACACGTATCCCGTACAACCCAACGTGCTCTTCTAGTTGTGCGTCAACTACCCTGCCCACATTATCCGAGATCTGTCCCCTATTGACCATGTCTCGAACCGGATGAAACGTTATCTTGGCGCGGTCTACACGACCGGCACGAGATCTGGTCCACCTGAGGCATCAGATGCATATTGCATGGCAGGCCATACCGTAAGTATTCATTCAGCACCTCTACGATCGTCTTCATGAGAAAGTTGCACCCTGCATTGCTTCAAAAGGAGGTTATACATGATACTAGCGTCGACATTGCGCACGATCTGGTGACTGTACTAACGTGCGTATGGTTAAATTTCTGTATGGCGACGATTTACTGACTGAGTGATCGTGTGTTGTATACATTCTCAATAAAATTTCGCTCTGCTGGGTTGACGAATTCATGGTGTTCTTTTTTCATTTCCCAAGAGTGTATATTATTGGAAGTACGGTCGTATGGGGCACAAAAAATGAAAAAAAGTGATTATATTGAGAAATCTATTAAGAATCCATAAAAAAGTGCTTTGTATGCCTTGCTGTTCATCTTATATACACTGACCAGTCAGAACATTACACCATCTTCCAAATAGCCGTTATGTCCAGCTGTGACGCAGAAAACAGCTGAGACACGTCTAGGCATGGAAGCAAGGACTGGTTACGTCACCAGAGGAAGATGGCATCACCATACACTCATGGCCAGAAATAATGGGCACCCTAGCTAACTTTGAGAGTTTTGAAAGGCAATAAACTCGAATAGCCATCCGCGGTGGCCGAGGGGACTGAGACGCTCCAGTCACGGTCTGCACGGCCACTACGGTCGGGTGTTCGAATCCCCCCTCGGGCATGGATATTTGTGCCGTCCTTAGTAGTAGCTAGTTCATAAGTAGTTTGTAAGTTTAGGGACTGATGACCCCGTAGTTAAGTCCCGTAAGCTATACAAACAATTGAACATTTTTTTGAAACTTGGATAGGTAAAAGGAATTTGTCAGAGTTTGTAAAATGTTCAAATGTTTGTAGAACTTAATGGGACTTAACTAGGGGGTCATCAATCCATAAGCTTACAAACTACTTATGAACTAGCTAATACTAAGGACGGCACAAATATCCATGCCCGAGGGGGGATTCGAACTCACGACCGTAGTGGTCGTGCAGAACGTGACTGGCGCGCCGCAGACCGCTCGGCCACCAAGTCCGGCCCACAGTTTGTACCATGTATTAACAAAAAGTCAATATTATTACTGGGATCTCCTTTTGCGCTTATTACACCGGAAATTTTCTTTGGTAGAGAGTACACTAACTTTTTACAATCTTCAGCAATTATGGCGTTTCACTCAAGGCGGAAGAGGTTTCTTCTTTTGATTTAATTGTGTATCGTCTGAGTTTGCGCTTCAGTAAACCCCATAAATGTTCTGTGACTTCAGGTCCGGTTAATGGGCAGGCCAGTTCAGAAGCTGGATGTTATTTTCTAGAAACCAAGTCATTGTTAGGACAGATTTATGGCAAGATGAGTTATTTTGCTGGAATTTAACTCCGTCCATGTTTACATCGCCTAAAAGAGTTGCAAAGCAAGGCAGTAACGCAGATTGCACGAAGTATGTAAAATTTGTGGAGAACATGCAGTCTTCACGTATGATCACTTGTCGCACTCCTGCAGGCCCAGATCACGACTCTCCCTCCACCGTGTTTTGCCGTAGGAACCACACACTCTGGTTCGTATTCATCGCCCATTCATCGTCGGACATAGGGCAAAAACGTTCAAATGTTTGTAGAGTCTGTGGGACTTAAACTTACAAACTACTTACAAACCAGCTAATACTAAGGACGGCACAAATATCCATGCCCGAGGGGGGATTCGAACCCCCGACCGTAGTGGCCGTGCAGACCGTGACTGGAGCGCCTCAGTCCCCTCGGTCACAGCGGCCGGCGACATAGGGCACACCCGAAGTACTAAAAATCTGAAATATTAATGAATATTGTAGAAAATTCTTTTATGAATTTGGTAAGTTGGTCAATTTCGTTTTGTAACCAAATTTATTCGAGGGTTGGAGCTTAAATAGTGGCAACATTGCTGTGGAGACACTATGCAATGGAATCCACTTTTGTCGGTGATAGCAATGGCATACCTACCTTACCCCCGAGTAAATGAACTCGTCCGTCCCTCGTCACCGGCGTGCGCACAATCGAGGAAAACAGTCACTTGTGAGCGAACTGTCTAACTTAACAGTATCCTATGTTTTCGAAACAGGAACAACGGAGTTGGATCAAGGTTGAATGTACTTGGGCATGCGAGAAACCGCATCACGATGGACTCTGCATGAATTGACGAAAATGCAGAAATGGATACGTTACGACGCTGCTCAGACGCACTTGAACGCTATGAACGCCAAGGAGAGGCTTGCTCATGCCGCGCCGTATTGTAACACTGGTCCACATCGTATGAGCCAAAACTGAAACGCCAATCCAAAGAATGGCGTCATTATGGGTCGCAGCGAAAGTCGAAAGTGCATCAGAGCTCAAATGTTCAAATTTTGGTAGAGCTTATGTACTTACAAAGTACTTATGAACTAGCTAATACTAAGGACGGCACAAATATCCATGCCCGAGGGGGGATTCGAACCCCCCGACCGTAGTGGCCGTGCAGACCGTGACTGGCGCGCCGCAGACCGCCCGGCCACGGCGGCCGGCTGCAGCAGAGCCCCAGTATGGTGAAAGTTATGGCGATTCTCGTGTACGACTGTGATAGTGTTGTCCTAACCCATTACGTTCCTTCACGGCAGACCGTCAGTGCACAGTATTATTGTTAGTTTTTGGAGCATCACCAGCCCAGCTTTGCGAAAGAAGCGGCAACACTTTCTGCGCAACCCACCCATCATTTTACACAATAATGCGGGTCGCATACAGCGCAAGCTGTGGCTGCTCTGTTAGGTCAATGGGAATGGGAAGTGCTGTACCTCTCAACATACTCCCCAGACTCAAGTCCATGTGACTTTGATTTGATTCCGAAGATGAAGAAACCACTTCGTGGCATTTGGTTCAGAACTGTTCCAGAGATTGGACAGACAGTAGACCGCTCCATTCGCACCATCAACAGAGAAGGCTCTGCTAACGGTATAATAAGCCTTCCACGTCGCTGGCAACGGGTTCTACACAAAGCCGGTGATTGCTTTGAAGGACAATAACAGGTGCAAACATGTAACGCTTTTGTATCGGTTGTGAATAAATAGTTGCCACTATTTAAGTTCCAACCCTCGTATGTGCTTTAGAGCATCAGTTGGACAAATTTACCTTTGATTCGCCAGTTCACATAATATTGGACATTGTTCGGTGAAAATTTTGCGTTTAAGAGTCCACTCATACCGTGCCTTCTTATTCTTTTCAGACAACTATGGCTTCTTTCTGGCTTTACAGCCTTTTAGACCAGCATATTGGAGTCGTATGCGAGCGGTGCGAGCAGACATTTTTTTGTTAAAACTTTGAGACAACTCTGCAGTGAGGTCTGATGAAGTTTTCTGCCTACTTATTAACGACTCTCTTATTATCGCTCGGTCCTCAAGGTCTGATGTGCTTCGCTTACACCCGGTTCTGGCTCTATGAACATCCCATTCGGTCGTGACGAATCCCTCAATTGCATATTGCGTGGAACAGTGAGAACATTTCACCGTTTTTGATAACTCTACCTGATATTTCTCGTCCTTTTCCATAGGATTTATCCGCACTCTTTCTTCTAAACTAAGTTTATTTCGCTTAGGCACAGTAAGCAGTAGCATTGATGTCAGCCGCGCGGGAGTAGCCGAGCGGTCTGGAGCGCCAAGTTGCGCATCGCGCTGAGGTTCGAATCCTCCATCGGGCATGGATGTTTGTGTTGTCTCTAGGATAAGTAGATTGTAAGTTTAGGGACTGATGACCCCGCAGTTAAGTCCCATAAGCTTTACAGACATTTGAACGTTTTTTTGAACCATGTTGTCAAAGGAGCCGACCGCGGTGGCCGAGGGGACTGCGGCGCGCCATTCACGGTTTGCACGGCCACTAGGGTCGGGGGTGCGAATCCCCCCTCGGGCATGGATATTTGTGCCGTCCTTATTATTAGCTAGTTCATAAGTAGTTTGTAAGTTTAGGGACTGATGACCCGGTAGTTAAGTCCCATAAGCTCTACAAACATATGAACATTTGTAGTCAAAGATATAAGCAGGAAAAGAGCACAAGTTTAGTGATATGAGTCTACCAACGAGAGAATCTAGGGAACTGATTAGTAAGTATAAGAAATTAACATGACAAATCTTATTAATATGGATGTTTTACTGGTAGCTTCTAGGTGCATCATTGTTTTTGATCCTTTGGGATGCCGCCTAAATACTTTGTAAACACAAGTGTTTAGTTACTGCTCCATATATGGCACGTGTACAAAAGGCTCAGTTCTTTTGGTCATAGGTGTATCTGCACACACGTCATCCAATTCCTGTAAAAGGAATGACGAGTACTGACCCCACGTCCAATCATATCTCAGATGTATTCAATCGGATTCAGAAATGGCGAGATGGGACCAACACATTAATTGCATCTCGCCAAGGTGTTCCTCAAACCATTTCAACACACTCCTGGACTTGTGACACGGTGCATTATCCTTATAAAAGTGTCACTGGTTGGGAAACATGAACCTTATGAAAGAGTGTACATGGTATGTAACCAGAAACGATACTTCTTGGCCGTCATGGTGTCTTGCACGAACTCCCCAGACCGATGGATCCCAACGAGAATGTTTCCCACAGCATAACTGAGCAACTACCAGCTTACTGGAGGCAAGCATGAAACATCGAAATTGTACTGAACGCATTCTCCGAAAATTATCTCCAGCAACTAGTTCATGAAACCGCTAGAATAGTACTTGAGCTCCTAGAAACAGATAATCCGGAGCTAATAAAGAGCATCAAAACAGACACAGGGAGCCTGTCGTAGAGAGGATGAATATCGGACTTTCCAAATCTACCAAAATTAAAATAAATCTAATAATGGAAAGTCCAGGTTGGAATTAACAATATAGTAACAAGGACAGTTTTCAACTCACCGCAAAGACGTGACGACGAGCCGCGACAGGCACGTAAAAAAGACACACACAACACTTCAGCTATCGGCCATGAACTTCTTCAGAAAACAGAGCATTAACGCAATCACACAGGCACACAACACGGTCACACAACGCCAGCTTCGGCTGCCGCACTTCGAAGTGCAGGCGGAGCTGACGGTTGTGTAACTGTGTTGTGTGGCTGTGTGATTGCGTTAATGCTCTGTTTTCTGAAGAAGACCATGGGCGAAAGCTGAAGTGCTATGTGCGTGCGCGCGCGCGTGTGTGTGTGTGTTCTTTTTTTATGAGCCTGTCGCGGCCTGTCGTCACGTCTTTGCGGTGAGTTGTAAAATTGAAAGAAAACTATATTTATGAAAAAAAAAGGCAGATAAAAATTCTATTAAGGCATTCCTGAGTGATAATTTCCAATCTTTCGAAACTAACAATGTGAGTGTAGGTTAGATGTGGCTTACATTCAGAGAAATAATATCGACAGCCATTGACAGATTCATACCAAACAAATTGACAATAGAGGGGCTGACCCGCCGTGGTACACAAAACAGGTTAGATCACTGTTAGAAAAGCAAAGAAAAATCGCACTGTCGTGTTTTACAGGACACTTTAGATTTACCTGTAGTTTTATGATTTTTTGTGAACATTTCGGACAAAAATAATAAAAATGAAAATAATAACAAATTATGGACGATATGATTATGACTCTACTATTGTAATCTACATCTACATGGGACACTCTGCAAATCTCATTTAAGTGCCTGGCAGTGGGTTCATCGAACCACCATTATACTGTTTATCTCTCATTCCATTCTCGAATAGGGCGCGGGAAGAAAGAACACCTGACTCTCTCCGTTCGAGCTCTGATTTATTGTATTTTCTTCTGATAATCATTTCTACCTATGTAAGTGGGAGTCAAAAATATATTTTCGCATTCGGAGGAGAATGTTGGCGATTGGAGTTTCGTAAGTAACCCACGCCGCAGCGATAAGCACCGTTGTTGTAATGATTCCCATCCCAGATCTTGTATCATTTCCGTAACGCTCTCTCCCCTGTATCGCGACAATACGAAACGAGCTGCCCTTCTTTGGTCTCTTTCGATGTCCTCCGTCAAACCCACATGATAAGGATCCCACACTGAGCTGCAATACTCCAAAAATGGACGGACAAGCGTAGTGTATGCAGTTTCTTTTGTAGTTCTGTTGCATGGTTTAAGGGTTTTGCCAATAAAACGCAGTCTCTGGTTCGCCTTTCCCACGACATTATCTACGTGGTCTTTCCAATTTAAGTCTGAAGTAATAGTAATTCCTAGGTATTTTGTGGGGTTTACGGCCTTCACTTTTGATTGATTTATCTTGTAAAGAAAGTTCAACGGATTTATTTTCGTACTCATGTCGACGGCTTCACACATCTTATTATTTAGAGTCAGTAGCCGATTTATGCACCATACTGATATCTTATTCAGATCGTCCTGCAGTTGGTTTTGATCTTCTGATGATTTTACTAGGTGGTAAATGACGGCGTCATCTGCAAACAACCTAAGAGAGCTACTTAGATATTCGCCTAAATCGTTTATGTAAATAACGAACAGCAGAGGACCAATAACACTACCCTGTGGAACGCCCGATATCACCTCTGTTTTAGTCGATGCCTTACCATCCAGGCCTGTAATCCAACATGTAATATTCTTTCTGAACATATTTTAACAAACAGCCAAAATTATTTTATATTTGAGTTTAGCTTTGACAAATACACTTTTTGTTGTTGAACTTTTACCTCTTTAAGCGGCTTCACACATCTTATTATTTAGAGTCAGTAGCCGATTTATGCACCATACTGATATCTTATTCAGATCGTCCTGCAGTTGGTTTTGATATTCTGATGATTTTACTAGATGGTAAATGACGGCGTCATCTGCAAACAACCTAAGAGAGCTACTTAGATATTCGCCTAAATCGTTTATGTAAATAACGAACAGCAGAGGACCAATAACACTACCCTGTGGAACGCCGATATCACCTCTGTTTTAGTCGATGCCTTACCATCCAGGCCTATAATCCAACATGTAATATTCTATCTGAACATATTTTAACAAACAGCCAAAATTATTTTATATTTGAGCTTAGCTTTGACAAATACACTTTTTGTTGTTGAACTTTTACCTCTTTAAACTATTATTTTAATATCTATTCCACCTTTTCATTATCTTTTTCCGTTAAAAATGTTATTACTTGTCTCGCCTTGGATGTTTGGTTCTAAGTTTATTTTCTTTGCCTGTAGTGGTTACGTACGAATGACTATAGCTTGGAAGCAACGTAGCGTACATATGGCGTTCAGAAATAAGTCACATGACAGTCCTCGCCCGAATCCTTGCCCGAAACTTTCTTTCACATGCGCCATATGGCTTTGCGTATTTGATGATTCTATTATAACTCATGCGTTGTCATTTCAAAGGAATGGCGAACTGAAATATTTTTTCAGAAATTTCTAAAAATGCCATGTTCGCAGATACCACTTGCCACCGATGGAACGAGTATTACGGATTACTCTCGCAGCTGTTCGGAGTAGCGTAATGGGCGGCGAATTAGTTTGCGATGCACGTACATGTTAGACGGCTGGTCGAAACTTGACCGGGCCGGTGTCTAGGCGCGCTCGGTCAGAGGGTTGCCAACGTGGTAGCTCAGCGTGCTCGGTCAGAGGGCTCGACTCCCTCTGTAACGAAAAAACTAACGACGAGACGATCGAAATAAAAACCAACGTTCACAAAGCACCGATCAAATAGAAGAACCAATGAAAAGGGAGACAGAGAGGGCTCAACCAGTGGCGGATACAGAATTAGTGTAACCGTTTACTGAAAACATCTGAATACGATAGCCAGAACGCAACCTTTTGTATCCCATCCTCGTCGCCACTTTTGTGTCCCAGCCTCGTCGCCACTTTTGTGTCTCGTTTCCGTCGTAGGTGTCGGTGCACGGGAGTATTTTGACCTGTATAAGCTGTTAACACTTGCTGTGACGGCGACAATTTTGGCGAACCCAGAAGTTCATAAGTATCTTTTTTTATTAATGTGACAGCGGAACCAGTATCAAGCTGAAATTGCACCGTCTTATTTTCTATGGAGAGATTTACAAAAAGTTTGTGCTTCTGGCGCACGACAGGTGCGCGAATGTGGGCAACTCTGCTACGGTTTGTTTGCTGCGTATGCGCGGGCCGCGTAGTGAAGGAAGCGGCGCAGACTCGGCACACATGAGTTTAATAGCACTGTCACTAGATGGCACTACCGCCGGATCGGCGTCCGCGCAAGCATGCGAAGCTACACCAGATGTACTAACTACTGCACTACACTTTTGAGTAGCTACTTGATGTCTACTGTCACTAGCTACACAGTACTGGGCACTATTACAAGGAGCAGTTGCAGAAGGCACTATTTTCACTACAGGAATGCACTGTTCATAGTCATTTTGCTTGTCCCGAACCCTTTTCCGTTGCACTGTTTTACGCGCTCGTCGGCGCTTGCTACGTGGTGCACTATATAGTTTTGCCATAGGCGCAGAACTACTTTCTTGCAATTGAGATCCAAGGAAAGCACTGTTCAATTCCACAGCCCGTATAACATTTACAGAATGAACTGTTCTCGCACTCTGCGAAGCACTGTTTCTAATGGTACCGTTCTTTGAGTTTTTAATTTGCATACACACAGACTGTACATGTCCTGATTTGCCACATTGATAACAGGTTGCGTTGCGACTAGGGCAATGAGCACGCTTGTGGCGAGACCAACACCACCTAGAGACAAGGCCTTACAACAGGCCGTGCCTACGTCACACTTAGAGGCCGCGGCCGCCATCTGACTGGCCGGCCGCTGCGCAGCGGTGGGCGTGCCCCAGCCAACAGCCAGTGAGCTGGCGGCCGCGGCCTCTAAGTCTGACGTAGGCACGGCCTGTTGTAAGGCCTTGTCTTCTAGGTGGTGTTGGCGAGACACACACCGGGGGCAAGATTTACGTACATTTTTCTGAAATGAGCGTTGGCGCCCGTTATTCAAATCACTGTTTCTAACACGACGGGGCGACCTTTGTGTCGCACTTTTACACTGGCTACTGTTCACTGTCTGTTCAGCACGGCCTGTACTATTGTAAGAATCACTAGTGCTACTCTGAGAACTACGGCTAGGAAAGCGACCGTTGCGGCGCACTGAATTAACACTGTGGCTTTGCATTTCTACATCTGCTAAGTCAAAAGTATCATGCACATCTATAAGCTGCAGTACACTGTCTAATGAGGGGTCAGACTGTTTCAGAATTGCTGCTCTAATTCTGGGGTCCTGAATATTCTGCGTAATCGCATCCCTCAACATCACGTCACTATACGAAAGTCCACAAGAGCAAGTAAATTTACATTTGCGGGTTAAGCCCTTCAATTCCGTAATCCACTCTAGGTGTGACTGCTGCGGTAATTTTTTAAGTCTGAAAAATCGGTACGGTGCCGCAGCTACGAGAACTTTTCTCTCATAATGAGCATTTAGTGCCTCTACTATTTGTTCAAAGTCTACATCACGAGGAGATACGACAGGGAAAAGTTTTTTCAGTAACACGAAGGTGTTGGTGCCCACCACAGATAATAGCAGATGCTTCACTTTCTGACCTGTAATTTGATGAGCCGCGACGAGTTCTTGAAACTGTGCGAAGTAGTCGCTCCATTCTTCCTCACGTTCGTTGTACTGGCGAAACATAGGAAGCGTTGCGGCGGCAGGTGTGGGCTGCTGAAGCGGCGGCTGTTGTTGTTGGTTAGCTGCTTGCGCTGTGAGCTGGGCCACAGCCTGCAGGAGTTGTGTTATTTGCGCCGTCTGTAACTGAATAATTTCCATTAAGTTTGGGTTCGGGGTAGTGGCCATGCTGACCGATTAGGCGCCGCGCATACAAGTAACTTATAACAAAACAGAAATGCAATATGAAAGAGGACGCTCTGCAACAAAAAATGTCCACAAAACACGTAACAGAATATGTTCCCCAAAAATTCTTATAATAAGGGTGGGTGGGCGGGAGCAATTTCTGCGTGCTCCGACTGCTGCTGTCTGGCTGCTACAAGCGGGCTGGTCCAAGGTTCTTCTATCCCATCCTCGTCGCCACTTTTGTATCCCATCCTCGTCGCCACTTTTGTGTCCCAGCCTCGTCGCCGCTTTTGTGTCTCGTTTCCGTCGTAGGTGTCGGTGGCCGAGTGGAATGAGACCGACACAGGAATAAAGATAGCACGCTGGTGCAGGTACGGAGAGGAGCAGCCAGAAACTAGAAACACTAGAGTAAATTAGAACGAGATATATATTGCACAGAATTTATACAATACTTAACTTTTACATGCTGATACATAGTTGAGTTAGGGTCCTGCCTAGTGCCTATACGATAGCCAAGTCTTCACTGGTGCCTATCTGATTACGAAGGTCCTAACTGGTTGCTATCTCAGTCCCAAGTGAACGATGTCGTTCACTGGTGGCCACGAGCGGAGTTCCAGCAGAGGGCGCTCGTGGCTGTCGTCGTAAGAACGCCGCACCGTGCGTGCATGGCGGCGCGCGGCGAAAGTAGGTGGTGCGCACTTTGGACTTGTGCGACACCACACAACCCTTTTTTAATTTTTGTTCTCTCTGTTTCTATTGTGCTATTTTTTTTTTCAGTTTTACTGACTTGAACCATTGTCACATTTGTACCATAATTTTCAGCATGTTACCATATGTGCCCTTATAGTCCCTGAGTCCTTGTATGGCGCTGTATTCGTATTCGAGGTATGCTCGGTAATCGTCAAGGGTGGCGTGACGATTGTCAAGAGCGTATACAGCCGTGTGACTTAACATCCAAATCGCAGCGTTGTTTTTCCTTCGTGGATACCGCAACTTGTCGGGTCTGAGTAATTCATTAATGTCGACGGTGTGTGGGACCGTACGATCGATTATCGCCAGGCGTTGTCGCATTACTGTAATAATCTGTCCCGTTGTTCCACAGGTGAGCCTGTGAGGTAAAGTGTCAACGAGACCACATGTGGCGCAAGCCTGCGAAGGACACATCTTGATGTCGTGACGCTTTTCGGTCGTGGGAACTTTATCGTTGATCATGTACCACGCAGATCTAATGCCTAATGGCAGCACAGAGCTATGGATATTCTTCCAGATGATGTTACAATTGACGTTTGGGTATTTCTGGATTACTCTGTTGTCACGTATTCCTCTGGTGAGAAATTCGTAGATCTTGGCGTTCGTATAAGTTGGGAAAACGTCGTCGGCATGGTGGATGTAGCTGAATTCGCTGTAGTAATACCGGATGTGACGGAGGACTATCGCTATCAAGTCTTCGTCTAGCGGAGGGTTGAAGCTGCATGGCCTCAAGAGAGATGTGAGGTCCTTTATTAAACTCGAAGTGGTTTTGGTGACGGTTTTATGTATACGGTTTATTAGGAGAGCCCGACACTTGTGGTTGGCACTGATTAGAGCGAGTCCTTTCCGTGAAGTTGGTAATGTCAGTGTTTCAAAACATACGGGTCTTCTGTAACGACAGCTGACGTAACAGAGACTTTAAACGAACCGCAACGACAGTCTAACGTGACACAGACGTCAAACTGAATTGGCTCACGTGTCGCCCTCCAACATTGAGCGACGGACATAGAGGGGGCACAATTCTTGCAGTAAATATGTTGCGTTACAATGATGGAATCCACATCAGGGAGGAACTACTCCAGGAGCAACACCACAAGAAAACCCCTGTAGATGTGTATCAAGCGCACATTATAATTACCATAGGGGTCATTCCAACATCTGTTTTGTGATTGATACTGGAGCAGCTGTTAATGTATTTCTTATTTAAATGCATTAATAACATACACTTTTCCAGTGCAAAATTGCAGAATCATTGTTGCAGTTGGTGCTAGATCTGAGCCAGTTATAGCCAGCGTCATATAAGAAGGCGCTTCCGCGCATAGAGACGGAGCGATGGGGGAAGCGAAGAGGAAGGGGGGGGGGGTTACGACCGTGCGTCAACAGTTGCGCCTGCGGGAGAAACATTGCGTAACTCGCTGCCAGCCACTCGCCTACAGAATGAACATTAGTGGCTGTCATTGTGGTAATGGAGGGGGATGCGCAGAACGGCTGGAAACTGGACCGCCTCTGTAGGTGACGCCGACTATAAAATCCAGGCACTAGTTCACTTGCAAAGCAATAATGAAACAGATACTTGCCTCTTTCTGGTAGTGGCTGCTATGGTAGAAGACTGTATCCCTGGTTTAGAATATCTTCAAGGACGAGAAGCAAAATTAGATTTTAAGGAAGGCAAATGCTATTTGACTGTAAACAACTCCGTCTGTACCTTAAATCTGATAAGAAGGGAGGCTAATCTTAAGAAATTTTGCAATTCTGTTCAGCTAAAAGAAATATCAGTTACTCAAATGCAATTTGAAGGTCATATTAATACTCAGGAATCTGAAAGTGAATCTTATGAATCAATAGCTCAAAAGATTGATGAATCCACCAGTGCCACTAAGGGCGGATCCAGGATACCACGCTAGCTTCGCATTCTTAACAATAAAAAAATTAAAAAAAAGAGCCCTCCCCCCATGGATCCGCCTATGATGCCTCTACCAGTCAGAGACAACAATTTTTTCCATTTACTGCATCAATATATTCGTGTACTTGATAAAAAACCGGTATAATTAGGACATATCAATATCAAATGCAAGTCAAGCCTCATGAAGCATTTATAAACAATCCTACTCTATACAATGGGCTAAACAACCAGCTGTCAAAGCAGAAATTAGCCGTATGCTACGTTGGAACAAAATTGAACCATCTGGGTCACGGTATTCCATTCCTTGCAATTTTTAAATCCGATAGACCTTTTAGTCTCATGATTGATGCTTGTGCTAGTAACAAAATTATCATGCTTGTTAGAACTAGACCGGAGAATTTAGAGGAACAACTCCAAAATTTCGCCGCGGCGGATTAGCCGCACGTACTGGAGCGCCGTGTTGCAGTGCGCGCGGCCATCTGCCGTCGGGTTTCGATTCCCCCCTCGGGCATGAGGTTTGTGTTGTCCTTAGTTTAGTTTACCTTAGGTTAAGCAGTTTGTAAGCTAGGGACTAATAAACAAGCTGCTGAGTCCCATAGATTTACAAACATTTAAATTTTTTTTTTCAAAATTTCTATGGAGTCAAGTATCTGTCTAGTTTTGATCTTCAAGCTTCCTGCCACACCTGTTTAATATGCCCCTTATGGCCACACCTAAAACATGTTACATTGGCAGAGAATACCATTCTTCGTTCCTGTGACCTCGTCATTGTCTCTACTTCGTCTAAGGTCAAAGCTAATGTCAGAACCTCGCTCAATGTCTTTGGGAAGTCCATCCTAACTTTTTTCGACAAATCTGGCCGCATCAATAACGCTTCAAGAGCTCTGTCCTCTGCCTCCTGTAAAACAACTGAATTTATGCGATCATCATCCATCAGTTCATAAGTACGCATATTCACCTTCCTAATCCTATCCGCAAAAGCTTCGATTGACACACCCTGTTTTTGATAAATGGTGTTGAGCTTTCCCCAACAATATTTTTTTAAAAGTCCTAGCCTCTCGCAAATTCTCATGGCACATTGCAACTGAATTAGCTTTCCCTGTCAATTTTAATTTCTCAATCCTTAGCATCTGATCTTTTGACCAATTCCCCAACCTGGCGTCCTGGCAAAATTATCAAAAAGTTCAAAAATATCTTCCCCTGAGTTTCCTGAAAATGGCGTAACCAACGCCGCAGCAGTAGTATTTACTGTTGCTACCGTTGCGGATGACTCTACCTGACCCGCGACCTTTAGATCATCAAGTTGAGCCTGCAGCTGGCTCACCTGATTCACTAAACGGTCAACAGCTGCTTCTAATGTTACTTTATCGTCTAGCATGCTTGAAGCTGAAGAAAAAGGCATCCACAATGAAAACTGAAGGAAGAAAAAATGTGTGAAAGCAGTGAAAAAGAACTCAAGCTTGGTACTCACTCATTCTGCTGCCGTAGATCTCTGCTGGTCGACTTCTCCGTGATTTCCGAAACTTGCGCCTCCAGCACCTGGAGACCATCTTTTACACTAAAGTACTTCTAATACCAGTGTAACGGGGGATGGCCGTAGCGGATCGGATGGGCGTGGGCAACTGTTGGATTAAGACCCGTGGTGCCTGGGAAAATTCAATATACCAGGTGAACAAAAGGTCAGTATAAATTTGAAAACTTAATAAATCACGGAATAATGTACGTAGAGAGATAAAAATTGACACACATGCTTGGAATGACATGGGGTTTTATTAAAAAAAAGTTCAAAAAATATCCGACATATGGTGCTGGACAGCAAAACGTCAATGACTGCACATGAAAATCGACAATAGAAGGAGCTGTAATGAGAGAATTAGATGCACCAGCAGTCGCAGCATCTACATGGGATACTATGCAAATCACATTTAAGTGCCTGCCAGCATGTTAACGTTACCTGACAAAGAGCATCAGTGAAGCTGTATTATCAGAATAGGGAATGTGCTAGTTCAGCGTTACGATCCTATCGCTATAGGAAGGGGATTCGAACGGGTAAAGGTTCGTTGACAAATGCAGCTGTGGCGAGAATGATTTCGAAATTCGAAGCCACGGGTTGTTTAGACGATAGACCCCGACCGAGCACAAGGCGTAGTGCTGCTGCGACAGTTCAGGAAGCGGGTTCGTCTATGCACGAGGAAGTCAGCGCTCGTGGAGTTGCACGTCGCACCGGTATTCTATACACTACTTGTTTGGTTGGCACTTAGGTGTATCCTCCGATGCTATCCATCGGCATCACGAAGTGACCCGGTGATTCAGCTGGCGGCCGCGGCCTGTCATTGTGACGTAGCACGGGCTGTTGTCGCGGCCAACGGGAAATACAGGCCTGAGCGCGCACATCATGCGACGTAAGCAAGGTAGTTCCGAGCCGCCGCGATCGCAAGCTCAGTGGCTGCCCGCTATGACGCAATGGGCAGTGCCCCAGCGGCCGGCCAATCGGCTAGCGATCGCGCCGGGTGGGCAGTACCTTGCTTACGTAGCATGAAGTGCGCGCTCAGGCCTGTATTTCTCGCCGGCCACGGGCTGTTGTAAGGCCTTAGGTTCGTTCCAGCAGCTGCCAGACGGCTACTTTCAAGCGCTAAGAAACAGGTGTTACTGCGCATGCGCAGCTACTATGACGTAAAAACCCTTGTTTGATACTTGCACTGCTGGAACGCTTTTTGAACTGTTTCTGTCTACAGGCGAATGTGAGTTTAAAGGAATAATTAAAATACTTTCCTTCCTAATAACGAATAAGTGTAAACGATAAATATCTGATCTCAAGTGGGATTGCAGTGACTTCGAAATAATCGAAAAACACTCTACAAACACACACGTATCACGTGATGGCTACCCCCCACTCTAGCTCAGCCCTTTCTGCGCATGCGCAAATTGGCAGCTTGACCGCGCCAGAAATATTTTTACGGGTAGCGTCTGGCTGCTTGCGGCAACTGCTGGAACACCAAACAGTAACACTCCAAATAGCCATAAGCGGGAGAAGGCGCTGCTGGAACACAATTTCAGCGTTGCGCATGCGCGTCAAGGAGTCTGGCAGCTGCTGGAACGAACCTCTTGTCTCCAGGTGGTGTTGCCTCGCCCCACCACGCTGCTCGGCGCTGGCGACGGAGACAAGCGCCGCGCTGCTATACGCCTCGCGGGGCGTCGGCCTCGCCCAGAGGCAGGCTGACGGCGCCTCGCTGTGTCGCGGTGTCTGGCGGCGCCCGCTGAGGGAACCGCCTTCCGCGCAGCCCGCGTGATGACGTCAGAGGAGCGGAGTGGCGGCCTTCCAGAGCCGCGCCGACTGTGGGCTCTCAGTTCGACGACCACTGGCGGTGCCGTGTTGCCCTGGAAGGTACGGCGGTGTCACCCGGGGTAGAGACGATGTCGTCACGGCATTCCACGCCATCGAACGGCCACTGCCCATTGCAGCGCCTTTAAGTACTGCTTTTCAGTTGAGGTGTTGCCCAAACCAGGATAGGCATGTACTCCTTGTTTAAAAAAAGTTCAAATGTTTCTAAATCTATCGGACCAACCTGCGTGGTCATCAGTCTGTAGCTTACAAACTACTTAAACTAAGAAACTTCCTGGAGATTAAAATTGTGTGCCGTAACCGGGACTCGAAACTGGGCGCGGGCAAGCGCTCTACCACTGAGCTACCCCGACACGACTCACGGCATCGCCCCAACAATTCTGCCAGTACCTCGCCTCCTACTTACCACACTTCACAGAAGTTCTCCTGCGAAACTTGCAAGACTAGCACTCCTGGAAGAAAGGATATGGTGGAGACATGGCTTAGCCAACAATTTTAATCTGCCAGGAAGTTTCATATCATCGCAAACTTCGATGCAGAGTGAAACTTTCATTACTTAAACTAAGTTAAGCTAACCTGAGGACAACAGACATACCCAGTCCCCAGGGAGGACTCGAAACTCGGACGGCGAGCAACCGCGTGCTTCCCTGCGAGGCGCCTTTGACCGCTCGGCTACTCTACCGCGGCCCATGTCCTACTTGCGTACACCGAGCTCCGAGGTTCTGAATACCATCGGTCGATGGTGTCAGGGCGACGAGCGCTTCGTCCCAGTTTCCAGGTTACTCCCTTAAGCAGACTTGTTTTCACATCTTGCCGGTCGCGGTGGCCGAGGGGACTGAGGCGCTCCAGTCACGGTCTGCACGGCCACTACGGTCGGGGGTTCGAATCCCCCCTCGGGCATGGATATTTGTGCCGTCCTTAGTATTAGCTAGTTCATAAGTAGTTTGTAAGTTTAGGGACTGATGACCCCGTAGTTAAGTCCCATAAGCTATTCAAATTTAAGAACATTTTTTCACACCTTCTGCTTCTGCCGCTTTCTGCTGCTAGAACATGTATTCGCGAAAACCACAATATAACTTCACTTGTTTCTTGCTGAAATTAACAAGTATCTCCATGCCTCTACCAAAGGACCATCTTTCAGATGCTGTTTCCTAGCTAAATAAAAAAGTACTACATATTTTTAGGTGCGTATACTTCAATGTGTTGTGTATCAGTTAAGGTCAAGGAAACACAGAAATAGCGTTGTTAGTGGCGCTACTAAGTACAGAATAGAGATCGAAGGTGTATTGGGTTCGTGTCTACATCTTTCAAAAGAAGAAAAATAACTTCGTTTTTTGTTTCCTGTAAGTTTTTGGTCATTTCTTATTAATTTCATATAAATGTAATATCCGATATTCAGTTTCCGTCTCCACTCTCCCAGGTATCTTTTGAACGATTTCGTTGAATTACGAATTTGCTGAGTTTTTCGTTCTAGGCCACATGGACCAATAAATTTCAAAACAGTGACCTACGTCACTCGTCCTAAGTTCCCATGGCGTTTAAAATCTGTTGCAATTCAGTACAGTGTTGGAATAGTTCAGTTTCACAGTATTAAGAGAACGTGGCTATGTGTGGTCATGGGAGCACATGTAGTAAAAGAGGAACAGTGTTTACATGCAGTAGTAAAAGCAAACATTATCACAACAAACATTATCTTGCTGAGATGATGTTCCGTGTGTATGAAAAAGTTAAATGTATCAGACAGAACCTATTATCTCCGAAGGAATGACTGACTAAATTTTTGAATATGCAGAATATTTACAACGTGGAAAATAGCAATATAAAAGAGTATGATGAGAGGAGCTGATGAAAATGGTGTGTCAGCATTGTTGAGAGGTATCACCGTTGATATTTTTACGCCAAAAGTGATTTGTGGTAGATTTGGTTATCATTATGAATGGCTTTGAAATACAGGTGCCGCTTTTGTGTTTCTCGAAAACAAAAAAATTGACTTTCTGGTAGAGTATTGCATGCCATGTGCAAGCAAACGTACAGCTGATCCTGTGACATGAGAAAGGTATAGTATTACATACCGTGCAATTTTATGCACATCCATGTTTGTAAGCACATCGATCTATGTGTCAGCCCACAACGGACGCTGGAGACCGCTGCTGTCACAAATCACGATGATAATAATAATAATTTCGTGTGGCTCATTCGCCTGGTGCAAGTCTTTCAATTGGACGCCACTTCGGCGGCTTGCATGTCCCTAGCCTACCCCAGTTATCCAATAGGGGAAAGGGGACCTACAGCTTAACATGAAATCCGAACCACGTCTCGTTTCTGGCGACTCCTTACATCGTTGAGAGATGAAGGATGGGTTAAAGTGAATACTGAAAAAGTACGACGTACTACCGGGTTTCGAACCCGCGACCCTTCGGTTTCCAGTCTAGCGCTTTACCCCAAGACCACCTGGCCCGTCGCAAATCACGATGAGCAGTCCGTTCAAATGTTTATAAACCTTATGGGCGTTAACTGCGGGGTCATCAGTCCATAAACTTACAAACTACTAGTGAACTACCTTATACTAAAGAGGACACAAACATCCATAGTTAAGTGGCATATTATGCCTATGGAGAGCGAACAAAATTTATATAAAACACACTTACTTCAACCAAGATCGCCAGTTTATTTGTTGGTTTTTTAACCGGTTTCGATTAACTATGTCATCTTCAGAAACAATTTTTATAACAATTTTCTCCTATTTTCAAACACCTTTGGGGCTCACATAAAATAAAGAGTTACTTGTGAAAATGAAATATAAGAAAAAGAACATTATCAAACGATTAAATTTTGCATCACCAAAGTAGATCGTCATCTGTATTGCACATTTAAAAATTGTGTGTGAAAACTTTGTTGAAAGTTTACGGACTGTCCTTCTTAGGTTTACGCGCATATTTCCGATAAAAAGGAAGAGTATGACCACTAACGCCCAGATTGAGTTTGGTATAAATATTTTGTACAAAAATTGGGTATCTTCCTATCTCCCTAGATGATTTTCAGAGCTTTCAATTTTTTACTAAAGTATAAGGTTTCAGTTTTGTAGCACATTGTTCAAAATGTTACTTTATATCTTAGGCCTATCATACGCTTTTTTTCTGTACCGTTGCACATCCAGACTGCAGTACATAGTTGTCTGAATACACTATTAGCCATTTTCTACTACTAAATATGTCAGACAATCACTATTTTATATAAATAAATGCAATTTTTAGGTGAATCGTGACGGAAACTTTTAAGCAGAATTATTGTTACATAACTCTCAGTGTTCTTAGAAAATTTGAAAACAGACAAATGAGGTATTTTTCTGGTTGTTACTAGATTTTATTGCGCTACAAACGTTCCACGTTCCGGAAAGCATCACGAAAACGAATGTAAGCTACAAGTAACCCGACGCACAACGCACGAAATACCGCCAATTCGCGGCGCGCCAGTCACGGTCTGCACGGCCACTACAGTCGGGGGTTCGAATCCCCCCTCGGGGATGGATATTTGTGCCGTCTTTAGTATTAGCTAGTTCATAAGTAGTTTGTGCGTTTAGGCACTGATTGCCCCGTAGTTAAGTCCCATAAGCTCTACAAACATTTTTTGAACCGCCAACTCAGTAGTGTCCCCTGCTGGCCGCTTGGTGCGCAGCTGTCGCGGTGGGTAACAAAAATTCGCTGGAGTGTCGTGACTGGTAGTTAGTCTGTAATAGCACCTCAATGCGCTCGTGCACTCCGCCGCGGCAGACAGCGCGTCTCCTGTGCGCCACGTAGGAGAACTCGTCCAGTGTGAGGACGGATTTACTCTTGGAACGGTGGCCGGCGACAATCATCTGACCGCGGGGGAAAAACTGTTGCACTCGCTGGGGTGGCTAGTTTTGTGAGCCGCGACCTGAAGACGGGGCGTCCGGAGTTCGGTTCCCGCTCCGGCAGAGAGCGGCACGTGGCGGCACCGCTGCCGACGTGGCGTGACGTGACGCGTCGGAGACGTCACCGCGAGGCGAGGCGGCGCGCCACGCACGGCGCCGCGGCACGCGTGATTTACACGCGTCGCGAGTCTCGCCACTGCGGCTGTGTAGGGAGGCAGGGGGGCAGGGGGGCCGGCTGGGGGTCCGGCGCATCCTGTGCGTGGGCGGCGCACAGCAGCGGCACTGGCAGTGCCGCGGCCGACGCTCAGCTGGCAGCAGCCGCGCGCAAGCACCCTCTGCCGCGCGCCTCTGCGTCCGCGGCAGCCTCGCGTGGAGACTCTTTGGCCGCGCCTCTGGGACGTCCGCCTCCTCGCAGGTACCACCACACTGCAGACCCATTAAAATTACTCGCGACACTGCTCAAAACAAGATTCATCTTCTCCTAACATATAAAGCAGAGTGTCCGTATGTTTGTTTGTGTGTACGTGTTGCATACAAATCTACAGCCTTGATCCAATCTTTTTCAAATTTTGTACACGTAAGCTTCAATCCATGAGGACGGTCGCCGTAAGTGTAAGAATCACGTACGATACAGTGTTCACGAGATATGACGTCATATAGCATACAGGATGACTTACAAGGAAAGTACTTGGGATCGAACAAACACATATGCACTAAAATCGTATGAGAGATAATGTAAAGATCCCTTATTGCACTAGTGATACTCCCGCATCTGCATAAATCTGCAGTCGTCCGTTAGAGGCTTTTGCGTGTGCCATGCCGCATTGTACTTTGACCTGTCGGTTCGCCAGTAGGGACGGCGCAGTGTGCCTCCGAAGTTGCGTTTTCTGACATTTGTATGGTGAAGCGTCAGATGGAGCGTCGATCGGTAATCAATCGTGCTAATGTATTGCGATTAGTTGAGATGAACTTACGAAGAATCCTTCCTCGTGAAGATGGTATCAGTGTAGAAAATGAATCATTTGCATGCTTTCTCGTATCTGTTATGGTACAGAAATATTAGCATAAGTTAGATACTGTTGTTACAAACTCATAATAATGATAATAGGGATGATAATGACGAACAACTCATTGCAAGCGGTAGTGCTACGGTAACTGCGGCAAGAGGCGATGGAAGCAGTGGCAGTGAATACCAACAGTCTTTCGGGAAGAAGGTTAAAGTTGCAACTAGCATCACGGCTTTTGATGACAATTCGCTAGAGAACATATACGATTATTTTTACATAAGTTACAGTTAAGATATCTACATTACGCATGGGTCTACAATTACATCTACAGTGCTATCTAGAGCATGATTGCAGAGCTTTGCAGAAAAACGACACCCACCAGACACATTGAGGTGTACGTAGAGATCCTGTAACCAAAAGTTCATACAGATATGTTTGTTCGAGCCCATGTACTTTCCTTGTTAGACAAAATTTCTAGTTGGTGCGAAGAATGACAGCTAGCTCTTAATGTAGAAAAATGTAAGATGATGCGTATGAGTAGGAAAAACAATCCCATAATATTCGAATACAGTCGCGTCGTTCAATATCTAGGCGTAACGTTGCAGAGCGATATGAAATGGAACGAGTATGTAAGGACAGTTCTCAATAAGGCAGACAGCCGACTTCGGTTTATTGGGAGCATTTGGGAAGATCTACTTTACCTGTAAAGGAGACCTTGTATAAAACGCTTGTACGACCACGTCTTGAGTATTGCTCAAGTGTTCGGGACCCGCAGCAGATCAGTTTAAAGGAAGACAGAAGCAGTTCAGAGGCGAGCAGCTAGGTTTGTTATTGGTAGGTTCGACCAATGCGCGAGTGTCACGGAAATGTTCCGGCAACTCATTGGGGATCGCTGGAGGAAAGACGTTCTTTTCCTGAATTTCTGTTGAGAAAATTTAGACGGCCGGAATTTGAAGCTGAGTGTAGTACGATCTTGCTGCCACGTAGTTACATTTCGCGTAGTAATCACAATGACACTAATTTCTTTTAAATTAGTGCTCGTACGGAGGCATAAAGGCATTCTTTTTTTTCCTCGTTATATTTGGGAGTGGAATAGGAATAGGAAGGGAAATGTTTAGTAGTGGTACAGTTTACCCTCCGCCACGCACTTTACGGTGGATTGCGGAGTATGAATGTAGATGTAGATCAGATGCGCGAAAAACTGCTGCATTTAGCTACAATACTCCCCTTTTTCTCCTAAACCACTGGACCGATTTCAACCAAATTTGGTACACACATTCCTTATCGTCAAGTAACAATTGCTGCAGAATATATGACGTCATAAACAATAGGAATCGCAAAAGAAAACCGCCACATAATGCGGCGAGACTTTATAAATATGCTATATGACAATCAGAGTACTTAGCGACTTGCAACAAAATTTAAACATAATTTCAATATTAAACTTTTTGTCGCTGACAACCATAGCAAAATGATGAAAGGAAAAAAGTTTCCCGCTTACTACTTTTCCGCTGTTTATGCGGTAAAACTACTGCATTCGGTATGACGTTACAATTTATAATTTGTACACTACAAATTGTAGCCGTAGGAAATTTTACAGACAGTCTAAAGCCATATAGCTGAGCATACCTTGTAAGTTGCAACACAGTACGACACGTAATTTATGAGATATGAGCACATAAACAGTAACGTTCATGGAAAACCACCCCATCACGCATCAAGTTTTAATCTATTACTTCTTTACTACTAATAGTATTCCCAACAGATTTTACAGACATACGGCCCTTATACAAATTAATATATACCTGAAAATTGGCAGGAATAAATAAATAAATAAATACCTGGGCAACGCCGGGTTTTCAGCTAGTGTGTAATACACATACCGCACCGTATTTTATTCAGATTTGCTTGTGATACAGTACTATATTTTGCTGTCTCCACTTTTTACTTAAGGTTTAATTACAATGAGGCACTGTGAAGCTACTATAATAGTGAAAAAGTCATTCAAGTTGCTCTCTAATATGATCACCACGGCAGTTGCACACGTGCGTGGCATGGATGGTATGAGCTTATCAGTCAGCTCTTGAGGGATATTTGACCATTCTTCGATGAGGCCACATCCGGCTCTGCAACCGTTGTGGGAGGTGCTGGTCTGGCTGCAATGCGTCTGCCAAGTGCATCCCAGACACGCTCAATCTGGGTCAAGTCCGGCGAAAAAGGTGGCCATTCTTTCAATTCCATCAGCTTCATGCATATTATCCACCAGTGCAAGTCTGTGGGGACGAACTTTATCGTCCTCAGAACGAAGCCGTCTCCTATGGTACTAGTGTAGGTCACAACAAAATAATCTCGTCTTTATACCTCTGAGCAGTCAAAGCGCCATTCTGAACTACAAAGAACTCCGTACGTCCGCCACACTCCTGCCCACATCATGATACGGCGATGTTTCCTGCTCATAAGCAGGGCTGTTCCAAGTTCACGTCCTTGCCAAGTGTCCGCACGACCAATATTTAATAAATTTGTTCTTGTAGGCCCCGTGCTTGTCACACAGCCTCGCAACAGATGGAAATTTAACAAATTTTTTCCAAATTCAATCTAAATAGGCATACTGATTTTAAATGCCAATATAAATCTTCAAAACTATATTTAATATAATTTATTATACAAACTTTTAATGTGTTATATATATGTATATGTTCTCGGTTTTGTGACCTCATACCAACTAAAACAAATTCCCGTCCCTTTTCTGTTGCTTTCCCCTTTCTTTTGCTTCAGATCCTCAGTGCTCTCAGAACTCCGTACGGCATTATATTTTCCTTGCCACTCTGTGTGACCTACACACATCCGCACGGCCGCACAAAGCCCAAAGGAACGCCTCGGCGAAGGAAAATATAAAAGAAAAAACGAACAGAAAATATACAATAAATTTCCTTACACTAAAGTTAAAAGAAACAAAATATATTAAAATTTCCTCCCGCCTAACATCTATTTGACTCGTACTTGTTTGTTTAGAGATTTAAATGTAAGGTTCCATTTTTTTGAAAGACGAAATTTCAAATATATTTCTGTACCCTTACATCCTCTCCAGATAAGGGAACTACGATTGTCCAGCTGAACAGAAAATCTTGACTCATCTCTAAACAGAACCCAGCACCTCGCTACGACTCCAAAATGTTCAAATATTTGTATAGCTTATGGGACTCAACTACTGGGTCATCAGTCCCTAAGCTTACAAACTACTTATGAACTAGCTAACACTAAGGACGGCACAAATATCCATGCCCGAGGGGGGATTCGAACCCCCGACCGTAGTGGCCGTGCAGACCGCGACTGGCGCGCCGCAGTCTCCTCGGCCACCGCGGCTGGCGTTACGACTCCATCCCTCATGTTCCTCCGCCCAGTTTCTGCTGACTAAACGATGTCGTGATTTTAATGGGACACATCCGCAGGCCTTCGTGCGTAGAGGCGACATTTCAGAAGGCGAATTCGCACTGTTTCTGTTGATATTGTGCGTCCTGTTGCTGCCTGGAGGGTGCGTTTCAGCTCGTGTCTCGACGGACTGTTGATGTATATTACGGTCATCTTTTGTTAACGTTACCCGTGGAAGACCTTGGCCTTGAATACTTTTAACCGTTCCTGTTGCCTGAAATCGCGTCCAGCTCCTGGAAATTACACTCTGGGACACTCCAGTAGCTGCAGCTACCTTTCTCTGTCTCTGTTACCAACATCTGTTCGACCAATGTCGGAAGTGTATTGTAACCAATGGCGAGTACTCTGAATGTCAGTAAAGGTGTTTTATTGTTTCCTACATTTCCTGAGACCATTCACCGAACTTGCCAAATGTATCTTGTATTTTAGAAGCGTACCTCACAGACGTAATTAAGCCCCGCAATCTTATCTCTACAAAAACAAACTAACAATGAACAGCGAGTTTCTGACTTCGCCTTATATAGTGGAACATTTTTTCCTTGTTTTGAAAGGTTAAATTTATTTTTAAAACGAAACAACATTCCTTCGTTTTATCGTTAGATTTCATTTACATAATTTATGTACTCTGTAATTTCGGGCCGGCCGCGGTGGCCGAGGAGACTGAGGCGCTCCAGTCACGGTCCGCACAGCCACTACGGTCGGGGGTTCGAATCCCCCCTCGGGCATGGATATTTGTGCCGCCTTTAGTATAAGTTAGTTCATAAGTAGTTTGTAAGTGTAGGGACTGATGACCCCGTAATTAAGTCCCATAAGCTATACAAACATTTGAAACATTTTTGTAATTTCGGTGCGAAATTATTGTATTTTTAATCTTTCCTGTTAAGAATAATCATTCTTAGAAAAGGGTCGGCTCTTTCGCAATACAAGAGTTGCTGCAAGCCTGAGATTGTCCAGTCACTTGGCTAGGACAATTCAGGTAATTGACAAAGCGATCCAATAAGGATTCTATTTTTACTGTCTGATGTCAGCAAGCCTTAAAAGCGATGGTATGTAGAGGCCCTTCTTTAACATGCGTTGCGAAGAATGAGTACATAGCTCGTAATAATAATCAGAACTTTATTTTCAAAAACCCCTATATGCTAAAAGTAGTATTTTCTGTTTCTTTACTGATTGAAATTTGACAACATGTAGTATTTCAAATATATATAAAATCGTATGAAACACCTTTTTTCAAAAGAAGAACTTAATTTCGAAACCAACAACACTAATTTTCTGATTTTTCTTGTCACTCAGTGTAGCTTGTACACAAAGATGTGACACTCGTTTTCCGAGCCTGCTTATTACCTTTCACCAGCAATATATTTGTTTTACTCGTGTATTTTTGAGGGAACAGTTCATAGCGAACACGTTTTGCGCGTTTCCTTGTTGTCATGGTTTCTGACAACTTTGGGGTTTGGAATCACTTTATCATTCTCAGAGCATGTTGTGTTGTTGCACTGTGCATGAATGGCCGCGTGGTTCAAGCCATTACTCCGGCATGTGACTGTGTGTGTGTGTGTGTGTGTGTGTGTGTGTGTGTGTGTGTGTTGTCGTTAATGTAAGTTAATTTAAGTGGTTTATAAGTCTAGGACCTGATGACCGTAGTAGTTTGGTCCAATAGGTATTCAAACATCTTTCTGTAGTATTAAATAATTTAACCTATATTCTTAAAAGTGAAATACATCATTTTTGACAGACTTTTATAGGCCCTTTTCTCACAAATTATTGTCAATAGATTATCAAATTTTTTATACCCCACAGGTCACATTACAACATAGCTTTAGTGTTACTCTTAACTAGCTATGAGCCCGTGCTGTGTAACACAAGTTCAAGGAGGCTGTTGCTTTTTGCAGGGCTAATAATTTTGTACTTATAGCTCTATACTACTAACAAGAGCAGACATTAAATCTTTAAATCAGAATATCTGTGGTACCCTTATCTATCTCTCTCTTTGGCTCTTCTCCCGCACATGCAGGGTCGGCACTGTATTAAGCGCGGATGTGGCATGTGTTAATAGTTGCAGGGTGGCCGGATGCCCTTCCTTCCGCCACGCATGCCTCCCCCCCCCCCCCCAGGAGGAAATGTGTACCCCAAATGTCTGCGCATAGTTTCATATGTGTGTACGAAAGTGTAAAGTGTTACGAAATGTTTGCGAATCGTGTAGCTGAGGCCGCACTTGGGGACCAGCCCGGTATTCACCTAAGGGGATGTGGAAAAGGCCTAAAAACGACATCCAGGCTGGCCGGCACTCCGATCTCTTTCGTTAATCCGCCACGCGGATTCGAACCGGGGCCGGTACGCCTCCCCGCCCCGGAAAGAGGTGCGTTAGACCACACGCCTAACCGGTCGTGTTATCTTTGGTATCCATATCTGATATTGATTAAATATAGTTTATATGTTGCCTGAAGTATGCTGAAGTTACCTGTTGGACACTGCATGTAAATCTCAGAGATGGACCTGTTCACATTGCAGGAGCGGCTCGTTCTAAAGGGCCACAAGGACCTGGTCCCACCAGAAATTTTTTATGTACTTTTGCAGTATTATATCAAACAGTTGGACATCCTAACTAAATTTACAATGACGCGATCAAATGGTTTCGCTTGCCTCTTGCTGCAGCATAGCTGAGGGTCCACTGACATGTGGCCAGTGGACGTAGTCCTCACTCTCTTCGTTACGCAGCCATACTGACAGCCACAGCCACAGGTGGCTGGAACGTACTCCCAAAGACCTTGTAAAAAATAACTAACACTAACGGCGCTGCTGTTGCGGGATAATTTGAACCTTCAGCCGGCCGCCATGATAGTGGCAAGCGCTGCATAAATACGAGTGTCGTTAGCAGATAAATTGTGTATTATATAGCTACTGCCGTATGTATACTCAGTTGGTAGTCACGCCTGTACTGCTTGACTATTGCAGTGTACATGAAGCACGATAGTGAAGAGCTTCTCAGCGTTTAACTGCACAAATAGGTTTATGAAAGGAATAAGAAAAACGACTACTGTCTTCCAATTTATATTTCCCAGGGATACAAGTAGCCCTACAACTTGTGTTCAGAAATAGTTACTCTTTCTTAACCCACTAACTAACAATATAGGATTTTGAATGAAATAAATGCCAGGTTTTTACAATACTGGCAGCTCTTAAAAATGAGCTACTTTAGGCAGTACTGGTGGACAGGATGTTCAAAAAGTTTCATTTTGTGATTGTGTGAAATAACTCTAGGGGTCACGAGATCAGTTGCTTCAATTTAGATCGAAATTTTCATTAAAATAAATTAATATTAGCGACTTGTAACACACTTTAACGGTCATCTGATTTACTTATAGGGGTTTGCAGAACTGTGTATAGCTCCATATACGAATAACACAGTCACACTGGATGCTCATTGTGAAGTTTTACCCTACGACGATAGTTGCTGACTTTTGAGCAGTTCACGCTTCTGTAAGGTATTTGGCTTACAGCATTAAAAATGTTAATATTCGTGCTAGGTACCCTAATTCTAATGTTAGATGCACGTAATTAAGAAAAAGTGCTCTTAAAAGAGTTTGGTAGTGGCTGCTTGCTGTATTCACAAGGTAAGGTGCTGTTGTACAGTTATGTATCTGATGTGGTATTTCATTTTCGCAGTCGATTTTTAAAATTTACTGTTTCCGATAGCCCTGTTTTCTTTTCTGATGCTATAAAATATCTAAATATTGGATAATGATAATACAGCCGGCACCCAAGCAAAGACGTAAAGTGCTGTGAAAAAAAAAAAAAAAAAAAAAATACAAGACGTGTTGTGTACAAAAATTTACCATCGTAGAATATACTGAGAAAGTGCCAAAAAACGTGCCTGACGATAAATTCCGTTTGTATGCTGCACTTAGTACGCTTAAAAACTAAATGCTATAATTCGGTTTAGTTAGGAAGAAGAAAGGCTGTTGGCCGATTTATACACTGTATGTGTAATAAATTTACACACAACCTATAGTTGCTGTATATTCAAAGAGTCTGAAGGTGTTTTGTTGTTACATATTTGAATGAGATATAGTTTTTGCGACGAATACTCTCTCTAATCAAAAGAGTCTTCCGCACATTTAAAATTCGCGCGGAAGATTGCCACCATAATGACCGTCGAGGCGCTCTTCAATTTGCCCGCTGTTCGCAGTAGGCCGCTTACGGAATAGCAGGGCCTTGCGTACTCGCGAGCTCCTTATGACGTCGCAGTGACGTCACAGAGCTGTTTCCCTTTCCCCTCCTCGCCCCTCGTCCTAGTGTTGCTTCGGGCCCCCGCCCTACTCCCCCTGCACAGCCGTGAAGCGGGCAGTACCTGTCGCACTCCCACTCCCCACCCCTCGCGCACCTGTCCACAGGTTCGCAGAGTTTGGCGCCAGAGAACCTGGGCCCTTAGCACCTAGGTCAAGTGTCTTATTGCATTTCTTTCCGCCCCGTCTCCGCTACCATTCATCAACCGGAAACTTGTAAAACAGCAAACAAGGCCACCTGTCAGTAGTGTTCCGTATTCTGGAGCTGTGTCGTTGCAACTTGAGTGTTCGTAAACTGAGCATAAAATGAACAAGCTCTTTGCTTAAAACGCCCTTTTATTTATTAAGTGTGCAAGAGAAGCTAGAAATCAAGCAGTTGGGCGCACATCAACCAAAAGATTTCTTGATGTCTCAACTGTCTTGGCTAACTGTGAGTGAAGAGAAACAAAATTCTAAATATGGTTCTCGGGTGAGACGTCGGATGGTATTGTCATAACTGCACAATATTTCATCAGCACACCTGGCTGACAGCTTCAGGTGCGATAGACACACTAGTGGGCCGTGACGATACGTTGAACATCGACGACACACGCGTCTGGACCAGCCGGAGAAATCTGCAGTGGCTGAACACACCAGAATTATTTCATCGATGTACTCGTACTGGGACAGTGTTATTAAAGAGGCGGTACAAATTCGCAGCTCTTCGAAGACATCTCGAACCAATGTGAAGCATCGCAGTTTTTGATGTGTGTATTACATACAATTGTGTTCAAATGTTTGTAAATCTATCGGACCCAATTGCGTGGTCATTAATCTGTAGCTTACAAACTACTTAAACTAAGGTAAATTAACCCAAGGACAACACAAACACTCATGCCCGAGGGAGGACTCGAATCCGCGACGGCGATTGGCCGCGCGCACCTTAGCACGGCGCTCTAGTACGCACGGCTAATCCGCCAAGGCTACAATTGCGTGTCATATGTCTTGACATAACATGATGTAATTCATTGTGTTACTTTATGTCATATGTCACGGAACAAAACATGAGTTGACGTCAAGTGTCGCATTTTATTAAAAAAATCTCCCATTAGCTGAACATTCAGCCCAACTATCATCTTTTGAATAAGGAAATAATCAATTTGTGCTATTACTCTGGACGCCAGCTCCGCTTTATCTCTTGCACACTGCCTTTATAGGCTACTGTAACAGACACGTGTTCTAAAAGTGACGCTGTTGCCTCCTTTGCCCTCCACGAGGCCGGGCGCCTCAGTGCTGTCACCTGGCACATCACTTCAGTCATGGTGGTCAAATTAATACCTTTTGGTAACACGGCCTTGGTTTGTCCCTACCTCATTTGCAGTGTTACAAATTGGTAATCCTTTCACGTCAGTTTCTTATTTGTTGATTTACAGTATTACACATTTATTTCGATTGAAGTTGGATTCATAACAGCCCGTTTCTGATTACGATTTTGTGCGCATATCATTCAGGTTGAGTTAAAAGTCTCGTCCATCCCCTTCTCTCTACACCCTGTCTCTATCACTGTGTCTTCTGAGCCCTATCCGCTCTCTGAATCCTTTCCTGTGGCAATTTCCTCACCATCCCCATCCTGGGTGGTGCCCCCTGTCCCAAAACTGACCCCTCCTACCAGCTGTGATCCTCCTACCCTCCTCCTGTCTTCTCCCTGAGGGCCCGCCTGGCCCCCCTCTCTCCTTCCCCCTTCTGCTCTTCTTATTCCCCTGGCTGTCCCTCTGGCCACCCCCTCACCTCTTTTCCTCCCCTCCATTCCTACCCCTGGCTTCCTGAGACTTTCTACTCCGAATCCCTTCTCCTGGCAATGGGGCGTCTTCCACCCCTCCCCACATTCTACTTTCCACTTTTCCACCACCCTCCCCCCTCTCTCCACCTATCTCATTTCCTTCACTGTTTTTAATGAGTGTTTTGCAAATATGGTGTCTTTTCAGTCTGGTGTTTTATTTTATGAACAGTGGACGGCCAACCTGCAGCCAAAACCTGGTGTTTTCTTTTTGATATTTTATGTGATAAAACGTCGCCGAGTATGTTTTATTTGTTCATGCCTTTAGACGCTGTTATTTTCTCAATTTTAAGTCGTATATGATTTCTCCATATTAGATTAAATTAATATTTGCTCCATAGATCAAATATACGACATTTCGTAATGATGTGGAGTGTGTCAGTTTAGTGAATGTTGCCTATACATGAGAAACAACATTTTAAGGATTGTTTTATTTACATTTTTAAAAAAATTTTTAGCTAAAAACTCATCTACATTGTAGAAGGAGTTACCATTCAAAAATTCCTTTAATTTCTTTTCAAATACTAGTTGGTCATCTGTCAGACTTTTGATACTACTTTGTAAGTGGCCGAAGACTTTTCTGGCAGCATAATTCTCTCCTTTCTGTTAGATTTAACCTTGAGTAGTGAATAACACCCTTTCTCCTAGTGTTGTAGCTCTGCACACTGCTATTACTTTTGAATTGCGTCAGATTGTTAATAATAAATTTCATGAGTGAATATATATATATATTGTGAAGCTACAGTGAAAATCCCTAGATCCCTAAATAAATGTCTGCAGGATGCTCTTGGATGGGCTCCAGCAATTATTCTGATTAAGTGATTTCATGCTATGAATACATTTTTTACTCAATGTTATTGACCCAGAATATGATCCCATATGAAAGCAGTGAATGAAAATATGCATAGTAAGCTAATTTACTGAGATGTATATTACCAAATTTTGCAATGACCCTGACAGCATAAGTAGCTGAACTCAAACATTTCAGGAGATCTTCAATATGTTTCTTCCAAATCAATTCCTTGTCAACAAAAACAGCGGAATATTCTACCTTAGCTACAGATTTATGTTAAAAGTCTAAATTTATTAATGGTGCCATGCCATTTACTATATGAAACTATATATACAGGGTTTATCAAATTTAATGAGAGTCCATTTGTAGAGAACGACTTAATAACTTCCTGAAAGATATCATTTATAATTTCAATTCTTGTTTGTCAGGTGTGATAGCTATACTTGTATCATCGGCATCTTCGTGAATGTAGAATGGCAGATCATTAATATATATTAATAACAGCAAAGGACCCAAGACCGAACCTTGTGGGACCCCATTTTTGATAACTCCCCAGTTAGAGAAATTAATTGTTTCATCTATATCATGTTAACTGTTTTTTTTCAAGTTTCTGCACTTCTCCAGTTAATGATGATTTAAAACAATTGTGCAATATCCCACTCATACCACAATACTTAAGCTTATCTAGAAGAATCCCATGATTTACACAATCAAAAGCCTTTGAGAGGTCACAAAAAATCCCAAGTGGTGATGTCCGGTTATTCAAAGCATTTAATATTTCATTTGAAAAGCTTTTTTGAAAACCAAACTGACATTTTGTTAGAACTTTATTTTTACTAATATGTGAAGCAATGAGATGAGGTGGTAGTTGTTGACATCGGACGTATCCCTCTTTTTATTTTTTTTTTCTTATGACCTTCTACTCTTGAGAGAGTTTATTATTTTCCTAATTTCTGAAGGAGAGGTAGGTAGAATTTCGATTGTATCAAATTGAATAGGTATGGCCTCTTCCATTAACTGCCTTGCTCCTTCTAATGAACATTTAGAACCTATTTTCTCTACAACATTTAAAAAGTAATCATTAAAAGTTCTGACTTTTTGTTAACAAAGTTTCCATGTGTTTTATGGTAATACCCTCTTCCTGTGCCCTTGGTTGCCCTGTCTCCCTGCCACTATCAAAAACTGATAAAATTCTAATAATATAACCAGTGCTGTTGCATATATACATATAAGCAGCAATAGATAAGCATTGCATCAGCTTTTAAAATCAATTGGACAGCAAATAAACGACAACAACATTATAAGTAATAACACCTGATGATGGCCTAAGGCCGAAATAAGCTTATAGTGAGACAATAAAGTTATAAAGCAGTGTGAAAATAATTTATAATTATTGTGGTATTGAACATGTCGATCAAAGACATACTGTACACTGCGGGCCCCAGAGAACGGAAATATTCCAAATTGTTTTAATTTTATTATCAGAGGAGCTAATCTCAGACATGAAGCAGAGGCTTCTTGATTTTTTAATGACTTTTCTTAATGTAGCACAGTAGTTTTTACAATATTTTATTGTTTCTGGGTTATTACTCGATATTGCGGATAGATATAGTTCCCTTTTTGGGTTACAAGATATTTTTATTCCTTTAGTAAGCCATGTTTTTTTGCATGGTTTCTTACAATTATATTTAACTAATTGTTTGTGGAAACAGTTATCAAATACCTTTACAAATGTATAATGAAATAAGTTATATTTAAATTAACATCATGTTCCTTATAAACCTCATCCCAGTCTAACTGCTGTACACTTTCTTTGAATTTCTAGTTGTTAAGTCATTAATCGAGCGCACAACTCTGGAGGACTGTTTCGAATTACTGAACGGTGCTATACTGTTACTAGTTGTGTCCTATGATCAGAAAGACCATTCTCAATGGGACATGCATTTACGTTGTTAAACTTATCTTGATCTATAAAAAGTTATCTATCAATGTACTACTGTCCTTTACTACCTGAGTAGGAAAATCAATAACGGATGTCAGATTGAATGAAACAAATAAGATGTCCGGGTCTTTCTTCCTATTACACTCTTTTAGTGAATCTACATTGAAATCACCACAAATAATAATTTGCTTCCCCTTATCTATCAGGCAGCACAACAAGGCATCCAAGTTTTCCAGAGATAACTGGAAGTTTCCTGAAAGGGACCTATATACTGATACAATTATAAGATAATCATCATTGAATTTAAGCTGGCAATTTCTTCAACATGTTGCCCTATTCAAAACTTTTTTTTTCTAATTTTTTTTACAGTGTGGTAGCTTTTGACATATATGTCAGCTCTCCTCTTATCTTATTATCTCTACTTACATCTGAAGCTAATTTATATCCACTGATATTCACATTTTCCATACCATTGACAATGTGATGCTCAGACAGGCGTATTATATATATTACATTATCAGTTTCTATATCATCTGAAACAAACAAAATCTATTTTATTCTTTAGTCCCCCAATATTCTGGTGAAGAATGCTAACATTATTTTTTTATTTACTTTTGCGAGAAACATTTGATTTCAAAAATGTTTGTAAAGTCTATGGGACTTAACTACGGGGTCATCAGTCCCTAAACTTACAAACTACTTATGAACTACTTACGAACTAGGACGGCACAAATATCCATGCCCGAGGGGGGCATTCGAACCCCCGACCGTAGTGGCCGTGCAGACCGTGACTGGAGCGCCTTAATCTCCTCGGCCACCGCGGCCGGCTCATTTGATTTTTCAACATTTTTAGCACCTGTCTGCCTGAGCTTCTCACTGGACATTGATCTTAGCCTAAAAAGGAAGTACTTCCATGAATTGCAGTGTCCCCCCTTAAGGATTTTGTTATCAACCCAACCAGTTTCCCCTTCCCTTTCCTCTTGAGATGCAGGCCATGCCTAGTGAAATCCCACCTATCAATAGCATCAACTGGAACCAAATCTATGTCCGACAGTGTAGCCACCCTAATTTTAACTATCTTCTGTTTTGTCACAGTGCACAAAAATAAAGGCAGGAACTGGGAAACAATACACCAGCACCGTATGGATGAGGTGGTCTGTCTTTGAGATGTATACCATTGGGCGCCATCTTGAAGTTGGATATCTACAATCTACATCGATTTATTTTTTTTAATGGAAAGGGGTGGTGCAACTGTTATGGTTCGAAAGTTACAAGATCCCTATTTTGCACAAGGTATCTTGTTCAGTGAAGCGGCAACTTTATTGTCAGTGGTGAAGTCAACTTTCACAACGACAGATACTGAATTGACCAGAATCCAAACTGGATTAACACGTTGTTGGTAACATAAATGGCGTGGTTTGGGATATGGGGTACTTGTGTAAATCGATCCATTGTCATTGAACGAAACCGAAATCCTCAGAGTTACTTGAAAATCTGCAAGAATTGGCGGTTCCCTTACTTCTGAATGAAGATGGCAGCTCTCCCTTTTCCCTTCAGCAGGATGGGGCTACACCACACTACGGAAAAGTAGTTCCTCAGTGGTTAAAAGATCTATTTCCTTGCCATTGGATGGCCGACTTGATTTTGTGGAATGGCCACCCAGATCACCTGAGCGTACACCACATGACTTTTATCTGTTGGGTCATTTAAAGCAAATCTATATGCAGAGAATATAAGAAACAGCCATAACTGGAGGAAGGCGCTAGACAATCGTGCGCCAAAGTTTCTGCGAAATCCTTCTGGAAGTGCATGACGATTCGATTAAGCGCCTTAAAATACGCGTTCAACATAATGGACAGCATGTGGAACACACTAACTGATAGCTTGCTTTTTTATTTTTTATAATTATGGAGAATAGTCTCAAGTCTGTACCTCCAAACAAAATGTGTTGTAACTTTTGAACCAAAACTGCTATGTCGAATCTGTTTACAGGACTGAACCTGTGAGAAAATGCTGATGTTATGTGATATACCATACGACTCCCTTTCCATAAAAAAGAATGATTTAAAGGTAGCCAATTCCAAGATGGCGCCCATATTCGGTACATACCGCAAAAGATCACCTAACCAATGCCTTACTGTCCCAACTGCTGCAGGATTTTTGAAATAAAAGAGTGTACTGCGGCTTTTGACTCAACCTGTACTCTAAATTCCGTTACAATGATATTTATCACAATCTGCGTGATGTTTGCTCTCAGTGCTAATACTGGCTGCAGTAATTGTTATTGTTATGTTGTTTTGAAAAAGAGAAATTTGCTGATATAGAATATTAATTTAAGTGTAAGAAATATTTTCTGAAGGCATTTGTGTGGAGTGTTGACTTGTACGCGAGTGAAACATGGACGATAAACAGTGCGGATAGAAAGAGAATAGAGGCTTTTGAAATGTGGTGCTATAGAAGAATGCTGAAGATTAGGTGGGTACATCGCATAACTAATGAAGAGGTACTGAACAGAATTGGTGAGAAAAGGAATTTTTTTGCATACCTTGACTAAAATAAGGGATCGTTTGGTAGGACACTCTTAGACATCGAGGAATCGTTAATTTAGCATTGGAGGGAAGTGTGCGGGGTAAAAATCGTAGAGGGAGGCCAAGAGACGCATATAGTAAGCAGATTCAAATGGATGTGGTTTGCCGTTCTTATGAGGAGATGAAAAGGCTTGCTCAGGATAGAGTAGGGTGGAGAGTTGCATCAAACCAGTCTCTGGACTGAAGACCATAACAACAACAACAAAACAAAAGAAGCTGCTTTCGACGCATACTGTTCCGTGAATATTTGTTGTTGCCTACGAATCCCTGTGTGAACCGCTATATTTAAACGGGCCGCGGCGGATTAGCCATGCGCACTGAGGCGCCATGCTGCGTTGTTTGCAGCCGTTCGCCGTCGGGGGTTCTAGTCCTTCCACGGGCATGGGTGTAGGTGTTATCCTTAGGTTAGTTTACCTTAGTGTAAGTAGTTTGTAAGCTAGGGACTAATAACCAAACAACTGAGTCCCATATATTTACAAACATTTGAACATTTTTTTATTTAAATGCCTCGTAAATACACAGTTCATATTACGCTTTATTTTGATTCCTGTTTCTCGCATTTAATGGAATAATTCATGTTGGCAATATAACACTTAACAAGGGAGTGAAAGGACTGGGAAGGAACACCCAACATCTTTGTCATTTTGAAATTTACACAAATCCGTCTTATTTGTAAAAGGAAAATTTCATTCGATTAAAATTCCTTGGTCTACAATAACGTCATTAACAAGTAGAAATACAAATCTTCCAGTTACTTCATTAATAGGATCGATTGATTAAATAAAGTAGATTACAATTACCTTGTTAAAGAAGTGGAAATTTAAACTTTCATTCATCAAACCAAAGGGACAAAAATAGAAGGTCTCAGGCCAGGCTCAGCGTGCCTCCAGTAGGAATGCACTGCACCACTGGGGGACGTTTTAAGGCTTTACACATATTTAAAACGAAATTTTTTTATTGCTTAGAGATGAACCATTATATAAATCATATACATTTTCCAATGAGCTGTCGACAAGGTATCACATAAACATATAAACAACACATACTACCAAGCCTATCATGCAGGTACACACCTAATAACAAGTACAGTCACTCAGAATCTTTAGATCCCAATGCTGAGGCACGTAACGCCTATAACTACACAATTGGACAAACAGTCCCACTTCAAAAAAATCAAAGGCTTGAAATAATAACAATACAATAAAACACATATGTTGTACAGAAACAATGCTTAATCATTTTAGAAAATATTGTTGCGGGTGTTCATCGATTTATTATAACAAGATTAATTAATTAAACAGTCTGAAATCGCAATATTTTATTTTTAAAATGACCGGTTTCGGAAAAATCTTTTGTCATCTTTAGATTTAACCCACCATTTGGCTGTTACTGGTGGATTAAATCTGGAGAAGAAAAAGATTTCGTCGAAACCGGTATTTTAAAAATAAAATTATGCGATCTTATATTGTTTAACTAATTGATCTAGAAACAAGGTTGATCATGGAAGGGAGTGGGTGTTTCGACTGAAAGCTCATTATCAGTCGTCCAGTGCCATCGTAAACAGCGCTAAGTATCTAATTTAATTTGTGTGAAATTTAATTTGCCAGTCTAGTTCATTTTCGGTAGTACTTCTGTTTTAAGAGGTTTATTTCCGCGTACTTGGCAGATTTCGTTTGTATTACTGTTTTAATAGTTTATTCTGTCGTATTTGATAAATACCGTTGTGTTTAGTCTTCGTCTTTGACTGGTGTATTTCAATCAAATCAGAGACCGTTACTAAAGCTCGTTATCAGTCAGTCCAGTGCCAGCTGCCACCAGTGCCACATCGTAAACAGCGTTAAGATTATTTTCTCGTGCGTTTGATAACGGTGTATTCCACAGATATTCTTGTTTATTTTGAAAACTGCCGGACTCAGTTTTGTTGATTTGACAGTGTATTTACCACTGATCACAGTTCAGTCAGCAGCCAGCCGCCTTTATTAGAGTACTAGGCTACTTAAAAGTTGATTATTTAGTTTCCTACTTTCTGCAGTTAATTATATCGATAGGATGGATAGGATGTGTGCCTGCTGTGTGCGGACGCACGAGTTGGCCGCAATTCGCGAACAGCTGAGCGTGCTGTTGGCTACGGTCAGCCGTCTTCAGGCTGCTGTCTCGGGGTGCAGCGATGGTGGGGAGTCTGGTGCGTCGAGTGGTACACCTCAGGTGTCTCATGCTTCGCTCTCTGTCCCTGCTACCGAGGCACCTTCAGGTGTACCGGACGACGTCGAGCCGCCTTCTCCGCAAGGGGAGTGGCGGGTTGTACGGCGTTCGCGTCGCTCGAGGCGGAAGGCCAATGTGGAGGCTGGACGTCCGTCCGCGCCCGTTCGTCCTGTGAGTGAACGTGTGGCCACTCCTTCAGCAGGGTCCGAGCAGGTGCACGGGGGGAGGGGGAGCTCCAATGTTAGGCGCGTGATGGAGCCCCTTAGGCAGATGGCGTCGAGATCCGGAAGGAATTCCAACGTACACTCGGTGTGTCTGCCGGGGGGCCTCATCCGAGTTGTGGAGGCGGCCTTGCCAGCGGCTATGGAGGGTGCGGGGTGCAGTCGACTGCAAGTCGTAGCTCACGTCGGTACCAATGACGCTTGTCGCTTGGGTTCTGAGGACATCCTCAGGTCCTACGAGCGGCTGGCGGAATTGGTGAAGGCTGTTGCCTTCGCACGCGGGGTGCAAGCAGAGCTGTCGATTTGCAGCATTGTTCCCAGGGTTGATCGGGGTCCTTTGGTTTGCAGCCGAGTGGAGGGTCTGAACCAGAGGCTTCGCCGACTCTGTGACAGTCATGGCTGCAGATTTCTGGATCTGCGTTATCGGGTGGGGAATTGTAGGGTGCACCTAGATAGATCAGGGGTGCACTACACTAAGGAAGCGGCTACACGGGTAGCAGAGTACTTGTGGAGTGCGCATAGGGGTTTTTTAGGCTAGGCGCTAACTCTGATGAGCACTCGCCTGTCAGCATTCAAACAGCGAATTCAGGCCACCTTCGGAACAAAAATTCGAACATTAAAATATTAGCAGCGAACTTACAGAGTATTAGAAACAAAGTTCCCGAATTTGCCGCACTGCATGGAAGTTATTGCGCTCAGATAGTTTTAGGATAAATCATGATGTGGCAAGTTCAGAAATATTTAGCGAAGCGTGGAATGTATATCGGAAAGATAGATCGGATACAACTGGAGGAGGAGTGTTCATCGCTGTGGACAAAGATATTGTTTCTACTGAGATCGAGGTTGAAAGTAACTGTGAAGTTATCTGGGCACGTATAACAGGTGTAAAAGAAGTAAAGTTAATAGTTGGGTGTTTTTACCGGTCCCCCAGTGCTGCTGTAGTAGTTTTAGAATCATTCAAAGAAAGTCTACACCAGGTAGTGCATAGATATCCGGGCCATGTAATATTAGTCGGAGGAGACTTCAACCTTAAGAGTATAGATTGGGACTTCGATAGTTACATTTCAGGCGGTACAGACAAGCAGTCTTGCGAGGTACTTTCGGACACATTCTCCGAAAACTGTCTTGAGCAGTTAAACCGGCAACCCACGCGCAATGGAAATATTCTAGACCTTATAGCCACAAACAGGCCTGACCTTATTAACGATGTATGTGTAGAGACAGGAAATAGTGATCATGATATCGTCATAGCGTCGATGGTGACCAAAGTTCATAAACCAATCAAGAAGGCTAGGAGCGTGTTTTTGTTGGGAAGAGCCGATAAGCAAATGTTACGATCACACTTGGAAAATGAATGGGCATCGTTTAATTCCGGGACTATGGATGTAGAGGAATTGTGGTATAAATTTAAGTGCATTGTTAATAAAGGGTTAGAGAAATATGTGCCAGTAAAGACGATTAAGGATGGAAAAGATCCACCGTGGCATAATAATAATGTTAGAAAACTGCTGAGAAAGCAAAAGTTGTTGCACTCTCGATTCAAAAAAGAAAACGCAAATGATGACAGGCAAAAGTTAGTAGAGATTCGTGCGTCTAAAAAAAGATCGATACGCGAAGCATACAATAATTATCGCAGCCATACCTTAGCAATAGATCTTTCCGAGAACCAGAAAGAAGTCTGGTCCTATGTAAAATCGATAAGTGGGTCAAAGCCCACTGTCCAGTCACTCGTTGATCATTCCGGTGCAGTAATTGAAGAAAGCAAACGGAAAGCTGAAGTTCTAAATTTAACCTTTAAGAAATCTTTCACGCACAAATGTACCATCATTTGATCAACGTACTAATTCCGAAATGGGGGACATAGCAATAGGAATTTCTTGTGTAGAGAAGCAGCTGAGAGAGCTAAATCCGAAAAAGTCTGCTGGTCCGGATGAGATACCAGTTCGGTTTTACTAAGACTATTCTGCGCATTGGCCCCCTACTTAGCTTGCATTTATCGCGAATCTTTAATTCAGCGCAAAGTTCCTAGTGATTGGAAAAACGCAGGTGACTCCCCTTTATAAGAAAGGAAAGAGAACTGACCCACACAATTACAGGCTAATATCGTTGACATCAGTTTCATGTAGAATTTTAGAGCATTTCTCGGTTCGAATATAGTAAATTTCCTTGAAACGGAAAATATTCTTTCCATGAATCAGCACGGGTTTAGGAAACATCGTTCATGTGAAACTCAGCTTGCCCGTTTCTCACATGACATCTTGCCAGCCATGGATGAAGGGCAACAGGCGGATTGTGTTTTTCTCGACTTCAAAAAGGCGTTAGACGCGGTGCCACACTGCAGACTGCTAACGAAGATACGATCTTATGGAATAGGTTCACAGATTTGTGACTGGCTGGAAGACTCCCTAAGTAATAGAACGAAGTACGTTGTTCTCGACGGCGAGTGATCATCAGAGACGAGTGTATCGTCAGGCGTGCCCCAGGGGAGTGTGATAGGACCGCTATTATTTTCTATCTTTATAAATGATCTGATGGACAGAGTAAGTTGTAATTTGCGGCTGTTTGTTGATGATGCTGTGGTGTATGGGAGGGTGTCGTCTGTAATTGACTGTAATAGCATACAGGATGACTTAGACAAAATTTCTAGTTGGTGCGAAGAATGGCGGGTAGCTCTCAATGTAGAAAAATGTAAGGTGATGCGCATGAGTAGAAAAAGAAATCCCATAATGTTAGAATACAGCATTAGTAGTGAGCTTCTTGATGCTGTCGCGTCGTTCAAATATCTAGGCGTAACATTGCAGAGCGATATGAAATGGAACGAGCACGCTTAAGGACAGTTGTGAGTAAGGCGGACAGCCGACTTCGGTTTATTGGGAGAAATTTGGGAAGATTTACTTCACCTGTATTGTACGACCACGTCTTGAGTATTGCTCAAGTGTTTGGGACCCGCAGCAGATCAGTTTAAAGGAAGACATAGAGGCGGTTCAGAGGCGAGCAGCTAGATTTGTTACCGGTAGGTTCGACCAATGCGCGAGTGTCACGGAAATGCTCCGGCAACTCAGTTGGGTATCGCTGGAAGAAAGACGACGTTCTTTTCGTGAATATCTGTTAAGTAAATTTAGAGGGCCGGAATTTGAAGCTGAGTGTATTACGATCTTGCTGCCGCCTACTTACATTTTGCGTAAAGATCACAAAGACAAGATAAGATAGGGCTCGTGCGGAGTCATATAGGCATTATATTTTTCCTCGTTCAATTTGGGAGTGGAATAGGAAAGGAAGTGCCTAGTAGAGGTACAGTGTACCCTCCGCCACGCAGCTTACGGTGAATTGCTGATTATGATGTAGATCTAGATGTAGAAGCTTCTTCATCCTTACATAGCGTGTGTTCTTCGTGACGTCATGGAGCAACTCTGCTAAGAACAGAAAGCGAGCATGGGATAACATGGTAGTTATTAGTCACAAAATGAAAGCATTAGCAAAATTATAACAGAATTAACCAAGAAAGGACAATACTGCCCCTCGCAGATCTCCCAACGCAGACCGTACGTGAGTACGTGAGAACGAAAAGGGGAGAAACATTGTTATCCTTTGAATACGGTTGTTGGATGTTAAATAATATTTTATTTAAAACACACACAACATTAACACAAATCATTACAGTACTCAAAACACAGAATCTATGTCTCGGAGAACCTTTATACAAAGAGCGTGCACAAAGAGTTTACACATGCTCCAACACGAAACCACTTGCCGCATGACTCTCAAAATGTTCAAATATATGTAAAGCTTATGGGACTTAAATGCGGGGTCATCAGTCCCTAAACTTACAAACTACTTATGAACTAAGTTATACTAAAGACGACACAAACATCTATGCCCGAGGGAGGATTAGAACCTTCGACGCGAGAGGCCGCGCGATCCACAACATGGCGCTCCAGACCGCTCGTCTACTCCCCCCCAAGTGTCAACGATATTTAGGATTGAAACGGACGCGTCGTTCACATGTTACAACTTCAGTTTCCTTCAGTTTCCTTCGGAGATGCAGGCTGTAGCGGTGGGGTTGTAGTATGGGCGTTGTTCGATAGTCCCATTAATGACAACTCGATATTAACTGAGGTCAAGGCAGGTTCGAGTCTGTCGATAGAAATCGTGACAGCAGTACCGTTGATGTTGATATTTAGCGTTTTATCTCGATGTTTCAGCACAGTAAAAGGACCATTGTACGGTGGTTGAAGTGGCTTGCGGATGTCTGACTAAAACTTGAACACATGACTTTAAGTCACTAAATATGAATAGTCGCCAGTTCGTGTGTTCTTTTGTCATGACAGGACGGAACTTGCGAATCTGCGAGCGAAGAAGTTGTACAAAGTCTGAGACTTCAATAACATCGTTCTACGTCTCTGCAAAGAATTCAGTTCAGCCGCTGTTGCATTAATATCTACCATGTCATGAGACCCAGCAAAACTACGGGTAGGCTCTCAGTCCAACGTTCTGTGGCATGGCAACTGAGCGAAGTCTTCAACTGTCGATGTAGTCGTTCTACAAGTCCATTAGCTGCGGGTGGTACGCACAGGTCCGAATGCGTTTAATGTCGAACAGTGCTGAGAGTGCTTTAAAAAGATACGACTCAAATTGCTTGGCTTGATCCCTAGTAACACGGAGAGGTACGCCGAAGCGTGAGGGCCACTCACGAAAGAAGGTCGCGGCTACATTTGTCACCGTCGTATCCTTCATAGGATAAGCTTCAGGCCAGCGAGAAAAGCGGTCAATCGCTGTCGAGCAATATTGGTAACCTTCTGATGGACAAAGGGGTCCAATTATGTTCATGTGAACGTGATCAAATCGTTGATTCGGTGGAATAAAAGTACCGATTGGCGCTGTTACGTACCGAGTATCTTGTTGAACTGACAAGTATTGCATTGGCGAACAAAGGTTTTACAATCTTTCTCCAAGTCTGGCCAAATAAATGCCTTCTTCACCAGTCGTCTCGTAGCCCCCACTCCGGGGTGGGAGAGGCTGTGATGAGATGAAATCGCTTGATTGCGAAAATCTGCCTTAACAAATGGTCGTGCTTGTGTTGATACGTGAGTAAAGCGCGACGCTCGAGTTTGGTATTTGAATGCGTCGGAGCTGCAATCCTGCCGACGATTCAAGATAAGTCTTCAGCTCGCTGTCTCCTGTATCCCTCTTGGGCGTTCCCAAGTGCTTCCTAGTCGACTTTTTTCGCGATAACATTAATGCGAGATAATGCATCTGCTGATTTGTTTTGTTCACCTTCAACATATCGAATGTCCGTGGTAAATAGAGCTATAAAGTCAAAATTTCTTAACTGGCATGGTTATGTCTTATCTGGTTTCTGTCGGAATAGAAACACGAGTGGTTTATGATCTGTGAAAAGCGTAAAATTCCTCCCTTCGAGCATGTGTCAAAATTGTTTCATAGATATATATGTTTCATACAGCTCACGATAATATGTTGAACAATTTGCTTGTGAAGGTGATACTTTCTTACTGAAGAAAGCGAGAGGCCGCCAGTCGTGTTGCACACATTGTTGCAACTGCTGACGCATCAACCATGACTGCGGCAGGTGCGTCAGGAAGAGGATGAGACTTCGGCTAACGATGTTTCCTTTTCTTCAGTCCACTGTAGTGTGTCTCCAGGTTTTGGTGAACCTTTGAGCATTTCGTTAAGAGAAGCTGCTAATAATGCGTGATTTGTGCACAAAACGCCGGTAAAAATTAATTAACCCTAAGAGAGACGTAATTCTTTTACCATTGTGGGTTTGGGGTACTGAATAATACCTTCCACTCTGTCTTGAGGTGGTGAGATTCCTTGAGCGTTGATGAGGTACCCTAAGAATGTCACTTCTGACTTTCCGAAGACACATTTTTGTGAGTTAATTACCAAACCATTTTCTTGTAACCTAGTGAGTAGCTATTGCAAATGTACTAAATGTTCTGTCTCACTAGATGACATTACCAGTAAGTCATCAATGTAGACATAACAATAATCTAAGTCTCTAGTTATTTCGTCCATAAAACGTGGAAAGTTCTGGGCAGTATTGCATAATCCGAAGGGCATTTCCACAAATTCATATAGTCCAAATGGAGTACAAACAGCTGTCTTTGGTATATCTTCCAATGCGACTGGTATCTGATAATAAGCACGGACAAGGTCAATCGTGGAGAAAACAGTCTTACCATGAATGTTCATTGCGACATCTTCAATATGTAGCACAGGATAGCGATCAGGTAGTGTTCTGTAGTTAGCTGGCGGTAGTCACCGCATGGGCGCTACCCATTTTCTATTGTTCTTAGGAGCTACATGGAGTGGAGAAGCCCAGCTGCTACTTGAAGGACGACATATCGCCTGTGCCGACATAAATGAGAATTCCTGTTTTGCTTTATTCTATTTCTCTGGGTGCAAACGACGCTGCCGTGCATGACTCGGTGGTCGTGGCTTAGTGACTATGTGGTGTACTGTTTAGTACCGTACTGGTGCTAGAGTTGGCGAAGGTCTGGTAATTTCAGGGAATTGACGTAGCAAGTCGTCGTATAGTGAATCGCCTGTAATCATTTAGATGCTATTGTGTTTGGCTTGACGTACGTATCGTTCAGTAGACAACTGTGTAGTGGAGCAGGACAGTCGACGATTGCGAAGATCTGGGAGAAGACCGTAAAAAGATAAGAAGTCTGCTCCAACAATCGGATATAGCACGTCGGAAACAACGAATCTCGAACTAAATTCGCGTCGGAGGTTAAAGTTGAGGTGCAAATTGACGTATCCGAAAGTCTTCATGGGCGTTCTATTTGCAGAATACAGGCAATTTACACCAGTACTAAGCCGTGGAAGACGAGAGGAAGGAAAAACTGAGAGATGATCACCAGTCTCAACGAGAAATTGCTGCTTAGTAGTGTGTTCCGTTATGAATAGTCATTTGCCCTCGCCACATGCTGATTTTTGGTGGCGTTTCCTTTGTCACAAGTTCGGTTGACATTCCGGGCATCGGCTCCAAATTTTCTGTGGTTCCAGCATGTATTCTCCTTGGTGGGAGAACGCTTATGTCTGCTGGGAGAGCTCCGTCGTCGCGACGTGTGCGTGGAGCGTCGTGATTGTAGGGCCGCAGCTTGTTTAGACAGCTGAGCTGTTTGCGCCTGTAGTGCTTCTAGCGATGTCTCTGGTTTCGTGGACACTGTCGCGACATTTGTAGACGGATACGTCTCGACTATTCTGTCGGCAGTTTGATCGAGAGCGTCCAGATCACCTGCGCAGACTGTAAAAATTTTCTGTATATCCGCAGATAAGCGTGACAGCCATATATTCCGCGAGCGTGCGGAAACGACGCAGCAGCTAAGATGGCGTGCGGTTCTTCTGTGCGCAGCTATTTTTCAAGACGTTTAGCTTCCGACTGCGACAAGCGGGTTACAAGTGCACGCTTGACAGTAGAGAATTTATCGGTGCTCGGTGGAGAAGCTAGGATGTCTCGGACTTCCGTAGGCATTTTCTCGTTTAGTGCAGCCACAACATAACTGTATTTACTGTCGTCCGAGGTGATGTGAGCTGAGACAGATCGACTTATAGTAGGGTAAACCACAATGCTGAAGGGTGGAGGATTTACCGCAACTGGACTAAAGATCACATTTAAAAAATAATAGGAAACAACAGCGCTATTTTTCACTATGTCCATACAGAAGATCTGTTCGAATACTGCACGATACTCACTTGAAAATAGGATGGAGATCACTCACGGATGCAAAAGGAACTGCACTTCACTGCAATTTCACCACGAATTCTTCGCTTTTTCAAACCTTATGGGACTAAATTATGTAATCCAAAGAAAGGTTTAGTTTCTAGACATCTAATATTAAAAAAAAAAAAATAATTCAAGATGCCAGGAACATCTGATAGACATGTAAATTAGCCCTGACGGGGAGTAAGATTTCATAGTCAACTATCAAGATCACTTAACTAAATTTATACAATTGCGACGCTCAAAAGCAAAATAACAGAAGTCGCTTACCAATTGCTTGACATCTTTACCACAATAGTTGTTCAAACTGTGCTACAGTCACGTAATCGTAGAGTTTTCGTATCATGTTATAAATGTGCTGAATGACATGTGACCTGAACTGAAACTGGTGCATGAAAAACTCAGACATAGCAAAAGCCAAAGTTCTGTCGAACGGGCCAATCAGGATGTACAGAATATGCAAGTGACATGGATGCAAACAAATAACTCAGCGCATTGCGCTGAGAGTCTTCGGTTCAGCCAATTCACGAAAAACCGTGTATTTCATCGTGGAATTCAGCGGCCCCCATACGAGGAAATGTTTGGCTGTAAAATAAAACTCGGGCTAAATACTTCACATCTGCATAAATAAGTTCTTGATAACATAGTGACAGAGGAAGACCTTGAGAAAGTCGAAAGAGAAATGGATGGCGCTATAAATGTAGGAACTACTCCTAAGAATGAAACTGACGCCTTGGAAAGTCAAGACCAGTTGTCTGACAATAACAAACCGAAATATTCTGTGTGTGTGTGTGTGTGTGTGTGTGTGTGTGTGGTTTGCGAAGAAGCGTGTAGAGCAGGTCATTGTACATTCTACGGCAAACATGTGCATGCACTATGTGGAAGACATACTGAACCAGAGGAAGGAAATGTTCAAATGTTTGTAAAGCTTATGGGACTTAACTACGGGGTCATAAGTCCCTAAACTTACAAACTACTTATGAACTACTTACGAACTAGGACGGCACAAATATCCATGCCCGAGGGGGGATTCGAACCCCCGACCGTAGTGGGCGTGCAGACCGTGACTGAAGCGCCTCAGTCCCCTCGGCCACCGCGGCCGGCCCAGAGGAAGGACACGGCGGAAAAGTTACTTGCAAACTTTGTTATAATAAACAAGAAAGTAGGAAGAAGGCAGTTTGCAAGCATAAGGTGCTAAAGTGCTTAAAAATTCAGACGCAAAATTCCCACTTGCAAAAGTTGGAGGCAATGTTCGCATCAGTATCCGTATGTTGACAGAGGTCATGGAGGTCCCAGAAGCGTTCTTGCCGTTATGAATGTCGAAGGAACTTTCTACAAGCTGGGAACAGAGCATGGTGTTCTGAAAACAGCTGTATTACAGAAACGAGTTCTCTGTTCTGCCCGAGAAACTGCTGAAGCGGGAATCCGTGGCCAAAGAAGAGAAATCATTATGAACCGTATCGTCCTTATTCACTTATCAGTGGCCAAGGATACAATCGATGAAATTGCTTTACTAAATGCACCATCTGCATTTGCAAATGCAGAAACAGAAAATATTGTGTAATTCTAAATGTCATAAAAGCTTAACTTGTAATAAGTGCATACTAGTTCTATTAAATCTATTCATAAAGTGAACGGATTGTATATTTTTTATAACAGAGATTGATAAATAAATTGCATACAGCTTGAAATTTTTTCATCTCATATTTATATGTCTTTCGATTCTGGCCGATCTGTCTACGCCACTTCGCGAACTGGCCGGCCAAATCAGGAAAAGATCGGACATTGGCCGTCCAATTGAAGGCGATATTGGCCACGTCGCGACTTGGCCGGCCAGTTCGCGCTCTGGCCGATATCGGGCTTTGGCTGTAACATATACTAGGGCTATATATATATGTTGTTGTTATGGTCTTCAGTCCGGAGACTGGTTTGATGCAGCTCTCCACCCTACTCTATCCTGAGCAAGTCTTTTCATCTCATCATAAGAACGGCAACCCACATCCACTTAAATCTGCTTACTATACGCGTCTCTTGGCCTCCCTCTGCGATTTTTACCCCACACACTTCCCTCCAATGCTAAATTTACAATTCCTCGATGTCTAAGAATGTGTCCTACCAAGCGATCCCTTCTGTTAAGGTATGCCAAAAATTCCTTTTCTCGCCAATTCTGTTCAGTACCTCTTCATTAGTTATGTGATCTACCCACTTAATCTTCAGCATTCTTCTGTAACACCACATTTCAAAAGCTTCTATTCTCTTCCTGTCCGCACTGCTTATCGTCCATGTTTCACTCCCGTACAAGGCAACACTCCACACAAATGCCTTCAGAAAAGACTTCCTTACACTTAAATTAATATTCGATGTTAGCAAATTTCTCTTTTTCAAAAATGCTTTTCTTCCCATTGCCATTCTGCATTTTATACCCTCCGAACTGCGACCTTCGCAGGTTATTTTACTACCCAAGTAACAAAACTCATCTACTACCTTCATTGTTTCGTTACCTAATCTAATTCCTTCAGCATCGCCTGATTTTCTAAGACCGCATTCCATTATTTTTGTTTTGCTCTTGTTAATGTTCATTTTGTACGCTCTCTTCAACACACTGTCCATTCCATTCAACTGTTCTTCCAGGTCGTTCGCTGTCTCTGACAGAATTACAATGTCATCAGCAAAACGCAATGTTTTTATTTCTTCCCCTTGAACTTTAATCCCTATTCCAAAATTTTCCTTGCTTTCCTTTACCGCCTGCTCAATGTACAAATTGAATAACATCGGAGAAAGGCTACAACCCTGTCTTACTCCCTTCCCAACTGATGCTTCCCTTTCATGCCCTTCGAGTCTAATAACTGCGGTCTGGCTTTTGTACAAGTTGTAAATAACTCTCCTTTCCCTGTATTTTACCCCTGCTGACTTCAGAATTTGAAAGAGTGTATTCCAGTCAACATTGTCAAACGCTTTCTCCATATATACAAAGTCTAAAAATGTAGGTTTGCCTTTCCTTAATCTATCTTATAAGATAAGACGTAAGGTAAGTATTGCCTCCCGGGTTCCTACGTTCCTACTGAATCCAAACTGATCTTCCCCTAGGTCAGCTTCTACCAGCTTTTCCATTCTCCTGTAGATAATTCGTGTTAAAATTTTGCAACCATGACTTATCAAACTGATGGTTCTGTAATTTTCACACCTGTCTGCACCTGATTTCTTTGGAATGGGGATTATTACATTTTTCTTAAAGTCTGAGGGTATTTCGCCTGTCTCATACATCCTACACACCAGTTCAAATAGTTTTGTCGTGGCTGGCTCTCCCAGAGACTTTAGTAGCTCTGAGGTATGTCGTCTACTCCTGGGGCCTTGTTCCGACCTAGGTCTTTCAGGGCTCTGTCAAATTCATCTCTCAGTATAATATCTCCTATTTCATCTTGATCTACTTCCTCTTCCCTTCCTACAACATCGTCTCTAAGTTCATTTCCTTTGTAGAGCTGCTCTATGTATTTTTTCCACCTTTCAGCCTTCCCTTCTTTGCTGAGAACTGGTTTCCCATCTGAGTTCTTGATATTCGTAGAATTGCTTTTCTTGTCCCCAAATGTCTCTTTGATTTTCCTGTAGGCGGTATCTACTTTTCCCCTTCTTATACATTCTTCTACAGATTTGCATTTGGCTTCTAGCCACTCCTGCTTAGCCATTTTGCACTTCCTATCAATCTCATTTCTTAGTCGTCTGTACTCCATTTTGCCTGTTTCATTTACTGCATTTTTATATTTTCTCCTTTCATCAATTATACTTAGTATTTTCTGTGTTATCCAAGGAGTTTTTGTAGGTCTTGCCTTTCTACCTATTTTGTCCTCTGCTGCCTTCACTATTTCATCTCTCAATGCTACCCATTCCTCTTCTACTGTTTTATTTCCCCCTGTTTCTGTCAATTGTTGCCTAAATCTGCCTCTGAAATTCACCAGAACTTCACGTTCCTCCAATTTATCTAGGTCCCATCTCCTTATTTTCCTACCTTTCTGCAGTTTTTTCAGTTTCAGCCTACAGTTCATGACTAACAAGTTATGGTCAGAGTCTATATCTGCCCCTGGATATGTCTTGCAGTTTATAACCTGGTTCCGGAATCTATGTTTTACCATTATAAAATCTACCTGATACCTTCCGGTGTCTCCTGGTCTCTTCCAAGTATACAACCTTCTTTTGTGATTCTTAAACCACGTGTTTGTTATGATTAAATTATGTTCCGTGCAAAATTATACCAGGCGACTTCCTCTTTCATTCCTCCTGCCCAGTCCATATTCACCTTCTCTTCCTTTTCCTACTACCGAATTCCAGTCTCCCATCACAATTAAGTTTTCCTCTCCCTTAACTGTCTGAATAATTTCCTTTAGATCCTCATATATTTCTTCGATCTCCTCATCATCGGCAGAGCTAGTTGGCATATAAACCTGTACTACTGTTGTCTGTGTTGGCTTCGTATCTATCTTGACAATGATAATGCGATCACTGTGCTGCTCATAGTAGTTTACCCGCATTCCTATTTTCTTATTCATTATTAGTCCTACTCCTCTGATACCCCCAACTGATTTTGTATTTATAATCCTGTACTCACCTGACCAGAAATCCTGTTCATCCTGCCACCGAACTTCACTAATCCCCACTATATCTAACTTCAACCTATCCATTTCCCTTTTTAAATTTTCTAATTTTCCTACCCGATTAAGGGATCTAACATTCCACGCTCCGATCCGTAGAATGTCTTTCCTGATGATAACATCCTCCTGAGTAGTCCCCGCCCGGAGATCCGAATGGGGGACTATTTTACCTCCGGAATATTTTACCCGAGAGGATGCCATAATCATATTTTCATACAGTAGAGCTGCATGTCCTCGGGAAAAGTAACGACTGTAGTTTCCCCTTGCTTTCAGCCGTTCGCAGTAACCGTGTGGCAAAGCCACATTAGCTGATTTTACAAGGCCAGCTCAGTCAATCATCCAGACTGTTGCCCCTGTAACTACTGAAAAGGCTGCTGCCCCTCTTCAGGAACCACACGTTTGTCTGGCCTCTCACAGATACCCCTCCGCTGTGGTTGCACCTACGGTACGGCTATCTGCATCGTTGAGGCACGCAAGCCACCCCACCTCGGCAATGTCTGTGGTTCATGGGGGTGGCTATATAGTTACTAAGGCTACAAAGCATACTCAATGACAACAAGCGGGATCAGAATTACATAATCATTCTTTGATAATATGTAATAAAGGCGAGTATTAACTCTGTTAAGAGTCGTTAACATGTGGTTCTGCATCGAATGGGAGAAATCACGAAAAATAGTTGGGAACTAAAATAAGGAAGAATACAAGCAATAAACTGACAGCGCATTTTAATCAAACACTTTACACAGATTCGTACGCAGGACATATGTAGAAGAGCCCGCAAAGCATGATGTGATTAAAATAGCTTATGTTTTACATACAAATCTGCAATCATATTCTCCATATGTGTTCATGTAAAAATAAAGGCAAAGAATGAACAATAGGTCCATAATGCAATTCAAAGCGCGCAATATAAACAATAAATCCAATAAACCGTAATCTGACACGTAATGCCAGATAATTTGACATATGCCGGGACACAATTATGTCAATTTGCTCATTGCAACCCGATCGTAATGGCAATAGTTGGCTTTTACAAATAAATAATTTTGCTGGTTGTGTAGACTTTCCCTGTATCCTAACTGATCAATCTGTACAGATGTCAGTATGATGCGGCTGGAAACTCGAGAAGAACTTTATCAAATAATTTTGCTGTCACTGTGTACCATAACTTAATTCAGATTTCTCGAACATATTTAACTGCAAGGCCACAAAAATCTTTCAGTTTCCAGAACCCAACCCCTAAAGTATACATTATAAATACTGATCTGTAAATTACGTATTTCGAATTAAAAATAGGTATTTTCGCGTTACATTTACTCGTTTTCTAAATTCACTTCCCCGTCACTTGGAGTGTCGTTCTTTGTTAACCGTACCGCGACGCTGGACATGCACTTCCTATGTTGTGGTGTTCTGTGCGTTTCAGGCCCCGGCGACTAACGCACCCAATCTGTGGAGTCTGTGAACTACAACTCACAGTTTGAACCGAGTGCGTTTTGTTTTATGATGAGAGGAAGTATGAAACTAAAGATCTCGAGTCTCCTTTACATGACTAAACGGCTGTGGTAAAGCTTCTGAAGTTTCATGCGGTGTCTGGACTCTTTCCTAAGCCTTTACGATGCAACCAGTCGTTGTTTGAATTTAATACGATATTTAACGTTCTCATAGCCGTACAACACTTCGAAGCACGACATACTACAAAAATTCTTCTGTTTTGAGTGAATCACAGAAGATACTTGTGGATTATTCTGCAGTATTTATTATTCAATGACTCGGTTCTGCGCTGTTAAGCCATCATCAGCTACAGAAATGTAAACTTGTGGCTGTCAAAGTTGAAGGTTCAAAGATGTTAAACTGGTGTATACAGAGTATGTCGGTTCATTTTCAGAGATAACAATTGTTATAGGTTTGAATCTAAACTAATTGGAACTATCCCTTAAGATCATTGAAAGTAATTATAATATGTGGCACATCAAATATAACAAACCAATGTTATTGGTGTAAGAAAAAATACAAATTAAAACAGTAAACTTTGTTGACGTGTTTCATAAAAATATACGGAACAGTTAACACGTCGAATATTTGGAACATGTGAGACTGAAATTTTGAGGAACGAAACAACTCTGATTAAATAGTGTTAACTGGTTAAACTAAACTTTACTGATTGGTTAAATATTCAATATTACATACAAAGTAAGAAACTGTGATTGTACAAAGTAAGAGATTTTTTACTACCGTTGGCTATGAAACAGTAGTAGGAATTTTTAAAACTAGGCTATGAACTGTGGAAAGGACATGGGAAAAGCGAGTAGTTTACAAGGAAGTGGATATGTGTTTAATAATTTCCATTATTTCGAGGAAGTTGTTATATTGGATGGCTTAAATGAAAGGCTGCGAATTCTGGGCTTCTTCTTCGATTTAACAGATGTTTGTTATTCAAATGTTTGTAAATCTAACGGACTTAACTGCTGGGTTATTAGTCCCTAAGCTTACAAACTATTTAAACTAAGTTAACCTAGAGACAATTCACACACCCATGCCCGAGGGAGGACTCGAACCTCCACGGCCAACGGCCGCTCGCACCGCAGCACGGCGCCTCAGGGCACACGGCTGTTCCGTCACGCGTTTGTTATTCTGTTGTAACAAAATATTGTAGCATGATTTGGAACATTGTAGAATAATGGAATACGTACAGTACCTCACAATTGGTTCATCTCTTAGTTTAATAACTTACAGAAGAAGGTAATTCTCTCACAGTTTAGCGGCGGAGGTGCCCCATGGGGTGCCGCCGTTTATTATTATTTTTATAAATGATATTCCTTCTAGTATAATTTCTGTTTGTTAATGATACCAGCTTGGCAGTGAGGGATATTATTTCAGTACTGACATAGTATCAAAGTCCATTCCTTGTCGAATATGAATTGATGCTAAATCGCAGCAACGCTTACTCTGTACATTACTTTAAACACAATTGAACAAAAATTGAGATTTTGATGAATCCTTTCAGGCCCTGCACGCACAATTGTGCGTTTCTGGTTATGCTCGCTTTATTTCTTTGTGATTCACGCTAGAAAGTTCGGGCCTGCATCACACAGTCTTGGATGAACTGTGGTAACGGGCGCAACGTGTTTTAGTTCCATGTTTCTACACTGTGTGGCACCAGCAGTCGGCAAACTTCCAGGACACTTACAATGGCGGCAAGAAAGACTTGTTGACAAGGCGTTGATATCCGTGTTTTGGCATGTGAAGCTATCATATCTGGCAGTCATTTGATTTTACACTATCCGGTGAAGTTATTATTTCTTTCAAAGGCATGTTACTGTAAGGTGGTGCAAATCATAAAAATTTATACTCTTGAATAAAAGAATGTCTTGGTTGCAAAAACTTTTATTGAAATGACGCGTTTCGCCCGGTTAGACCATCTTCAGATTTCCGACAAAGAAGAAAAAATGATACAAATCTTACAATTTAAATTTATGCCATGTAAAAATTATAAGATGTGGATCATTTTTTCTTCTTTGTCGGAAATCTGAATATGAGCTAACAGGGCGTAACGCATCATTTCAATAAAAGTTTTTGCAACCAAGACATTATTTTATTCAAGAGTTCGACTTGACACGGTTGCTGTACCACACCACGCAGAAATGGAATGGGAAGAATTTTAAAAATTTATTCTGGAGACCCAAAACAAACGATTGTGTCTGTGATGAAGTACTGTATGCATTTTGTATCTTAAACGTACCTCTCTATATTAACGTCAGACCACCTACAATTTTGGGTCTGAAAGGGTTATAGAGACGGACACTGAGCAGTTCAAATTCCTAGGCGTTCAAAGTAGATAGTAAGTTGTTGTGGAAAGCACTTATTCAAGATCTTTTTCAAAATCTAAATGCATTGTTATGTATTATCTGAAATAAGTGAAAGTTCATCACGAAAAGTAGTCTACTTTGCTTATTTTCATTGCCTAATAATGTATAGTGTTATTTTTTGGAGGAATCAAAAAGGGTATTTATGGTGCATAAATGGACGGTTCGAAGAATACATGGTGTAAACACGCGAAGCTCTTCTCGACCCGTGTTCACTAGCCTGGGAATTCTAACATTAGGCTCTCAACAAATATTTTCTCAAATGCCTTTCGTTCTTAACAATCAGCTTATTCTCAAGAGCCAGCAGCTTTCACTCAGATAATAGTAGACAGAAATGGAATCTGCACTTATCACACCTGCTTGAGCCTTGTGCAGAAAGGCGTGCCTTATTGAGCCGCATCCATTTTCAATAAGCTGCCTCAGGAATTGCAAAATATTGTTAGTCATACACGCACTTTCAAGACCAAACTGAAATTTCCTCGTGGCTCACTCGTTCCATTCTGTCGAGGAACTTCTGTAAATATTTAAAACACTAGGAACTTCTGTCTTACGTTTTTGATAACTTTATTTACTTGTACGTGTAGGATTCCTGTACGGAAACGTTCAAATGTTTGTAAAGTCTATGGGACTTAACTACGGGGTCATCAGTCCCTAAACTTACAAACTACTTATGAACTACTTACGAACTAGGACGGCACAAATATCCATGCCCGAGGGGGGATTCGAACCGCCGACCGTAGTGGCCGTGCAGACCGTGACTGGAGCTCCTCAGTCTCCTCGGCCACCGCGGCCGGCATTCCTGTACGTTTCATTTTATTTATTACTACTCGTTTGTTACAATTTCATATATTGACTTGTACCGTGACATGCTAACTTACTCTTCAACTGGGTGCTATGGTAAATAAGAAAATCAATGAAAAAATTAAGACGTATTAAAACTTGCCGAATACCTTGAAAACTCTGCAAGTGAAGAGTACGGCTCAAGACTGTTTGGCACAGCCACGGCACTTGATTCAAGTACAACAAGTTGTCTTTATTAAGCAGATAATGATGACAACAATCTGACAATAATGACAGCAACGTCTATATGGTACTTAACCATAATATTCTTATGCATTATATTAGTTACACAGTTTTTGAAATCCGAAAATACCCCACTGGTCCAACCATTTTTTCTCGTTTTCCCCATCTGTGATTTTCTAACTAGAGGTGTTTTGCTGGACACCATTCAAATATGTAAAAGGAGAAACATTTTTCTCACTTTTTACATGATATTCTAATACATTCAGACAGTCATAGGATTTTTTCTGTTAAATATTACTGGGAAATATTAATTCTTTTCCTTGCTGTGCTGGGAAAGTGTGCACTGTACTTTTTTTATCTGTCGATTTATATACGATAAGAGGATATTCAGAGATTTAAATTGATATCCAATATTAATTTAAATTTTAGGAAATCCTTTATGAAAGCATTTGCCTACAGTGTAGCATTATATGGGAGTGGAACGTAGACAATCAGGAATTCAGACGAAAAGATGATAGAAGGTTTTGAAACGTAGTGCTACAGACGAATGCTGAAGATAAGATGGGTAGATAGAGGAGGTACTGAAGGGAATTGGAGAGAAAATAAATTTCTGGCATATTTTGATTAAAAGAAGGGCTCGATTGGTATGGATCATTTTGAGAAATCGTCTGTTTAATGCAGCTTTTCGATGAAGCTCTACCTGTGAAGGGGACAGTGAAATACCTAGGGGTTACGTTAGATGAGAAACTGACATGGACCCCTCACATTAGGAATATTTGCGCCAAGGCGAATGGTACTCTGGTAAGAGCTTGTGGCAAAAACTGGGGCTTGAGCCCCAAGGGCATGTACTGGATATACACCACGGTGATTAGACCCAGGATCACCTATGGGGTGGTTGTGTGGTGGAAGAAGGTAGAACAGCAGGTTGCTGCTAAGGAACTTGGTAAGGTGCAGAGATTAGCCTGCTTAGCCATAACAGGCGGAATTAGCAGCACATCAACTGCTGGGATGGAAACCATGCTGCATATGGAAGCAAAAATTGCAAACTTAGCTAAATAGTTGGGTAACCTATTCAGAACAGTAGTATTCAAGCAGATCCATATAATTAGCGTTAGGATTCGCAAATTCCAATCCAGAGATGTGGAAGCTCTAGCTAAATTGATTGTGTTTGTAGTTTTGCAGTTTGGTGTTGTGATAAAGTGTCGGCCCCAAGTATCATGGTTTGCCTGTCGCAAATACACAGCTTTTTGTTTCTAAAGCCAAACTGTATGGATCGAATGCCCTGAAGCCTAAATGATCTCTTTGGGGTTACTGGAAAAAAATTCCTGTTAGCCTTTTTATCAATCATTCAAATATCTTCAAACCAAATGGACATGTACTTCAGAATCCCTTCGTCCCAGGTTTCGGGAAATCGACGGTGGTAATCTTCCTACAGCAAGCAGAAATGACTAATGACAATACATAAACAATAGGACCTTGTAGTCCTTTCCAGTCATGCTAACTGCTACCAATTTTCTGATGGGATTGAACATGATCTCATTTTTCGTCTTTCTTGTTCATCTTTGCGACTACTTTAGACCACGGTTATTCGACCTTTTTGAATCCGCGCCGCCGTTTTCCGAGTAAAAATATGCGGCGATCCCCATACCCGTGATTAAAAAGGCAAATTACTTAATTTTCTTTCTTAGATGCAGGCCTATCTACGATCTTCCAAACCATTGACGTCTGGCGAAAGTTGCAATAGCGAAAATGAAAGAAAAAAATTCGTTGCACAGCGGTCAATCTATCCGGCTGCATGCCCGAGAGACTTTCAATAAGCATATTCGCCGGGAGAATCTACGAACACACAATGAAAGAAGAAAAAAAAAAAACTTTATGACGACGAGTATTTTATGTATGTTTTTGCTATCATGAATAATAAATCTAAGTGTGTATAATTTGTAGCGACATATTTCATGTGCGAGTATGAAACCATCATAACTGATGGATTACTCCTTAATATTTGATGCTAATAAAGTTTGGATTTCTTCGAGACGATATTGAAAACTGTTAAGCAGCATCAAACTACTATGATCCAGTAATAAAATGGTATTGTTATTATTTGAGTAAAATAATGCTGCATTGAAAATTCTTTACCATTTTCAAACTACTATGATCCGTAGTAAAAATGTAAATGTTATGTGTAGATTCAAAACATTATTAGGTTGTTGTTGTTATGAACTTCAGTCCGCAGACTGGTTTGAAGCAGCTCTCCACCCTACTCTATCCTCAGCAAGCCTTTCCATTTCCTCATAAGACCTGCAACCTATATCCATTGAATCTGCTTACTCTTGGTGTCCCTCTGCGATTTTTACCCCACACACTTCCCTCCAATGCTAAATTTACGATTCCTCGATGTCTAAGAATGTGTCCTACCAAGCGATCCCTTCTTTTAATCAAGGCATGCCAGAAATTCCTTTTCTCACCAATTCTGTTCAGTACCTCTTCATTAGTTACGCGATCTACCCACCTGATCTTCAGCATTCTTCTGTAGCACCACATTTCAAAAGCCTCTGTTCTCTTCCTGTCCGCACTGTTTATCGTCCATGTTTCACTCCCGTGCAAGTCAACACTCCACACAAATGCCTTCAGAAAATATTTCCTTACACTTAAATTAATATTCGATGTTAGTAAATTTCTCTTTTTCAAAAATGTTGTTCTTCCCATAGCCATTCTGCATTTTATATCCTCTGTACTGCGACCGTCATATGTTATTTTACTGCCCAAGTAACAAAACTCATCTACCACCTTTATTGATTCGATACCTAATTTAATTCCTTCAGCATCGCATGATTTTCTGTGACTGCATTCTATTATCTTTGTTTTGTCCTTATTAATATTCATTTTATACGCTTTCTCCAACACACTGTCCATTCCATTCAACTGCTCTTCCAGGTCCTTTGCTGTCTCTGACAGAATTACAATGTCATCAGCAAAACGCAATGGTTTTATTTCTTCACCCTGAACTTTAATTCCTATTCCAAATTTTTCCTTCACCGCCTGCTGGATGTACAAATTGAATAACATCGGTGAAAGGCTACAACCTACTCCGTTCCCAACTAACGCTTCTCTTTCATACCCTTCGAATAGGTTACTGATTAATTCTGTTTTTCTGACTTAACAAGAAAATCTGACAATCATACAGGAATACTGCAACCAATGTAAATAACTGTAGCAGTACTGCACAAACACTGTTAAGTCGCTTAATAAACAAGTCATCATGAGATACAAAAATGGGTTAATTGTTTCGCGTTTCGGTCGGCCTTTCATCAGAAATCAAAATGCGATAGGTACTTCTTATACCTGTGGTACATCTGATGCCTGATTGCCAACACGAAGAATGTCACGACAAAAGCAATTTTCTATTTTGTTAATTAAGGGACTTTCAGAAAAACCCTGTCACTTCAATGTAGCCCTTCTGCCATACTAGCTGAACGTCACCAAACAGATTTGCTACTGGCCACGCCGCTACTGCATCCTCCTGCAACCGCGACCCCTCGAGTAAGATTTTGCGTCCTCCCCCCCCCCCCCCCGTCCCAGGGGTCGGGACTGACAGGCTGAAAACCACTGCTTTAGGCCATTTCTGTCCATATTGTTGTAAAACTTTGAAAGCAGGAGTACAACGAAGTAAAAAAGGGCAGGTGTAAATGAAGTGTAGAGCAACAGTGGTTTATCGATAGTTGTCAGCATGTGCCGGAAGCACCACTGACGTTGTTATTGCTGTTTAGCAACAGTCCGAACTTGACGGATTTGTGCAGAATCGTATTTTTAGAAACTTGTAGGACTTCAGTTGTTTGTCGGCCAAATAATCACGTACGTAATTCTGAAAGCTATGTTACAGCATCTCTAACTGATTTTTAGATTTTTTTGAATAGTGAGTTTTGTGATATCAACCCCTCACTTATATGTATGTTGCAGCTCACCCTGAAATCGATCGCTGAGCTACAGACAGACACACAGACACACAATCACACACACATAAATTTAAATTTTCGAACATGACCATCACAGGAAAAGAGCACGTATTCACACAATCATATGGGCACAACTCTCACACACATGACGGCCACCTCCGGATAAGCCGAATCTGCACATTTAAAAAAAAGTTGGGGATTGTGAAGCGACCATCGAAATCGAGCATGTTATGCTTTGATGCACGTTGAACCACATGGTGGTCAACCCTACTTTTGGCTACAGTTTGGCCGTGGCGTTTCATTCTTACTGACAGCTGGTCGGTAGTCTTACTAATGTAGAAGCTGTTCAAAGACTGCAGCTGAGTTGGGAAATATAATTGTGAAGGAAAGAGGATAGTGTTTCCTTCCCTCTGTGTGAACAATTACAACGTGATTGTTCACATTAAATCCACAGTCCAGCAATAATACCTGTGTTTAAATAGCTGCCATCAATTCCACACAAAACAATTCTTTCTATACAGTCTACCCACCAGTGGAAGGCGTATTTCGAGGGACGACCCATGAAAGAGTGCCCCTTCTCCTTATTACCCAATATCATTCCAGGCTGGAACAACTGAACACATCCTACATGATGGCTTTACTCCTGTCTTAGAATGAAAGACACTGCACACCCCCCTCTCCTTCATGAAACAGAACAAACTTCCACAACATTCTACTCATAACTATGCCACTTCCAAACCTTGCGACAGGGTGGATCGGAGTTCAGTTCTGCATTGCTTTAGTTGAGCACAAGCATCTAAAATACGACCGAGAGGTTCCTCTTCATTCGCCGATTGTACACTTCACTTTTGGGACACCCTCTATAAACAGTAATCCAATAGGTTAGGATCATGTTACCTCGATGGCCTCGTTGTGTTGATATACTATGTCACTGGCTGTACGAAATGTGTAGGAACTCCACTATGCTGAAAGTACATTAGAGCTACTGGTAACAAAGGGATATCCTCCTCTTATTCTGCCAACAAAGTTTGAAAGAAATATTCCACTAAGACGGTTATCTAAAACAACTGGACCAATGAGTTGGTCATCAATAATTCCACAACACAGGCTGACTGAGAAGCGTCGTTGAAAATTCGTTTCCGCATTAGCGTGCATATTTTCATCTGTCCGTAAGTCAGAGTTGTACGTGTATTGATTGCGTTTCGGGCAAATTTTGACCCATCAGTGAACATGGAATCAATCGATGATTGACAATGATCCATTGTGAGAATTCTTGCCAGGCTCCAGGATCTCTTTCATGCAGATTTTCTACACTGCACAGGATGACTTTCTGCTGTCTGTTATTAAAGTAAGAAGCGAAAAAAAAGAAAGAAATTGTTAGCTACTCCCCTTACTGTGTAATTTCCCATAGGCACAGTGCATGTGAAAACGTGATTCGCCCGACGATACCGCGTTCGTCCGTTATTCCACCAGCGTCATTCCTGGTGATTGGGGATAAATGCAAGCCATTCAAATGTTTGTAAGGCTTATGGGACTTAACTGCGGGGTCATCAGTCCCTAAACTTACTAACTACTTATGAGCTAGCTTTACTAAAGACGGCACAAATATCCATGCCCGCTGGGGGATTCGAACCTCCGACGGGGAACGGCCCTGCGCATCATAGCATAGCGCATCAATGCTCTCGGCCGCACCACCGCGGCTGAAAGTCTTAGTGGCCCAGTTGAGAGAGCAGATAACAAAGGAATCAAACCCCCCTCCCCAGAGTGCCGTAGCTATGGATCTAACCCTCCTCTGGAAGGCAAATGAACGTACCAAGGAAGAATAAACTGTGTATGCCCTTGGTGCCTCATATCGGAAGCAGCAGCACACTTGGGCAGCGCCGGTTGCCACATCCCTTGGAAGCCACCATACTTTCGACTGTCCACAGGGACTGGCCTTCTGTCACTGCTGACGATCCTTGGGACGTGTCGCCTGTCACGGTCATCGAGATTAGCTGAAGGGCTGGTAGTTCGCTTGTTGCAGACTATGCTACCCTCACTCAACCACATACGTTACACCCTGGACCCAGTTGAACTTGTGAAGCCTAATACCTGCACCATTGGCGAAATCAGTCTGGTCCCTCTCCGGAGACCGACCATCGTACCCATTTTAAACGGCCTCAGCTCTAGATCGCGTTGCATGTCAAACAAATCACAACAATGTCTGAAAAGGTCTCCTACACAACTAGGAGCTGCGGCAGGGTGACAGTAGTGTGCAAGCAACAGCCTTCTGCCACCTGTGCCCCACTGTCAAATGACATCTGCTGAGCCAGTGTTATCACATTGTCAGTCTCAGGAAGCGCCAGCTTGTCGCTTGGTGTCAGGCGGTGTGACGGGGACATGCCGGTGGGATGCGCACTTGCTGGAGTGGAGTGTCGCAGTCTGCAGTTGGTCGCGGCCCGCGCCTGTGTGTGTGTGTGTGTGTGTGTGTGTGCGCGCGCGTGAGCGGCGTGCATCCGCCGCGCCGCCCTGCTGCCGCGGACGTGGACGCGCCCGGATTCCGGAAGTGAGCGTCACGTGACCGGAAGCGCACCGCACGGCCGCCTCCAGGAAGTCGACACCTGCTGCCGGCCGCCGGCTCTGCAGTTCACAACTCTGGCATTCACATTAATTTTGTATGTCGGGTGATCAAAAAGTCAGTGTAAATTTAAAAACTTAATAAATCACGGAATAATGTAGATAGAGAGGTGAAAATTGACACACATGCTTGGAATGTCATGGGGTTTAATTAGAACAAAAAAAAAAAAAAAAAAAGAAAAAAAAAGTCCGACAGACGGCGCTTCATCTGATCAGAAAAGCAGTAATTAGCATAACAAGTTAAGACAAAGCAAAGATGATGTTTTTTACAGGAAGTGCTCAATTTGTTTACCATCATTCCTCAACAATAGCTGTAGTCGAGGAATGATGTTATGAATAGCACTGTAAAGCATGCCCGGAGTTATGGTGAGGCACTGGCGTCGAATGTTGTCCTTCAGCATCCCTAGAGATGTCGGTCGATCACTATACACTTGCGACTTCAGGTAACCCCAAAGCCAATAATCACACGGACTGAGGTCTGGGGACCTGGGAGGCCAAGCATGACGAAAGTGGCGACTGAGCACACGATAATCAAAAATGTTCAAATGTTTGTTAAGCTTAAGGGACGTACAAACTACTTATGATCTACCTTATAAACAGACATCAATGCCCGAGAGGGGGGGGGGGATTCGTACCGACGACCGTATCGGCCGTGCAGACTGTGACTGGCGCACCGCAGAACCCTCGGCCACTGCGGCCGGCACACGATCATCAGCAAACGACGCGCGCAAGAGATCTTTCACGCGTCTAACAACACTTTTTTCCCCTAATAAAACCGCATGCCATTGCAAGCATGTGTGTCAATTATTACCTCTCTATCTACATTATTCCGTAATTTATTAAGTTTTCAAATTTATACTGACTTTTTGATCATCCGGTATTTATCATGTTCTGCAAGATCCAGTTGAGGAGCGAATCTCCATTATCGTGGACTGCGTCACTACATTAAATTGTAGCAGAAGAGTAGTAATAGATAAAATGAAACGCATAGCGATTTTATGTTCACTAGAAATCTGAGCATAAGTAAATACGACCAACAAGGTAACGCAGAAATTAACATAATTTATTAACTTTTCCAATAATTTCTGGGCAGAATAGAAAGACTGAGCCATGAGGAAACGCTTCAATTTAGCCTTGAATGCGCGAAGATTACTACTAAGATATTTGAATTTTGTTGCAGCTAATTGTAAGTGGATGCGGTAGAATACTCACGCCTTGTAAGTGGATGCGGTAGAATACTCACATTGCAGTTGTCACATAACGACATCATAAGAATTGATTTGATGTATGAAAAGCTTTATAAGGAACTACGAAATAACAGTTCTAATATTGCTATTAATGAAACAACTAAACAGAATATATAAATAGCGATATTACAATCGAGAAGAAGAGCTACTAATTTACCCTGCTGATGGAAACCACGCCGAAACAGGCCTGTCACAATAAATAATTTAGTTAATAGCAACGTCTTTGGAACAAATTTTTTTAACAGTTAGAAGAGTAGTAATAAGTGTTCGAAACTGGTGTCAGTAAGAGCATTTCAACTGCGACTGGTCGCTGATTCCTTAATAATCAAATTGTAAAACATTTACTGCGATGGAAAAAAAAACCAAAAAAATTGGTTCTATTCCATGTTAACGCCTCGGGTAGGAATCGGTCGTAAATTTTTTGAAAGAACGCAGTCGCCATTGCGAAAATGTTTTTAATTATTTTTGACGCGTTTTGCCCTTTTGGGTCATCATCAGAATATTCACGACTATACTACTAAGTAGTTTACCACTCTATCACTACTGATCTATATGAAGCGAAGAAGTGAAATGAAATGAGCGTATGGCTTTCTTGGCCGGGAGATCCCTTCAGGGATTGTTCGGCCGCCTTAGTGTAAGTCTTTTTATTTGACGCCATGTGGGCGACTGACGTGCCATTGATGATGAGATGATGATGATTAGGACAACAAACAACACACAGGCACCTGCCGGGAATCGAACCCGGGCCCCCTGCGTGGTAGTCAGCGACGCTGCCACTGAACTACGGAGGCGGACAGCGAGTAAGTAACGTAGTGCTACTACTGATTTCAGAAAGGTACTCGCGCCATGTGAGCCCTCAGTCAAAGCGAGCGGCAGAGCATTAAACAGGCAGTTGCAGATGAAGCTTCGATGCTCCGTCCCATGTGTGGACTCTAGTAAAGCAGTCGCCTTGCGTCAGAGCGGCAGTCCACGGATGTGCAGTTTGTCGCACAGGGCGTTTGCCACAGGTCAACAGGCTCTAACTACATCCCACACACGAGAGCAGTACCAAAATTTGATCTGCAAGTTCAGTGGTCAGCTTAGACTGAGGAATCGCATGACATGAGTACCTTCCCGAAATCAGTAGTACCACGTTATTCCTTCGCTTTATTTGGATTAGCAGAGGTAGACTGGAAAATTACTCCGTGATCTGATGATGTCCCAAAAGGACGAAACAATTCAATGATCAAGATAAATCTGAAGCATTGAATTAAAATTTGTGATGCGACCAGGAATCGAAACCAGACCTCCATGCTTACTAGTCAGACGTCTTTATCCACACCCTCCAACAAGTCGTCCTCACCTAGACATGAAGCCCAACTACTCCCACAACCAGGGCCACTTCATCTGCTCCCACCTCAACACCCTAGTGCTAAGCCCCTTCCTCAACAGTAACCATACCCCTCCCCTCCTTTCCCTCTACCCTTACATCCATCATGGCGCAGCATTACTAGTGCCTTCTCTACGCCAACAATGTGTTCAGTGCATCGCCACCCAGTGTTTTTACGTTCAGTGCGTCGACTGGCTTTAGTGTTTCTCATTGTTTATTCACCATATAATGCGGACGTCCACCTTCGTCTCTCTTTTTGCTTCGTTCCCCAAGTGTTTCTGTTACTTTTGTCAGTGTTTCTTAACTCAAATTTCCATATGTATTGTAATATTTTTCATCACTCGTCCACTTTATAATTATTTAAAGTATTTAGGGTTCATGTTTTTTGTTATCATTGTTAAATACGTCAAATTATGTCCTTCTCTAAAAAAATTGCAACTCTCTTTGTATTCATGTATGTCACAGTGCTGAAGAGCGGCGTCCAACTTCACTGCCGGTCCGCCTGTATCCTGTCGAGGAATTGAAATCACAATAAAGAAATAAAATGTCTTCCTCAGTCTTTGTGACTCGCCTTAAGATGGCTGACAGGTGTCCAATTGAAATACCGTGGAGTGGATCTAAGGATGACCGGCTGCAAATCGAATCTTTTTTTTTTTTTTTTTTTTTTTTTTTTTTTTGTCATACGTTGTTTAGATATTCTCATCATTGGCAGAGCTAATTGGCACATAAACTTTTCCTACTGTGGTAACTTTGGTTTCGATTCTGTCTTTGCTACGATAATGCATTCACTGCGCTGTTCATTGTAGCTTAGTACTATCCTTATTGTCATATTATTAGACCTAGCGCTGCGTTACCCCAGGTATTATAGGAGAGATATTGGTGACGGTTTCTCCCGTTCACTACTACTGTGTTTATAACACATACTCATCTGAGCACCAAATACTGATCATTCTGTTAACGAACTAGACTAATACCCACTATATATCTAACTTCAACGTATCCGTTTATCTTTACAAATATTCTTATCTATCGCATTCAATGATTGATCATACCAGTGTCCGGTCCTTAGATCTGCTTTGTTTTTCCTGATGACGACCACCTCCAGAGTAGTTCGTGGCCAGAGATCTCTAGACCAACAGGACGCATCATTTATGTATCAATACAGTAGGGCTGCATGTCCTCAAGAAAAGTACAGACTGTAGTTTATCCTTAGTTTTAGCCGTTCACAGCAAGTGTATGGCAAAGCCGCATTAAGTAATACTACGACACCAGCTTGTTGGACCTATAATTCAAAAGGCTGCTGCCCTCTTCAAGAACCACACATTTTTATGGCCACTCCACAGATACCCCTCCTCTGTAGTTGCACCTACAACACGGATATCTGTATCGGTGAGGCATGCAAGCCACCTCACTTCGGCTATATCTATGCTTCATGGGTATGGAGTGAATAAGGTTGCTATACAGTATAATGGACTTACAGGAATAAAAGTGATTTAAATTCTGTTTGAAGACAAAAGAAGCATTCTTTGATTTTTATTTATCGACAAATTGGAATATTTGTGTTCACCGTACGCCCACGAAGGTTCCTGACCCAAAAACAAAAGAGCACGACAAATAGCTCAGGAGATATGACGCCATAAATAACGAGAGGCCATCTCGTGAGCATACCCAGATTTATGCGTCAGTTATTGGAAAATGGGAGTAGTTAGGGACCTGCATCAAAGTTTGCATGTAATTTCGGACGTTTATGAAACGTTTAGTTTAGTTACTGCCCCCCCCCCTCCCAAAAACACACACACACAAAATGATGAAAGGCTGTAGATGCCGTAAAACTGTCGCATCAGGTATAAACTTGTATCAAATAAAGTTAGCATTACAGGTTTGCATGTTACTATTTATTTTTGTCTGCAAGTCTCCTTTAATTATCTTGCATCCAAAATTAAACTATGTTTTCTTTATCTGTATATATATATATATATATATATATATATATATATATATATATATATATATATATATAAAAGCGAAAGGACACTCAATCACTCACTGACTAAACACGAAACTACTTCACCTATGAAGCTGAAATTTGGCAGGAATATAGTATATAGGCAGAAACCGTCAGATAAGAAAGTATTTTGTGATAGGTGCATGGCGGAGCATACTTCTACTACAGTTTCATTCCGATTTTCACGAAATTTCGCACGCTTGCCTTCAAAATAAGAGGAATGTACTTTGCAACATAAAAATGGATCCCTAAATACCTTGGTCGCGCCATAACTTGAAAATGGCTCGACCAGTCGCACAGATCCTTTTGTTATTTTCGTTATTCTCAGAACAAGGGTTGTATGAAATAAAACTGGAATATTTGAGAATAACAAACTGTGTTTTCCAATGCGACCCTACGCTTTTATTGCATAGTAATCTTATAGTTTTCTTCCGATATTGGTGAAATTTTGGACACTCTACCTTAAAAACGAGAGGAATGTCAATGTGTGTGTAAAATTTCGTTCGGTGCGTGGTGGAGGGTACTTACGGAAATTTACAAAGTGCATAGTTTTGCTTCAATATTTATGAAATCAAATGTTTGTAAATCTATCGGACGAAACTGCGTGGTCATCAGTCCGTAGCTTACAAACTACTTAAACCTAGGTAAACTAACCTATGGACAAAAACACACACTCATGCCCCAGGGAATATTTATGAATATCGTCTTTAAACCAAGAGGAAGCTCACTGGGTACATAAATGTTTGTATGGTACATGACAGAGGGTACCTTGTAGAAAACTTTGCCGAGATAGGGAAAGGTGGAAACGAACAGAGAGATGGGAGAGAAAGAGGTGGATGCAGAGAGAGGGGAGGGAAGGAGATGTGGACTAGGGCAGTGTAGGATAAATAAACATCCGGGAAACGTCGGGTTTACGGCTAGTTGCGTTATAAATACATAATAGGTAGCCAGAGAACTGTTGTGTGCTGGGTGGTGCAGACGTATTTGTGCCGTGTGTGTTTCAGCGACTCGCCGCTACGGCCGGCCGGCACTGCCGATGTGCGCGGACGTTGCGACACAGTTTGTCTGCCCGCGCCCTTCCTCGTTAAGGACAAGGCCGTGGCGGGGGGCGGGGAGCAGGAGGCCAGTGCTCAACTGACTCGCAAACCAAAACATACACCATACTTAGCTAGGTGGCTTTTCTTCTCAAAAAGCGATTTAAAATTCATTGCTTAAGCCAAATGGCTAAACTTTTTAAATAAAATGTTTTCCAGCCCATGGTGCCATGGTGTAGAGCAATCAGTGAGAATAAATATTCCTTAAAAAAAAAAAAAAATAAATAAATAAAAAAAAATAAAAAAAATAAAAAAATATAAAACCGTCTTACAGTTCCACACCAAGGAGAGCGCCTTGTAAGCTTTGTTTACTGTTTATACTATCTGCTTAGCACAAAATAATGTCCCATTACTCCCGATTTGTAATCCCGTCTTGTAATTTTGTGTAAACTCTGTCACGCAGATAATCTGAGGATGCCCTGTGTGAAACATTATATATATATATATATATATATATATATATATATATATATATATATATATAGGGTGTTTCACTAAGTGTGTTTGGCTCTGTAACTTATAAGATAATATAAAATAATAGGTGACGGGAAATTTTAATGCGGTAGGTCAACACAAGAAATGTTACACTTTCTGCGGAGCTATGAACATAGTTTATTGTATCATTTTCCAAAGAGTTACACCACAAAGATATAATTTTTTAAATGGAACAATAGTTTTTTTCTATCGTGTATTGCATTCGTTTAAACCAGCTGCGTCCAAATCAATTTAAACTACATTCCTACCACTGTTTGGGAGCTACAACCCTTCAAAGTTTAGGGGGCGGAGGCTACGACAGCGTAGTTGACTGGCTGGTGGTCATGAGACAGTGGGCCGTGCCCAGGGGATAGCCACTCGGCCAGTCAGCTACACTATTGCAGCCTCCGACCCTGGAACTTTGAAGGGTTGTAGCTCCCAAACTAACAGTGATAAGAAAGTAGTATAAATTGATTTGGACGCAGCTGGTTTAAACGAATCCAATAGACGATAGAAAAATCTATTGTTCCATTTAAAAAATTATATCTTGGTGCTGTAACTCTTTGGAAAATGATACAATAAACTATGTTCATAGCTCCGCAGAAAGTGTAACATTTATTGAGTTGACCTACAGCATTAAAATTTCCCGTCACCTACTATTTTATAAGTTACAGAGGCAAACACACTTAGTGAAACATCCTGTATATATGTATTTTAAAAATTGTTAATAAAAACTTAGCAAAGAAGAACTGCAGTCAATATTAATAAACTTCAGAGAAACTTTAGAATAAACTCACGTAAAAAAAAAAAAAAAATACCGACAGTTTTCTGAATGTCTTCTTATTGTTGATTGCTTCATCACATCTCAGGGTCATTATGTGGTTCACTTTAAGGCCTAAGTAATAAACTAAGACGAAAATTTTCACTTTTGAGAAAGATCTGTATTTTTCTACAAACATTTACATTACAACTGAAAGATTACAAAAAAAAAAAAAAAAAAAAAAAAAAAAAAAAAAAAAGTGTCACCTCATCACTTCTAACTGCTCGAGAAGACAAGACACTGCTAATTAACAAGCAAAGGTACTGCTCCCTTTCTCTCTCTCTCCTTTTTTTTGTTTTGTATCTTATAATAAAGCCCCGTGTCATTCCAAGCATGTGTGTCAATTTTTACCTCCCTATCTACATTATTCCGTGATTTGTTAAGTTTTCAAATTTTTACTGACGTTTTGATCACCCGGTACTTAGCACAAAATAAGCCCATATCCCATTACCCCCGATTTGTAATTCCGCCTTTTTTTTTCTGTAAATTCTGTCACGCAGATAGTCTGAGGGTATTCCGCTAAAAGGCGAAACTCATCATTAATTAAAGAATAAAACAATTTACACTCAAGACTTTTTTTCTATTGAAGAAAATTTTTGCACGGGTGCAACTGGAACATTCTTATTTGTCCAGGCAAATAAGACTGGCTCGATAAAAAAATAAGCACTTTTTTTCGCCTAGAAATTAAAAACGGTGCATCGTAGATTCTTTTGCCAATACCAAAAAGAAACAGTATATTTTTTTTATTATTTTGTTAATTTTTATTTATTTTTTGTAGAATGGTCTACTTACAAGTTAAAATGGGTTCAGCCTTTAACTCACAATCGATCAATGGGCAATTCTTACAACTTCATGGAACATGTGTGTTACAGTACCTGTAACCGGGGCGCTTCCCCCCGGCACCACTATCAAGATTCGGCACTCATAGAAGTGAACCCCCAGTCATGTGAAGCACCAGCCGATACTGGATATTAGTATGTAGATATGAATTAAACAATGAGGATCGTATAAGCATAGTATGCATTGTGCTTAATCATATTATGTACATCGTAACATCCAATAAAATACATAAAAATCGGTTTTATTGCTATCTGTAGACCTATACATATTGTGAAACAAAGCTATAGCACCGTACGTATGTCTCTCTGTCTTAACAGCTTTTCATACAGTTTTCTGAAATGGGTGGTGTGATTTATGAGGAAGGTTTAAGTGTATAATTGATTAAGGTGTATGGTGGCGGGTTAGTAAGGCGAGCAAAACTCCGCGAATTAGAGTTAGAAATATTCTTAAAAAAAGCTGTGACTTACGAAATTCACCATACATCTGAAAATAACTTTATAGTCTCATACTATGATACTTTTGTGTTTAGAAATTCAGACTTAACAATGGTTAAGACATGACATCTTGTGGTGATAACATAAAATAATTGAGTTAATTTTTACAGCTGTCAAAAAACGGAGTTTTAGTCAAGCGAAGGTAAATTATGAACAGAGGGAAGTTATGTTATCCTTGGACCGCGAGAGACACGCTACGGAGATTTCGAGAGTCGTATGTCGAATGTCGCACATATCCATGGGAAGCCGGCGAGGTCTTTACCGAGCTTCTTTATTTCACACTTCTCTTCCAACCTTTTTGTTTCTAAAAGTTACTGAACGTTGTTCATTTTTCTTTGATAATAAACACCAAGAACATATGAATGTGGACATGAAGAGAAAAGCATAGTATGTAACTGATTACACTGTTAAGTGACTGTAACAAAATGAATGTGCTACGATGGAGAGACAAGCTACATTCGCGTCACGTGACACTGTAAGCAGCAGCCCCACCTAACCTTTCGCATGCACAAGGGCTACTTTCCCTGACATCTTATCAGATGTTCAAATGTTCAAATGTTTGTAAATCTATCGGACCAAACTGAGTGGACATCAGTCCGTAGCTTACAAACTACTTCAACCTAGGTAAACTAACCAAAGGACAAACATACACACACTTGCCCCAGGGAGGACTCGAACCTCCACGGCGAGCAACCGGGCGCTCCGCAGCGAGACGCTTTAGACCGCTTGGTACCGCGGCATCTTATCAGACATTTATTTGTTACAACGAAGAGTATAAATGTCAGTTACCCTCAAAATCGCGACTCATTTGCAGAAAAGTCGAAAGTATATACACAATACAAAAGTACCTATTAAAAGGAAGACTGACTTGAAAAAAATGTTTGCTGTCTCGAACCCACACCTTCGACAGCGCATAGCGATGCCTCTAACCACATGGCTATTTTTGCGAGGTGAAGAGCAGGGTCTTCGTTATTATTCATGATCACATCTTCTGAAGGCTTTTACAGTTGATGCGTCTTTAATTTATAGTTACAAGATATTTTACCAAATATGACAGGTTAGTGATGAATCTTCAATGCGCCAAAGGCAAATATGAAGAGCGGATGTTGCCTTTATGTAGGATTTATGCATGCGCAAAGGCGAAGTGCGCAGTAGCTCTATTGCCTTCGCTTCGGGACATTCGTGCGTAACCGCCAGAGCTCGAGTAGCCAGGAGTTGGTGTGTCTACCAGCTCCAACGCCAGTGTTAAAAGCGACGTTTCCCCTCGTCCCTCCCTGCCGCGGGAGTGTCCATATGTTGCCTCCAGGGGGGTCAGAAGAGAATTTGAACCTCAACGCGCATGAGCATTGTAACGCTGCGGCCACTGCCGCCGGTATGAAGGGGCCGCGCTACTACTCGTATACGTGCTGTGTCTGTGACGGAAAACGTTTGTCATGCTATAAAAATACTTTAAAGGTACATATATAGTGAGCTGATGGAAGAACGAAACGAAGAATTATAGTTAAAAATACTTTTATTTTATTTATTATTATTATTATTATCGTTAATTACCCATTTACGAGAGCGTTTAAACACAATCAATTTTCATGGCACTTTTTTGTGTCTTTCTTTTCTCTTTCCAAAAACCTTTCATATATTCACTGTGTTTCTTTTCTGTCCACTTCTTTCTTGGTTTCTTCTCTTTTGGTGTTTCTTCGAATTTCTGTTTCCTGATTTTTTTTCTGTATTTTTCTCTGTTTATTATTTCTTGTGTAGAGATATTTAGTTTCATGCTTTTCTTTGAGCAGTTAGTTTTTACCATATTAATCATCAAAATGTTAAAAATCTTCTTGATCAGCCTGTTTTCAATCATCCCATAAATGTGGCCATAGAATTTTGCCCTTCTGTTTTCGGATGTTGTCTGTAATTGTCTCTGTGTGTTTGTATAGTTCTTTTGTCGGTCTCTTTATCCAGATCCCCTGTCTCTGAAGTGGCCCTATCTTCCTTAGAATTTTCCTCTGTTGCTTTTCCATTTCCTTGATTTTGGTTGTTCCTCTGATTACTGTCGTTTCTGCGAGATGCAAGGCTTCTGGTAAGACTACTGTTTTGTAATGTCTTAATTTAGCATTAACAGAGATATTTCTTTTATTTATTTATTTACATTTTTTGACGACGAGCTTTTTTCCGGGGTTGACTGAAGTAGTGAAAATATAGAACGCGCCGCCACTGGTGGTATGCTTCCCAGCGTCAATGTTGTCTCTGAACGTTCCATATAACAAACTCTTAATAAAGTTGAGAATATTGTTCGAGTAGTGGAAAACAGCCCAACAATTAGCTCTAAACAGATTTGCTGCCCGACTTGGTATTCCACAAACACATAGGCGATCATAATGTTTCTACATCTACATCTACACGGTATATTCTGCAAATCACATTTAAGTTCCTGGCAGAGGGCTCATCGAAGTAGCTTTATACTATTTATCTCCTTTCCATTCTCGAATAACGCGCGGGAAGAACGAAAACCTGAATCTCTCCGTTAGAGCTCTGACTTAATTCTGATGATCATTTCTACCCATGTAAGTGGGAGTCAACAATATATTTTCGCATTCGGAGGAGTTTCGTAATAGCCCAAGCCGCAGCGATAAGCGCCGTTGTTCTAATGATTCCCATCCCAGATCCTGTATGATTTCCGTAACGCTGTCTCCCCTGTATCGTGACAATACAAAACGAGGTGCCTTTTTTGGACTCTTTCGATGTCCTCCGTCAAACCCAGCTGATAAGGATCTCATACAGGGCAGCAAAACTCCAAATGAGGACGGACAAGCGTAGTGTATGGTGTTTCTTTAGTAGTTTGTTGCATCTTTCAAGAGTTCTACCAGTAAAACGCAGTCTGTTGTTCGCCTTTCACACGACATTATCTACGTGTTCTTTCCAATTAAAGTCTGAAGTAATAGTAATTCCTTGATATTTTGTGGAGTTTACGGCCTTCACATTTTATTGATTTATCTTGTAAACAAAGTTTAACGGATTTCTTTTCGTACTCATGTGGACAACTTCACACTTCTCATTATTTAGAGACAATTGCCATTTTTTACACCATACTGATATGTTATTCAGATCGTTCTGCAGTTGGTTTTGATCTTCAGATAATTTTACTAGACGGTAAATGACGGCGTCATCTGCAAACAACCTAAGAGAGCTACTTAGATTTTCCCCTAAATCGTTTATGTAAATAAGGAACAGCAGAGGACCAATAACACTACCCTGTGGAACGTCCGATAGTATTTCTGTTTTAGTCGATGCCTTACCATCGATTACTACGAACTGTGACAGGAAATCCCCTACCCAGTCGCAAATTTGGTGCGATATACCATAACCACCCAATTTGATTAAGAGCCGTTTGTGAGGTACGGTGTCAAAAGCCTTGTGGAACTCAAGAAGTACGGAATCGATTTGCGAAACATATTGAAGAGGTCCTGAAACGTTTGAGTTCAGATACTAATGCTATCATTGTCATAGCAAAATTTGGTAATGTACATCTCTGTAAATTAGCTTACTGCGCCTTTTTTCATTCGGTGCTTTCATATGGAATCATATTCTGGAGCAATTAAACATTGAGTAAAAAAGTATTCAATGCATAAACGCGTGTAGTCAGAATAATTGCTGGAGCCCACCCAAGAGCATCCTGCAGACATTTATTTACGGATATAGGGATCTTGACTGTAGCTTCACAATACATATATTCACTCATGAAATTTGTTATTATCAATCCGACCCAATTCAAAAGTAATAGCAGTGTGCATAGCTACAACACTAGGAGAAAGGATGATATTCACTACTCCAGGTTAAATCTAACTTTGGCTCAGAAAGGGGCGATTTATACTGCCATAAAAGTCTTTGGTCACTTACCAAGTAGCATCAAAAGTCTGATAGATAGCCAACTAGTATTTAAAAAAGAAATTAAAGGAATTTCTGACTGGCAACTCCTTCTACAATGTAGACGAATTTTTAGATAAAACTTTTAAAGAAATAAATTAAAAATAAGAAACAACAAAAAATGTAATAAGAAATCCTTAAAATATTGATTGTCAAGTGTAGACATTATTTACTAGCCTGACACGTTCCACATAATTACGAAATGTCGTATATATGATCTATGGAACAAGTATTGATCTAATCTAATCTAAGAACCCTTGTCGATAGCACTATTCACTTCGTTTGAGTAAAGAGTTAGTTGTTTTTCGCATGAACGGTATTTTCGAAACGTGTTATTATTTATTATTTTTTATTGGCTTTTTCTGTTCCATAGGACCCAATTGAGGAGTGAGACTCCATGGTCATGGAATAAGTCAATACATTAATTGTTACACAAGAATGGTATTAGAAATTTTTAAGTAGTCCTTTGCAGATGACAATCTTAAGACAAAGTGAAAAGAACCAATAAAGAAAAAAATGAATTAGCTTAATTGTTTAACTTTTCTAGGAGTTCCTCGACAGAATAAAAGGAGTGATCCATGAGGTAACTCTTCAATTTAGATTTGAAAGCTTGTGGATTAGTGCTCAGATTCTTTAGTTCTTGTGGCAGCTTATTGAAAATGGATGCCGCAGAATACTGTACACCTTTCTGCACAAGTGTTAAGGTGGTGTGATGCAAATGTAGATTCGACTTCTGTCTAGATTCACCGAGTGACAGCTACTAACTCGTGGGAATAAGCTGATATTTTTAACAACAAACGACATTAAAGAAAAAACGTATTGTGACGCCAGAGTCAAAATTCCCAGACTACTGAAAAGGGGTCGACATGACGTTCGCGAACTTACACCAGATATTGCTCGAACCGTCCGTTTTTGAGCCAGAAATATCCTTTTTGCATCAGGCGAGTTACCCCAAAAAACAATGCCGAACGTCATAAGTGAGTGAAGGTAAGCGTAATAGACTACTTTTCGTGTTGAAAAATCACTTATATCAGATATTGTTCTAATGGTAAATATAGCAGAATTTAGTTTTGGAACAAGATCCTGAACATGGGTTTTCCACGACAGCTTACTGTCTATATGAACACCTAGAAATTTGAAATGTTCAGTCTCACTTATCACATGCCCATTATGTGTCATCAGAATGTCAGCTTTCGTCAAATTATGTGTTAGAAATTGTAAAAACTGAGTTTTACTGTGGTTTGTTTTCTACAAGCCATGAACTTATCTCTTGAACTGCATTATTCGACACTGTGTCAATATTACGAGCAACATCCTTCACTACCAAGCTGGTATCATCTGCAAACAAAAATATTTTACAGTCACCTGTTATACTCGAAGGCATGTCATTTATATAAATAAGAAACAGCAATGGTCCCAAACAGACCCCTGGGGCACCCCATACTTAATTGTGCCCCATTGGGATTGCACGTCATAGCCATTTTCTACACTGCGGAGAATTACCTTCTGTTATTATTAAAGTAAGAGATGAACCAGTTGTGGGCTACTCCCTGTATTCCATAATATAGGGTGTTCTAGGCTGATCAGTGTATGTTAACATGTGATGACAGTGTCGGGTGTGCAAGGTTGTGGTTTTGGGAGGTGGTCTCCTGCAGAGTGCAGTTACCGTGACGCGGTGTGCCCGCTGCCCGCAGGTCGGCGCTCTCGCCACTGTGCCGCATGGGTTCCGGCGCGAGCAGAGGCGGCGGCGGCGGCGCAGAGTGCAGTGTCGGTGTCGGCGGTGAGCTGCGACTGACCAGCGCACAGGTGCGCTTCTCGCAGCCGCAGCTGCGCGCCGCAGGCCGCCTGCTGGAGGAGCTGCGGCGACAGGACCCCGCGCACGGTGAGTGCCGGCCACGTTTCTAATCTAACAGCAGGGGAGCCCCTCCACGCTCGCACTAACACGGTGATCAACTAAATAGTTCTACTGTCACCCCTGTATGTATATATATACAGGGTGTTACAAAAAGGTACTGCCAAACTTTCAGGAAACATTCCTCACACACGAAGAAAGAAAATATGTTATGTGGACATGTCTCCGGAAACGCTCACTTTCCATGTTACAGCTCATTTTAGTATTTCTCTTTAAATGTAAATTTCATTCCAACGTGATCAAATTGTAAATTTTCTCAATCAACATGTGTGGACTGACGAGAATCCGCACGCAATTGTGCAATCACATCATCAACACAGATTTTCTGTGGACGTTTCGGCAGGAATTGTTGGTGATGTCTTGATTGGGCCTCATTTTCTTCCACATACGCTCACTGGAGCACGTTATCGTGATTTTATACGAGATACTCCACATGTGCTGCTAGAACATGTGCCTTTACAAATATGACAAAAGATGTGCTTCATGCACGATGGAGCTCCTGCACATTTCAGTCGACGTGTTCGTACGCTTCTCAACAACACATTCGGTGACCGATGGATTGGTAGAGGCGGACCAATTCCATGGCCTCCACGCTCTCCTGACCTCAACACTTTTGACTTTCATTTATGGAGGCATTTGAAAGCTCTTGTCCACACAACCCCGGTACCCAATGTAGAGACTCTTTGTGCTCGTATTGTCGACGGCTGTGATACAATACGCCATTCTCCAGGGCTGCATCAGCGCATCAGGGATTCCATGCGACGGAGGGTGGATGCATGTATCCTCGCTAATGGAGGACATTTTCAACATTTCCTGTAACAAAGTGTTTGAAGTCACGCTGGTACGTTCTGTTGCTGTGTGTTTTCATTCCCTGATTAATGTGATTTGAAGAGAAATAATAAAATGAGCTCTACCATGGAAAGTAAGCGTTTCCGGACACATCTCCACATAACATATTTTCTTTCTTTGTGTGTGAGGAATCTTTCCTGAAAGTTTGGCCGTACCTTTTTGTAACACCCTGTTTCTCTGTATGTCCTCAATGTCTTCATAAACCATTCATTTTATTTACTTATTCGTATGGCTTACATGTTCATGCTAGAGTCGTATTTGAAAATTTTCATATATACAGAATTACAAATACAAAAACTATCTACAAATATGTACAATAAAGGCAAGCAAACAAACAAATCAGAGAAAATACTACGATTGAACATCTAGGTGTCTTAACCATGAAGCGGTACTGCAGTACCCTCTATTTTAGCCCTATTGGGATAGCTTCATAGTAAATCAAAGTATAATGACAGTTACATGGAGAATAATTACTAACTGTAACGCTGATTAACCTCTCTGGCCAGTTAGATCTGGAAATACGTCATTTGTTTCATTTATAATCTATCAAACTTCCTTTTTCCTCTGGTCTCCCACCATGGAAATGAGCGTGTGTGAATGTTTTTTGAGTAGCTTATTTTCATGAATTACTAACCAAAGATAGTTTCGAAGTGGTGGAGTAGTTGCGAAATCTTTGGCTTAGGTGAAGCAAAGAGAGAGGTTGGCAGTGGCTTTCTCAGGTGTCCCTTTCTTGAGGGGGAGGCAGGGACCGGCCAGTGGCAGGTTTCTTCCTCGCGTTTAAAAAAACAGCGGTTCGTTGGGCTCAGAAGACGCCATGTTTGGCACTGTTAGCTTGGAGGCTCGAAGGGGCGGACGTACCGTGCTCGACTGCTGCAAATATGGTAAGCAAGTTTGTAAAAATGTGTCTTATTATACTGAATCTGACTCGAAACTCAATAGTTGAAGCAGATTTCTGTTAATATGGCAGAAAGTTTAGCGATTTTGATTGTTTTTTGGTCAATTACATTAAGTAAAATAGTTTGATACTAACGTTAACGGTCGAGACTTAGTATCCGCTTGCTACCTCACGCTTTGAGATTTCGCTACGTTTGCTTGTTTGATTTAGTAAAGCTTTTGGAAAACCCTCATTTGAAAGTTTGTGCGGAGAAAATAGTGTGAGAATTTACGGAGTTATCATTGTGTATTGGGACTTAGACAAATTTTCACGCCATTATACAATAGACCCATAGTCTGGCAATTTCAGAATGCACCTTCAGTGGTCGATAGCAGCCACGGGAACAAGCAACATCTCATTTTCTACCGAGGGATGCCCGACATTTCATTGATTTGATAATTTTTTCGTAATCAGACCAAGGGCAGAATGAGCCGCGGAGGCCACGTGGCGGAGCATGTTGGTAATTTAGCAGAGTGGGGTAGAGTGGCGTCTTATAGTACAGTGTAATTCTAGGAACTGATGAAATTTCTAATAATACTTGTTTTTATTTTCTGGAGAGTACTTAATTTGGTGGAAATCGCGCAGCCATATGCTTCCCGCCGTAAATCTTGTTGCGTGATTCATTATGAAAAAGAAGGAGCTCCAGTTATGCTTGTTGTGTGACTAAGCTCCACGTGTAGAGTTCCTTTGTAATTTTTTTTATATGGTGTTTGTTTTGAGTTTTTAGAATTCTGTAAGATTTGAGCAGTAGATACCATTGCGTGTTTCATGTCTTGCATTAAAATCAGCAATTTAATATCGGCCACCCTCTTTGTCGAACAATTTTCATTTCCTTTGCTAGCTAAAAATGGAGCTGTTAGTGCATGCAGGGTAAAAGTAGTTGATGAGCGTGTGCCTCTGTGAAGAGGGATATCCTTACTAGTGCAATAAATCCTATATATATATATATATATATAATCTCGTTTTTCCATGCAATGTGGCGTGAAACATGTTGAAAATTTATATGTTTAGGAGACCAGCAAGTCTGTTCGGCAATGAGTGTCCACAATCCATTTTTTTATTTCTTTGTACATTTAGTTTTTCTAAGGGTATGGTTTTATTTGCATACTATCAAAAAATTTAAAAAAATCTTGTCCTGAATTAGTCGGACTTTATTATGAAGAGATTTTCCTCCACCCGTTTAAATTTAACAGAGAAAGCTGGAATCCTAATAACAGAAATTAAATAAAGTAACTAATATCAGATGAGTGATTAGGATGCAGGTAAAATCTAAATTCTGGGCAGTTGTCATAGTTTACCTCAACTCTGTATCGAAGGTTGTGTCAATTTGTTAAATATCCGGGTTCGTGTTATCCGTTGCGCAATTTAGTTTATAACAAATTTTTCGGTTTGAGGCCTTTGATTCATTTATATATAAATAAAGAAACCCGGCTGTCAGCTGTCACAGCATTCGGTCAGGCTTGAACCATTTACTTTTATTAGCAATGCACATAATAGTCAGCGTTATTAGCTGACAAATCACATAAATAAAAGGACCAAATTAAAATCATTGTAAAACAAGGGTAACTATGCAAGCACTCTCCAGCCCTTGTTGTCACCAAGTGCAGCTCATTGAGTCCTCCAGGGAATTTCCGTGATGCACTCTTCAATCAAGTGCTGCATATTTGCATAGGAGCACCACAGTCACACGCTGGGCCATCTTTGTATCCCCATTCATACAAACGGGCACTGCATCTTCCATACCCTGTGCGGAATCGGTTCAGGGACATCCATAGTTTTCAGGAAAGACCGAATCCAGTCACACGTTTTGTAGGGTCAGTTATAAGACGATAGTTAGCCGGAGGAAACTGTTTCCAAACATCTTTCCATTCTTGACAGACTTCGTAAACAAGGGGCGAATCTTGCATTGGCCATGGTGGTTTTGTAGACTTGAGTCTGCTGGTAGGTATATTCTGCAGTTGATTCTACAGAAGTGAGTTTTTGTGACTGGAGCTCTTGTGCAACTCTCTTATTGCTGCTGCTTCTCGCCTTATTAATGGAGGTGGAATATTACACAATACAGGCAGCCATGGAAGTGGTGTAGACTTTGTAGTGCTACTGATTACTCTAATAGCTTGATATAGTTTGACGTCGACTTTACGTACGTCTGCACTACTCTTCCCTACTGGAGCACAGTTTTCTGCCGTGGAGTAAACTAACGCCAATGTAGCGGTACGAGGAGTATCTGCATTTGCACCCCATCCTGAACCAGCTTATCTTCTGACAATGTCGATTCTGGTGTTCACTTTTCTTGCTGCATAATCTAGATGGTTCTTAAAGGTAAGAGCCAGATCTAAAATGGCCCCAATTATTTTGGGTATGGGTTATGTTCCAGGGGAACATTTCCGAAGACCACATTCAATTTGCGATTTGCCTCCCGGTTCTACATCTACATAGATACTCTGCAAATCACATTTAAGTGTCTGGCAGAAGGTTCATTAACCACTTTCATAACTTTTCTCTACCGTTCCATTCCCTAATAGCGCGCGGGAAGAAAGAACACCTAAATCGATCCGTTTTAAGGTGGTTATTAAGGTGGTCAGTGTTTATCTCTGTTTTAGTTGGATTTGGCTTCAGTCTCCAGATCTTTAAGTAGTCGCCCATTATGTTTAGATCTGTAGTCTAGGTTCCCTCACACTTTTCCAGGTTTATTGCTTGATAATCTAGTGCTAGATCGTCGGCAAATTTTATCTTTTTAGCGCTAGTATTGGGCATAACGCTGGTATAAAGATTAAAAGGGGTTGGTGATAGCACAGAGCCCTGCGGTAGTCCATCATTCATCCTTCGCCATCTGCTCCCTCTTTCTCCAAGGAATACTTGCAGAATTTAGTTTTACCTGCATTCTAATCACTCATCTGAAATTAGTTACTTCAAGTATTTCTTGGAGAAAAAGGGAGCAGATGGCGAAGGCTGAGTATGCTTCCATTAAATTGACTAGCTTTTGCCAGGGAATAATTCTTTCGGAAACCTGCTTGATGCAATGGTGTTACTTTGGCAATTAATGGTTGGATTCTGTTTAACAACATTCTTTCTAACAGTTTTTAGACTACATTCATTCGATTGCAATGAAACTTTGGTGAACTGTTCATCGTACGCCCACGAAGGTTCCTGACCAATAAACAAAAGAGCACGACACATAGCTCAGGAGATATGACGTCATAAATAATGAGAGGCCACCGCTTGAGAATACCCAGGTTTATGCGTCAATTATTGGAAAATGGGAGTAGTTAGGGGACTTGCAACAAAGTGTGCATATGAGCTCCGACGTTTATGAAACGTGTCGTAGCTAACCCCCCCCCCCTCACCCTCAACACACACACACACACACACACACACACACAAACACACACACACAAAATGATGAAAAGAAGTGTACCGCTCACAACAGTTTCGCTGTAGATGCCGTAAAACTGTCACATTAGGCACGACCTTGTATCAAATAAAATTAGTATTACAGATTTGCATGTTACTATTTATTTTTGTCTGCTAGTCTCCCTTAATTCCTCTTGCATCCAAAATTAAGCAGTCTGTTTTCTTAATCTCTATCTTTATAAAAGCTAAAGGACACTCATTCACTCAGTGACTAAACACAAATTCTGGAAAACTACTTCACCTATGAAGCTGAAATTTGGCAGGAATGTACTTTATAGGTAGAAAACGTCAACTAAGAAAGTATTTTGTGATAGGTGCAGCAATGAAATCTGACAAACCTGACAGTAATACAGCTCAAGTTCCAAGTGCAACACCAAAAATGTTTTTTGATTCGAAATTATTGGCGAAGAAGCGTGACTGACAAATATTTCTTTATCGTTTCACACCACATATAGTGCTCTAGCCAAAGTCACCAATAATTTAAAATTTTAATTTTCATCACGTTTAAGTACGCTACGCTATTGTACCATTATCAAACGATGCACAGAACATAAGTCTTAGATTTATATATAATAATAATATATCTAAAGGGCAGTCATTACTTTTATCATATTGTAATTTGTGACTTTTGTACTTTCTACACATTCGAGAATGGTGCAATAGTGCACTAAAACTAGTCATGTAAATTAAAATTTTAAATTATTGACGATTGTGGCTTCACCTCTATATATGGTGTGAAATAATAAGACGAAATTTCCGCTCTGAAAATATTTATGTTGATAATAATGCAAGTACATTGTCTGAACTCGCTGCGAAACGTATACTGTGAGCAGTAACTGTTATAACGAACAATCATCATAATAAATTTTCATGTGTTGTTAATTTCTTGTAACAACTGCTTTCATAAAATCTCGTACACATTGATCTGGTGTTAATTAAACGTACAAAGACCACAGTCTTATAAAATTGATGTCAAAGTGTTTGGTAGTAAAGTTTTGTGAACGAAATTTGAGTACAAAGACGAAAGTGACAACAAACTACTGCAGTTAAAAATTTGCCTGGGGCAGCTGCCACAAAAGCACCAAAATAATGCATATTTCGTTAGGCTTGATTCCGTGGTGGAATATGTGCTCCACGACTGAATTTGGTTTGTGGGAATTTTTTCAGCAATCAGTCGTGGAATATTTATTTACTGGCATATCCATATTTCGACCACCCTGTGGTCGTTATCAATGTTAAAAAAAAATGATTAAAATTCTTAAAACATCTCGACCTCCATGTTGGACGTTGCGTTCGTCGTTTTTTAGCATTGATAATGACCACAAAGTGGTCGAAATCTGGATGTGCCAGTAAATAAATATTTTACGACTCATTACTGAAAAAATTCCCACAACACAAAATAAATTTCGTTGTTTCCTTGCTGAAATAAGTAAATATTTGTTGCGAAGATCATAGACATTTAACAAGTGAAAAAAATATGGCTGTTACTATTGCTTTCATACTTTGCTCTGAGTAATTGTCAACCATACTCGATGAAGTGGTCTCAACAACAAAAAATGACATTATTTTTGAAGAACGTTTTATTTTATTATTCAAGAGATGGAATGGTCTTTCATCAACCACAGCAGCAGCAGAAGAAGAAACGTCTCAAAAAAACACGAACACTAGGCAGAAAATTGAGCGTTTTTTACGGCGTGTACTTAAGGAGATTGCAGGATAGAACCTCTAAAGTCTCACTCTTGGGCAGCTAAATGCTATTAGACAGGAATTTTGTTTCTGTATAGACAGACTGAGAGAAAAAACAAGGCAAAATATTTGGTGTTCTTCCATGAAATTTTGTCGTTTTATCACTTAGATGTGAAAAAAAATGCTGCACACACTTTAGACACATTTCAGAAGCAAAAAAATGTGCAGAAAATGTACACGAAATACAATATAAACAAAAGACGTTGAAATCTAATATATAAAGCAGATTGTCCGTATCTTTGTACGTGTTGCATACAAATCTACAGTTTTGTTCCAATCTTTATGAAATTTTATACACGTAAGCTTCAATCCATGAGGACGGTCGCCATAAGTGTAAGAATCACATACGATATATAGTTCACGAGATATGACGTCATAAACAATGATGTGCGCGAAACACTGCTGCATCAAGCGATAATGTTGCACATTTCCTCCTAAACCACAGGACCGATTTCAACCAATTTGATACACACATTTCTTACTGTGAGGAAACAATTTCTTAAGGGGTATGAACCACATACGACACATGTTCATGAGATATGACGTCATAAACAACAGGAGTCATAAAATAGCTGTAACATCAAGCGACGAGGCTTTATTCCTACACTATGTGAGAATGAGAGCAGTTAGCGACTTGCAACAAACTTTAAACATAATTTAAAACCTTTATTATTCTTTTTCACGCTGACAACCACATGAAAATGATGAAGGAAAATAGTTTCTCGCTTACTACTTTCTCACTGTTCATGGACTAAAACTACGGCATTTGGTAGGACGTTGCAATTTATAATTTCTACACTGAAAATCGTACACAGACATAGAGCTGAAAGTACCTTCTCAATTGTATCACAGTACGACATGTAGTTTATGAGATATGAGGACGTAAACCGTAACGTTCATGAGAAACCGTTCATAACACACCAGGTTTTAGTCTATTACTACTTTACTACTAAATGTATTCGCAACAAAGTTTTATACTCACACCTGACTAATTATACAATTGTACAAGATATAACTTAATAAATATGAGGTCATATGTATTGCAAGGGATAAAATCTTGTCACATCATGCACCAAGTTTTCCTCCATTTCTTATTTTCTACTAAGAGACTCGTCTTTCCCAGTCAGCTTAAGAAAATTCCTGAAAGCTGTTAGTGCTGTTGACAACTTTAAACTGTGAACCGCACATGGCTGTAGGCGATAACCATAAACGTCTATAGATCTACAAGGAAAGGAAGAGAATAAACGAGTATTATTTGTGACCTACCTTTTTAATTTCAGGAGACTGTCGTTTCCAGGAAGACTTGCATTTTCTGTTACGTTTAATAAGTGACAGAGCAATCTATTAAATCATGCGGAATGTATTTGATATCTCCATTTTTCTCACAACTTTTTGTCGCTTTCTGGATGGTGGGCTCACCAAGGAATTTAATCATATCGTGAACAAGGAATAATAAATATTCTTTATAGTCTAGTTTTGAATTAAATGAATGTATGAGTATTACACATCATTCGGATTTTGATTATTACCTTTCTTTGTTTGTATACTGCTACTTATAATTTTGTACATTATCCAAGATAGCCATTTTTCTTGTATATTCTACCACAAATATAACACGTTTTTAGAAAAAAAAGGAAACTGACAGAGATAGGAGGGATAGAAGAAGTTTTAACTAACGGCGAGAACAAATAAATACGTGGGCAATGCCGAGTTTTCACCTAGTGCTTGATAAAGGAGCGACCTTTTTTTTACGTTGCAGAATTTTAGGACACATTTTATGTTCGAATATTATTCGTGGAGACCGGAAATCTCAGCATGGTTTCCTAAAGCAACGATCGTGTGAAACACAACTCGTGCTATTCATCCACGAGATCCAGAGGGCAGTAATACAAGATCGCAAGTAGCTGCCGTGTTTGTTGAATTCCGCAAGGCGTCTCATACCCTTCAGCAACGTCACCCGATGAACAAAGTGCGAGAGTATGGAATATCAAAACAACTGAGCGAGTGGAACGAGGCGTTACTAACAGAAAGCAGGATGTCATTGTCATCAGAGAGAAGCCTTCAGTCAAAGTGATGTCAGGCGTGCTCCAGAGGAGTGTTATAGGACCGTTGCTTTTCACAATATGTATAAATGACCTCCTAGATAACATCGGATGTTTTTTTATGGATGATGCTGTAGTTTATCGAGAAGTGGCAATACTGGAAGGGGGTAGTATAATGTAGGATGATCTGCAACATATTGACGCATGATGCAGGAAAATAATTAATTTGTACTGGCACAGATAAATTGGATAGCTCACAAATTTTTTTAGAGGTGACACTTCATGTACAGTATGATTTTAATGACGCGTTTCGAACATGTCAATCACGAGATTTACACCTATTTTGTGATGACAGCCTCATGCATACAGATACAGGTATATGGATTTTGAAAAAGTAGTACGTTAAATATGCATATGCAGACTACCAAGTCCAAGAACCCATGGATCCAACTCGTCACCAGGAAACTGTATAACCAGGTGGTGGATCCGTAATGGTTTGGGCTGTTTGCCCATGGAATGGACCGACTTCTGTGGTCTGATGGAACAGGCCATAGACTGGAAATATTTATTTTGTGCTCCTTGCAGAAGATTTAAAGCCATTCCTGCACTCGATGTTCCCAACAAACGATGGAATTTTTATGGATGACAACGCGCCATAATTGTTCCCGATTAGTTTGTGGAAAATTCTCGACTATTGCACCCCCGATCGCCTGAGATGAGTCCCATTGTATCCCGTGGTTATCATCACATCAGTGTAATTTTATTGTTTCTTTTCTGGACCGCCGATCGCTATTTCTCCATCTTCATTCAGTTCTCTAGCACAATGCTAGACAGTCATAAGCAGCAAAAAGTACGGTAACCATGAAAATGCTTTATAGTCATTTATGCAGTTTCTTTAATAAGGCCCCTCCTGACACAGAGATGGCTATAAGCAGATCCTCGTGTAGGTCTATGGCATCAGTGACGCACGCGCTACGCAATCGTCCAGTGCGCGGCAGAATTTCATTTGAAGCAACGGCCCTGCAGCTGTAGAGGCGTTCCTGAAACCGCCATCGCCCTGCGTCGCCATATTAAATCGAAAACTCATAAACAGAAATTTAATAATAAAATATCCGTGACGCACATGCCCGCTGACGTCACGTCCGAGCGAGTGCTCATTTCATCTCGTAGGCGGCTGCACTCAAGTTGCACGTCAACCTTTATACTTACTGCTGGTCAAATTAATTTGTCGCCGCTTTAGAGTTTCAAAAGCTCGGCGACTGCCGAATGACAGAACTTTGCACAAGCGCACGCACATGTTAAGCTGTATCTAGTGGGCTCTGGATGTTATGGAAAACAGTTTTCCGCCGAACTAAGGTATGCAGACGGCTACGTAATACTGTTGTATGTACCGGAGAAACCCATGTCTGGGAACGAACATCATTATATTAATGCGTGAACACGAAAACTGAAGTACTAATTTTTAATATTAAAAATGTGCAAATGTTTGTAAATCTTATGGGACTTAACTACGGGGTCATCAGTCCCTAAACTTACAAACTACTTATGAACTACTTAAGGACTAGGACGGCACAAATATCCATGCCCGAGGGGGGATTCGAACCCCCGACCGTAGTGGCCTTGCAGACCTTGACTGAAGCGCCTCAGTCCCCTCGGCCACCGCGGCCGGCTTTTAATATTAGTTCCAGTGAAATATTTTTAAGTATGAGGGTTCTTTGCCGTAGATAAGCATGAAACAAAATTAGTATAGAAAATTGAGGAGCTACGACATTCTATCCTACATTTGGATCCGTTATTATTGTAAGAAAGCCAAGGGAAAGTAAGAACGTTTTGTGAAAGTGATTAATTTGTTAGTAACATAACCATAACATGCAGCTCTAATTCTACATTTGTCAGCATTGAAAATCTGATCATCGTAGTAACGAAGTCTGTGTGTAAGTTGTTTTCTGTTGTTGACGTTATTTCGTTTACATTTCCGCAAGAGTTAATTTGTGGTTATGTTCCACCGTTACCACAAAATTGATTTTGAATAACTACGATGAGAGAAAGCGGAAAGGGATGGAAATATATAATTGGATGAAGAAGAGATGGGCGTGGATCAGGAAGGAGGAAAGATGCAAAGGAAGGGGAATATGGGAAGAAACAGGAGTGAGTAGAGGTACATTAAGGGGAGGAAGAGATGGAAGAGATGGTCAGTGAGCTAGGGGATTTAGGAGAGCAGTTATGCGTCGCCATGTTCCACAATCGGTACTAAATGTTCAAATGTTTGTTAAGCTTAAGGGACTTAACTGCGGGGTCATCAGTCCCTGAACTTACAAACTACTTATGAACTTTAATATTCACAGAACATATGACATCAACTGCGATTGGGCAAAGCTGAAAATGTGTACCCAACCGGGATTCGAACCCAGGTCTCCTGCTTTCTAGGCAGTTGCACTGACCCCTACACCACTGGGGACACAGTGATCCCCGCACCTGTAAGGACTACCTAAGCACGCCTCCCGTCAGATACAAATTCCCAGCTTCGCCCTGCCCACAGTACTCAAACTCGTAGTTATGAAACTAATTCCCGTAAGAGTAAGGGCTTCAAACTTGCCCACCCCTACCCATTAACGATAGGATCATTGCCCGTCACCGGCATATTATATGTATATACATGTGGCGTCTGTTCCGAAAGAAACAGACGTCACCTCTGATCCCGCAGTTGTTATTATTTAATATTCACAGAATATATGACATCAACTGCCTTATACTAAAGACGCCACTAACATCCATGCCAGGGAGGGAATTCGAACCACCGACGGGGAGCGGCCTCTCGCATCGGAGCATAGCGCCTCAATGCGTTCGGTCGCTCCGCCGCGGCAATCGGTACTGCTGCAATGGTGCAGTGCTGTGCCCAAGGAAGTGTTTGTTTTCTGAAGTTGTGATGAAGGAGTGGCAGGTGATGAGTGTGCGATTTGGACTCGAGGCTTCATGTGCTAGTGCGTGCAGTGGTGGGAGTGCATTCTGGGGTTGTCATGCTGGAATAGAAGCTGGCAACGTGTGGTATCCAGGTGTGAGGTGTGCTGTGTTAGTGTGAAGAGGGTTGTTTTTGCTACTGTCGTGGTTGTGGAAGATAGGATTTTGAAAAGTGCGGGGTCCTGGATTCTGGTGTGTAGGTTTGAGTGGCTGTCCACTGAGTAGTGTTGTTTGTGGTGTGGCTGTGGTCTAGGTATGAGTGCTGTATGTAGCCCGCCTTTTGGGTTTGTTGTGCTGCTGGAGTGGCTGCTAATGAGTGTGTGGTTTAGCCACGGGCTCTTGTGTGCTGGTGTGTGCACGTGTACATATACTGTGGTTATGATGCTGGAGTTGTGTCTTGTGATAAGTGTCGGTTCTAGGCTTGAGTTGTGGTCTTCTGGTGGGAATACATATGTGGTGTGGGTGTTCCAGCGGTGACTTCATATGGGGTTGCGATGATGCTAGAGTGACTGTTGATGAATATGGCGTCTAGGATTTAGCTGTGATGGCATATGCAGATGTTGGTGGTGATGTAGTTGTGGGTGATGAGGACAGGCTGCAAGTCTTTTAGTCGTGTTGTGCTTGTGTTTGGAGGACAGCGGATTTCTTCTTGGATTGTTGTCTTCGTGGAATGGCTGGGTATGAGTGTGGTGTCCAGGCATGAGTAGGGCTGTGCTGTTGCTTGTGGTGAACGGCTGTCCTCTGTGGTATATGATGGAGAGGTGAAGAGTGTGGTGTATGCAGTCTCTTGTAATTAAAAGTAGATCTATCTCTTCCTTTCCTTGTAGTTCTATAGAAGTGCATTTCTTCCGTCTGCAGCCGTGTGCGCTTCATAGTTCAGAGTTGCCAAAAGGCACTATCAGCTTTCAGGAGCTTCCTTAAGATGTCTGGAATAGAGGAGTGTCTTAGTAGCACTAAAGAAATGGAGTACAACGTGGTGCACGATGTGACAGGTTTTTACCCATCGCAGTATACAGGAGTTAAACTTTATTGAGTTATATGTTGTACAATTGTATAATATTTCAGGTATATTCATTTCTATGTGTTCTTAGCCTAAAAATCTGTTGGGAATACAGTTAGTAGTAAAGTAGCAATGGACTAAAACCTGGTCCGAGATGGAACGTTTTATTGTTATCATATTGGTGTGGTGTCTGTTCTTTTTGTCCGGTCGCAGTGGCCGAGCGGTCTGCGGCGTGCCAGTCAAGGTCTGCACGGCCGCTGCGGTCGGAAGTTCCAGTCCTCCCTCGCACTTGAGTGTTTGTGTTGTCCTTAGAGTAAGTTAGTTTAAGTTAGTCAAGTAATTAGTGTGTAAGTGAAGTGACTGACAACTACGCAGTTTGGTCGCATACGACCTCCCCACATTTGAACATTTTTGTTCTTTTTATGAAATATATCGCAATTTGCGATCAGTTATGCCTTTACTGTACTAGGTTTAGATGGAATACCAAAGTGCGGCGAATGAAAATTTGTGCCTGCCGGGGTTCGAACCCGGGACCTCCTGCTTACTAGGCAGACGCGTTGACCACTCCGCCACCGAGGACACAGTGACCAACCCGACTGCAGAGAACTCTTCCCTGCACGTCTCCCGCCACACACAAATCTCCATTCGCCACACTCTCTCTTTCCTATTACCACAGTCTATTTGCATTCGCAGCACTTTGGTATTCCATCTAAACCTAGTACACTGAAGGCATAACTGATGGCAAATTGCGATTTATTTCATTAAATGAACGCTGTAAAGTCGTCAAAAAATATAATTGTGTCCTTTTTGGCGTGTCCGAAAGGACATCACACCAATATAATAACTATTTACGGCGTTGGCTTCACTCATTTCAGATGCGGTCATACGTCCGGCCTCGCACAGGAATCCATAAAGGCGAGTGTAAGAGAGCATGGACGGTAGGGGCGCTACAGCCATAGCGTGCGACTTGTGGCAGTTTGAGACGGACGGGAAACGAGCACGGGTAGCCAAGTGGTTAAGGCGACCGCTGGCCCGAAGCGGGAGATCCGGGTTCGATTTCCGGCTCGGCTCACGGTTTCAGTTGTCACCATTGTTTAATTTCAGTGCCCTAATGCAAGTACTTGTCAATCCTTTCCTTCCTAATCTTTCTTCCTGCATAAGTTGCGGTTTATGTCATAATATCTCATGAACTTCATATCGTACTGTGATTGAATTTAGAAGGTACTTTCAGCTCTAGGTGTGAATACGATCTGCAGTGTAGAAATTATAAATTGCAATGTCATGCGGAATGGCGTAGTTTTACTCAATGTACAGCAAAAAAGAAACCTTTTTTTTTCCCTTTTATCGTGACTGGTGGTGAGTACGGAGTCGAGACCGTGAGCGGCCTTGTGTCGGCAGAGGAGCGGCTGTCGCCTGGCGTGCTGGTGCTGGTGGAGCGGCTGGTGCAGCGGCTGGTGGCGGGCGCCGGCAGCCTCGACCCGCGGTTCGCCGCGCGCTTCCTCGCCACCTTCGACACGGCCACACAGCGCGCACAGGTAAACCACTCTACCTGCTGTACTGGCCACTGCTGTCCTTCCCTGCTGTGTAGCTGTTGCACACCTTGGTTTAGTGGCAGTACCAGCAACTGAACTGTATACATGCATTACTTACTAATGGTGTCGACGTTACAATCAGTGCTTTCCAAACTTTCCATCATGGCGCCACTCTTCTATAGCTTACAGTTTTGCGCGGCACTCTTTCACTAATATAAATACATATGTTACAATTTAGATGGTTCTGGCGGGGCGGGATTGGGGGGGGGGGCGGAAATAAATTATCGCTTAAATGACAGAGTAAGTTGTAATTTGCGACTGTTTGCTGATGATGCTGTGGTGTATGGAAGGGTGTCGTCTGTAACTGACTGTAATAGCATACAGGTTGACTTAGACAAAATTTCTAGTTGGTGCGAAGAATGGCAGCTAGCTCTCAATGTTGAAAAATGTAAGGTTATGCGCATGAGTAGAAAAAACAATCCTATAATGTTCCAATACAGCATTAGTAGTGAGCTTCTTGATGCTGTCGCGTCGTTCAAATATCTAGGCGTAACATTGCAGAGCGATATGAAATGGAACGAGCATGTAAGGACAGTTGTGAGTAAGGCAGACAGCCGACTTCGGTTTATTGGGAGAATTTTGGGAAGATGTACTTCACCTGTAAAGGAGACCGCGTATAAAACGCTTGTACGACCAGGTCTTGAGTATTGCTCAAGTATTTGGGACCCGCAGCAAATCGGTTTGAAGGAAGACATAGAGGCGGTTCAGAGGCGAGCAGCTAGATTTGTTACCGGTAGGTTCGACCAATGCGCGAGTGTCACGGAAATGCTCCGGCAACTCAATTGGGGATCGCTGGAAGAAAGACGACGTTCTTTTCGTGAATTTCTGTTAAGTAAATTTAGAGGGCCGGAATTTGAAGCTGAGTGTAGTACGATCTTGCTGCCGCCTACTTACATTTCGCGTAAAGATCACAAAGACAAGATAAGAGAAATTAGGGCTCGTACGGAGGCATATAGGCATTCTTTTTTTCCTCGTCCAATTTGGGAGTGGAATAGGAAAGGAAATGCCTAGTAGTGGTACAGTGTACCCTCCGCCACGCACCTTACGGTGAATTGCGGAGTATGTATGTAGATGTAGATGTAGTTTGTAAACGAAACTGAAATCCTCGTACGCATTGACATGTTTGATGTTGATCCTGACTGCAGCAATTTCGTACACTCATCGGAATAAAAGGAAACATTAGGAACTACGGAGATGTAAGACAGAGTAACACCGCAAACAACAGTGCCTAACTCACACAGTAATACTTGCTTCTTCTACATGCCACGCAGCTTCCGAAATACGAAAACTGAATTTCGGAAACCCCAGAACAGAAGTCTGGAGCACCCACAAATTAACTTGACCCATGGAGAGTCACTGCAGAGAATCACCTGCTCCTGTTGGTTATCAATCCCTCAAGCGTGTCCTGCCGATTCAATTTGAAGGACGTTTGAGAGTTGTCAGTGTCTTACATTCCTTAGTTTCATGTTGACAGACTTTACACTAACTTATTTGGATGGACTACAATTATATGAACGGTTTTTGTACTTGTATGCTTGTCGATGTTTGAAGGTTGGGCGCAATAACTGAGCTGATTGAAGTTCTCTAAATATGATGATTATAATAAGGAAGACGAGTTTTTTTTTGACTTATGATGCACTGGGTATTCTGCCATACTTTGGGGATTCTCAATGTCGAAAAAGCCTTGTAAACAATTGATTAAACCTCTTTGTGCCTAAAGTGATTTAGCATATTAAATCCTTATATTTTCAAGTGTTAACGCTATTTTTTCAGAATGTTTTCTCTACTACATTAAGTTTAACATTTACAGCACTCGTAGGAGATGTGCAGTAGGTGTCACGCTGCAGGTTCTGTCAGGTATAAGGTTGCGTCACGCTTGAGGGGTTAAAGTAAGAAGTGAAACAGTTGTGAACTACTCCCCTTACTCTATTGGGACTGATGATGTAGCTATTTGCTCCCTTACTCCGATCGACGAACCAACCATCGCCTTACTCTATAATGTATCAAGTTCTGCTTCTTTAGTCAGCGTCCAGATTTTCAGTGATATAACCACAGAGCATACAAGGTAGTAGAGCTGCCTTCGGGCGCGCGAGGTGTGTCGAGCCCCCCTCCCCACCCCCCCACTCCCTGAGTACCAGCGCCGAGGGATGTCCCGTAAACTACGCCTGGGCCCACAACGTATTTTCCACTGCGCTTTCATTTCTTAGTAGTATGTACTTTCCTTCCACGCGGAGAGGCAAGCCGTTTAGTACATTTTGTTGTCTGTTCGAGGTACAGCTTACAGATACAACGTAAGTCTGTCTGATGCAGATATTATCGTGCTCGACATTTCCCAGCTTCAACATGTGTTAGTCTGTGGCGTATGGATGCAACATTTAGAGGGAATAAAAATTACTTTTCACCGTTTTCCTGAAGATTCAGAAATGCGACAAAAATGGTGTAATAAGGAGGGATAACTGAAAACCTACAAACCACATCCGTCTTTGCACTGCCCATTTCAAAGCAGATGGTTCTGACAGAAGTCCTCCGTTATTATGATTTTTGAAGAAAGATACATTTCCATCGGTATTTGCAGAACATCCAGCACACTTAGAACCATCAGCATCGACTTCAAGAGTAAAAACAGTTCTAAATCGTGTTCTCTCGCCAATTTCGCCGCCAATACCTGCAAAAATTCCAAAAACTGATTTGGAAACAGCTACATAAGAACTTGAAATCCCAACGAAAATTAACTGAAACAGGAATACAACACTTGAACACAACAAACTACAGCTAAAAGTGCCTAGTTTAAAAGTTATCTTAAAGGAATTAAAAAAGAAAAATCTTATTAAGAGCAAGGTGATTTATTGAACAATATTTCAGATACAGCTTTCTGTCTTAACTGTGTGTAGCATTAAGTTGTATTTTCGAAGGTATGTTCAGTAACATATGTGGATACTGTCTGAAAAACCTTACACAAATACAGATATTAATACAGATGTAATAAAATTTCAATGTCAAGCCAAATGCAGTAGTTTTACAGCATGCCGGCCGCGGTGGCCGAGGTGACTGAGGCGCTCCAGTCCCGGTCAGCACGGCCACTACGGTCGGGGGTTCGAATCCCCCCTCGGGCATGGATATTTGTGCCGTCCTAGTTCGTAAGTACTTCATAAGTAGTTTGTAAGTTTAGGGACTGATGACCCCGTAGTTAAGTCCCATAAGCTTAACAAACATTTGAATTTTTTTTAACAGCATGAAACGCGGAAAACAAGCCATAAACTTTTTCTATCATCATTTTGTAGAGGTTGTCGGTGACAGAAGGTTTCGTGAAAGTTTTAAATTGTGTGTAAAGTTTCTTACAAGTCGCTAAGTGCGTTCGTTAGCAAATAGTGTATTGCGAGAGTGAAGATCGGGGTGGGAGTTTAAAATATGGGAAAGTTCAATTTTTAAATCTCACAACCACCAACTGCGAACCAAATTCCTAAACATGCAAAAACACAGGAACTGGGATTGCTACTGCTTGACTCTTTTTCTAGGGGATGATATCATACGTTCGCAGCTTTCCTTCCCTGCATATGATTAACAAAAAAATTCACAATAAAGTCAAATTCATGAGAGAAAAGGGTGTACTAACTACTATTTTTGAAAACACGTGAAAGTTCACATTATGTTGTTTATTTCACCATATTAGAACCCTGTGGCTGATACGTCTGTACGTCGACACATTTACTTAGCCGACCGCAGTGGTCGAGGGGACTAAGGCGCTCCAGTCATGGTGTGCACGGCCATTACGGTCGGGGGTTCGAATCCCCCCTCGGGCATGGATATTTGTGCCGTCCTAGTTCGTAAGTAGTTCATAAGTAGTTTGTAAGTTTAGGGACTGATGACCCCGTAGTTAAGTCCCATAGACTATACAAACATTTGAACATTTACTTTGGCCGAGGGTACTGAGGCGCTTCAGTCACGGTCTGCACGGCCACTACGGTCGGGGGTTCGAATCCCCCCCTCGGGCATGGATATTTGTGCCGTGCTAGTTCGTAAGTAGTTCATAAGTAGTTTGTAAGTTTAGGGACTGATGACTCCGTAGTTAAGTCCCATAAGATTTACAAACATTTGAACATTTACTTAATAAAGTTATAACTCGTGAGCCCCCAGACAAAATGAATATTTGTCGCAAGTTGTTACACACCATGTGCCGTCTCAAATACCGTTTATGTTCATGCCTATGTGACGACACGTGTTACATTAACAAAACACACATTCAATGCGATGCACATCTTGTTTCATCGGGTAAATATTCACAACACACAGTAGCACTCTTCAAATTGGTGCAGTCTACGACGAGCAACCACTCCTGGCGATTGCCACACAAAAATCTAAAGTCTCCACCTGGAGATCCACATGTCGACTGTTGCAGAGCGACGCGCCGCCCGGCCAGCTACCCCACTTGCTTCCGACTCGTCACTTCCTGCCATCGCGCGCGCGCGCGAAAAGCTCAACTGCCGGGTTTTTTCACTATGTCATCAACTTCCCCATGTGAGATGTTCTAACCGACTTCCAACGTACAGCGCTCAGCCAATACATTTCTAAAACTTTACTTAAAATCAAAATAATTACACTACACATTAAACAAATTTCTTATGTTATTATATTGGTATACACATCCTTTGCACTATTTCTTACAATCGTGCAATTTCTTATATCACAGATAAGTGATTTAACTGAATATTTCAAGATAAAATACACAAGATTAATTGAAAATAAAATGAGAAATAGTTAATATATTATTTTTATAAACAAACATTGCCATGCTAGTTGTGTAACTGTCTTGTATTCATTGGTAATTTGTTACTTTTCATTGTCAATTACACATATTACGTCAGATGTGACTATATCAGCTATTTGTCAACAGGCTATTTTGTAATGAGGGCCTTAAAGGTTCCTAACTGCATCGTGTTACTTCAAATGCCAGTAGTATTAGAATATTTTATTTCACGCTGTGCACTGCACTGCACCTGGCACTCACCATTGTCCCTCTCTCCCCTCACCGGAAACGAAACTGGAAAATCCTAAGCTGGAACAAGCCACCAACGTCGGCCTGCTCGCTGGTCTCCCGTCAGCTACAAGCACACAGCAAATCTCAACGTGGAGAATTTCTACCTTTGGCCTAACTATAAATGTTGTCACCCAACTGTGTACATACATTGCTACCGTAATTAATAAGATTAAAATTGTGTAACATTTAGAGCATTGGCATGGTCAATGTTTGCAGTGAACTTCATACTGTTTAATTATCAAATGCTATTAATTACCAGTATTTCTATTGGGCAGTAAATGTTCAAATTCAAATGTTTGTAAAGCTTATGGGACTTAACTACGGGGTCATCAGTCCCTAAACTCACAAACTACTTATGAACTACTTACGAACTAGGACGGCACAAATATCCATGCCCGAGGGGGGATTCGAACCCCCGACCGTAGTGGCCGTGCAGACCGTGACTGAAGCGCCTCAGTCCCCTCGGCCACCGCGGCCGGCTATTGGGCGGTAATCTCACAGTATGAATAAAGTGTGGTTACCCACCCATCACGGGCTACTCTACTTTTTGAACCCCACCCTCATCCCCTTGAAAGGTAGTTGGATTTTACTCTCACGGTGATTGTTGTCTGACAATAACGAACATGCGTACCAAGTTTTATTGAAATCGGTTCAGTAGTTTAGGAGGAAATGTGGAAAATACACAAAAACGAACTTACATCCTCTTTTCTAATATTATTTATCGACACATTTATGTAATTAACTTGTCAACTAACAAATGTAAAGCAAATTTGACATGAACCTTTTCTGGGTGTTGTACCGCGTCGTGATGTAAGAAGGCTATTACTTTAATAACAGACGTTTCGGCCAACGCTACAGTGACCTTCATCTGGGTATAGCCTCCTTCTACATACATACTCCACAATCCACCGTAAGTTGCGTGGCGGAGGCTACACTGTACCACTACTAGACATTTCCTTTCCTATTCCACTCCCAAATAGAACGAGGAAAATAAGAATGCCTATATACTTCCGTACGAGCCATAATTTGTCTTATTTTGTCTTTGTTATCACCACGAGAAATATAAGTAGGCGGCAGCAAGATCGTACTACACTCAGCTTCAAATTCCGGCCCTCTAAATTTCCTCTACAGAAATTGACGAAAAGAACATCGTCTTTCCTCCAGCGATCCTCAATTGAGTTGCTGGAGCATTTTCGTGAAACTCGCGCATAGGTCGAACCTACCAGTAACAAGCCTAGGTGCTCGCCTCTGAACTGCTTCTATGACTTCCTTTAAACTGATCTGCTGCGGGTTCCAAAAACTTGAGAAATACTCAAGACATGGTCGTACAGGCGTTTTATACGCCGTCTCCTTTACAGATGAAGTACATCTTCCCAAAATTCTCCCAATAAACCAAAGTACACAATGACGCGGTACAACACCCAGTAACTTTTATGTCATCTGACTCTGGCCGTGAAAGCCTACTTAATTATAAAGCAAATTTGTTAGAAAGGCGAGATAAAGTAGTGAGTAAACAAGCAGAAATAAACAGGAGCGAGATGGGTGGTGCTCTATAAGATGCACGGCTGGTACTCAGAGGGTGCGACGGCTGAGCACACGGTCTGCTGGTCCCTCGCCACAGTGAAGCCACCTCTACTGCCTTCTGTCACAGACGGGAAACCTCCGTAAGGGCCCTGTCCTACGCTCAGGGGTGCGGGGAGGGAGGGATTCCTGCAGTTCCGTAAGATGTCCCATGATGGCGCTGCGGTCGGAAGCAGCCCTTTAAACTGGCCAGAACAGGCGGCAGGTAGCGGCTGTCCGCACCACCACCTCCCCTCAAACGGCAGCAAGCCGTACACAGCCGTGGCCTCGTCGCAGGCGGCACAAGCTCTCCCTCAGCCTCTCCTCCATGCTAGCATCTTACGGAACTATGAGGGGAATGTAGGACAGTTGTTTAAGAAGGCTTTTCCTCTGTATATGTTACTCTGTGCCTCATGGCAGGTGGCACGAGCTCTCCCCTCAGTCTACCCTCCACTCTACCCTCTGGTGTGCGAGAGGCACCCTAAGCCAGGGAACGGCCTGACACCTGCTAGCATCTTACGGAAGTACGAGGGGAGCGTAGGACAGTGGTTTAGGGGGGGCTTCTCCTCTGTATATGTTACTCTGTGCTTGTGTGCTGTGTGGGTATAACACATGGCATGTTGGAACCTGTGCTGTTGTTTCGTGAGTCTACAGCACGCCTTCTGCCCCCGGCTGTTGCAGGGCGCGGGCCGCGGCCGGTGTGAGTACCTGGTGCGGCTGGACGCGCTGTCGTGGCCGCCGGCCTACCCTGCAGGGGGGGAAGTGGAGTCGCCCCCCTGCCGGCCGGAGAGCGGCGCGGGCACACCCGGCGGCTTCGCGCGGCTGCGGCTGCTGGGGGCGGCGCGCCGGCGCTGGGCGGACCTCGCCAGTCCGGAGGGCTTCCTCAGGAGGTGAGCGGCCGAGCTGGAGCGAGCTTGTAGAGCTGAAACACAGTGGTGCCGCGTGCCACCTTGTCCAGTCTTATTTGACTTAGTGTGCATCAGTTAATAGGTTTTTGACGTTCTGATTATGGATTGGAACAGTACACAACATAAAGGCCCGATTGATATTTTACAAGGTATGATGCAATTAAAATTCTGAAAGTGTACGATATTAATCGGAGTTTAAACCACATGAAACTTTATTAGAACGTTGACACACACCATTAAGCACATTTACACATAGAGATATTTTTACTAGCATATTATAGGAAAAACCAACTCAAACCCAATCCTTCAAAAACTCAAACCTGTGCTTTTCATCTAAAGAACAAGGAGGCGTCAAGGCCCCTACAGATAAACTTGGAAGGTATTTCACTAAAACACAACGCCACCCCTAAATATCTGGGTGTGACTCTTGACCGAACGCTTACCTACGAAGAGCATTGCATGAACAGCAAATGGAAAGTAGCTGCTTGAAATAATATTCTTTGCAAGTTCGCAGGCTCAAACTTGGGTGCACAACCCAATACATTAAGAACCACAGCCCTGTCCCTGTGTGGCTCAGCTGCAGAATACGCGTGCCCAGTATGGTACAACTCATGCCACGCTAAACAAGTGGATGTGGCTCTAAACGAAACCTGCCGCATTGTTACGGGATGTCTAGGCCAACGCCAGTTGAAAAACTATACTGCCTGGCTGGTATAGCGCCACCTGGGTTTAGAAGGGAAGTCACAGCCAGAGTGGAACGATCAAAGGCATCGAAATTATCAACCCATCCCCTTTTTGATTATCAGCCAGCCCATAGCAGACTCAAATGAAGGAAAAGCTTTCTGCATGCAACGACGGAGCTCGACAAATCACCACAACTGACCAGGTTGGAGATGTGGAGAGGGAAGATCGGGGATCTTGGTGGCTGGGTGACCCCACAGGAAGCACTCCCACCTGGCTATGAGGAGGACTGGATGACGTGGAAGTCCCTCAATAGACTGCGGACCAACGTAACAAGATCCAAAGTCAACGTGAGAAGGTGGGGCCTCTCTGATGCATCTGTCATGTGCGAGTGTGGAAAAGAACAAACCACGGAGCATCTGCTACAATGTGAGCTTTGCCCAGCCTGCTGTACCATGCAGGACCTGACAGGTGCTACCCGTGATGCATGTGATGTAGCCAGATTTTGGGCTAGCATAGTTTAATGTTTAATCCTGGGGAAAAGACCTTTTGAACTGTTATCTCTGTTACTTGTAAATATGTGTACTATTAATGGCTAATTTGTATTTATATTCATTGATCTTCATTTTTTGTGTGTTTCATGTTATGTTTGTACAAGATGCTTCTGACACGAATAAATAAATAAAAAAACACAGAGAGAAGACATAGGAGACGTACTAACTCAAGGTTTGAATAAAGAAATAAATTATAATTTTCAAAATGACAAGCCAAGATCGCACACTAACAATTTATTAATTGACGACCGGTTTCGGTGCTCTGTGTTATAAGCTGGTCATCTTGTTAAAAAAAAATTGAGTATAAAATAAGAATTGCTACATTGAACTTAATCACTATAAAAAAATACACAAGTTAAAAACATGACAGTTTTGTAAGCTGCCATGTTTTTAACTTGTGTATTTTTTTATACAGTGACTAAGTGCAATGTTGCACTTGTTATTTTATACCCAATTGTTTTAACAAGATGACCAGATTATAACATACATGTGACCAGATGATGGTGACACAGTGCACCGAAACCGGTCGTCATTTAATAAATTGTTAGTGTGCGATCTTGGCTTGTCATTTTGGAAAGTATAAAACGATTACATCGCCGCCAGACCCGACTATGTCAGGTAATCTTAAATAAATAAATACCCGGGCAACGCCGAGTTTTCAGCTAGTACAGTATAATCATCATTTACCTAAATATATTTTATTTTTATCTTGTCCTGCACCAAGAGGTTCTCAGTCTCAATGTGTCAATTTCAGAATATAAGGACCATTTACTTTAAAAAGAACTATCTGACTTATAGTTTGTAGTATTCCCCTGTTGCTCTAATTTTTATCATAAAATAACAAACATAAACCTCTACTAGAACAGAGGAGATCAGATGCTGGTAACAGATTACGAGGCAAGCCTACCTATTAATTTGGGAGCAGAAGTTAGGCAGGTAATTGAATTCTTATCAGTCTTCATCTGCCTCATACTTTAACGAGAAAAAAATAGTCTGAACACCTACAGGGTGAATGTTATCATGTCAGACCTAATTTTGCCCGTCGTAAACGAGTGGATCAGCTCGATGTGACATCCGCTCACCGAGTTATAATGCAGCAGGCTGCCTTGAAAGACGACCAAAGTGACGCTGGCGCAAGAGTCTGACCACCGGCTCACCTCTCCGCTGTATCTCATGAATGCTCGATGGCACTCCTGTCGCGTGGTCTAGGTGCCGAATCATTAGTTGGAATCCTCCACAATGTTTTTAGAACCTAACACCAAAAATTACGTTCCAGCTCATTGCCACCCTTAAAAACTTCATCGTTGTTTGCTAACTTCATGTCCGACAATCGCTGCAAATGATCTGCAACAAGCAGATGATTACTACTTTCAGTAATGTTGGAATCACTTGGGCTACTGGACGGCCGGCCGCGGTGGCCGAGGGGTCTGAGTCGCTCCAGTCACGGTCTGCACGGCTACTACGGTCGGGGGTTCGAATTCCCCCTCGGGTATGGATATTTGTGCCTTACTTAGGATTAGCTAGTTCATAAGTAGTTTGTAAGTTTAGGGAGTGATGACCCCGTAGTTAAGTTCCATAAGCTATACAAACATTTGAAAATTTGAACTACTGAACGGAGTTTAATAGATGTGAAAACAGTCGCACCATTATGGAGACACCACCAGTGTTCATTTAGTAAGACGGAAGTGTTACCGCCGCGGTGGAGTAGTGGAACGGTCTAAGGCGCCTCGCTGCGGAGCGCGTGGTTGCTCGCCGTCGGAGGTTCGGGTCCTCTCTGGGCATGTGTGTGTGTGTGTTGTCCTTAGGTTAGTTTACCTTAGTTTGAGTACTTTGAAAGCTACGGACAGCTCTGACCCATATTTGGGCTACCTTTCAGGATACGCTGTTTGCCAATTTCTGCATTATTTGGTAATGACACAGCTATTCAGGTTACTGTACCGTTCGTCCACGGTAAGTTGATGGTTCGTGCGCTGTCTGTTGGCAGCGGCAGGGGGCATGAACTAAGGTTGCCGGGGGGGGGGGGGAGGGGAAGGTGGGCAGCATCAGCGTCGCAGTGTTGGAAACGTTACCCGTAACAATGTGTGCAGTAGTATTTCGCGTCTAGGGGTAGCGTAACTTTGGCAGCAGTCCGAAATACATGGATGTCCTTCAAGTAGTGCAGATTCTTTGTGCTGCTGGCATCACCAGGTAAAGTCGTCTTCATTTTTCAATATGCTTACATCTAACTGCCAATGCACTACTAGTTTCGGCGCACTATGGTGTCATTCTCAAGTTCTTATGATTAAAAAAAGTTACATTGAATCAACTACATTAAACAATGAAGAGTTTAATAATTTACCAAACTATGTGCGCCACACGAGAATGAACGTGTGATCTGGGGCGCAACATCGCGGAGTACGCGGCCACTCTCTCCAGATGTTCGAGTCCTCACTCGGGCATGTGTGTGTGTGTGTGTGTGTGTGTGTGTGTGTGTGTGTGTGCGTTGTCCTTAGAATAAATTAAAGTGGATTGTGAGACTAGCGACTGATGACCTTGGCAGTTTGGTCCCTTTGGATTACAAACATTTATAATTTTTTTTCTCAATACGTCCTACATTTAGCACAGTCACCATTAAGTCATTTGGCTCATTTGTTGTGTTCGCAATTCTCAGGAGAAGGCTTTTTGAATTAATTTTTTTTTGGGAAATCCTACGTAAAATTGTACAAATTTCAGAAAAACTGAAAGTGCGTTTTCCAATGTTTCCATGTGTTTCTATCGCATACAGATATATTCCTTAGTTACGAACTTGATGAAATTTAGCATACTTGATCGTTAAAACAAGATGAAGATTAATGTCAGATTAATGTCTAGAGAAAGTTTTGTCCCTCGCATGGCGGAGTTAGTTACAAATTTTGCCAAAATTCACAGCTTTGGTCCGATTGTAATGAAATTTTTGTAAAGTTGACTTCAAAAGAAGATGATTCTCACTGTCTGCATAACATTTTGTGTAGTGCTCGGCGGAGGGTACTTATCAACTATGACGAAATCCACACCTTTGCCCCAATCCTGATAAAGTTTTTCACATTCACCTTTAAACCAAAAGGTAGGCCACTGCTTACATAAATTTTGTACGGTACATAGCGTAGGATACCTTTCAAAAAACTTTCTTTCACTCATGACCATGTCGGTTGACATATATGGGGTTCAGAATGAAATCCGCTACCACTCACATTAGAGGTCGTACTATTTATTTATGGCACGACCGGTTTCGGGCTTGTGCCCAACTTTAGGTACTTAAAACATACAGAATTTAACATGTGTAGTAGGCTGGTGGAGTTCACTGTTTGAAAACTTATTATTTGGTATTAATAATAACGAAACCAATTGTCGGGCATTTAATATTGTATACAAATGGCGACTGTCCTTGTGACGCACTTTTCACACTCTTGTACGAACACACTTTCTTTGGATAAACTTCTTACCTTTATTTCTATCCTGCTTGCAAATTTCGGGGTACTAAAAAAAAGAGTATTTTTGTTCATGTCATCTCGCCACCTGGAATTGGTTTACCTATTATTAATACGAAATAATTTGTTTTCAAATAGTGAACTCCGCCAGCATCCTACACATGTACAGTTATGAACCGGTCGTGTCATAAATAAATAATACGTTATTTAGTGTGACTTGTAGCGGATTTTATTCTAAACGCTTTATCAAGAACAGTCACGGAGTTGAAATACATCCATCGTGGATAAATCACAATTGCCATATATTATTCCTACAGAGGGGGAAGTGTAGTAGATGGGAGAGGAGGATAGGGAGATGGAGTACAAGAGTATGCGATACATAAATTCCCGAGCAATGCCGGGATTTCAGATAATGAAAATCTTATGATTCGAAACGGGATTTACCACAGATGTTCACAAAACAAAATGATGTGTGTGCATGGTGGTTAAAGGCAGTAGAAATTAATTTGTAACTACAAATAGTCCAATTTCGATCACTGACAATACTGGTGTTTATTACTACGCTGCCGCGCGGGAGTAGCTGAGCGGTGTGGAGCGCCATGTTACGGATCGGGGGTTCGAATCCCCTCTCGGACATGGATGGGTGTGTTGCCCTTAGTTTAAGTAGTTTGTCTAGGGACTTATGACCAAAGTAGTTTGGTCCCACAAGAATTACAAACATTTAAACATTTTGAAATAAATCGCAATTTGCGATCAGTTATGGCTTCACTGTACAAGGTTTTGATGGAATACTAATGTGCGACGAATGAAACTTTGTGCTCGGCTGGGATTCGAACCCGGGATCTCCTGCTTACTAGGCAGACGCTTTGACCAACTCCGCCACCGTGGACACAGTGACCAGCCCGACTGCAGAGGACTGTTTCCCGCACGTCTCCCGCCACACCCAAATCTCCATTCGCCACGCTGTCTCTTTCCTATATCCACAGCCTATTTGTTCTGTCATGCTCTCAGCCACAATATTGTATTCCCGCATCAGGGAGAATAGACCATGATGTAGCGAGACACAATTAATTGTCGTAAGGAGCCCAGCCTCGGCCTGTATACATTTATATATTTTTGACGACGTTACAGCGTTCAATGAATGAAATAAATCGCAATTTGCGATTAGTTATGGCTTCACTGCACTAGGTTTAGATGGAATACCAAAGTGTGGCGAATAGTAAGCCGAAGATCACGGGTTCGAATCCCGGCCGGGCACAAATATTCATTCGCCGCACTTTGGTACTCCATCTAAACGTAGTACAGTGAAGCCATAACTGATCGCAAATTGCGATTTATTTCGTTCATTGAACGCTGTAACGTCGTCAAAAATATATAAAAATATATAATTTAAACTTTTTTATTACAACGCTAAAGACGTTTTAGTGGTTCCTTTCTCAGTCATTAAGTAACTTGCTTCGTCGCGTATGGCCTCGCACTGCGTTTACTAATGTTCGACTCCAGCAGTTCGTTCCTCGCCCCGCGTCCAGCTGCTACTGAGCAGCAGGCGGCAGGAGGAAAGGACTATGTGTCGTCTCGCTGTCGACCCTTTTAGCGCTCGACGCTGCCTCGTGTCGCTGAGCACACGACGTCGAGTAGCAGCCGCAGTGGCGACGTAACGCGACGTGACGCGACGTAACGCGACGTGAGCTGACGGCACGCCGACAGGCAGCGCCGCCGCCGCGTCAGCCGCCGCTCCGCAGGCAAACGTCGCTGACGCGGCTGAGCCGACGTTCTGCACCCAAGCTGTTCCAGGCTGCCGCCAGGGAGCGCACTGCTAGTCGCGGGGTCCGTCACTAGCGGGGAAGGAGAACGTCGCCTCCAACAGCCGGGCTCTCTGCTGTCTCACCGCAGACTACACACGCCAATAAAGTTAATTCATTCAGATCGTCTTCCATGGTTGAGGGAAGCGAATATTCGGAATTGGCACTTATTAAATGTACAGGAAGGTCTTGTTCGACGTAATTTTTATTACAAACTAGTTGTTACCGGCGTTGCCCGGGTGTTTATTTATCCTACACTCTCGTAGTCCACATCCCCTCCTCCCCTCTCTCTCTCTCTCTGCATCCAACTCTTTCTCTCCCATCTCTCTCTTCGTTTCCACCTATCCCTGTCACGACAAAGTTCTCTGCAAGGTACTCTCTGTCATGTACTATACAAACATTTATGTACACAGTGATCTTTCTCTTGGTTTAAAGGTCATTTGTGCAAAAATTCATAAAGATTGGGGCAAAACTATGCATTTTGTAAAATTCCGTAACTTAAGCACCCTCCACCACGCACCGAACTAAATCTTATGCAGACAGTGACATTCATCTATTCATCTGGTTTTTAAGGCAAAGTGTTCAAAATTTCATCAATATCGGAACAAAACTATACATTTCTATGCAACAGAAACATAGGGTCACATTGAAAAACGCACTTTGTTCTCAAATATTCCAGTTTTATTTCATACAATCCTTGTTCTCAGAAAAAAAAAAAAACTAAATGTGAAGTCGGTTGGGCCGTTTTCAAGTTACGGCGCAACCAACGTATTTAGCGATCCTTTATTATAATACAAAGTACCCTCCCCTACGCACCGTATGGAGGTCAAGTGTGCCAAATTTCGTGAAAATCGGAATGAAACTGTAGATTTCGTGAGTCTGTAGGAGAAATATGCTCCGCCATGCACCTATCACAAAGTACTTTTTTACCTGAGTTTTTTACCTATAAACTATATTCCTGCCAAATTTCAACTTCACGGATGAAGTAGTTTTCCAGATTTCGTGTTTAGTCAGAGAGTGTCCTTTCGCTTTTATATAGACAGAGTTTAAGATAAAAAGATTGCTTAATTTCGGATGCAAGAGAATTAAGGGAGACTTGCACACTAAAATAAATAGTAACATGCAAATCTTTAATACTAACTTTATTTGATACTGATGCGACAGTTTTACGGCATCTACAAAGAACCTTTTTTGAGCGGTAGACCTTTTCATTTCATTATTTTGTGGCTGTGTGGCCGGGGGGTGGGGTGTCCGTTACAAAACGCTTCAGAAACGTCCAAAATTACTTGCAAACTTTGTTGCGGGTCCCTATTCCCATTTTCCAATAATTGACGCATAAATCTGGGTATTCTCATGCGGTGGCCTCTCATTGTTTACCACGTCATGTCTCCTGAGCTATGTGGCGTGCTCTTTTGCTTCTGGGTCAGAAACCTTCATGGGCGTGCGGTGAACAGTTCACCAAAGTTTCATTGGAATCGAATGAATGGTTAATGAACGCATAGAGGACATACAGACAAACATTCACATTGACGCGAGAGATGACGAACACCGACTGCCGGCGTGGCGCAGGGGATAGCGTCACGGACTGCGGTGCAGAAGAAAAATTTATTTCTTTGTAATTAACAATTCCAGAAGGTTCTACATCTTTCTTATGTTCACTTGTAAATTCTACTTGTTTCTTATGTTAACTGTTCTTCTAATTTCTGGTAAATTCTGTCTGTGTATAAATAGCGGAGCACTCTGCCTGAGAGGCAGTCAGTGCTGCGTGTATGTTGAGTTCGTAATAAACGTGCTTTGAGTATAAGTGCTGTGTTTAGTTGCCTTCGAAGTCAAGCCTGTTTCCATTTCAACGCGACAATATTATAGACGAAAAATTCCTAACAGGAAATTATATATATATTACTCACCAGGCGAAGGAGCACAGGTGGTGATAGTAGCACAAATAAAACACACACACACAAACGCAAGCTTTCGCAACCCAGTTGCGTCTTCAGGCAGAAGGGAAGAAGAGGGAAATGAAATGCTGAGGGTTTTAAGGGAGAGGGTAAGGAGCCATTCCAATCCCGGGAGAGGAAAGACTTACTTTGGGGGGGGGAGGGAAGGTAAATATATATATATATCTATATATATATATATATCTATATATATCTCAGAGTGTTCGATCATCAGATATGAACATTTGAACTACTGAATTTTTTAACAACCATATGAACATAGAAGCGTGGTAGAATGCAGACACAGCATAAGAAATGACAAACAAGACATCTAGGTCGTACTTGCATTAGAATCTGTTACAAAGTTCTACAGACAGAGCAAAAGACACGGGATTCTACCAGTTTCATGCGTCCAAGCATATACTATTAGTACGGTCGTAAGTGCCACACTGGCTGTGGCAAATTAACTACTCCGACTGGTGGCACTAGCGCAGGCTTGGGTACGTAGGTCCAAGAATGTGAATCATAGTACAAGCGTGTTGCAATGACATAAATGTGGGACAAACTTAATCCTAGACGAGGCCTTAATGTTGGCATTGAACTGGGGATCATGGAGGAGTTTTATAAGCGGACTATGCTCCAGACTGAACGCTAAAAGGCAAAATCAGTCTTAAATGATGATGATGATAATTTAACTGACGAGGTATACAAAAAGACTGCTTACAAACGTTTTTGCAGAATTACAGTGTAGTATCTGTTGCCTCAGCAATCAGTATTTTATAGTGGACGGAGGGGAAAAGACGGGGAGGTGGGGTAAAGCGGGGAAGGACTGTAAGCTACGGTTAGAGTGCTGTCATCTCCACATAGCTACGTCAACTTCATCAATATACAGTTCGCATTGTTTTGACATTTTCGCGTCGGGTTCTTTGAGCTTTGCAATGTAGGTAAAACTTTTATACTGATTTGCGATATTTTACAGTTCTCTTGGTCCTAATACGTGATTGTAGTGGAAATTTTTCCAGACCATATATACATCACTGGACAATATGTCTTATTAACAACAAATAGTTATCACTAAATAGTTTTCATGTAGGCTTAACATAACGTGAACGCATGCTTAGGACAAGATGAGGAGCTTCCCCGTTACCCCAACCGTTATGTACCTATCTTATCATGTGGTGGCGCGCACTTTAGACTTGTGCGACACCATCATGTGTTATCTAGCTGCTGGTTCTGAGCAAGTACATTATACGTCGAATACAATTTTAAATAGAATAGTATTCGCTATTGCAACTTTTCCCAATTTATTACAAATTATGCCTTAGGGATAATTGTTTTAACTGAAACTCCTTATAAGATTAACTTATCAGAAGAAATTATAACAAAATAATCCCACCAAATTTCTGCATCTACACGAAAACTCTTTTCAAAGAAATGTAATGAACCTAGGATACAAAAGAAAAAATAAATAAATAAATCTTAATGGAAAAGAAATAGTTATGAACGTTACTATGTTCTTAAACAAACCTTCATGAGACAATAAACTGTTGTCGAATGACAACGAGAAAGAGTGGAGACTGTTTAGACTGCTACGGCTGGGTGTATTGGATGCGGATTTGGGCCCAACACTCTTGTGCAGGAATAGAAAGTGGCAGTTCACATTTGTGTGCTATGTGGCAGTAATAGGCCTGAGTACGAAAACTGACTTAATTCAGCAATTCACAAAACCACATTTTTAAACCTTATCTTCTCAGTATTGCGTTATTCCACTCTTTATTTAAGCTATACAGATGAATTCATACCGCGGCGGATTAGCCGCGAGTACTGGAGCGCCGTGTTTCGCTACGCGCGGCCGTTCGCCGTCGGGGGTTCGAGTCCCCCCTCGGGCATGGGCGTTTGTGTCGTCCTTAAGTTAGTTTACCTTAATTCAAGTAGTTTGTAAGCTACGGACTGATGACCTAGATCTTAAGTCCGATAGATTTACAAACATTTGAACATTTTTGAATTCATTTCCCCGTCTTAAAAATGTTCAAATGTTTGTAAAGCTTATAGCACTTAACTGCGGGGTCATCAGTCCCTAAACTACGTTATACTAAAGACGGCACAAACATCCATTCCCGAGGGGGGATTCGAACCTCCGACGGGGAACGGCCTCGTGCATCGTCGCATAGCGCCTCAATCCGATTGGCCACTCCGCCGCGGTTCCCCGTCATATCCCGCATATGGGGCAGGACAGGGTATTTTTAGTTTATTTTCCAGTAAGGAGTTTGCATGTTTCTTTGCGTGTTATAATAGTTAAATAAGCAAATTATATTAAGTATTATTTTTATTGGTTATTTTTGTCCCTTTTGTAAGGCGTTAAAGTTAGCTTCCCCATCTTGCCTCACCTTCCCTTAGGCTGTGTATTTATGCAGAAATTAATAAAAATGAAATTTCAATGAATAAAATGACAATACAGTATGCACAGGAAATAAAAAGTATCAGTGATCCGGTTCTTTTAATAAATTTCATTTCGTGACTGAGTAGCTCCCTGCCCACAGACAAACACGGTGAAGCTGCGCCAGCCAGATGGTTACGACAGCTAGGAACAGCCGCTGCCTTCATCTGTCGTGGTAGCAGCGAGGCCTGGGGAGGGAAGAGGGCCGAAATGGGTTCTGACGCCCCGCCCATCACATGTCAGGTTCAGATCTGGCGAACTGGGAGCTCAACACGTCAACTGCAACTCGCCCCTGTGTTTCTCGAAGCAGTCCATCACGAGCGTTTTGCATTACCTTGCTGCAAAGTAATACTGCTGTCGGCAGTGACTGACTGGAAGACTTCCTAAGTAATAGAACGCAGTACGTTGTTCTCGACGGCGAGTGTTCATCAGAGACGAGTGTATCGTCAGGCGTGCCCCAGGGGAGTGTGATAGGACCGCTATTATTTTCTATCTATATAAATGATCTGAGGGACAGAGTAAGTTGTAATTTGCGACTGTTTGCTGATGATGCTGTCGTGTATGGGAGGGTGTCGTCTGTAACTGACTGTAATAGTATACAGGTTGACTTAGACAAAATTTCTAGTTGGTGCGAAGAATGGCAGCTAGCTCTCAATGTAGAAAAATGTAAGGTGATGCGCATGAGTAGCGCATACAGCATTAATAGTGAGCTTCTTGATGCTGTCGCGTCGTTCTAATATCTAGGCGTAACATTGCAGAGCGATATGAAATGGAACGAGCATGTAAGGACAGTTGTAAGGCGGACAGCCGACTTCGGTTTATTGGGAGAATTTTGGGAAGATGTACTTCACCTGTAAAGGAGACCGCGTATAAAACGCTTGTACGACCACGTCTTGAGTATTGCTCAAGTGTTTGGGACCCGCAGCAGATCAGTTTAAAGGGAGACATAGAGACGGTTCAGAGACGAGCACCTAGATTTGTTACCGGTAGGTTCGACCAATGCGCGAGTCTCACGGAAATGCTCCGGCCACTCAATTGGGAATAGCTGGAAGAAAGACGACGTTGTTTTCGTGAATTTTTGTTAAGTAAATTTAGAGGGCCGGAATTTGAAGCTAAGTGTAGTACGATCTTACTGCCGCCTACTTACATTTCGCGTAAAGATCACAAAGACAAGATAAGAGAAATTAGGGCTCGTACGGAGGCATATAGGCATTCATTTTTCCCTCGTTCAATTTGGGAGTGGAATAGGAAAGGAAATGCCTAGTAGTGGTACAGTGTATCCTCCGCCACGCCCCTTACGGTGATTTGCGGAGTATGTATGTAGATGTACCGTCAGGAAGCGGCGTGTGTTCTCTGCAACAAGTGTACGATATTTTAAACATTTCCTTCTTTTTTAAAGCTGCACTATTATTATTTTAATTATTAGGTGTTATTTAATGACGACGACAGTTTCCGATTTTTGCCTTTTTTTAAGTCAACTTCAATGCATAGAATCATTATATAAATATTGGAAAATAATAGGTCGTTGAAAGTTTTTCTTCCTCATTCCTATGTTGCCAACTTATTAAGTACTACGTTTAATGCATGCACTTACATTAGTAGATATAAGAATCCAAAGTTTGCTGATTTACGCATTCGACTTTAATTCAAATTATCTAGCATTTCTGACTTGCGTTGGATGACAAAATACACCTTTTATGCAGCTATAATAATGGTCTTTCTAATTAGCCCAATTTGGAAAGTTTTATAGAACCTAGCTGTTTGCATTTTTTATTTTTTTCTGAAATCTTCGACTTAATTTCAATGCTCAATGTTTGTTAAGCTTATGGGACTTAACTACGGGGTTATCAGTCCCTAAACTTACAAACTACTTATGAACTAACTAATACTAAGAACGGCACAAATATCCATGCCCGAAGGGGGATTCGAACCCCCGACCGTGGTGGCCGTGCAGACCGTGACTGGAGCGCCTCAGTCCCCTCGGCCACCGCGGCCGGCCAACTTAATTTATTCAGTATTGAAAAATGGCACATAAAGGAAACTTAATGTTTCACAACCTTTCATTGTTAGATTACCCCATGCCAAGTTTCACGTTCGTCATACTTTAGTCTCTGAGATATAACACGCCAGACGTTGAAGTTTTTTTTATTTTTTTATTTTTATTTTGTAGCCTATATTTTGAGCAAGTTTGCTTGAATCTTTCTGGCTATATATAGCACGTAAAATTCTTTCCAGTATTATTCCTATGACAACGTATACAGTTGTATATGATAGCCAAGTTTCATACCGTTCAACGTAATATTGCCCGAGTTATAAAGGCTCAAAGTTGTCAGGAATTTATGCTCGCCCTGCACAAAGTCGCGCATGGCGTCAAAAAACTGACTATATCTCGGCCAGTATTGCTTCAACAAATCTTAAAGTTTACCAATCTGCTTTGGGGACATGTCCGAATATTCATATAAAATTTCCATTGATAGTCGAGCAGGAAAATTAGGCGATTTGACATGGAATGACCCAGGAGATACATGTTAGCAGCGTAAGCAGTTTCAGTGTACATTATATCTACCGAGAATCATTTGCAGATTCAAAGCTTGTGGTATAATTTTAATTAAAAGCACCACAAAATTGCTTTTATAGTCCAGTTTAATTGTTATTAGAGTTCCAGTAATACTGTTCCTCACAAATTTAACTTATTCTTTCTTCTCAGGCTCGGGCATTCGTCTCCGAACTAATTAGTTGTAACAAAAAAGGAAACTCATAATAACGTACTAATTATTTTGCTGATAAATTAACATACTTCAAAGTTTTTAGTGCTGAATTAACAAAAGGGTTTATTGGAACCCCAATAATATATTCCATTGTAATTCACTGAGTTAAATAAAACTTGAAGTACCCATCTTAGCAGTTAGTCCTTCTCTAACCATCTCTTCAATTATAATAATCATGATGACAAAAGAGAACCAATATACACATTTCTTCATATTTGGCCTCGTTTTCCGCAGTTGCAGTTATACAATTTGTATAGGTTATGGGACCGTCTTATGCAACTGTAAATTAGTCTACTTTAGACCAGACGCGTTTAGCTTTATTCTAAAGCATCTTCAGTGGTCAGGAATTTTTTTTTATGTTTTCGTCTTCAAGTGTGGTTTGTAGCACATTGTCACTTGCTGTCACTGCTTATATTTATACTATTTAGACTTTTTTACAGGAACATTTCTTACGAAAGTTTTTGAAACATAGCAATTTCTGTGGCCTGGCAGGCTCTGTATCGATATACAGAGCCTGCCAGACCACAGAAATGGCTATGTTTCAAAAACTTTCGTAAGAAATGTTACTGTAAATAAGGGTAAATAGAATAAATATAAGTAGTGACAGCAAGTGACAATGTGCTACAAACCATGAAGACGAAAACATAAAAAAAAAAATCCTGACCACTGAACATGCTTTAGAATAAAGCTAAACGCGTCTGGTCTAAAGTAGAGTAATTTACAGTTGCATAAGACGGTCCCATAACCTATACAAATTGGAGAACCAATATCTCTAGTTCAAGGATCTTATATAATTAATTCATATATCTTCATTTTCTTCAGTTTCAATTTCCTCGTTGCATATTCCTTGGATCAAACAAAATTATCCGGGGCATTACTCATAGTTATAGCTTTTAAATATCTCACAAATAAATTATTTGATCATCATGGGTCGTTCAGGAGGAATGTAGTGCAACGTGTTACACAACAAGATAAGGAATAAGTATCCAAATCGCTTATTTGTAACGTCAGCGAGCACACTGACTGCGAGACTGTCGCGGCCGCTCTGGTTCCAGAAAAAGTCAGGCCATGGCGAAGGCGGCGAAGAGGAGAGCTCACTCGCAGACAACAGTCCGCGGAGAGGAGGTGGCTGCCAGAGTAGGCGGACGGATTAGGCATCCTCAACGGCAGGCCTTACTCGGCCAGCCGGACTCACAGGAGCAGCTCTCGAAGGGTTGTTGTAACTGGTGTATCTTGCAAAGCTATCATGTTCTCGCCGTATGCCTCAGTGGCTGCACACTTTTGCCAACACTCCTGCTGCGTCTCATGGGTTGACAAACCTACAGGGACGACGTTCATGAGCCATTTTAGAGCGCTTTATGTTGTTGCGGGTGTCTCCTGTGCGCTTCGCCGGCTCTGCTGCCCGCCCCACAACTGCGCTTCGAGTGTTGTCTACCGCGCAGGGAAAGCGTGCACCAGTGATTCAGTCGGTTAGGCAACTGCGCCCCGCTGCCCGCGTTACGTCCGCGGCTGAAGTGTTGCCTAACACGCAGCGACCGCATGCAGGGGTAATTTTAGACGCTGAGTCGCCTGCGCACCGCTGCCTGCATTACATCCGCGGCTGAAGGGTTGCCTACCTCACAGGGCTGCTCCGCCTGCGTGCCGCTGCCCGCATTACATCTACATGGGATATTCTGCAAATCACATTTAAGTGCCTGGCAGAGGTTTCATCGAACCACCTTTATACTATTTATCTCCCATTCCATTGTCGAATAGCGTGCGGGAAGAAAGAACACCTGAATCTTTCCGTTCAAGCTCAGATTTCTCATATTTTATGTTGATGATCATTTCTACCTATGTAAGTGGGAGTCAACAATATATTTTCGCATTTGGAGGAGTATGTTCGCGATTGGAGTTTCGTAAGTAGCCCACGCCGCAGCGATAAGCGCCGTTGTTGTAACGATTCCCATCCCAAATCCTGTATCATTTCCGTGACGCTGTCTCCCCTGTATCGTGACAATACAAAAACGAGCTGCCCTTCTTTGAACTCTTTCAATGTCGTCCGTCGAACTCACCTCATAAGGATCCCACTATGGGCAACAATACTCAAAAAAGGACGGACAAGCGTAGTGTATGCAGTCTCTTTAGTAGTTTTGTTACATTTTTTAAGGGTTCTGCCAATAAAACCCAGTTTTTGGTTCGCCTTTCTCACGACATTATCTATGTGTTCTTTCCAGTTTAAGTCTGAAGTAATAGTAATTACTAGATATTTTGTGAAGTTTACGGGCTTCACTTTTGTTTGATTTATCTTGTAAACGAAGTTTAACAGATTTCTTTTCGTACTCATGTGAAAGACTTCACACTTCGCATTAGAGTCAATTGCCAATTTTTTACACCATAGTGATATCTTATTTAGATCGTTCTGCAGTTGTTTTTGATCTTCAGATGATTTTACTAGACTGTAAATGGCGGTGTCATCCCAAACCGTTTACGTAAGTAAGGAACCGCAGAGAATGACATTACCCTGTCGGACGCCCGATATCACATCTGATTTAGGCGATGCCTTACCATCGATTACTACAAACTGTGTCCTTTCTGACAGGAAATCCTCTATCAAGTCTGTATTTGATTAAAAGCCGTTTGTGAGGTACGTCCTTGCATGAAATGTTGCCTACCCCGCAGGAACCGTGTACAGGTGTGACTTCAGACACTGCGCCGTCTGCGCTCCGCTGCCCGCATTACATCCGTGAGTGAAGTGTTGCCTAACACGCAGGGATGGCGTGCAGGTGTAATTTTAGACGCTGCGCCGCCTGTACGCCGCTGCCCGCGTTACATCCTCGCTTGATGTGTTGCGTAACACACCGGGGCGACGCGAAAGAGTAATTTTAGATTCTGCGCCGCCTGCGCTCCGTTGCCCGCATTACACCGGCGCCTGAAGTGTTGCCTCCGTTGCAGGGACCGCGTGCAGGAGCGCTTCGTGGCGCTGCTGGCCCGCGCGGCCGCCAAGAGCCCCGAGCCGTCGCGGCCGGCCGCCGTGGACGAGTCGCGCCTCTGCGGCTGCCCGGGCAAGCTGGTGGACGCCGCCGCGCTGCACGCGCTCGCCCACACGCCGCCAGACCGCCAGCTCTACTACGGCGCAGGTGAGCACCGGCACAGACAAATATATACAAACGGGAAACCTCCGTAAGGGCCCGGTCCTACGCTCAGGTGTGCGGGGCGGGGGGTGCTGAAGCAGTGCCGTAAGATGTCCCATGATGGCGCTGCGGTCAGAGGCAGACATTTAAACTGGCCAGAGCAGGCGGCAGGTAGCGGCTGTCCCCACCACCACCTCCCCTCAAACGCCAGCAAGCCGGACACAGCCGTGGCCTCGTGGCAGGCGGCACGAGCTCTCCCCTCAGCCTCCCCTCCACGCTATCCTATGACGTGCGAGAGGCACCCTCAGAAGTGCCTCTAGTGTGGTCTACCGGTACTAAGCCAGGGAACTGCCTGACACCTGCTAGCATCTTACGGAACTACGAGGACAGTGGTTTAGGGGGCTGCTTCTCTGTATATGTTACTCTGTGGCACCGGGCGTCGACTCAAGACCACACCCACTGGGCGACACTCGGTTTAACTCAGTTCATAGTCAGGAAAGAAGGTTGTTGTATTGTGGAATTCAGTCTAATACTAGGTGGACCAGCATTAGCAAAGTACCTAGAAGGACCTCTAGAGGTAATTTTGATCGGAGACGTTTTTTTTTTCACTTTTACTTTTTAATTTTCTTCAATGGTTTTAAATGTCACTAGGATATTCTGCTTGCCCTACGAATGTACTATGCCGCGGCGGAATATCCGTACGTACTGAAGTGCCTTTATGCGTTGTGTGCGGCTGGTCGCCGTCGGGGGTCGAGTCCCCCCTATGACATGGGTGTTTCTGTTGTTCTTAGGTTAGTCTAACTTAGTTTAAGTAGTTTTCTAAGCTATGGAATGATAACCTAAAAGTTAAGTCCCATAGATTTACCAACATTTGAAGCAATGTGCATTGCTTAGAATTGTTACAAAAATTTTATTGTGTGGAAATTTATCGGGTTTTCGTCCGCGTCAAGAGGACAAATTTCCACGAGCTTTCGGCCAAGCACTCCTTGTCCATTATCAAGTGTCAACTGCCTGGTGGTTGCTGGTGTGGCCTTATATACGTTAGCATAAAACAGAGATGATGCGTGTCAAGAAAGCTCAGTTACTGAATTGTCGAGCGTTTCTATTGCGCTGCCGTGACGAGTAGACTATGGAGACGGCTCGGACGCCAGTGACGTCACGGCCGGCAGGTATTGTATATAAGGCCGCACCGGCAGTCACCAGACAGTCAGGCCACTTGACAATGGACAAGGACTGCTTGGCCGAAAGTTCGTAGAATTTTGAACACGTGACGCGGTCGGAAACCCGAGAACTTTTCATTCAAATTTATCACGGCGAGACTCTGCATTCCTACAGAAATTTTATTTATCACAAGAAACATTAGTTATATTCACTTCAAACTTTTGGATGCGACTCCTTTGGTGGGCGGCGCGTGTTGCAGAGGACTGCAGCCAGAGCCGGTTCCCGGAGCCGCGCGACTTCCGCATCGCCATCGTGGAGGGCGCGCCGGAGGTGCGGCTGCGCGTCGGCCTGGAGCAGCTGCGCCAGGGCGCGTGCCCCGCCGACGTGGAGGTGCGCCTGCTGCTCGCCGTGGGATTCCCCGGCTGGCCGGCGGCCGGCGCCCAGGGGGACTGCTTCCCCCAGAGGGTGGCGCTGGGACACCCCGACTGCCTCGTCTACCTGGAGGCCGCCACCACGGTCAGTACATACAGCAAGCGCTGAATCTTGCCCAAGCCCTCCCCACTCTGCTACCTGCACGACTCACCCCGTCCAGAACTTCCCCCGTCATTCCAAAAGCTCGTCACGTAACGTTCAACACTCGTTATATTTGGAATACCGCACTTAAATTTACCTATTTATATTGTGTCAGTCTGTAACTTGTATTCTGTTACAGTGCACCGTTAGTAAGCAATAGCTTAAAAAAAGTTGAAATGTTTGTTAAGCTTTAGGGACTTAACTGTGGCGTTATCAGTCCTTAAACTTACAAACTACTTATGAACTACCTTATACTAAAGACGACACAAACATCCATGCCCGAGGGGGGGGGGATTCGAACCCCCAACTGTAGCAGCCATGCAGACTGTGACTGGCATGCCACAGACCGCTCGGCCACTGCGGCCGGCAGAAATGGCTTAGTTATATGCAAATGTTACTCAATAGAAGTAGTTTAGGAATATCCATTCTAGCGTGTCTGTTGTGATCCTTGTAAGGGGGCAATGCCCCTGACGTAGGTACCTGTTACTTTCTATACTTCAAATGTAGTATGTCGACTGTTTATGCGCTGAGCGAGTCAGCTGTGAGTGACCAGTGCAGTTCATGAGGGGATTCCGAGAAGTGAAGACACAAGTGTTGTGTCCAGGCCGTGATGGTGGAGTGATTAAATATTTTTCCAACATGTGTGTGTATGTCCCTGACCATCGCAGTGGACCCCCCGTATCGTTCGTGTTTTAGTACAAAGTGTTACACGTACCGAGAATTGCAACAGCCGCGCCGGTATTGCATCTTCAATGTTGACTACACTAACAATGCATCAAGTGGATAACAACGGCGACCAGTGACTTCAGAAAATATTGTAAAAATACTGACCATAACTAGAAAGGTAAGCCAAAAGCCATGAATAACTCACATTTATGTTAATGGAATAATATAGGCATATTTTTACCAGTGCAATATTTATTTGCTAATTGTTAACAGCCTCCAAATATGACGTGAATGTGCCATTATTGTACACCTTGTTAACTGTATTTACAATAGCAACATCTTCCGCAAAGTACCGATCAGCCTTATCCAACACGGTCAATCATATTTCATTTATCAGTTCTGATGGTAGCAGCATTTTGTTTACCGGATTTGGGGGGAGTGTTTCATCCTGTGATGAATGGAATGACCAAGGTGTGCTGAAGGTTGAAGGTTCACATTGTGTGAGGTGCTTATGTTTTTGTTGCACTTTTTGTATTTGTAATACTTTAGTTTACATTAGATTAGTTGTTGGATGCATAGATTCATCTTGAGGAGATGTTTGTGGATGAGGAACATGTCAATATTTAATTTTTTTACAATTATGTAATGAAACTAATAGTATGAATACATACATCATTTGGTAGTTTTAAAATTCTTTAATGGAGAAGACACTTAAACTGTTCTTTATTTATAACTTTTTATGTTAGTTAGGTTAGCTTAACTTAGTTTAAGTAGTTTGTAAGTCTAGGGACTTACGACGAAAGTAGTTAGGTCCCATAGAGTTACAAAAATTTGAATATTTATTTGAAGTAGTGAGTTTCGTCCATTTCGCAGCTTTTTCTCATCTTTGGTTTTCTAAAAAATGTTATGACTTCTCTTTCGTGTAACGAAAGTACGTTCATCATTAATAGATGTCATCTGTATAATAAGAGTTGCCAGTTCACAATAACTCTCCTCTCTTTTGTATCCATTCATACCGAACATTTCTTTCCTTACTTCCTGCAGCTATGCCTCGAAAGTTGTAGATTTTCCTTTTCTATTAGTCACTCTAAATCTTTTCACAACATATTCTGTGGTTGCAGAAGAGAAATTCTTCTACCTTCTAGAAGTGTAACAACCAATGCCCTACTCACTACCCTAGAATAGCTCCCATATTTCTCACTCACTATCTAATTCTAAAGAAGAATTGAGTTTAACAGTACACTATATGCCAGTTTCGTCAAAGACATAAACTTTAAACGTTTACATACACCGACCTGTATTGTGTTGTTGTCGATATTATTCAACAGATTTACACCCACAGAGTCAGAAGAATCGATTAGTATTTATTTTGTTGTTAGACATTGTTGTTTTCAAGATTGTGGAATTGCTTTTTTAATCGCTTACAACTAACAAATGTAGTAACTCCAAAAGAAATGTACTCTAACATCACATCTGTGTAACTAGTAAATAATCCGAAACTTGTGGATAAATTAGTAAAAATATACACTAGTGAAACCAAGAGCTGTCTCGATTTAGCATCTTAAATATTATTAAGAAAAGGTTTGTAGAATCTTAATCTTGCAAATTTTCAGTGAATGTTGGGACAATGCCGATTGTCTTTAAGGAACGGCGACCCTCGGGTCGCATGCGGCCCACAATAGGATTTTCTGCGGCCCACCAAGACGTTGCCTAAAAGTCCCGAAAAACGAGATTTCTTTCCACGCGCGAACAAAACTTTCGAGTAGGATGGACTTCAGAAGCAAGCGTAGTGCAGATTCTGTTTCAGTAGTTTTCCTTAGCGTACTGGATTATGGGAGTACTCCTATCAACCACCTAGAGCACAAGGGATCCTACTATTCTGACAATTTTGTTCAAACTCGACACGGTGGCTGATGGGAAGGTAGGTCCCGTTGCTGGTGTTGTGAATGCAATCGGACCAGGGGCGCTCCATCACAAAACGTTTAAGACCTCTTCTCGAGGATGTGGGGACAGTGTTTGAAGATTTTATTTATCATAGCTATGTGGCGTGGTTGAACCTGTAGAAAGTGAGGACTGGAGTTTGGGCATTGCAGGTTGAAATTATCTTATTTATCGACACAAAGAAGATATCTAACCATTTTGTTATTACATGGCGATATGACATTATGTTTGCAGCACATATATTTGAAAAAAGTCTGAGTGAGCTGAATGTGACACTGCAGGGAAAGAGATTGTTTGCACATGAAATTTGGACATATATACAAGCATTTAAATCAAAATTAGGTCTACCTGCAAGGCAATTCTTGTCGTTTCCCCTTACTAGCAAAATAAAACGTACCAGAAAATCAAAGACCTTAATGATAAATCTGAAGCATTGAATTAAAATTTGTGATGCAGACGTCTTACCGCTAGAACATCGTATCACATGCACAATTTCCTTCACGTCGCAAACTTTAATTCAGCTTCAGTGTTCCACAGTTTGTGACGTCAAGGAAATCGAGCTTAGACTATTCCGAGGCACCTTAAACGTGCCCACTACTCCTGAAATTTGCCCTCAGGAGATATATGTCAGTGGTACTGAATCATTAGTTGATAAACAGGGCATAACAATTGACAATGACAAAGAGAAGATTTCAAAAACAGAAAATCTCAAAGTAGAATTGCAACCTCACGATGCCACACGTCGTAAAATAAAGCCTCAGTCTAATCTCAATGTTCAACGCACTCATGTGAAATCTAAACCTGGGAAAGACACCACCAAATCAAAGAATGTGAGACATGATATCGTCAGACGTGGATCACAAAATGACTTAGCTGATGAACCTAACGAAACTCAATGCTGTTTTGATACACATGACAAATCTCCAGATCCAGCGAATGCAGCGAATAATGCATAGAACTGTTAGTTTTTCTGTTTTTGTTTTGTTTTTCATTGCATAACTGATAAAGAGACCAGGTTACAAAAGTGAGTACATCATGCCTCAGGCCTATACTATCACCACTATAAATATAAACAGAATTCAATCAGATTTAAAAATAGCAGCACTTAGGGAATTTTTATATGAATCAGGGACCGATATTGCCCTTCTGCAGGAAGTAGTGATTCCCAAACTGACAATTACAGGGTTTGTTGAATATATAAATGTGTCACACGACACGAGTGTTGGGACTGCCATTTTGATACGAGAAGGTATTCCATTCACAACAGTAGAACGTCTAGAATCAGGAAGAGGAATAAGCATACAGTTATTTGATTTGACTGTCCCTTCAGGCAGTGCCCATAGAACAGACCGAACGCAGTTTTTTAGTGAGGAACTTATATATCTGCTACGAAAAAATCCACAGAATCTGATAATGGGTGGTGATTTCAATTGCTTTCTTAATAAGAGGGACCAGCAACCAAATTTTAATTATTCTGCTGAATTAAAACAACTAGTCAAACACATGAATTTACAGGATGTGTGGGAGATCAAACATCCCGCATTTGTACAGTATACATATATTGCTCATAATTCCTGCAGTAGACTTGACAGATTTTACATTTCGAAGAATCTTGAATCATCTTTGTTAACTGTTGAAACTGTTCCTGTATATTTTTCAAATCACTCCAGTGTAAAGGCTTGCTTGAATCTAGTGGTACAACCGATTCATGGTTTTAGAAATCAGTGGCATCTAAATGTCTCATTGTTACAAGAAACTGAATTAGAAGAAATGTTAACACATGCATGGATGATATGTCTGCGTGCTATAGGTAGATATTCCACAATATTAGAGTGGTGGAATAGAATGGCGAAGCCAAAGTTGAGAAGAGTCCTTATGCAATACAGCGCACAAAGGACCAAGGATATAAAACAAAGTATAGAATATAACTACAGCCTGTTGAGGAACCTTTATGATCAAGCATCAGAGTCCTCCTTTCGTTTGGTGGATATAAAAAAAGTTAAAGCTAAATTATTAACCATAAAACGCAAACAGATGGAAGGGCTGAAAATAAAATCTAAGGCTAAAACCGCTTCAGAAGACGAAATGACCTCTTTATATCATTTGCTAAAGCACGCCAGAAATAGAAGGAGTACCCTTATTGAAGAAATCCGAACTACAAATGGAATGATCCTTAGATCACAAAAGGACATAATTAATGAGATTCATCACTATTATGAAGAACTCAAAGCTGACAACCCTGTAAATGAAGACTCTCTTGTTGACTGCTTGGGAATTATCACGTCACAGCTTACCGAAAATGACAATGAGGAAATTCTTTCAGAAGTCAGTGAAGACGAAGTCCATGACGTTGTGAAAACCTCACCTCCAAGAAAATCTCCTGGACCTGATGGGCTGCCTATCGAGTTTTATGCACGTTATTGGTCACTTATAGGAGAGAAAATAACAGCCATTGCAAACGAGATTCTTCAGGGCCATACAATACCTACAGAATTTAAAGAAGCTAAAATTGTTCTCGTCCCAAAAACTAAAGAAAATAAAATGTTAAATAATTTTCGACCTATTTCTTTGCTTAATACAGATTATAAAATAATCGCCAGACTTCTGGATAGAAGAATTTCTTCGTTTGCAAACAAAATCATAAGTGTGCATCAAAACTGTGTAGTTGGTAGGACTATATTTCAAAACATAGCTGAATATCGAGATATCATTTCAATAACTGATGTGACTAGAATCAAATGTGCATTGATCTTTTTAGATTTCCATAAAGCATTTGACCTTGTCAATCACACATACCTGCTTAAAAATATGCAAAAACTGGGTTTTCATGAGCGGTCTCTCCGCGTGATTAAAAACATTGCAACAGGGATACATGCAAGAATAGCGGTAAATGGACAAACAACGAAACAAATAGAAATAAAAAGAGGTGTTCCACAGGGAAGTCCTCTTTCCATGCTTTTATTCGCTATTTCACTTGATCCCTTGCTTCGCAATGTGCATGCAAATTTGACAGGCATAACAATGGCTGTCCATAAGACAGTAATCAGAGCTTACGCTGATGATGTAGGAGTTGTCGTCCGAAGTTGCAATGAAATAAGTACATTAGAAAACGTGACTAGAACATACTGTCAGGCTTCGGGAGCAAATATAAATGCTAACAAAAGTAAAATTCTGAAACTGGGAAGCTTTGACCATGTAAATGTTGATTGGGCAACCTCGGTCAGCCAACAAAAAACATTAGGAATAGTGCTCATGGCAAATGTGATGAAAATGGCAGCTAGAAACTGGAAGGACGCAGCGAATAAAGTACAAGGGGCTATAATGGATAACTTATCACGTCACATAAATCAAGTTCAGAGAGTAAAATATATAAATTTGTGGATACTATCAAAAGCTTATTATACGGCACAAGTATTTTCGCTCCCGAAAATGATAGCTAAAAAAATTATGTCAAAAGTTACAAACTTTCTGTGGAGAGGAGAAGTATTTAGAGTCACTGCTAAAGTAGCCACTATAGATCCCAGTCACGGTGGATTAGGCCTTGTAGACATAACTACCAAAGCATCAGCACTCTTCGTTAAACGGACGATGAACATTATACAGCAGCAACCTGGAAGCATTACAAGTAAACTTTTCGATGTTCTTAAACCGTCAAGTCTTCAACCTCCAATCGATGTAAGAAACATCAATGTTTGCTTACAACACGTGAGGACCTTTTATATCGAAATGAGTTATGTCAACCATACACTTTTGTGGTCAAGTCACCTAACAGCAAGGGCTATTATGAATGAAAGAAAGAAATGTGAAAGAAGGAATAAAATAGAAGATAGGTCAAGAAATGTGGACTGGGATGCCGTATGGCGAAATATTAATCTAAAAGGACACTCTTCGGACGTAATAACAACTTGGTACAAAGTCGTCAATAATATAATTCCCACCAACGAACGACTCTGTGGAATCGGTATAAATCAAACAGATCTATGCCAACGATGTAATCTTGTTGATACAGTTATACACAGATTTACCTGTGGTGGAAACTTAAATAACTGGAAATGGGTGAGAGCGCAAATAGTACTCCTCACAAGAACTTCACCTGAATACGTATCTCCATCCATAATATGTAGACCAGATGCAAGATATTTTCCAGAGAAAAAAAATAACGCAATATACTGGTTATTGGGAAAGTACGTGAGCTACGTCGTTAACAATCTTGGACCGGACACCACCATTGACTTCAAACTGTACATGCAGGATGAATATAAAAAACTTAGCAAGTATATGGACCAAAAATCCAAATATGGAAACATGCTTATTATCGTATTTGAACGAATGGGGATAGGTTAATATATATACATGGACTAATTGAATATAAGTTTATATCGATACCTACAAGAAAAAAACTGAAAGTGTTTGAGAAGCCTACATGCTAAGGTTAAATTATTTAAAAATTGAACTGTAAAATAGGAGTAAATCAACATGTTTTCTTTTTTTATGATTGTTTATGTGTGAGTATATCATTATGAGTACCTGTGTAAAGTATTTTACTTGTGCATATGTATTCCAAGGTGTTATAATTGATGTTCACTGTATACAGTACAATGTACAAGGAATAGAGTAAATAAAAGTTTATTAAAAAAATCGGTAAGACGTTTGCCTGGTAAGCGTGGAGTTCCGGGTTCGATTCCCAGTCACATCACAAATTTTAATTTAATGCTTCAGTTTTATCATCAATGTCTTTGACATATTCGAGACGAAAATCCGTCTCAGGGATTATATATTTATATGTACCAGAAAGTGTTTCTGGTAAGATTAGGCATCATTTTCATAGTTTGGTGCCTGAATTCACAAGAATAATAGTAAGAAAATTGAGTCTCAATTCAATGTGCTGTTGTATTGTTTCACACTGACACAGCACTGGAGGAACTCAACTTGATCTTATTGACATGCAGGTAGACCACACAGTGAACGAAATGTTTAATACTTTGGCATTAGTTGACATTTACAAATCATTGTCAGCTGAAAAATTTCTTTGTATGAAGAAATTTGGTGGGAAAATATTCTCCCTATTTGGATCTATATATATTTGTGAACAATGATTTTCTTTATATATAAAGAACAGTGTAGAGTGCAAAAATTTTTTTTCGACTAGTTTCGATCTTCTTTTACACCATCTTCAGGAAATATAGTTCTACAACATCAATGGAGCTATATGTCTTGAAGATGTCTAAAAGAAGACTGAAACTAGTGGGAAAAAGAAATTTTTGCACTCTAGACTGTGCTTTATATATAAATTTAAATAAGAGTGCTGTTGCCCAATAAATGAAACAAAAATGTTTCCAAAAATATGTGAAAGTTTTCTTGCTGAAGCTCTTTAAGGTACATTAACTTGACGCTATATTGAGAATTTCAACTATCAATCTCACTTCCGGTTTCAAAAAAATTGTCCAAAAGTGTCACAGGATGCATTTGTCTCATTAACCTTGTTCTGAAATTATATATACGTGGAGATATTACAAAATTAGAAAATAAAATAAATTGAAGAACACTGTTACTGGATTATATCTGTTTATTGATTTTATGGTGCAATTTATACCTTCTGTGAAACACAAAGCTAACTAATGAGTGCATTTTGGAAATTGCAGCCCTTCGCTATCCCCTCCACCTACAATGTGACCCTGAGACAAAACAAATTTCCACCCCTGGTTTATGGAAAAAACCATGAGTATTCTTATTCGGAAAAAGATATGTCCATAGATACAGTTTCCTATTTATTTTGTGAGGATGACCAGAGTGGTTACCGGTGTGCAGGGCTTCTACGCAGTGCCGGGAGCGCCGCACCCGTCGCTGCACTGCGAGGAGCGCTGCACAGCGTGGCAGCTGCGGGTGCCAGCTGCGGAGTTGTCGCTGCTGAGCCACTACTCGCCACGCAGCGCCCCCTGCCGCGCGCTCGCAGCTGCGGAGGCTGTGCTGCGACACCTCAGGGCCAGGCTGCCACACGTAAGTATATGCTCAGCACTGCACGGCGTGGCAGCTGCGGGTGTCAGCTGCGGAGTTGTCGCTGCTGAGCCACTACTCGCCACGCAGCGCCCCCTGCCGCGCGCTCGCAGCTGCGGAGGCCGTGCTGCGACACCTTAGGGCCAGGCTGCCACACGTAAGTATATGCTCAGCACTGCACGGCGTGGCAGCTGCGGGTGCCAGCTGCGGAGTTGTCGCTGCTGAGCCACTACTCGCCACGCAGCGCCCCCTGCCGCGCGCTCGCAGCTGCGGAGGCCGTGCTGCGACACCTCAGGGCCAGGCTGCCACACGTAATTCTATGCTCAGCACTGCACGGCGTGGCAGCTGCGGGTGCCAGCTGCGGAGTTGTCGCTGCTGAGCCACTACTCGCCATGCAGCGCCCCCTGCTGCGCGCTCACAGCTGCAGAGTCCGTTCTACGACTCCTTCGGGCCAGGCTGGCGCATGTGAGTACAGGCCGAGCGCAGTTCTGTGGCAGCTGTGGGTGCCACCTACGGAGCTGTGCCCCCCCCCCCCCCTCCCACCTCTCAGTGCAGGTACTTGCCGTACAGCGCCCCCTGCTGAACCCTAGCAGCTGTGAAGGTTATGCTGTGACAGCTGGTGGAAGGTATAAATTGTGAATCAACTGAGTACACTCTGAGGCACCTGCAGCTTGTGATGGGATTGGGCTCAAGTCACGTCAAAACATGTACAGATGTGACATAAGGCGTTTCACTATAGTAGCAACAAATCTCTGTATATCTATCTTAGACGGATGACAGGATGACAGCGATGTATTAATTTGGCAAATGAAAAACCTTCAGCCAGACCCGTATAAGATTCATGCAGTAATATGACAATTAGCGATCCATTTATAATACTGCATCACACCCTCTCACACCAAGATGTAGCTGACATAGTTGTCGGCTACATCTTGGTGTGAGAGGGTGTAATGCAGTATTATAAATGGATGGCTAGTTCTCGTATTAGAGCTGTAGCCGCCATAGTTGTTGGCTACATCTTGGTGTGAGAGGATGTAATGCGATATTATAAATGGATGGCTAGTTCTAGTATTACTCTATGGATCTTATAAGGGTCTGAAGATGAGAGTAATGGATTCTAGAAACATGTAACTGATTAAAATTTTAAAAGTAATGGCTGAAGGTTTTTCATTTGCCAAACAGTAGTAACATGTTGGACATATTATATCTTTTGTTATGCCAATTATGATGTTTGTTATATACTTATGTTTATTAAGTTTTAAATATGTTTGAGTAGAACGAGAAGACAGATCCGATGTTGGCAGTACAACCTGCCGAAACTGATTATTTTGATAAAAAAGTATTTGCATTATTGACTGTTGTTTAGTGTAATAACGAGTTGTCTTGATCACCAGCCTACTGATTAACTACAAAATAAGTTAATAAACTGTTTTATAACCATAATACTACGTGTAAGTTACAACACCTCCGATTTTGTTTCTCACGAACTAATCACATTCAAACTAACTAAATGTCTGTGAGTCGTTGGGTTTCTATTCCTCCACACCCGCCTGTGGCAGCAATTCCAGCCATTGATCTTCACTAACACCTGTACAGTTCCCCTCTCATCTCTATGGTCTTTGCTTGCTCAGAAAGGCAGCACACGATGGGACCTCTGTAGAGCAGTGGCGGTTAGACAGAGGAAGTATGGGGGTCCATGTAATACCGTAGGCTGATTGTGTGCCCAACCAGCCACAACAATTCTTAACGGAACTCAGCTTATTGGTCTGGAAGATTTGGTGTGCCTATTAACGTTAATTTTTGCAAGTTTGGTTTACATAATGGAACTGTACTATTTATGTAGTGACTGAAGTTACTTTGGTCCAGTCTACACCCAGAAAGTGGGAAGTACTGTTGTAACATTTGTGATTTTTAATGTTATTCCTTTTATGATCTAGCCTAAGTAAATTGGTTTTGACATTTACATTTGTCTGGTCTGTCCCCTGCAGCATCAGTTTTGGAAGAGTCAGTGGTGGTGATGGAGTTGATTTGCTTTTCTCAGATGTAGTCATTTCCTAGGGTGCACACCTGGATTAATAAAACTGGTTTGTATTTGAAAACATGTTCGTGTTTTGAGGGATGGGTGGCAGTTACATCTTGGCAACTCCTTAACCCTGAGAGTATTGTAAAAAAGGAGCCATTACTTTTCTGGCTTTTATTTGTAATTTATTAGTCTTTCTATACACATAACTTGGTAGTCACATACAAAATTATTAGCAGATTACCTGTGTAGGTATTTTACTGTGTGTCCTTTGAGTAAAAATATTTAAGTTGTAAGCTGCTGACATTTTACTGTGTACAAATTTCTAAAAGTAATTTAAGTTGTAAGTTACCTTGTTTATTCAGTATTTATATTTAAAATTTTGAGCAGCTACCTGTGTAGTAACTTTACCGTCTGCCTTTTTTTTTGTAATGTTTAAAGTTGTAAGCTGCCCTGTTGATTCATCACTCATATTGAACATTTCAAGTGGATTATCGGTGGTGTCATCTTACTGTGTGCCAATTTGTAAAAAATATTCAAATTGTGAATGGCCTTGTTGATTGAATGTTTAAGTGTAAACTTTTAGCAGTTTACCACCCTATCATTTTGGTAAATGTTATTCAAGTTGTAAGCTGCCTCGTTGATTGAGTATTTATATTTAAAAATTTTAAACAGCTTATTAGTATACACATTCACCTCCAGTATTGCACAATGATCATCTGAAGTTTAAAATATTCTTCATTTCTCCCTCTGCATGACCTCACCTAAGTACAGCTTATTCAAGTTGTTATCTATTCTGAAATTGTTCTTAGCCTTAATCTGGTGTATGTGTCATTGGCAGTTATTATTTTTTATGGTCTGAACGGAATGGGTTCAATTGGAAATGACAACTGGTAATTTATTGCCCTAAACTTCCGATCATTTCCTGTAATATTCAAATTTCAAGGTTTCATTTCATGCTGGAAATTGAGTTATATTTGCCATAGAGTGGTGCCACGTCTATCAAACATTGACAGTGGCACTTTGCACATAAACCACAGGATCAGTTAGTAGTCAGTCCTGGAGATGTTATAATTGAATATTTATCATAAATTAAATTTTGTTGGGTACATTATTCATAGAAACAACTATCACCATCCTAATAATCACCACAATGAATTAATACTTCTTTGCAATTTTTGTTTTAATCAAATTTATAGCTATGGTACCTGAGGAAGATTTAGTATACTCCTAGATGAAGAGAGCTCGAGGTACATTTCCATATTGGGTGTTAGCCAGGCTATGCTTCACTGTCTATTCCTGCAGCTGCTATGGGCAAACCCCAAGGCTTCAGAGATTAAACTAGATTAGATTACTATTTGTTCCATGTCATAAATGCAACATTTTGTAAGTTTGAATGTGTCAGTTTAATAAAGGGTATCTTTACTTGACATTAATACACATACATTCTTTTTGTATATTTAATAATTGATATCTGAAACTTCATCTGCTGAGTGGAAAGATGTACCATTCAAAATTTCTATTAACATCCTTTTAAAAGGTTATATGTCAGATTTTCTATGCTCTTTTTTTCTAGTGATGAAACACTCTTGTAGCAGCAAAATTCATCCCTTTCTGGGACGAAGTTAGGTTTAACTTGAAATAGCGAAGATAATCCTTTGTTGTAGTGTTGGTTATGCACGATGCTATTAGTCATAAACTGGATTGGGTTATGAACAACAATTTTCATATGTGAATATATATTTATATTGAGGCTACTGTGAATAACTTTACTCCCTTAAACAAATGTCTGTAAGATAATAATAGGTGGCCTCTAAGAATTATTCTTATTGCACGCATTTGTGGAATGAATATCGTTTTACTCATGGATGAATTACCCCAAACTATAATCTCATATCAAAGATATGAATGGTAACTAAGCTAATTACTTGCCTATCAAGAGAATTAGCATTTACCCTAGTAATGTAAGTAGTTGAACTTATATGTTTAAACAGATCGTCAATGTGTTTCTTACAATTCAGTCTCATATCAACCTACTTGCCTACTCACTAGCTACAGATTTCTGTGCAAAGTCTATTTTATTGAAGGTATTATGCCATTGAGTGTATGGAAATATATGCAATGTGTCTTATCAAAATTTAATGAGAGGGAACCACTTAATGATTGTATCAAAAACAATGTTTAAAATTACATGAGTCGATTCTCATTTGTCAGATGTGATTATAATACTTGTATCCCCATCAAGAAGCAGTATCTTTGCATCTTCGTGAATATGGAATGGCAAGTCTTATCTATGTATGTTATAAAAATGGCTGCATGTGTGTATGTATATATGTTCTAGATCTCTGAAACAATGGATCCATTTGAAGCACTTTTGGTACACTTGTTGCTGGCAACACGAGAATCTATACATTGGGGTAGAGAGAGAGAGAAAGGGAGAAAGATTTGGAGGGAGAGGGGGGAGGAAGGGATAGAGAGAGGGCGACGAGAAGATGGGCAAACAAGAGGAGGGGGAATGGAATGAGAAGAATGATAGGAAGAGATGGATACAAAGAGATGATCTACAGACATAGATTTTGATGTAGGAGATGGGCATATGGAGAGGACAAGATGGAGGGATTGGAAAGAAAGAGACAGATATGAAAGGCTGAGATGGCACACGGAGGATGCAAAGAGGGAGAAATATAGTGAGTAGGACAAGTGAGGAGCAGTTGGGCAGAGGAGGGGTTTGTGGTATGAGACATTGGGGAGGAAAAGACTAGCAGCTGGTGTAAGGAAGAGAAGATGTTTAGAGAGAGCAGGAGGCAGGGAGAGTGGAGAGAGAGAGAGAGAGAGATATGTAGGAGGTGGACACAAGGGATGAGGATAGTCATTGACTTACGTGTGTAAATGGGCATGATGAGCATAGAGAGGAGGGGGGAGGAGATGGAGGGGAAGAGAGGGGGGTTTATGTTGAGCTGGAAGGTGGTGCAGGGAATGGACAGAGGGAAAGGGATAGAAGGAGATGGACAGAAAGAGAGGTTGGAACAGGAGATGTCTCCAAGAGGAAATGTGAGACTTAAAATATTAGACTTGAGACATATATACCCAGGCAATACTGAAACAGTAAAGGACTCAAGACTGAGCCCTGTGGGACCGTGTTGTAGATAGCGATCTAATTTGAGGAAACAGCTGATTATTTGCTTCCTGCACTCATCCAGTTAAGGAAGAATTAAAACAATGGTGTGATACAGTCATACAACAATAGTGGAGCTTTTCTATAAGAATTCTATTAGCGCTAAAAGCCTTTCCATGTACCAAATTGAAATTCAGTTAAATTTTTAGTTTTACAAATATAAAGCTGCTTTTACATACAAGAATGGGCTCACCTCGTGCCTGCCGAAGGCCACCTCGAGTCTCCCCCTGCAGTGTGTGGGCCCGGTTGCAGATGTCACTGCGCGTGGCCAGCCGGCCGATGCTGCGCTGCCTGCTGCTGCGGATGCTGGAGGCGGACCCCGAGGACTGGCCGCTGGCCGAGTGGCCGCGAGTGACGCTGCAGCTGCTGGACGCACTCGCAGGCGCGCTGGCGTCGCGGCGCTTACCCTGCCACTTCCTGCCGGGGCTCGACCTGCTGCTGCACGCGCCCTGGGCGGGCGGCGGCGGCGCCACCGTCTGCTGCGAGGAGGACTGCCAGCAGGATGTCGACGTGCTGCGAGCCTTCCTGCACCAGCTGCACGCAGAGGCGCGGCTGGCGGCCGCGGCCGGGGAGGGAGAAGGCGTTGACGATGAGGACGACCCGTGCTCGTGAGTACTAGAGGGGCTCTAGCTGCCCCTGGTCTCTTTATGTCCCTCACATGAGAAAGGTGTCGCTTCACCTTCATTCCAAGTTTTCCTCAATACTGATGCTGTCTCTGTACGAGAGGTATTTCAAAAGTCCCTGCACGGTCGCAGAGATTGCACCGCCGGTGCGTATCGCTGTCATGTTTAGTTTGTAGCATCTTTAGAAACAAGCACATCAAGTTTCAGCCATTTGATCTACTGGGTGATCAAAAAGTCAGTATAAATTTGAAAACTGAATAAATCGCGGAATAATGTAGATAGAGCGGTAAAAGTTGACGCACATGCTTGGAATACCATGGGGTTTCTATTAGAAAAAAAAGTATTGCTAGACGCGGGAAAGAGTTTTAAAAAATGTCCGACAGATGACGCTTCACCTGATCAGAAAAGCAATAATTAACATAACAAATTAAGACAAAGCAAAGATGGTGTTCTTTACAAGAAATGCCCAATGTGTGTTCACCATCATTCCTCAAAAACAGCTGTAGTCGAGGAATAATGTTGTGAACAGCACCGAAGAGCATATCCGGAGTTATGGTAAGCATTGGCGTAGTATTGGCGTCTCCGAAAACTGTCTTGAGCAGTTCAACCGGCAACCCACGCGCAATGGAAATATTCTAGACCTTATAGCCACAAACCGGCCTGACCTTATTAACGATGTCTGTGTAGAGACAGGAATTAGTGATCACGATATCGTCATAGCGTCGATGGTGACCAAAGTTCATAAGCCAATCAAGAAGGCTAGGAGCGTGTTTTTGTTGGGAAGAGCCGATAAACAAATGTTACGATCGTACTTAGAAAATGAATGGGCATCGTTTAATTCCGGAACTATGGATGTAGAGGTATTGTGGACTAAATTTAAGTGCATTATTAATAAAGGGTTAGAGAAATATATGCCAGTAAAGACGATTAAAAATGGAAAAGATCCACCGTGGTATAATAATAATGTTAGAAAGCTATTGAGAAAGCAAAGGCTGTTGCACTCTCCAGTCAAAAAAGAACACGCAAATGATGACAGGCAAAAGTTAGTAGAGATTCGTGCGTCTATAAAAAGATCGATGCGCGAAGCATACAATAATTATCACAGCCATACCTTAGCAAAAGATCTTTCCGAGAACCCGAAAAAATTCTGGTCCTATGTAAAATCGATAAGCGGGTCAAAGCCCATTGGCCAGTCACTTGTTGATCATTCAAGGGCAGTAGTAGAAGAAAGCAAACGGAAAGCTGAAGTTCTAAATTTGACCTTTAAGGAATCTTTCACGCAGGAGGACCGCAAAAATGTACCATCATTTGATCAACGTACTAATTCCGAAATGGGGGACATAGCAATAGATATTTCCGGTGTAGAGAAGCAGCTGAGAGAGCTAAATACGAAAAAGTCTGCTTGTTCGGATGGAATACCAGTTGGGTTTTACAAAGAGTATTCTGCGGCGTTGGCCCCCTACTTCGCTTGCATTTATCGCGAATCTTTAATTCAGCGCAAAGTTCCTAGTGATTGGAAAAAAGCACAGGTGACTCCCGTTAATAAGAAAGGAAAGAGAACTGACCCACACAATTACAGGACAATATCGTTGACATCAGTTTCATGTAGAATTTTAGAGCATATTCTCAGTTCGAATACAGTAAATTTTCTTGAAACGGAATAGCTTCTTTCCATGAATCAGCACCTGTTTAGGAAACATCGTTCATATGAAACTCAGCTTGCCCTTTTCTCACATGACATCTTGCGAGCCATGGATGAAGTATGTATGCGGAGTATGTATGTAGATGTAGATGTATGTTGTCTTTCAGCATCCCTAGAGATGTCGGTAGATCACGATACACTTGCGACTTCAGGTAGAGATAAAAATTGACACACATGCTTGGAGTGACACGGGGTTTTATTAGAACCTATATATATATATATATATATATATATATATATATATATATATATATATATATATATAGGTTCTAATAAAACCCCGTGTCACTCCAAGCATGTGTGTCAATTTTTATCTCTACATCTACATTATTCCGTGATCTATAATTTTTTCAAATTTATACTGACTTTTTGATCACCAGGTATATCAGTGTGGGGAATCGAGCAATGACACTGAACACAGCTCCACAGTGTAAGGGGGGGCAGAGTTTGGAAGTTCTGAAAGAATGCAGGGTCAACTCTTTGTGGCCCTTGTGGCATCAGTTGGTGATAAAAATGTATGCTGATGTATGACGTCCATCACAGTGTCATATACTGAGTTGTCAGGTGCACTGGCTGGCCTTACGTTCCTACTGAACCTACTGGTAGCCCTCGGCCTGCCGCAGGTGGGAGTGTCGCGTGGAGGCGTCGCTGGCGCGCGGCTGGTCGTGGGTGCAGCGCGCGCTGGGCCCCCCGCCGCCGCGCCGCCGCCACGCCGCCGACCACTACTCGGCCAGGCAGCTCGACTACCTGGCACTGCTGCTGCGCGCGCTGCTCGCCGCCAACCAGCTGCTCGTGCACGTGAGTCTCCCACACCGCTGCCGAAATCCCAAGAAATTCTGGTCCTATGTAAAGTATGTTGTTGTGGTCTTTAGTCCGGAGATGTGGCTTGCAGAGTACGGGCGTAGATGTAGATATAGACTAAGTCCACGTCACTTTTATAGCCAAGAAATTAACATGAGTCCACTGTCATGTTTCTCGAACTTCTGTAACACGTTCATGCTCGAACAATTATGCTGGTGGAAGGTGTATTCACTGGGAATGAAGACATCAAGCATACTGGTGGTCCAGCAGTCTTGCTGTCTGTGATTGATGCCACAAGTTCCATGTAATCCCAGTTCAGTTCCACAGGACTGTCCCACAAACTTGTGATCATGTTATGGTACTGTTCATATTTCTAGAAGCCACTGTGACTTTACAGAAGTAATGTCCATAGAGTCGCGCATTTAGTATACACAATGGCATTGTGTGGAAAAGATAAAGGGCCGACAGTGGACTGGGAAAGTGCTTAGGGCAGTTGCCAGACAAGCCAGGTTGTTGTTGTTGTTGTCTTCAGTCCGGAGACTGGTTTGATGCACCTCTCCACCCTACTCTATCATGACCAAGCCTCTTCATCTCTTCATAAGAATGGCAACCTACATCCATTTGAATTTGTTTACTATATTCTTATCTTGGACTCCCTCTGCGATTTTTACCCCACACACTTCCCTACAACGCTAAATTCACAATTCCTTGATGTCTAAGAATGTGTCTTACCAATAGATCCCTTCTTTTACTCAAGGTATTCCAGAAATCCCTTTTCTCCCCAATTCTGTTCTGTACCTCTTAATTAGTTACGCGATCCACCCACCTAATCTTCAGCATTCTTCTGTAGCACCAAATTTCAAAAGCCTCTAACCTGTCCACACTGTTTATCGTTCATGTTTCACTCCCATACAAGGCAACACTCCACACAAATGCCTCCGAAAAGGACTTCCTTATACTTAAATTAACATTCGAAGTTAACAAATTTCTCTTTTTCAAATCGCTTTTCTTCCCATTGCCATTCTGCATTTTATATCCTCTGTACTGCGACCATCATTTGTTATTTTACTGCCCAAGTAACAAAACTCATCTACCTCCTTTATTGTTTCGTTACCTAATTCATTCAGTATTAACTGATTTTCTTAGACTGCACTCCATTACACTTGTTTTACTCTTGTAAATGTTCATATTATATGCACCTTTCAGCACACTGTCCATTCCGTTCAGCTGCTCTTCCAGGTCCTTTGCTGTCTGACAGATTTACTATGTCGTCGGCAAAACGCAATGTTTATAATTCTTCACCCTGAATTTTATTTCTTCTCCAAATTTCTCCTTGGTTCCCTTTATAGCTTGCTCAATGTACAAACTGAATAAGACTACAGCCTTGTCTTTCTCCGTTCCCAACCACTGCATCCCTTTCATGCCCTTCAACTCTGACGACCGTTGTCTGGTTTTTGTACAAGTTGTAAATAACCTTACGCTCCCTATATTTTACTCCTGCTTGCTTTAGAACCTGAAAGAGTTTATTCCAATCAACCTTGTCAAAAGCCTTCTCCAAATATACAAAAGCTAGATATGTTGCTTTACCTTTTCTTAATCTATCTTCTAGGATAAGCTTTAAAGTGAGTATTGTCTCCTGTGGTCCTAATTTTCTCCTGAACACAAACTGATCTTCCCCAAGGTCGACTTCAACCAGCTTTTCAATACCTCTGTAAATAATTCGTGTTAATATTTTGCAACCATGACTTATTAAACTGATGGTTCTCTAGTTTTCACGCCTGTCTGCTCCTGCTTTCTTTGGGATGGGGATTATAACATTTTTCTTAAAGTCTGAGGGTACTTCACGTGTCTCATTCATCTTACACACCAGGTGAAACAGTTTTGTCATGGCTGGTTCTTCCAGAGACTTCATAGCTCTGAGGGAATGTCATCCACTCCAGGGTCCTTGTTTCGACTTCTTTCAGTGCTCTGTCAAATTCATCTCTCAGTATAGTATCTCCTATATCATCCTCATCTACTTCTTCTCCCTTCCTACATTATTGCTTCTAAGTTCATTTCCGTTGTAGAGCCTCTCTATATACTCTTTCCATCTTTTCCATCTTTCAGATTTCCCTTCTATGCTGAGAACTGGTTTTCCATCTGTGTTCTTGATATTCATAGAGTGGTTTTTCTTATATCCAAATATATCTTTTATTTTCCTATTGTCTGTATCTATTTTTCCCCTATTTATACCTTCTTCTACAGCCTTGCATTTGCCTTCTAGCCACTCCTGCTTAGCCATTTTGCACTTCCTGTCAATCTCATTTATTAGTCGTCTGTATTGAATTTTGCCTGTTTCATTTACTGCATTTTTATATTTTCTCCTTTCATCGATTAAATTTAGTATGTCCTGTGATATCCAAGGACTTTTTGTAGGTCTTGCCTTCCTATCAATTTTGTCCTCTGCTTCCTTCACTGTTTCATCTCTCAATGCTACCCAATCTTCCTCTACTGTTTTATTTCCCCCCGTTTCTATCAATTGTTGCCTAAAGGTCCCTCTGAAATTATCAAGAACTTCAGGTTCCTTCAGTTCATCCAGGTCCCATCTCCTTACTTTCCTATTTTTCTGCAATTTTTTCAATTTCAGCCCAATAAGTTAGGTCAGAGTTTATATCTGCCCCTGGCTGTGTCTTACAGTTTAAAACCTAGTTCCGAAAACTATGTCTTAGCATTATAAAATCTATCTGGTATCTCCCGGTGTCTCCTGGACTCTTCCATGTTTACAACCTTCTTTCGTGATTCTTAAACCAGGTGTTTGTTATAACTAAATTATGTTCCATTCAAAATTCTACCAGTCGGTTTCCTCTTTCATTCCTTTTGCCCAGGCCATATTCCCCTACTATCTGACATTCCTTTCCTTGTCCTACTACCGAATTCCAGTCTCCCATAACAATTAAGTTTTCCTCTCCCTTAATTGTCTGAATAATTTCCTTTAGCTCCTCATATATTTCTTCGATTTCCTCATAATCGGCAGAGCTAGTTGGCATATAAACCTATACTACTGTGGTCAGTGTTGGCTTCGTATCTATCTTGACTACGATAATGCGATCACTGTGTTGCTTATAGCAGTTTACTTGCAATCCTATTTTCTTATTCATTATGAGACCTACTCCTGCAATACCCCCAAATGAATTTGTATTTATAATCCTGAAATCACCTGATCAGAAATTCGATCCTTAGAATGCCTGTTTTGTTTTTCTTGATGACGACATCCTTCTGAGTAGTCCCCCCCCCCCCCCCCGGAGATCCGAATGGTGTACTATTTTACTTCCGGAATATTTTACCCGAGAAGATGCCATCATCATATAGTCATACAGTAGAGCTGCATGTCCTTGGGAAAAGTAACGGCTGTATTTCCCCTTGTTTTCAGCCGTTCGCAGTAACTGTGTGGCAAAACCACATTAGCTGATGTTACAAGGCCAGCTCAGTCAATCATCCAGACTGTTGCCCCTGTAACTACTGAAAAGGATGCTGCCCCTCTTCAGGAACCAAACGTTTGTCTGGCCTCTCCACAGATACCCCTCCACTGTGGTTGCACCTATGGTTCGGCTATCTGCATCGTTGAGGCACGCAGCCACCCCTCGTCGTCAACGTCTGTGGTTCATGGGAGTGGCACATCCTTCATATGGCAGATGCTTTATATTTTTGTTCATATTTAGTTCTACAACTGATTGTATCTTGTAGGATTCTGTTTGATCAGAGTGGAGTCCCCTGCCCACTTGAAGTTCAAAAGTTCAAGTGTTTGAAAAAGCTTATGGGACTAAACTGCGGGGTCATCAGTCCCTACTCTTACAAAATACTTATAAACTACCTTATACTAAAGACGGGGGATTCGAACCCCCGACGGGGAACGACCTCGCGCACCGTAGCATAGCGCCGTGGCACACTTTAGTTCTTCCATCAGATTTCAGAAATGCAGGAAGATGAACAGTCTGACTGATGAAAGTCGTCAGAGAAAACTAGAAGGCCAGAAGTGGCCTCCGGTTCTTGTGCTGTGATGATTTTAATTCATAATTAATAGATTAAAGATTCAATGTCGAATGGATCACGCAGCAAATACCTATCAATTTTTTAAGTCGAATAAATTTGTGAAGAAAATTCCTCCATAAAGTCCTTAGGTTAATTTTTGACGCTTCATTGGTTTTATCTGCAGGTGGTTGCAGGAAACACAAATTTTTGACATGTTAATGAGTGAAATGAATTCTTGTTTGGATATGGAATTAATATACTGTTGCAGAAGCAAGCTTTTCTGATTCGTTTACAAATGTTAAGTGTGTCATTACAGGAAACAAAGAACTGAAAAAAAAAACAACAACATACAAATGTAATTGGCGTGGAAAAGGCACCTATACTTTCTGTTTTTGGTAAAAGTCATATAGTGGGTATCCTCTTGCATATTTGGTAGTTCATGTAATATATAAGTACATAATACGCAAGAAAATACTCATCAAAGACGTATCCATAATTCCAATAATTATTGTTTTCTTAATTTACACTATGCTCCGAAGATAACATGTTCGCGATTATTCGAATTTTTGGCTACGGTACAGGTCAGTCTGAATGTAAAGGTGAACTCATTAGTTCCGGAGCCACAAACCAAACAGTTTTATTAACATCGGATGGCCAGTATTTCGACAGAGCGGCCAAGTCAACTGCGTGGAGTTCCCGCGTCTGTCCATCGTAGCTGCGCGGGATTAGCCGAGCGGTGTGGAGTGCCAAAGTTACGCATCGCGCGGCCTCCCAAGTGGGAGGTTCGAATTCTTCCTCAGGCATGGATGTTTGTGTTGTCTTTAGTATAAGTTATTTCCTAAGTAGTTTGTAAGTTTAGGGACTCCTGTTGAGTCCCATAGGCTTTACAAACATTTGAACATATGTCCGTCGTACATACCACCCTATAACTCGAGAATGAAAAGAGTTATCGTTCTGCTCTCTCAGCTTTAAATAAAATTTTCATGTCTTAAGTACATTTCATCAGTAGCTTTGTATGTGCTAAAATCAACCATACGCAAAGTCTATGCAATGTTTAGAAAAGTTTTTTCACTTCCCATCACTTTACCATATTAAATTGACCAAAAACATACATTACAAAGTTTTCTTTGGCCGTCAGTAATATTTTGCGTTGTTTCCTCAATTCCAGTATTAAACTATGACTTCCTACATAACAGATCGCCAGTCATAACCTCACATTGAACGTCGGGTATTACTGTCTGATTACGTTTATCGTCTAAACACGCTGCTACAAGATCTTGCATGATTTTGTAATTCAGGGCTAGTACGCTAGGAGCGCTTCTGTAGACTATTATCTATCTCGTTCACGTTGGTTCATCGTTTAAAAAGGGCTTTAGGTGGTTGTCGGTTGTTTTGGACAGGCGGACGGCCGGCTGCCCGGGGAGCAGCCAGACTGCGGGGGTCCGGAGGGCGGCGGCTGTGACCCTCGCGAGGAGCTGGCCTTCCTGGTCTGCACCGTGGCCAGGCAGGCTCGCCGGCTGGCCGGCGGCAGCGCAGGGGGAGGCAGTGGCGGCGACGAAGCGAGTCTGTGCGCGCTGGCCGAACAGGTGCGCCGGCACGACACCGCGGGGGACCTGCGCGACGACGCCGTCATGGTGAGCGACACGGCTGTCGATAGTATATCGATACGTCGATGTACCGATATATTGTTCGTCGCAACATCGATATGTTGTTGTTGTTGTTATTGTTGTTGTGATCTTCAGTCCGGAAACTGGTTTGATGCAGCTCTCTTGTCGGCCGCGGTGGCCGAGGGTACTGAGGCCCTCCAGTCACGGTCTGCACGGCCACTACGGTCGGGGGTTCGAATCTCCCCTCGGGCATGGATATTTGTGCCGTCCTTAGTCTTAGCTAGATCATAAGTAGTTTGTAAGCTTAGGGACTGATGATCCCGTAGTTAAGTCCCATAAGTTCTACAAACATTTGAACATTTGATGCAGCTCTCCACAATACCCTATCCTCCAGCAAGCCTCTTCAACTCCACATAAGAACAGCAACCTAAATCTGCCTGCTTACTGTATCCATCTCTTGCTCATCCTCTGCGGTTTTTACCCCACACATTTCCCTCCAACGTTAAACTCACAATTTCTTGATGTCTAAGAATGTGTCCTACCAATCGATCCCTCCTTTTAGTCAAGGTATGCCAGAAATTCCTTTTCTCCCCCATTCTGTTCAGTACCTCCTCATTAGTTACGCGATCCACCCACCTAATCTTCAGCATTCTTCTGTAGCACCACATTTCAAAAGCCTCTATTCTCTTTCTGTCCACACTGTTTATCGTCCATGTTTCACTCCCATACAAGGCAACACTCCACAAAAATACCCTCAGATAGGACTACGGTACGAACTACTGCAAGCACCGAAACAAACCGATTGTAGCAGCATGAAGTGTTCATTAGGTAACACTACTCTCATTAGGTAGTGTGTAGTGTGCAAGTACGACAAGTAAATTTCAAAAGGTGGTGGTCCTATCTAGGCTAGCTTGATAACTGGTGATGAGGAAATGCCTTGAGCAAAACACAGATTTTTTTTCATACCCATTCATGCATGTTTCGCTTCAGTTTAGTATCTTTAGTGGTCCTTAATACCTCGTCTTTTACATGTTGGAGTGCTTACAGTTTACTTACATTATCTATGTAAGTACATATTGATAGCTGTCATTTGCAACTATGTCACTTACACTCACACACACACAGACACACATGTTGTTGTTGTGGTCTTCAATCCGCAGACTGGTTTGAGGCACCTCTACACGCTACCCTATCCTTAGCAAGCCTCTTCATCTCACAATAAGAACGGCAACCTACATCCTTTAGAATCTACTTACTATATTCGTCCCTTCGTCTACCTGTACGATTTTTACCCCACACACTTCCTTCTAATGCTAAGTTAACGATTCCTTGATGTCTCAGAATGTGTCCCACTAATCTGTCCATACGTTTAGTAAGGATATGCCCCAATTCTGTTGAGCACCTATTCATTTGGTACGTGATCTATCTATCCATCTAATCCTCATCATTCGTTTGTAGCACCACATGTCGAAAGCTTCTATCATCTTCTTATGTGACTTCCTTATCGTCCACGTTTCACTCCCATACAATGCTACATTCCAGACGAATGCTTTCGAAAGGACTTCCTAACACTGATCTACAAATGTCGTTTCTTCAGAAACGATTTTCTTCGCAGAGCTATTCTGCATTTTAAATCTTCTTTACTTCGGCCATCAGAAATTATCTTACTAACTAAACAATAAAACTCATCTACTACTACTTCCATTGTCACATTAACTAATCCAATTCACTCAGCATCGCCTGATTTTATGACATTTCATTTCATCACCGTTGTTTTAGTCTTGGTAATGTTCAATACAACGTCCATTCCATTTAATTGATCTTGCAGGTCCTTTGCTGTCTCTGACTGAATTACTATGTCGTCTGCAAACCGCAGGATTTTACTGCCTGTCCTTGGACTTCAATTCCCTCTCCAAATTTCTTCTTGCATTCCTTCACAGCTTGTTCAATGTACAGATTGACCAACACTGGTGACCCTTGCGACCCTTTCATACCCTTTGACGCTAATAATTGCTGTCTGGTTTTTGTACAAGTTGAATATAACTCTTCGCTCCATATATTTTAATCCTGCTACCTTCAGAATCTGAAAAAGTGTATTGCAGTCAACATTGTCAAAAGATTTTTCCAGATCCACAAATGCTAAAAACGTGTAATGTGAGTAATGCCTCGCGTGTGTCTACATTTCTCCTAAATCCAAACTGATCTTCCCCGAGGTCGGATTCCATCAGTTTTTTCAGTGGTCTGTAAATAATGTAAATAAACATGTACGGGTATGAAAATAAAAAACAGTGGTTTGCTAGAGACAGAGCATCATAGAGAAGAAACGAAATGACTGTTTGATTCTGGCTGAGTGATGTGTGAAGCTGCCAGCAGAGGTGCGTTTCGGCCGGTGACGGGTGGTGTGTCCTCAGGTGCGGGAGGTGCTTCGCTGGCTGCACCGCGCGCAGCCGGAGTCCGCGCTGCGCGCCTACCTGCGCCGCCTGTTCCTCTCCTCTGCGCGCAACGCCTGGCTGCTGCCGCAGTGGCGGCGGCGGTGCGCACCACAGGAGCGGCGATCCCTGCAGGACTTCTGCCAACAGGTACGTCACAGTGGCGCCTTCCTACAACCCTTCTGTGATGTTTATTAATCACATGCAAAATATCCATATTTGAATCAAGCGATCTTACAGTTCTGGCACTGTTGTAGAAATGTCTTGGTCGCAAAATACTATCTGATGTATGACGCGTTTCGGAACTCTATCCTCTGATACAAACTGTGGGAATAATAAAAAAATTTAAACAACATGTAAGTACATTTAGGTTCACGATAGGAAAAAGATTCAATAAACATAGCACTGTTTCAAATTCTGAAAGTAGCAGGGTTAAAATACAGGGAGCGAAGAGTTATATTCAACCTATACAAAAACCAAACAGCGGTTATTAAAGTTGAAGGGCATGAAAGGGACGCAGTGGTTGGGAAGGGAGTAAGACAGGGTTGTAGCCTTCGCCATTGTTGTTCAATCTGTACATTCAGCAAACTGTGAAGGAATGCAAGGAGAAATTTGGAGAGGGAATTAAAGTTCAGGGAGAAGAAATAAAAACTTTGTGGCTTGCCGATGACATAGTAATTCTGTCACAGACTCTAAAGTTTTGTTACTTGGGTAGCAAGATAACTTCTCATAGCTGAAGTAAAGAAGATATAAAATGCAGAATGGCTATGGGAAGAAAAGCGTTTCTAAAGAAGCGAAGCTTATTATCATCCAATATTAATTTACATGTTAGGAAGTTCTTTCTGACAGAATTTGTCTGTATTGTAGCATTGCATGGGAGTGAACGTGGACGATAAGAAGTTCAGATAAAAAGATGATAGAAGCTTTCGAAATGTGGTGCTACAGACGATTGATGAAAATTAGATGGGTAGATCATATAACTAATGAGGAGGTGCTCAACAAAATTGGGCAGAAAATGACTTTCTGACGTATTCTGACTAAGAAAAGGGATAGGTTGGTGGGAAACATCCTGAGACATCAATGTATCTTCAACTTAGCATTAGAAGGAAGTGTGTGGGGTAAAAATCGTAGAGGGAGACCGAGGGACGAATACAGGAAGCAGATTCAAAGCGATGTAGGTTGCCGAAAATATTCTCAGCTGAAGAGACTTGCACAAGACAGGTCAGCGTGGAGAGCTGCATCAAACCAGTCGGCGGACTGAAGACTATAACAACAACAAACATGAAAGTGTAATTAAAACTTAGATCACATTGAAATATTAAGCACAACAGTGTGAGAGAGAATAAGAAAGATACTAGAAAATGCTTCTGTGTTGGAAGGTGTGAATGTAGAAGTCATGTGCCAGACTGATTCTGGCGAGTACAGCTGGTTGACAGTAAACATAGCCGACAGGTGACGCCAGCCTACTTCCAGATATGCTGTCACAGAAATTTTTAAAAAGTTGATACATTGAAAGTAAGCTTACTTCCATAAGCAGAGATACAAATATAACATAAAATAATACTGGGTGATCAAAAAGTCAGTATAAATTTAAAAACGTTATAAAACATGGAATAATGTAGATAGAGAGGTAAAAATTGACATACATGCTTGGAATGACATGAGATTTTATTAGAAGCAAAAGAAAAAAAACAAAAGTTCATAAATTTCCGACAGATGGCGCTTTATCTGATCAGAAGAGCAATAATTAGCATAACAAATTAAGACAAAGCAAACACGATGTTCTTTAAAGGATATGCTCAATATGTTCACCATCATTCCTCAACATTAGGTGTAGTCGAGGAATAATGTTGTGAACAGCACTGTTAACCATGTCCGGAGTTATGGTGAGGCATTGGCGTCGGATGTTGTCTTTCAGCATCCCTAGAGATGTCGGTCGATCACGATACACTTGCGACTCCAGCCAATAATCGCACGGACTGACGTATGGGGACCTGGGAGGACAAGCATGACGAAAGTGGCTGCTGAGCACACGATCATCACTCTATCTACATTATTCCGTGATTCCTTGAAATGGAAAAGCTTCTTTCCATGAATCAGCACCTGTTTAGGAAACATCGTTCATGTGAAACTCAGCTTGCCCTTTCCTCACATGACATCTTGCGAGCCATGGACGTAGGGCAACAGGCAGATTGTGTTTTTCTCGACTTCAAAAAGGCGTTCGACGCGGTGCCACACTGCAGACTGTTAACGAAGATACGAGCTTATGGAATAGGTTCACAGATTTGTGACTGGCTGGAAGACTTCCTAAATAATAGAACGCAGTACGTTGTTCTCGACGGCGAGTGTTCATCAGAGACAAGTGTATCGTCAGGCGTGCCCCAGGGGAGTGTGATAGGACCGCTATTATTTTCTATCTATATAAATGATCTGATGGACAAAGTAAGTTGTAATTTGCGGCTGTTTGCTGATGATGCTGTGGTGTATGGGAGGGTGCCGTCTGTAAGTGACTGTAATAGCATACAGGATGACTCAGACAAAATTTCTAGTTGGTGCGAAGATTGGCAACTAGCTCTCAATGTAGAAAAATGTAAGGTGATGCGCATGAGTAGAAAAAACAATCCCATAATGTTCGAATAGAGCATTAGTAGTGAGCTTTTTGATGCTGTCGCGTCGTTCAAATATCTAGGCGTAACATTGCAGAGCGATATGAAATGGAACGAGCATGTAAGGACAGTTGTGAGTAAGGCGGACAGCCGACTTCGGTTTATTGGGAGAATTTTGGGATGATGTACTTCACCTGTAAAGGAGACCGCGTATAAAACGCTTGTACGACCACGTCTTGAGTATTGCTCAAGTGTTTGGGACCTGCAGCAGGTCAGTTTAAAGGAAGACATAGAGGCGGTTCAGAGGCGAGCAGCTAGATTTGTTACCGGTAGGTTCGACCAATGCGCGAGCGTCACAGAAATGCTCCGGCAACTCCATTGGGGATCGCTGGTAGAAAGACGACGTTCTTTTCGTGAATTTCTGTTAAGTAAATTTAGAAGGCCGGAATTTGAAGCTGAGTGTAGTACGATCTTGCAGCCGCCTACTTACATTTTGCGTAAAAGATCACAAAGACAAGATAAGAGAAATTAGGGCTCGTACGGAGGCATAGGCATTGTTTTTTTCCTTGTTCTATTTGGGAGTGGAATAGGAAAGGAAATGCCTAGTAGTGGTACAGTGTACCCTCCGCCACGCATCTTACGGTGAATTGCGGAGTATATATGTAGATGTAGATAAGTTTTCAAATTTATGACTATGTGGAGAATACGCCAGATGGTGATGCTGTGTGTCTGCTCCTCTGTCTCTGTCTCTCTCTCTGTCTCTCTCTCTCTCTCTCTCTCACACACACACACACACACACACAAACACACATGACGTACAGCCGTATCTTTTTTAACTTACCTTATTTTAAATAACTGAATGCTGTACAAAAATGTTTTGGGTCAGCTTATACAGTTTTAAATGAATGCTGTAAAAAACATTTTTCTGTTTCACTATAGTTTTACATCTTTCAGGTCAGATAGTATTAAGTAAAACAATGCTGAGAAACACCAAAATCACAGACTGTTTACAGTATGTAGGTGAGGGAAAATGTGGGGGTTGGGGGCGGGAGGAAAGTGAGGGGTAGGAGCATATATGCAGAGCTGTGAGGGAAGAGCCACCGACAAGCACTACATAGTCCACAAAGATCACTCATTGGTGGTTCCTACAGCACACAAGACGGCAATGTTCTTCTGATGTATGACAAAGATTCCTATAACATAAAAAAGAGTTTTCTCTTCTATTGGCAGTACATAAAGGAAAAGTAATAAGAGTTATGGAGGTGGATGATGGGGAGGAGAATTAAGGCTATTTCTGGGTGCAGAAGGGGATTAAGAGACTACTTTACAGAGGATACACGGTAGTATAGTTTTATTAAAGTAGTTTAAAATTTATATAAAACTGATTACTATTTGTAGAAGGAGCTGGGTCAGGGAGTACCGTGTATAGTTACGGTTTAAGGAGTACTGATGTGGGGATAAAGTCCATGACGTACAATGCGACAGTAGTTAAATTCTCCTCAGTTCAACTTCCTTAAAAGCATAGCACATGTTTACTCTTTATTATAAATCATCAGATTAAAGACTTAGAGAAAGTCATAAACTGATCAGAATAACTAAGCTTGAGCCTCTTAAAATAAAAGATTAATATTTTAAGTAAAAACAGTAATATAACTACAAAGCTTAAAACTGGGTAGTGTCTACAGTATGGTACATAAGATTACACCGTGTTTCCAATTCGTCATATGCCATATTTTCACACCACATATGAATGGTTTCTCATTACTGTTACAGTTGTCAGAGGTTAGGTGTGATTACTGGATGTAGGTGTGGAGGAGGATGGAGGCTAAAGGGATTTCTGGTGGGGGAAAATTGAAGGTATTAAAGTAAAAGTAATAAACTTTGGGACAGGTGCTTGTGTTGCAGCAAATTGCAGTGTATCAACCTCATTACAATTCTGCAGAACCACTATAAATTTTCAGTATTATTGAAGAAATGATAGAGAGTGCTAATCACTCCTGACGTCCATGGCGAGGTCCATCTATGACATTTAGGCACCATGCAGCGCGGTACAGATGGGCCCAACAGCATGATGAATGGACCCGTCAGATTTGGCACCAACTACTATTCATAGACGAAACTGCCTTTAGCCAGCAATCGTCGGATATGTTTTTAGATCCAGCCTTATCTGCCGGAACGTTTATACACAGCGTAGAGCGAGTGCAGCAAGGTGTTGGTTCCGTAATATTTTGGTGGTCGTAGAAAGCAATGAAACGGCTGTGCGGTACAAGGATGACATACTCGACGTATAACGCAACCACATCTGCAGCATTCAGGTGGGGAATTGTCGTACTGGACGACGTTTGTCGTGCTCATCGTGCACATGCTGTGAATGCATCCTTCATGACGAGACGGTCCACCAACCAATCTGCGAGATATACGTCAAGTCGCTTTTGAGGAGCGGGAAAATCTGGACCAGCAGTCCGTTGATGATCTAGTGGGCAGTATTCCACAACGATTCAGATAGGTATTAGCACAAAAGGACGTGTTACCGGGGATACGGGGTACTGGTGTATACTACAATCTCGAACAAAAATTCAAAATGTCCAAGTTATTGTCGTAGGAATTGTCTATTTTCATGAGCAGTAAGGAGAACTGAAATGTTGTTTTTGTATATCTCTATATCATTTTTCATGTAAAGTGGCGTGAACTCCTAGATCTGTGCTGATACAAAAAAAAAAAAAAACTTTTACGTTTGTTTCTTGATACGGAACTCATGTCTATAAATGTCATCCTATGACCCTGTGCGCCAATTTGATAACATACAAAAAACAAATCGCTCCCTAATTCTGGGAGAGGTACTATGGAGCAACACAAGCAAAAATAAATAAATAACGTGAATGATTCGTATTGAAAGCTACAATGAAAGATTTCCGACATAAATAACTTTACAATTGACATACTATACATGCTTGAGTGTACACAATTTATATATAAACAAAATTCTGAATATACGAATGTGATTTGCTAAAAGTAGATGCTGTATGATTTTCGTTAACTTTTAATGAGTGAAATGCGAAAGATACTAAAATTATTACAGAACTGCAATGAAGAAACGTATCTTTTAGTGTCAATGATGTTTCATGCAACTAACTAGTTTCTCCAAGTAGGAAAATATTGTAAGGTTTTATTTTGGACAATTTTAATGTTTTCGTATTAATTAGTGAATATTCCAATCTAAGGTGCTTTCAGCTGTAATAATTGTTGGTAAGTAGATGTTTCTAAAACGTTCCGGAATAATTATTTTGTGGTTTACAATAATGTCGAAACTTTTAGAATGAACACGAATTGCGTGCTGTTTTGATATAAACAATATAACTTTTACCTCACAGTTGAAAACATGCAAAATGAGTGAATGAGATGAAGATACAAGTTCTGTTACTATTAAAGGTGCATAACAAAGGTGGATATGAAACATTGAATTGCAAAGAGTAACTGCATATGCCATGCGTACAACTTAAGGAGGCGATTACGAGATTATAAATGGTAGTTTTGTGTAGTTCGCGAACGAACTAGTTCGGAAGAGCGCTCCCACAGGCGAACTACGCGAACTAGTTCGCAGATCCCTCGCCTCTTAATTCGTCCGCTCCTTTTCCGAAGACTAACGGAGAACAGAGAGAGGACGCGAGAGCGCGCAGAATCGCATGGTTCCCTTCTGCCAGTTACCGTCATTTCGAGCTGAAATGCAGCTCAGCTGTAGTTTCATAGTTCACTGCCACAAATTTTCTAATGTAATCCTCATTCCATAGTGTAAATTAAATAACTGGTTTATTTGCTTTAGTATTTGATGTCTAATTGGTCAAAAATACGCTTGGGCAACACTGACCATTATATAAAAAAGCTGTCAAAAGAAAGAGTTCTTTTAGTATCGGTAGCAAAAGCCAAAAAGAGCGAACGAACCAGAAAGAGCGACCTACTTCGTGGCCGAGCTGCGAGCTAAAATATGCGCGATCGGTCGCGAACTATTTATGCCAAACGTATCTCGCTTCTTAGTTCGTTGAATTCTTTTCCGAAGACCGACGGGCAATAGCGAGAGCAACAGAATTGCAAATCACGTGTTTGGCTTCTGCTGATGAGAACCATTTCGAGGTGAGTGTCTGCCTGCTAGATTACTTAGTTCAGTGCCACAAAATTTCTGTTTTGGAGTATTCTGCACTCTGTAATATCTGACTAATAAATTCCATAATGCCAAGATTCATAGATAACTCTAAACTTAATCCGCGATAAATTGTCCACAATGTGTTTGTTTTGGTTTGCGTGCTATCGTTAGCGGCTCAAGCAGCAAGCGCATGCTTGCCACCTGCATGCGCAGACCACGCCGCTCAGCCGTCACTGGGAGCGGACGAACTAAAAGAATGAACTAGTTCGCGACAGAGCCGCTACCTAAATTGAGCGCTTCCGATCGCGAATTATTATACGCGAGTCTAACAAATGGGACCTACTGTGTCCCGTTCCATTATTGCTGCTAGCAGCCATATGTGAAGGAGCACAGAAAATGAAGTTTGGCTCCATTGTCAGAGGATTAAAGAGAACGAGTACGCCGCTGGTCTGCTAAAATTAGGCCCCACAAAGCGCTCAGACATCATACAGAGGTCAGGTGCGCACCGCACCGCTCTGTCCTCTTTTAGTGGTGACTGTCGCCCCCCCCTCCCCCCCACCCACACTCCATCTGCTGATGGGTCGGCTCGTTTGCACGGCTGCGGCTTTGGCCGGCGCCGCCTTTGCCCCCCCCCCCTCGCCTGCTCTGAGCGATCGCGCCGGGCTAATGCGGAATCAATGACCCCTCTCCTCACCTCCCCCTCATCAGCCCCCCCCCCCGCCTCCCGCAGACGACGCGTCTGTCGCTGGGCCTGGAGCCTGCGTCCGCCGCAAGCATCGTCGCCCCTGCAGGAAGGGTGGAGGGGAGGGCTATAGAGCCTGTATAGGGAGAGAGATTCCAGCTGGCCGGTGGCCGCCATGTTTTTACCAGACTGCGCGCGTCCCGTGCTCTTACATATCAACCCAGACAGAAAAGCGGCCAAATAACGATTGAAATAAGGCATTACTTCCACCCATGATACCAATACAAATACGAGGCGCGCCCAGAAAGTAAGTTTCGTTTGGTTATATAAAACGAACGGGTACTGATACAGAAAAAATATTGTTTGTACAAAAATCTACAACTGTTTAACTACTTTTCTACATGTGTTGTTGTTGTGGTCTTCAGTCCGGAGACTGGTTTGATGCAGCTCTCCACAATACCGTACACTAACGAAACAGTAGCACAGGTTACTGTTGTGGTATTCAGTGCGGAGACGTTTCATGCAGCTCTCCACAATACCCTATTCTGAGCAAGCGTCTTCAACTCCATATAAGAACGGCAACCTACATCTGTCTGAATCTGCTTACTGTACCCATCTCTTGGTCTTCCTCTGCGGTTTTTACCCCACACACTTCCCTCCAACGCTAAATTCACAATTCCTTGATGTCTAAGAATGTGTCCTACCAATAGATCCCTTCTTTTAGTCAAGGTATGCCAGAAATTCTTTTACTCCCCAATTCTGTTCAGTAACTCCTCATTAATTATGCGATCCACCCACCTAATCTTCAGCATTTTTCGGTAGCACCACATTTCAAAAGCCTCAATCCTCTTCCTGTTCGCACTGTTTATCATCCACGTTTCACTCCCATACAAGGCAACACTCCATACAAATGCCTTCAGAAAGAACTTCCTTAGGCTTAAATCAATATTCGATGTTAACAAATTTCTCTTTTTCAAGAACGCTTTTCTACCCATTGTCATTCTGCATTTTATATCCTCTGTACTGCCACCATCATTTGTTATTTTACTGCCCAAGTAACAAAACTCATCTACCTCCTTTATTGTTTCGTTACCTAATTCCTTCAGTATTAACTGATTTTCTTAGACTGCACTCCATTACACTTGTTTTACTCTTGTAAATGTTCATATTATATGCACCTTTCAGCACACTGTCCATTCCGTTCAGCTGCTCTTCCAGGTCCTTTGCTGTCTGACAGAATTACTATGTCGTCGGCAAAACGCAATGTTTTTAATTCTTCACCCTGAACTTTAATACCTTCTCCAAATTTCTCCTTGATTTACTTTATAGCTTGATCAATGTACAAATTGAATAACATTAGAGAAAGGCTACAACCCTGTCTTACTCCCTTTCCAACCACTGCATCCCTTTCATGCCCTTCAACTCTGACAACCGCTGTCTGGTTTTTGTACAAGTTGTAAATAACCTTACGCTCCCTAAATTTTACTCCTGCTTGCTTCAGAACTTGAAACAGTTTATTCCAATCAACATTGTCAAAAGCCTTCTCCAAACCTACAAAAGCTAGAAATGTAGGTTTGCCTTTTCTTAATCTATCTTCTAGGATAAGCCGTAAAGTGAGTATTGCCTCCCGTGTTCCTACATTTCTACTGAACCCAAATTGATCCTCTCCGAGGTCGGTTTCTACCAGCTTTTCCATCCTTCTGTAAATAATTCGTGTTAATATTTTGCAACCACGACTTATTAAACTGATGATTCTGTAGTTTTCACACCTGTCTGCGCATGCTTTCTTTGGAATTGGGATTATTACATTTTTCTTAAAGTCTGAGGGTACTTCGCCTTTCTCATTCATCTTACACACCAGGTGAAACAGTTTTGTCATGGCTGGTTCTCCCAGAGACTTCAGTACCTCTGAGGGAATGCCATCTACTCCATGGGCCTTGTTCCGACTTAGGTCTTTCAGGGCTCTGTCAAATTCATCTCTCAGGATAGTATCTCCTATTTCATCTTGATCTACTTCCTCTTCCCTTCCTACAGCATTGTCTCTAAGTTCATTTCCTTCGTAGAGCTTCTCTATATACTCTTTCCACCTTTCAGCTTTCCCTTCTTTACATAGCTTCCGAAATTTTGTAGGCAATTGTCATAGCATGGCACAAGGCCTTTTACATAGAATGTTGACGCCTGTGTATTCAACCATGTGGTAACATGTTCTTTCAGCTCGTCATTATCGTTGAAGTGTTGTCCACCAAGGACAGAATTTAAGTGTAAGAAGAGGATTACTGTCAAAACATTTTTTTCACGATAATGCCTGACCTCACACACCGAATGTGACCAAACAATTCTTACGGAAATTTCAGTGGGACCTGTTTGATCATCCTCCATACAGCTAGGACCTCTCTCCTAACGAATTTCATCTGTTCTTACACCTAAAATCTGTCCTTGGTGGTCAACACTTCAACGATGATAAGGAGCTGTTACCACGTGGTTGAATACATAGGCGGCAACCTTCTGTGAAGGATGCACGCAAAAACGTGTGGCACGCTATGACAAGTGCCTACAAAATTTCGGCAGTTATGTGGTAAAGTAGTTTAAGAGTTATAGAATTTAGTGCAATAAAAATTTCTTCTGTATCTGTGTACAATTTCATTTTATTACCAAACGGAACTACTTTCTGGACGTGCCTTGTATAATCAGTACGTGGTTAACCCTTATAACGAAACATCGGTCACTTTGACCGACTGTTTTTTTTTTTTGTACTCTTATATTGGCTAAACTGCGTGGCCTTGATGGCTGTCGCTCCATGTACCTTCCTCCTAACCTCTGCCGTAGCTCCCTGGCTCTTCGTGAGTAGTCTGCCTAACGTCTTTCTCCCGAACAGGCGCTTTATGTAAAGCCGGTCGGTCAGATATGCAGCGTGTTTTGCTCAACAGCATACAGTGGTATGTGTTGCGAGTCGCTGTTTTACTTTTATTATTTTATTGCGTATAAAATGGCTAATCCTGATTCTAGCCCTGCGATCCAGATTTTTGAATGTTGGTTGAGGTCACTAGTGGAGATGACAGTGATTTTGACGTTGACATTGATGATTCAGACTCTGATGCGGATTTTGTCATGCCTGATGGTCAAGCTCTTGATGAAGCCCAAGTTGAACCAAGTTCCAGTACATAGGAAGATGAAGATGATGCCAACCTGCGCAAGCGAGGATATACTGCAGAGAAAGAATAAATGCAATTGCTGAAAGTGTTGATCTTCCAGAATATACATAGACTATTTGGACTAATATGTTCATTTAATTACTTGTATGTATAAGCAATGTAGAATACTAAAATTCATTTTATTTCTGTTTTCAAAATCTGAATACCTTACGCAGTTGGGAATTATCCGATGTTTTCTGTTTTTATTTCATTATTTTCGATTTTTCTCGAATATTAAAGTAATAATAGATATTAAAAATGATAAAAAGTTATCATAACGCCTGTGAGAACATACTTATATGAAATAACAAGAAAAATCCCGAAAAAAAACAAAAACGAAACGGTCAAATTGACCGTATGTTTCGCTTAGTGTTATAAAAATCGTGTTTCGTTAGAAGTGTTACAGAAATGACAATTACCTATGTTTATACAGGTGTAATAAATTTGTAAGCAAATAGGTCTAATGAAACAATTTCTGTGGCTGTCGAATGTTAATACCATATTTTACTTCGACAGTTGGCAGTATTTCATGTTATTTATATTGAAGACAATGCTGCTATTTCATAATTTTCTATCTGCATATCCATCGCTGAAATTAGTACATTATTATCGCTTTCCGCCCCGATATAATGCATTTTAAGTCAGCTTCTGTCGATCTTAAAACATTTTCCTACACTGAGAAATACCAAAAACGTCAACTTGTACATACTTTTAGGAACACAGTACCATAGAAAATCGGAAAAATACATATACTGCCTCTGATGAAACAGCAGAAACAGACTCTAAATAGGCAAATACACCCGCCTCTTCCCTTTTTCATGTTACATTACGTAACCAGTTATAGTTAAAACATACCTTGTATCACAATATATCAAAAACCAAAACCAGGAACTAAAAAAAAGCTACAAAATACTGTTTAAAAATTTTTACCCCTTAACAGATTCCAACTCGTAACCTTCACATTACGAATTCAGTACATAACCACTCCACCATGCGCAAACTGCACAGGCAAGCGTTTCATTAATATTTTTCTTGCACTGGACTGAGGGGAAGCAGAAATTTACATAACACAGACAGGAATAATTCTTTGGTTTCCTAAGTCGCGTTTACAGTTCCCGCTTTCTCGGTTAACTTTCACCGCCGACTGTTTTCATATTTCCTCACTCTTTGCGAACATAAGCATCATATAATAATCTTCACTTCGGTTTCTACAGCCAACACGGAAACAATGAGGCATTTATCTAGCCTGTACTTAATGACTGTGTAATACACTTTATTAATTACACTCAGTAAATCACTTCAAATCAACATTCAGTCTTAAAAATTGTCGCGAAGGTCTAAAGCTATCGTCAACGACCGACAAACAACAGGTTAATTTACGCCAATAGAACCGATTGAAGATGTGCAAAAGGGCAGCAGTGCCTACAGAAATACAAACTTTGTGTAACTGTACAGTCAAATCGCTGTCAGAAGGTTTCAAGACACACTGCAGTACAGACATGCACACTGTAGCTATCCACACATATAGAAAGCTCGCCACATCTGATAAAAACATGTCGTCCCGGGCTGTTTGCCAATCAGGAGCGGTCTCTCCCTATATAGCCTGTCTAGGGAGGGCGAGTGTCCCTGAACAATAACTGACACAGGAAAACAAGTGGAACACTGTTGGTGTATGGCGTTCACAACCATACTATTCAAATCCAAAAAGCAACTCCAAGAGAAAAATTGGAGATGCGACAGTGAAAATTATTTGTGAGATAACACGATGCACTAAGATCACATGGCTGAAAATCAGTGGCGGATGGTGCTTCAGAACACTGGGGGTTCACTTCTTTCAGTGTCTGATCTCGATAGTGACGCCCCCCCTCCCCGCACCCTCACTCTGTGCGCCAATGTTTTGGCGCCCCCCTCCCCCTTAGATATATTTTAGGTCTGCAGAATGTCTTACATCGACTTGTTTGCGTTTGCTTCAACTCCAGCTGAGGCGTCGGCCTACGAAGCTTCTTTCTTTCACACTTCTCTTTCAAACTTAAAACTGACTAATTTGAACATATGAATGTTTTTATTTTTATTATATATATATATATATATATATATATATATATATATATATATATATATATATATATATATATATATATATATATATATATATATATTTGAACAGACGCAGCGGTGTGTTATATATATATAACACACCGCTGCGTCTGTTCAAAAATTCTTTACTAAGAACTCACGAACGGTTTCGCAAATTAAATTTGCATCATAAGGCGCTTATTTCATTCAGATCTTAATCATATGTTACTTTGACTCTAAACTAGCTGATCCCCATTATTATTCTTGAGTTGTAACCAACTTGCCTATAAGACCATCTATAAAATCCCTTTCTTCAAAAAGAGGGGCTCCGTCAACATGTATTAAAATCCGAATAAAACCCATACTTAAAAAAGTAAATTTTCATCAGCTAACGGCCTACCACTGATATAAAACACTAAGAACGGTATTCAGCATGAAAGTCGCGTCAGGGGGTAAAAGAAGATTAAAATTTGCTAGAGCACTGGCACTTTACCTCCATAGGAGACAGCTGGGAGAAGAGGCGTTGTTGTTGCTGCCGCACATGAACACTAAAACAGAGTAAGTAACTGATTACACTGTTAAGTGACTGTAAGAAAATGAGTGTTACGATGAAGAGACATGCAGCTTTTGGTCACGAGATCTTACGCATCCGCTAAAGCTGCTCTCCCCAACCCCTCTTCATACAGTTAAATATTTGTTACAACGAAGACTGTAAATGTCATTTTCCCTGCAAATCACTACACATTTGCTAAAACGTCCAAAGATATGTGACAAGTAACAATACAAAAGGCTATTCTTGTTCCCATATCTGTTAAAAAGAAGATTGGGTTAAAAAAATTGCTCATAGTCGATCTCGAACGTACTACCTTCGACACCGCAGCGCATTGCCGCTGACCACACGTCTTTCTTGCTGGGGGGGGGGGGGGGGAGTAGTTACTTCATTATTATTCACGATCTTCGGATCTTCTGAAGGCTTTTACAGTTGATGCGTCTTCAATTTATAATTGTAAGGTATTTCATCAAATATGACTTGTTTTTGATGAATCTTCAGTGCGCCAAAAATAAATTTGAAGGGTGGATGTTGTCTTCATGGAGGAATTGCGCATACGCAAGACGAGGAGCGCACTATGTCCATTGCCTTCGCTTCGGGACCAGAGCTTGAGTAGCCCAGAGCTGATGACTCCACCAGCCTCAACGCCAATGTCAAAAGCGGCGTTTTCCCTCACCCCTCCCTGCCGTGGGAGCGCCCATATGTTGCCTCCAGGGGGTTCAGATGAGAATTTGAACCTTAGCCGCGCATGCGCATTCTAACGCCGTGGCCACTGCCGCCTTATATTAAGCGGCCGCGCTACGACTCGTATACTGCTGTCTCCACGACATAAAACGTTTCTTATGAGATAAAAATACTTTGAATGTACACACAAAATGATCTGATAGAAGAACGAAACAAAGACTGATAGTTTAGAAACACTTTTTATTTTATTTATTTACTTTTTGTTTCACGATGAACTTTTTTCTGGCGGTTCACTGAAATAGTGATCAGACAGGATGCGCAGACACTACTGAAAATCCAGCCCTCTGTGAAGTGAGGAGTTTCCGCCATTGCTGGCTATAACTGCTGCCAGGCGTCTAGGTACTGATTTGTGGAAGCTATGGCTGTGTTGTAGCGGTATGTAACTCTGTGCTGCTTCTAAATATTGCCAAAGGTGATGTTTGAAGCGCAGGTGGTGTATCCCTGGCCAGCCATCGACCAGACGTTTTGGATAAGCGAAAGATTGAGAGAGCGAGGAGCACGAACAAGTGTGGAGCCCCTCAACCTCCGTACTGGCGTGGTGACCATTACAAAAAATCCTAATGTCTCCTCTGCGTGTTTTAGTATTTATGTCGAAGAGGTCATAAGATGCTTTTCTGTGATGTTGTTTGTACGGGTGGGTAGGATTATCCATTAACACAAGACATCAGGAGATAGATAATGGACGAAATTGAAAGAAGTGATTTCAAGGGCAGAGGGAGGAAAAGTGTGAAGGGAAGAAACGATCTGTAGCAGTGTGCAAAGATAGTAAGGGCAGTAGCGGCAATCTTTGACAGATCTCTAGGAAATAGGCTGTGTTAGTTTCAGGTATTGTCCAAGTTCGGAACCATTAGTCACACCAGTGTTCCATGTCATAGAGAGCTACTGCCGAAGATGGGCCTGGCGATGTTTAGATCAGATCAGCTCTTCCTTCTATAGACCCTTACTGAGAAGATACTAGTGCGCATGGAACATTCCAATATGTAATTTCTTTTAATTTAATTTTTTACAAGCAGAAATGATAATACTAATAGTATGAATACGTAAAATACATCATACAGTTGTATTAAAAATTCGTGAATGGAGTAGAAGTTTAATATGAATAAATGATCCCTGAGACGGATTTACGTCTCAAATATGTCAAAGACATTATTGATAGATGTGAAGCATTGAATTAAAATTTTGTGGTGCGGCCGGGAATCGAACCCGGACCTCTATGCTTACTAGGCAGACGTCTTAACCGTTAGACTACCACACCACTAACGATTAAGGCGCCTCGGAATAGTCTATGTACGATTTCCCTCCACAACACAAACTTTAATTCAGCTTCTTTGTTCCAAAGATAATTGCCACTACTGCCAAGGCTCTCCATGCAGCGGAATAGCACCTTAGCAATGGACATGGTGGAACAATCCTGTTATGGTGATATAAATATCAATTAATATGAATAAATGATCCCTGAGACGGATTTACGTCTCAAATATGTCAAAGACATTATTGATAGATGTGAAGCATTGAATTAAAATTTTGTGGTGCGGCCGGGAATCGAACCCGGACCTCCATGCTTACTAGGCAAACGTCTTAACCGTTTTTTTTTTTTTTTTTTTATTTTTTTTATTTTTTTTTATTTTTTTTTTTATTTATTTTTTTTTTTTTTTCGGGTCTCCTTCCTCCCCTACAACCCGTCCTTCCGCTCGCCATGATAGCCTTCTCCGGCTAGCTTCTATGCTATAACATTGTTTCTGTTGAGGAATGAAGAGCAACTTCTTCTTCATAACGAAACAAAACTACCTCGTAGAAAATAAACAATCTCGTTCCGGGCGACATCTTCGTCGCCAGACGATAAAAATAAATAATTTGAAAGCAATTTTAAGCCTCTTCTTCGTAATTTTTAAGATCGGCTTCTTGGAAATGAAAGAAAAGTATCAGAATGGTTTTCTCCAAGTAAATTATAATTATTGTCATTTCCATTCTTCCGTTCCTTCTGCTTGCCGAGCACTTCAAAGTTGTCTTCTCGTACAATCTGCTTACGCAGTTAATGCCGTGTGTATCATTTTTCTGTGTATTTCGATCTCCTTGTCCATTTCTTGTATCTTCTCGGTAGACTTTGAAGCACCAGTCAGCAGTAGCACAGAACTACCTTTCTAGGATCACAGAAGCCTAATGACATTTCAAAATGATAATAATAATAATAAAATAATAAAAAGTATATATAAATAAAATACTTCTTTGGGTGTTACCCATTCTATATTTGTGTTAATGTTCTGATTAGAAAATTCGCATATTTTTCTTTATATTTCTTCGTTTTTTTTAGTTTTTCGTGTTCCATCGTAAGATGTATCCAGTAGTCGTCTTTACTTTTAACTTTTTCCGATAAAATGTAGTACACCGTCTGTCCCTTGATCCAATTTACTGCTCTTCTTTTTGCACTGGGGTAGGGAACTTCGTCTGGGTGAAGAAGTCTGGCTGGTGTTATCGTTCGGGGAGATGTTCGTAGTATACTAGCAAGTTTAGTTGTACACAGAGTCCAAATGTTTTTAACGCCGTCGCATGTGAAACGGTGTTCCTCAGTGTCAACTAGGTTACAGATGGTGCAATTTGGCGTTTCCGCCAGATGTATTGCATGTAACTTCGAATTTGTTGGAATTTTCCTGTTAACTGCAGTGTACCATGTTGACCGTACTTTTGTCGGTAAGTAAGGGTCTTGTACGTTTTCCCAGATCTTTTCCCAATTATATTCTTTGTACTTCTCTTCGATTCTGTTTCTCGTTTTGTTTTTCATCATGTTGTTGTAGATTTCTTTTACTTTGTATAGGTCTTCCTCTGGAGTGTGACGTCGAATGTAGCTTAATTCTATAAGAAAATGTCTCATATAATAAAATGCGTTTGGAATATGGTGCACAGCTACGGGTGGGTCCATACTAGCCGGGGCTATTTCGTTTAAGAGATGAGCTGCGAGGCTATCAGGCGACCGTTGCCACTGCTTGTACAACTTGCTGACGAACAGCGCCTGTGATTTATTATATATATTTGTCAGCTTTAGGCCTCCGTGACGTAAAGATAGCGTTAAGGTCTCATACTGGATCTTAAAAATTTGTCCTCTGGTGACAAAGTGGCCGAGCGCTGCTAGCATCTGTTGGGCTATTGTCTTCGGTATTGGCAATACCTGTGCGACATAATTTACTTTAGATGTTACGTAAATGTTGGCTAACTGAACTTTTTGTAAGGTACTTAGATTACGTAAAACATGTTGTTGTATGGTGGCTCGCATTTTTGCCAGCAAATTTTTGTAGTTGAGGGCAGCCGTGCGGCGGATATCTCGCGTGTATACAATTCCAAGCGTTTTTATAGTTTCTACGCATTTTAATTGATCGTCATCGCTAATTTGTAATCCCCGGCCGATGTGCATTATTCCCGACTTAGTACGGCTTAATTTTGCTCCTGACGCCGCTTCGTAGTTCTTTATATTTTTGAATGCTTTTCCTAGTTCATCACTGCGCGTGATCACGAAACTGACGTCGTCAGCGTACGCTTGACATGTTATTTTATGGCCGTGTATTTGTAGCCCTGCAAGGTCCTGTGTCAGGGAACACAGCAAAGGTTCAATGGCTATGGCAAATAGGCTCAGTGACATTGGGCAACCCTGACGTACTGAACTCTTGAGTCTGATCGGTCTGCTTAATTGACCGTTAACACATATTCGAGACGTGGAACTTGTCAACAGGTTTTTAACTACAGTGCCAATTTTTTGTGGAAAATTCATTACTTCCATAGTCCGGAAAAGATAAGAATGGTTAATTCTATCGAATGCTTTTTCGAAATCAAGAGATACTAGTGCACTTGGAATATTCAAGGCTTCTGCAGTTGCTATAATATCTCTATATTCACATAATGTCTGGTGAATTGTTCTATTTTTCCCGACGCTCGTTTGGTAATTCCCGGTGATGCGTGTTATAACCGAGGTTAATCTTTGCGTTATGATGCGCGTAAAGATTTTATAGTCGGTATTTAGTAGTGTTATGGGACGCAGGTTGTTGACGGTCTTCCCTCCTGGCACTTTAGGGACTAACACTACTACACCTTCACAAAATTCCAGTAACATGTCACTTCTGGCGTTCAGAATTTCGTTACATACAAGCGTCAGCTTGCTGATTAGTTGTTGTTCAAAGGTGTGATAAAATTCTGCTGGCAATCCGTCGGGCCCGGGAGACTTGTTCTTCGAGCTTCTTCGTATGGCGTCTGCCACTTCCTCTTCAGTTACGTCTGCTGACAGATCGTCCGATTCCTCCGGGTTTAATTTCGCAGTCAACCTTGCGAGGATGGTGTGTTGCGCTGCTTCGTCTACTGGTTTGTCAGCTAATAGAGTTGTAAAATATCTATAGATTTCTTCCCGTATGTCGGGTTGTGTTGTCAAAGTTCCTCCATGTTCCACTTTCAGTTCAGTCAAAATTTTTCGTTGTGTTCTTTTCTGTTCTTGTATAATATGATACATTGAAGTTGTTTCTTCTTGAACTGTATTTTGTAGTCGTGTGCGAATTTTACAGCCTTCCAAGTGCTTCCGTTTGAGGTTTAAAATTGTGGCCTTTATTCTTTTTATTTGTGTATAATTGTCTATGACTGTGGCGTCGTGTTGGTATAAGTCTCTGAGACACTGATAATAAAATTCTATTGTGTTTTTCGTCCAAACATTTTTTACCCAAGAGTAACGTTTCATGGCCTTTATTAAAGCGGGTTTTGCGCATTTCATCCACCACGTAAAAGTCGAATCGTACTTCGAAAACTTCCTTTCGCATTCTGTCCATGTATTGCGAAAGGTTTCGTGGCATCCTGGGTCTGTCAGATGCGCTACGTTCAACTTCCACGTTCCTTTTGCTCTGTACGTTCCTTGTTTTGGGAGGTTAACAGTGCATATGTAGGCTGTATGATCTGAAAATATGTTCGGCCATAGCTCCACTTGCAGAATGTGTTGTTGTAAATTCGACGTTACGTAAATTCTATCGATCCGACTAGCGGAATGGCTAGTAATGTGAGTAAACCCGGGCTTATCACCTTGTTTGAATTCCCATGTGTCGACTAGATTGAGTTCTCTGACGATATTCTCAAGTTCGATACACTTGTTGAAATTTGGTATCTGATCTTTGGGTTTGAGGACACAGTTAAAGTCGCCTGCAAATATGACTTGTTCGGGACGCTGCATAAAGAGTGGCACTATTGCATCTTTAAAAAATTCTGCTCTCTGATGTTTCTTCCCCGTTCCGGAAGGAGCATAAATATTAATAATCCTGGTGTTATTTATTGTGCAAGCTATGCCCCTGCTGTTCGTTAGCCTTTCGACGTTTGTTGTCAGGATTCCCTCTTTTGTCATAATCGCTGTCCCGAGTTCACCGCCGTAACCAGGATTAATTAAGGTGTTGTAACCTGTTATATTTTCCAGGTTAATGTCTGTTACTTCCTGTAACAGCGCAATGTCTATGTCAGCTGCGTACAAGAAGTCTTGAAGGTTTTTTAATTTAAACGTGCAGCTTATTTTATTGATATTGACAGTTGCAATCCGATAAGCTTGCAACGGTAGCACATTTGCAGGCATACTTGATGTCATACTTCCCGTGAATATTATTAACGACACATGCCTTAAAAGTATTCTGGGTCGTCGTCTACACCGCCCGATCCAGCCGTGATGTTTTGGCGCTGATTAGGTTTGCCTATACAATTATCTGACGACGTCCCTGCCGTGTTTCCCGGAACCTCTGGCATCTCTTCCTCTCGTGTGTCCTCATCTGTGTCATCTGACCACTGTCTCGGCTGGACGTGTCCCTTGCTCTCTCTGTCCTGGTTTTTTCGAAGGTTCATGTTTCCCGCCTGATTTTCCGTGTTCGTTTTTGCATATTCGCCTGACGTCTTTTGTACTTGACCTGAACCTGATTCCCGCGTTCGGGTTTTCTTTGATGCCGGTAGGTGTCCCGGAGGGGGTTGTGATGTCTCTTCTGTTAGTGTTTTTCCGATTCTGTGGGCCTTGTCGCGCAGTATTTGCGCCTTTTCGTTCGCACCTTCATGTGCAATACGGCGCTTTTTCTGTCTCGTGGGAGACTTCGTTGACTGTTGGTCATTTGTTTCTTGTGTTTCAGATGGGAATGTCGAGGGTGTTTCACCTACATGTTCTAATTCTTTCACAGTTATATCAGTATTGTTGTTTTCACAAACAACTGCCTGGTTACTTTCGTCCGAAGCCTGCTGGTTAGAAGGAAGGGAATCTGGAGTGTTGGTAGTTTCCATGGGTATTTCGTGTTCTTTCAGTTCGTTATACGCCTCCATAGCTGCATCTAGATTTGGTTCTGGGGGAATGTTTCCTCGCGCGGCGGCAACGTAGCTGATCGGCAACGTGGACACGGGGCCAGGCCTCTCTCGCTCACCGGTCGGTATTTGCGTCACGCGCCGTTGCAAACACTGCGCGCGAACGTGTTCTGTAGAACCACATGCCGAGCATGTTCGTGGTTGCCCTTCGTATATTACGATCGCCCTGTAGCCACAAACCGTGATGTAGGACGGTATGTGTTTCAACATTTCTATTTTGACCTGTCTGACACCGTTCAACACCGGGAAAATGTGAGATTCTGACCACCTTTCCGCGACGTTACTTATTACTGTGCCGTATTCCCTAAGTTGTTCATTAATTGCTTCGGCAGGTATTTCGAATGGCAACTCGAAGATGCGCACCGTTTTCAAACCCATGCCAGCTCGTGAAATGGTGACGTCTCCAATATTTCCGTCTGAATGTTTAAATTTTAAAGTTCCGCCACATGACTCAACGACTTTCTTACACTTTTCAGGGCTTATCAATTTTAAATACACCGTGCTGCTGACTATCGATAAGTGTATTCCTAGCAATTCGTCAATAGTAATCTTCATGACGTCTCTTATAAACAACTCAACTTCAAATGATTTTGGTCGGGGAAAGTTCGGGTCAAAGGTTAATCGAAGTGTGTCTTTTCGTGGTGTTCGATCCATTACGTTCGTCTGCAACACATTCTATTCGCCAATATAAACGCTGAAGCGTGCACTCACCGTTTACCTCCGCTCGGCCGCCAAGTAGCGAGGACGTAAACAAAGCGTCCGCATGGCACGGCTGCCCGACGAAGACTGCAACCGTTAGACTACCACACCACTAACGATCAAGGCGCCTCGGAATAGTCTATGTACGATTTGCAGTAGTGGCAATTATCTTTGGAACAAAGAAGCTGAATTAAAGTTTGTGTTGTGGAGGGAAATCGTACATAGACTATTCCGAGGCGCCTTAATTGTTAGTGGTGTGGTAGTCTAACGGTTCGGGCTGTAGTTTGAAGGTATCTCTTCATCCCCTTTCTCGGTTTAATACGCGCATATTTTAGCCAATAGTCTCTTGGTTCAGTTGGAGTGTCTGTATATCTCTAACAGTTGAGGTCGGCCTAAGTCTGGTACTCACAGAATCCAGCTCACAGTATGCGCGTTTGTTAGGGTCAGTTGTGTTTGGCGTTCTTCTAGCTTCCCTTTATTGCTGGTGTCACTTCAGTTGGCGATGGGTTACATCTTTAGGGTCGATCGAGTACAGTTTCCGTCGTGCCTCTTTTCTCATACTTCAGTACACCCCCTTCTTGTTTCATTGCTTCATCTGTAGGCAATTCTTAATAGGCTACCCACTGGACCATCATTACATTGGATCTGAGGGTGCGATGGGGGGTTGTGAGTCACAATTTCTGAGTCACTGGTGTGATGGGACGCCAAGCACAACAGCTGGGATCCTGTGGGCTGTCGCCCCTCCTGGTGGTTGCATGGCAGCAACTAGCCCTGCTGCTTGCAGACAGCCTCACACTGCCACTGTGGGGTCCAGGCGCGACGACCTCACACACAGCGGTCCTGTCGCGGTCGCCAGATTCCTGTGCAGCCCACACGTCCAAATGTTCAAATGTTTGTTAAGCTTATGAGACTTAACTACGGGGTCATCAGTCCCTAAACTTACAAACTACTTATGAACTACCTTATACTAAGGACGGCACAAATATCCATTCCCGAGGGGGGGATTCAAACCCCAGATCGTAGTGGCCGTGCAGACCGTGACTGAAGCGCCTCAGTCTCCTCGGCCATCGCGGCCGGCTCCCACACGTCCCATCCTCCTTCAAATTAGTACTCTTGCTTCAGACTACGATGCTGCTAACAGTCAGCGCAGCCAAGAGCTGGTCGGGAGTGTGGGAATCTTAAAAAAAGAAGAACATTCTTGCTCTGAGATATACGATATTTATATTTATTAAGCTATGCTAGTTTCGCCACTGCCTAGTATCAACAGGAGATTGAAAACATATTACCCATGAATTATTACAAGAATTCATTTCTGCCAAATACGGCAACAACAAAATTAAAATTAGAATTGTGATTATTCATTGGAAAATGTCCATCGTACATCTGCTGTTTGAAAGTAGTGGCAATTGTGATGTTATTCATAATATGAAATTCATTGGTATGTGTTGAATTTGCTAAATGTCCTTCATCGTACAACTGCCATTTAAAACTAGTGGCAATTATGAAGTTATTCATAGTATGAAATTCATTGGTATGTGTTAAATTTGCTAAAGCTGCCAATAGAAACGGCTCCCCTAATGTGCATCCACCCATCTCACTGACTACCTTAGACCTTTGTGCCTCCAAACGACATCAGTAGCCATTCCTTAAAATCTTCAAGAGAAGGCACTGACTAAAACAGAGTGATATCCGGCATTTCACAGGGTAGTGTTATTGGTCTTCTGCTGTTCCTTATCTACATAAACTATTTGGAAGAAAATCTGAGCAGCTCTTAGGGTCTTCGCAGATAACGCCGTCATTTATCGTCTAGTAGAATCATTTGGCCGGCCGCGGTGGCCGCGGGGACTGAGGCGCTCCAGTCACGGTCTGCACGGCCACTACGGTCGGGGGTTCGAATCCCCCCTCGGGCATGGATATTTGTGCCGTCCTTAGTATAAGGTAGTTCGTAAGTAGTTTGTACGTTTAGGGACTGATGACCCCATAGTTAAGTCCCAAAGACTTTACAAACATTTGAACATTTTTTGAAAATCATTTGAAGATGGAAACTGCAGAACGATCCGAATAAGATATCACTATAGTGTAAAAATTGGCAATTGACTCTAAATAATGAGAATTGAGAAGTCGGCCACATGAGTACGAAAAGAAATCCGTTAAACTTTGTTTACAAGATACCTCAACCAAATGTGAAGGCCGCAAACTCCACTAAATTCCTATTAATTACTATTTCTATTACTTCAGACAGAAGGCAATGCAATAACACTTGAAAATTTGACAAATAATAATAATAACAATAATAATAATAATAAAGAGCGTTTTTAAATGTTACTGTGTGTTTTTATTGCATACAAACCTACTGTTTCGATTTTGATGAAATTATGCACACTTGACCATCAAAACAAGAGGATGCTCAACGTCTACATAAGATTTTGTATCATGAATGGCGGAGGGTACTTTAGATACAATCTTAGACGAAAACCTCTGGCCTGATTTTAAAATTTTTCCTCCACACACTACCTTTAAACCAAAAAAGAAGGGTACTGTTTTCATTAATTCTGTACGTAGATAATGTCGTAGTAAAGGCGAAAGAGAGACTGCGTTTTATTGGCAGAACCCTTAAAAGATGCAACAAAACTACTGAAGAGACTTCTTACACTACGCTTGTCCGTCATTTTCGGTATTGCTACCCAGTGTGGGATTCTTATCAGGTGGGTTTGACGGAGGACATCTAAAGAATCCTAAAAAGGGCAGCCCGTTTTGTATTGTTACGATACAGGGAGACAGCGTCACGGAAATGATACAGGCGTTTATTGCTGCGGCGTGGCCCACTTACGAAACTCCAATCGCCAACATTCTCCTCCCAATGGGAGAATATTTTGTCGACTGCCACCTACATAGGTAGAAATGATCATCAGAGCTCGAACAGAGAGATTCGGAGATTCAGATGTTCTTTCTTCCCTCGCGATATTCGAGAATGGAATGGTAGATGAATAGTATAAAGGGGGTTCGATGAACCCTCTGCCAGGCACCGCAGCACGGCGCCCCAGTGCGCACGGCTAAGCCGCCGCGGCTGATCATCTTTGCGTGGAAAATGAGGTTAATCTAACAATGCATGCGGAGTGGTACTTCCACATTAAAATTAGTTGTTCACTGATTAACACGAAGTTTACAAGATATTCCACCGTAACGCCAATAATTGAAAATTAAATGGCCTTTTAGGGTATATTGACAGTGAAACTGGACACATGCGACAGAAACTGCGTATTAGAGTCATAGCTTACTATAATGTCAAACTTTTATATCCATATGCACAATTACAACCACAGTGTGTAATCCTCTCTGCAGCAAGTACGGTTTCTAATGTTTGGTTGCAGGGAAAGTGCGGTACACACATGGTTAACGTCCCCTCCCTCATCCCACCAAATGTAGCCCGCCACCAGGATGACGCGCTTCTACCACAAATCAGGCTGAGTATGACCGTTTTCCACAGCTTTCAGGCGGTTATACCGGTCCATATCCACTACTTTTCAGGCCCATCTCATAATTTTATAAAATGCATCTTAAAACCAGAAGTTGTTTATTTAATCCTTAAAAATCGACTAGTTTCATAAAAGTACATTACATGATAAAACAGGTTGTGGAGGCGATCTGATAGCCAACATCTCAAAATACTTATTTATTTTATAACGACCGGTTTCAGTGGGATATTCCAGCGTAATCTGGTCATATCAAATTTTACAAGTTGGATAATTTACCTTATTTAAAAATGAAGATGAAATAGTACATGCAACATAGCACTTAGTCTAAATATAAAAATACATAAGTTAAAACATCAACAACTTGAAAGACACTCTTACAAGAGACAATACCTATAAGAACCAATGTTGCCTAAAAGCAACACTAAGTTATTTGTTAATACAACATTATCTAAAAAATATTATGTCATATTTAGAAACTTATGCACACGCGGAAGTGTAAAAAATGGTGACCTTTTTTTTCTCAGAATTTCGAAATTCGGTAAAGACAGGGTTAAAAAGTGCCCGGAAGCTATCCTTCCGCCGCTCAGTTATAGCGCTGGGGGAAAAGTGTCCACCACGAGTGCGTGATACAATTTGAAAACTTCGGAAATTTGTTCTAAATGGAAATGTGTGTCTGTCCGATATTCATCTAGTGGGCTGCGGAAAAGGAAAAAACCTCTTATTTGATGACCAGACGAAAATTGGCGTTTCTAAATCTCTGGATCGTTAGGCAGTGGTGCTCTATGAGACGTATTGCTTCGTTTCTCGCGGTCGCCGCAGAAAAAGTATGTGTTTATGTACTAGGGGGAAAATAAATAAATAAATAATAATAATAATAATAATAATAGTACACCTGGAAACACGAGGTCAATTTTGATCCAATGAAGGCAGATGCCGCCTGGGGGATACTAGAAAAATGTTCAAATGTTTGTTGCCGGCCGCGGTGGCCGAGCGTTCTGCGGCACGTCAGTCACAGTCTGCACGGTCACTACGGTCGGGGGTGCGAATCCCCCCTCGGGCATGGATATTAGTATAGCTAGTTCATAAGTAGTTTGTAAGTTTAGGGACTGATGACCCCGAAGTTAAGTCCCATAAGCTCTACAAACATTTTAACATTTTTCAAATGTTTGTAAAGCTCATGGGACTTAACTGCGGGGTCATCAGTCCCTAAACTTACAAACTACTTACAACACAACAAAATAATGGATGTATAGCTTATGGGACTTAACTACGGGGTCATCAGTCTCTAAACTTACAAACTACTTACGAACTAGCTAATACTAAGGACGGCACAAACATCCATGCCAGAGGGGGGGGATTCGAAGCCCCGACCGTAGCTGCCGTGCAGACTGTGAGTGGCGTGCCACGAACCGCTCGGCCACTGCGGCCGGCGGGAATACTAGACGTACTGATAAAGGTTTCAACCAGTGCTGGGCACCGTTAATCAAAAATTTAGCTTCGTTAATCATTAATCCGTTACTAAAAAACTTAACTTCGGTAAACGTTAAAGCGTTACTTTACGGACAATTTAACGGAAGTTAACGTTAAAAGTACTGTCAAATCGCGAAAACTCGTCTTCAGTCTCCAAATTTATATATTTGCGGTTGTTGTATTGTTGAAGTCAGCAATTAAATAAAACGTATTATCCTATCTGATATTAAAAAAAGTGTTTTGGTTGGGCAACTTTAAGTAGGCCTTGCAGTATAAATAAAAACTAGTGCTACTCGGACACTCTATCCTGGCACTCGGCTGCGAGCGTAAAAAGATGAGGACTAATCACATACCACATTGTAAAGTTGCAAAACCGCCTTCGATAGAGTCGCTGGCTTTGGCGGAAAAGTGTTATGTTCCGTGAGATGATTAGTTTTCTGGTACATAATGGAAATTTTGTCATTTGTTTATGCTCGCGGTCGGCAGGACATAGTGTCCTAGTAATACATAATGCGTAGTTTGTAAGAATAATAATAATTTATCAATAAAATAAAATTAACGGGAGAGTCAAAATACATAACTTCACTGAATGTCATTTGACATAAGGTACATATTGCCTTAAAGAAACATTAACATATTAATTCTCGTCTGACTGTGAGTCATGTTTGGGAGTCAAATATCTTTTCCCCGTAGGAAAAAGAGGTTGCATTGCTACACTTGAAGGTGTAGCGGTAACATTTTTTATAGAAACATCTATTAAAATATTTTCCCCAAGAAATACCATGTCGTTAAATAAATATTTTGATTTCATGTCCAGCCACATTATCATTAGACTGTGCTTTATTTGGCCTGTGGCCTTCTTAGATTGAATTACAAAATTTAAAAATATCTTGCACGGAAGGTACGTTGCAAATAGAAAACGAAACGCATCTAGTCTAAAATATTTATTTAATTGCAGTCATCGAAAGATGGAGAAACTAATATAATTAAAATTATATGCTAATTTCCTGATTAGGTGTGTTCATTATCGATTGTTTCGCGGTATGCAATTTAAATTTGTTCCTGTCAGCTATAACAAAATTCGATGAGAAAATTGTAATGAAAATTAACTTTTCCTGCCTCGGACTTAGGACAAGTTAACGGAAGTTAAAGAGTCCATTAATATGTTTTGAATCAACTTAAAAGTTAATCAGTTAGTCAAAAAGTAAACTTCGTTAACTAACGATTAACAGATTTGTGCCCAGCTCTGGTTTCAACGTTGTCCACCAACAGTTAACGCCATTTCTGTATACCTTTTAATGGGGGACGTTTACAGGTAGGAGGCTCAGTGTCATATCAACGTGTGAATCATACATGCGCCACGCCACAGATCGACAGGTGGTACCTGAGTACCGCTTCAGCTATTGATTAATATATATATCCCTATCTCCTTTCCTCAGGATATAATATCAGGACTGCTTCACCGATTTGGATCTTTTTTTGGTGTCTTTGGAAACTCATGTCAAGTGTTTTATGTAATAAAATTTTTGGGATATCTACTGGAAAATACACCCTCATGAACCACAGACATTGCCGCGGTGGGGTGGCTTGCATACCTCAACGAAACAGATAGTCGTACCGTAGGTCCAACCACAGCGGAGGGGTATCCGTGGAGAGGCCAGACAAACGTGTAGTTCCTGAAGAGGGGCAGCAGCCTTTTCAGTAGTTACAGGGGCAACAGTCTGGATGATTACTGAGCTGGCCTTGTAACATAAGCTAACGGGGCTTTTTACTGCGAACGGCTGAAAGCAAGGGGAAACTATAGTCGTTAATTTTCCCGAGGACATGCACCTCTACTGTATGAATATATGATAACATCCTCTCTAGTAAAATATTCCGGAGGTAAGATAGTCCCCAATTCGTATCTCTGGGCGGGGGCTACTCAGGACGATATCATCATCGAGAAAAACAAAACAAGCATTTACGGATCGGAGGTTGGAATGTTTTATCCCTTAATCGAGTAGGTAAGTTAGAAAATTTGAAAAGAGGAATGGATAGGTCAATATTAGATATGGTGGGGATTAGTGAAGTTTGGTGGAGGAACACGATTTTTGGTCAGGTGAATACAGCGTTATAAATACAAAATCAGTTGGTGGTAACGCAGGAGTAGGTGTGATAATGAATGAGAAAATAGGAATGTGGGTAAATTACTATGAACAAGATGGATAGTGTCTTGAAGGGAAGATGAACATTAACAAGAGTAAAACCTGGGTAATGGAATGTAATGTCAGAAAATCAGGCGATGCTGAAGGAATTAGATTACGTAATGGGACGATAAAAGTGGTAGATGAGTTTTATTATTTGGGTAGCAAGGTAACTTCTGATGGCCGAAGTAAAGAATATATAAAACGTAGAATGGCTATGGAAAGAAAAGCGTTTCTGAAGAAGCAAAATTTGTTGACATCCAGTTTCAGTTTAAATGTTAGGAAGTCCTTTCTGATAGCATTTGTCTGACTTATAGCATTGTATGCGAGCTTTATGTTTGTTTTGACTGTGAAAAGGTAGTATGACATTTGTAATTTTATTCAAAGTTACTCCTATTTTCAGCCAGATCTATTTTATTTAATGCTGTTATCTAACCTGTTATAATACCTTTTTATCTATGATGGTGTTCCTGGACCGAAACTAGTCGATTTTAAGGATTTTAATAAAACAGTTGATGGTTAAAGATGCATTTTATCAAATACATGAGGGCTGTTAGCACTGACCTTACCAAAACTTTGGAACTAATGAGGAGATGCTCAACAGAATTGGAGAGAAAAGGAATCTGTGGCATATTCTGACTAAGAGAAGGGAAAAGTTGGTGGGGCAGATTCTGAGACATCAAGGAATCGTCAACTTAGCATTAGAAGGAAGTGTGTGGGGTAAAAATCGTAGAGGGAGACCGAGGGACGAATATAGTAAGCAGATTGAAAAGGATGTAGGTTGCCGTACGTATTCTCAAATGAAGAGGTTTGGACAGGACAGGGTAGCGTGGAAAGCTGTATCAAACCCGTCTGCGGACAGAAGGCAACACAACAACATTTGAAAATTTGTCAAAAAAAGATAATTATTACATTATTTAACATTTAAAAATGTTCTTTATGTTTCTATTGCTTACAAATCTACTGTTTCGATTTTGATGAAATTTTGCACACTTGACCATCAAGACAAGAGGATGCTCACTGTATCATACATGGCGGAGGGTAGTTTACATACGATCTTAGACGAAACCCATTGCCTGATTTGAAAATTTCTCTTTCAGACATTATCTTTAAACGAAAAAAGAAGGCCACTGTTTCCTTTAATTCTGTACGGTGCATGGCAAAGAGAACCTTGCAAAATTTGACATATATGCGATTCCCTGGACTGGTTGGAGAGGGGGGGGGGGGGGGAGGAGCAGCGGCGGTGAACCAAGGCGCGGGAAGTTGGAGGAATAGTTGAAGATAGGGGAAGGTGAAGCTGTACAGAGAGAGAGAGAGAGAGAGAGAGAGAGAGAGAGAGAGAGAGAGAGAGAGAGGAGGGAACATGAAGAACTAAAACAGTATAGAGTAAATAAATTCCCGGAAACAATGGTACTTAATTTATATTTATCATGTCTTCATGGCCATCTAAAGAGTCAAGGAATCAGATGGCAACTTTTTTTAAATTTTCGAGGGATTCCTCGACAGCATAAAAAGTGTGAGCGTTAAATGTAATCACTTCATATACTCCACGTTTACTCTTTCAACGATATATTCTTGATTAACTGGAAATCTCTTAAGACGGTATACAATTTTTATGTGTGTATTCAGCTGTGCTCGGAGCCTGGGACGGACGCGGGAGCGCTGCTGCGGCTGGAGGCGGGCCGGGGGCGGCGGTGGGCTGCGGAGGCGGCGGGGGCGGCGCGCGCGCTGGCCGCCGGCGTCACCGCGGGGCTTCCCCTGGTGCTGGCGCCCGCGCCGGGCCGCGTGCTGCGCATGCGCGTGCAGCTGCCGCCGGCCGCCGCGGGCGGCGCCACCGTCGGCCGCGCCGCCAGGGCTGCCGTCGCGCCAGGTGCGCCAACCTCCGGCTGTAGCGAGTTGATGACTGCTATTAAAAATCATAAACGTGCGCAAAGCATGCACTTTTAATTGGCGGCGACTTTAATTTACCCTCGATCTGTTGGCAAAATTACATGTTCATAACTGGATGTAGGCATTCTCCGAAAATTACTTCGTGCAATTAGTTTATGAACAAATTAGGATAATACATGGTTGTGAAAACATACTTGACCTATTAGCAACAAATCATTCGAAGTTAATGAAGCGCATCAAAACAGTCACAGTGATTAATGACAAAGAGTTGTCGTAGCGGGACTGAATATCGGATTTTCCATATTTACGAAAATTAAACGAAAAATATGTTTGTTCAAAAAAGAAGATAAAAACTCGATTGACGCTTTTCTAAGTGACAATCTCCAGGCCGCGGCGGATTGGCCGAGCGTATTGAGGCGCTATGCTCCGATACGTGAGGCCGCTCCCGGTCGGGGGTTCGAATCCCTCCTCAGGTATGGATGTTAGTGTTGTATTTAGTATAAGGTAGTTTGTAAGTGTAGGGACTGATGACCCCGCAGTTAAGTCCCATACGCTTAACAAACATTTGAACATTTTTGAACAAGCTCCAGTCCTTACAAACTATCATTGTGAGTGTAGTTCAGATGTGGCTTACATTCAACGAAATAATATCGACAGCAACTGAGAAATTAAGAAAGTAGGGGACTGATCCGCCGTGTTACACAAAACAGGTTAGATCACTCTTGGAAAAACAAAGAAGAAAGAAAACTTTGCCGAATTTATACAGGTACAAAATCTACAAGACGTAATCTTCTACAGACACTCAAAATTCGAACTTCAATGCAAGATGCTTATAATATTCTACATAAAGAAAACCTGTCACTTAATTTAATGGACAATCGTAAGAAATTCTGGTCGTATATAAAAGTATACTGGCGGAAAAACACAATCAAAACCTTCACTATGCGATAGCAGCGGTGATGCTACTGTTGACAGTTGTGTTGAAGCAGAATTACTAAACACATCTTCAGAAATTCTTTCACCTAACAGGACGAAGCAAATACTCCAGAATTAGAATCAATAACAAGTGACAGCATACGACATCCCTGTAGTATTAAAGCAACATAAATCACTTCACAGAAGTAAGTCTCTCTGTCCCGAATGTATACCAATTAGAATCCATTCAGAGTATAGTGATGCAATAGTGCCATACCTATCATATACAACCGCTCGCTCCGCGTAAGATCCGTACCCAAAGACTGGAAAGTTGCACAGGTTACTCCAATATTTAAGAAAGGCAATCGGAATGATCCACAAAATTACAGGCCTATATCATTGACGTCGGCTTGCAGCAGCATTTTAAAACATATACGTTCCTCAAACATTATGAACTACCTCGAAGAGAACTATCAGCACGAATACACAAGGTATCCTTCTTATCAAACACAAGTAACACTTTACGCACATGAAGTGATGAGTGTTATCGACTAGGAAACTCATATCGATTCTACATTTCCGGAAGCCTTCTCAGACTCTACCTCACAAACGTCTTCTAATAAAATTCCGTGCTTACGGAATACCTCCACAGTTGTGTCATTGAATTCGTAAATTTCTGTCAGAATGGACACAGTACGTTCAGAAGTAAAATGTGGGAATCCCCAGGAAAGTTTTATAGGACCCCTAGTATTCCTTATTTTATAAACTATTTAAGAGACAAAGTGAGGAGTCTTTTTAGACTATTCACGAATGAATCATTTATCATTTTATAAAGTCACTGTAACATCAAAAGCAACTGCAAAGTGATTTAGATGAGATATCTGCATGGTAAAAAAAAATTGGTAGTTGACCCTCAATAATGAAAAATGTGAAGTCATCCATATGAACACTAAAAGAAATACGCTAAACATCTTTTACCAAGTAAATTCTACCTAACACCTAGGAATAACAATTACGAACAACTTAAATTGGAAAGAAAATAGAGAAAATATTGCTGGGAGTCGAACTAAAGGGCTACGGGTCTTTAGCAGAACACTTAGAATATGCAACAGTGGTACAAAAGAAACTGTCTACACAACACTTGTCCGCACTATTTTGAGCATTGCTGCTCATTGTGGGATTCCCAATAAGAGGGATGGAACTGATGGATGATTTAAAGAAAATTCAGAGAAGAGCAGCTCAATGCCATGTGCCCTAAGAAAGTCCTTGTACATAGTTTTTAAGACTAGATTCTCATTTCTATGTATACCTGCTTCCCCTAAGAGTCTGAATAGTTCTTTGTGGTCCACATGAAGGTTTTGTGATCTTAACACCATTCGGTCTGTTGTTCGATAGCTGCGAAGCATACACTGTCCCCATTTGGGTAGCCCAGCGCATCACCAGTCGTGAGACCGTCTAAAATGTGTGTTTGTTTTCCAGTCTTCCCATACGTGGATTTGATTCTAAATTGTTAGGTTTCCCTCGTGTGCGTTTTGCGTCGCATTTCCTGTTGTAGTTTCCTTGTGTTATGTATCGGTTGCGTGTACTTTTGTTTCGACGTAATTTGATGTTTTATTGACTGTGTGATTCCTCAGGTATCCTTAGTGTCATTTTTATTCTATATATTGTTTATGACTTTTATATCTTGACTGCTTTCACATTGCTTTGTGTCTGTTGTTTTACTCGCAGATTCTTGTGTGCTTATAAGTACTTCCACCATAAACAAAGGGTACTGGTTTTGTGCTCAGTTTACTTTGTGGTGTATTCCAGTAGAACTGTTGATCTATTTGTGTTGTTTTGTATGCTTGTTACTCCTGTACCATTTGAGTTTTTTGTTTCACCTTGTATTGCTCGATGCTTTGGCTGGTTTCATGGTCGTGCTAAATGTATGTAAGATTATCTCTCATAGGCCTTGCCGTATCTGCATGTTTGTCTAATTTGTGTGATCTGGTTGGCTTCTTGTTCTGCAGATGGCTTCGATTTTCAGCTTGTCCTTTCTCAGAAGAATGGAAGCAGGAAGCCCAATAAAACATTTCATGTCAGAGCTGCCTAGCTACATGATATTGAATGGCACCTTGTACACGTGCATCATAGCCATGGTATTTAACTGGTAGCATTTGCTGCGCACTGTAACGACACTGACGGCACTGCCTCGATATCTGGGTCAGCGGTCTGCAGCAGCCCCACTTGCTACATCCAGACCAGTTCCCGCCACTTAGCTCTTGTCCTGGTGCCTGATGATTTATATTTACGGCTGCTATTGTGGTAGGAGGGTGACGTGTCTTCCATGTCGTCTTGTCTTATATTGCTGAACGTTGTTGACGTAATATTCTGTCCACTGAATATGTCGTATCATTGCTACAAGGTACTGTTTGCAGCTACTGTAGTTGCAGTGTGTGAAAGCAGGCGTGCACCGTTCGTTCCTGCGACTACTTCTTTTGCAATGCCGTACATAATCCAGTACGTGTGGTGTGTGTTGTGTTTGCCTTAAACTGCATAGGTTGACGACACGTTAAGTCACAATCTTGATGCTTTAGTATCTTCGAGTGAGAAATCCAGGCTTTGTACTGATGTGTCGACGCCTGCATGGCGGCAGCTACCGGAAGGGACCGTCGGATTGGGCTCTGTGTGCTTTCGAATGGTAGTACGATTACAGGCATCAGTCATTTCTGCACTTCTCCTATGTATCCCATCATCAGAAAGACAAACCGATCACATCTCTAAAGTGTTGGTGAAATAGTTTATTGCTTAAATATGCCTGAATAATCGTGTTACAAATACGATATATGAGACATCCCGAAACATATGTTAAACAGTGTCATGTCCTTGTGGGTATGTTCGAAACAACAAACACCACACCATCTACACAGGGTGTTCGAGAGAAGTCTCCAGTATTTTGGAAGGTGGTAGTACTCAACAAAGCAAGAAAAAAAGTACAGTAAACCTTAGTCCGGAAACACATACCGGGTAATCAAAAAGTCAGTATAAATTTGAAAACTTAATAAATTACGGAATAATGTAGATAGAGAGGTAAAAATTGATACTCATGCTTGGAATGACATAGGGTTTTATTAGAAAAAGAAGAAAAAAAAGTATTGCTAGACGCGTGAAAAATCTCTTGCACGCGTCGTTTGGTGATGATCGTGTGCTCAGCCGCCACTTTCGTCATGCTTGGCCTCCCAGGTCCCCACACCTCAGTCCGTGCGATTATTGGCTTTGGGGTTACCTGAAGTCGCAAGTGTATCGTGATCGACCGACATCTCTAGGGATGATGAAACACAACATCCGACGCCAGTGCGTCACCATAGCTCCGGACATGCTTTACAGTGCTTTTCACAACATTATTCCTCGACTACAACTATTATTGAGGAATGGTGTTTTTTTATTTTTTTTTTTTTTTTGGCTCTAAAAACCCCATGTCATTCCAAGCATGTGTGTCAATTTTACCTCTCTATCTACATTATTCAGTGATTTATTAAGTTTTCAAATATATACTAACTGTTTGATAACTCAGTACATTGCCAGTTACGTATACTTGTTGTTAGGATTCGTTCAACGTGACGTCAACTTATAGGAGGTGCCCAGTGTGACGTCCGTTCAGGGCACTGCACCCCCCCCCCCCCCCCGGCCATTGGCGTAACGAGTCACTCTCGTTTTGAAGTACACCTGCCCGCTTCTTGTTGTAAACATTTAAGACACAGTCCTGCACCGTATGGACGTCTTTGACTGCGATGGCGTAGACTATTGTCTTCATCTGCCCCTATAATCAAAAATCTAAGGGTTCGGGAAGACTAAGGTTGAGGCTTCCCCGACAGGCCCAGCCATCCTCAAATGTCAGATGTTCACGTACAGTGCCAATGAATTGTGCTGGTGTGCCATCGTGCATAAACCACGTCTATAGCCTATGCTTACAGCCACCAACAAGGCAGGTAAGACATAACAAGAAAACGATAGTAGTGAGTCCTATTTAATCTGTGTGGTAAGCTTATTAACCTCTCACCAAGAGTGCCTGCCATACGTTGATGGAGAATCGATACTGATGTCCTCTTTCTGCAACTTTATGAGAATTTTCATCTGCCCAGAAGTGCTGATTGTGGAAGTTCTCAAGTCATCTCGTGTGAAACCATCCTCGTCGATAAGTGAAATTTTCGACGAAACAGCGGAACTACGGCACACTTCTGCAAGAGCCACTGTCAGAAGCACCATCTTCTACGGTGGTCTGGACCTAGTGCCTGGACGTTCTGAACATGGTAATAACTGTTCGTGTAGCACCCCCCAGACAGGAGAATGACTCTCGCCTTCTGCTGCAGCTGATTGATGCACACTGGTTGCAGGTCTTTCGTCCAGTATGTTTACCACACGCTTCTCCATCTCCTGTCAGCGGAGGGAACGAAGCTTTCCACCGTTCACGTTGTTGGGTGCTAGAGAACGTGAGTCCCGAAGACGCTGGAAAAGTCGTATAAACAGTTTATTCGATGGCACCTGTGATTTGAAAATTTTTTCGCTTACAGTACACAGGCTGGCAGGTTACATCATTTCAATCACCAGTAACAGAAAATCATAACTAATCCACCATCTCACGAGTGGAGCAGTACGCTTCCATGGCTGAAACGTGGACGAGAAAAGAAAAGGTCCTGTAAGTACAGGAGAGTACCAGCATCGCAATAACAGTAAATACAGCAATTCAGCGGTACGTACCCAGCGTTACAATGAATGTACTACACAATAACACACACTAAGCAGACTGAAAGTACACTACAGTTAGACACTAAACAACCGCGAGTACATAACCCGATGTTCCGAGTGATGTGTACAATAGAGTACTGCGATGCAGAGACACATGTAGGCGACAGTGGCGAACCCTATTGACGGATCACAGAGGCAACGACATGTGTACTAAATCCAAACTGATCTTCCCCGAAGTAGCGTTTTACTAGTTTTTCTATTCTTCTCTAAATAATCCCCGTTTTAATTTAGCAAGTACGCCTTATTAAACAGATGGTTCTGTAATTTTTCCACCTGACAATGTCTGTTTTTTTATGAATTAGTATTATAACCTTTTATTGAACTATGGGGGTATTTTGCGTGTCTCATACATCTTGCACACCAGGGAGAATAGTTTTGTCATGGCTGGCTCTCTCAGAGACTTCAGTAGCTGGGCAAATGCAAGTCTGTACAAGAATGTGGGACTAGGGGACAGATAGATACCGCCCACAGGAAAATTAAAGAGGCATTTTGAAGGGAAAAAAAAGCAAATGTGTAAAGATCAAGAACTTGGTTGGAGAACAATTTCTGAGCAAAGCAGAGAAAGCTGAAAGGGGAAGACTATATAGATGGGCTTTAGAAATGAACTTCGAGACAATATTGTAGAAAGATGAAGTACAGGAAAATAAGATATATAATTCTTATTGTTAGAGAATAATTTGACAATATCTGAAGGATTTAAGCCCACATACAAACTGTTCAATATGTTTCGCAAATACCGCCGACAAAGGAATTGTCCTACAATTGTCATATCCCTTTCTTTTTTTCGGCTTACAAACAAATTAACTGTTTTCATCAACTAAATTTTTTATTTACTTGCAACTAGTTTTCGGCTTATTAGGCCATCAGCAGGAAATAATTGATTAGTGTCGACAAGGATCGCTAGTTTTTAGATTAGCAAACATTTTACTTTAAGATATACATAAGCAGATGGTCTTTGGTTACGACATTTTGTCAGACTCTACATTTGCAACACACATACTTGAAGATGTACACAGATGAAGTGAAGTGAAGAAGTCAACAATCCGAAGATTGGTTTGAACACCACAGTGCTTTACTAGGCATGGTCCTGTTTGGAGGTGGTATGCCGTTGCCTTCCTCCGACCTTCAAACTGACTTACCCAGCCAGTTATAGGGGGACCTACAGTTTAACGTGGGTTCCGAACCACGGTGCTACTCGGTATTTTTCACATGAGCAATACTGTCAGAGGTGAAAGAAGTGGAAAGTGACAGAAAAAAATCTGTACACAGATATCAAGTCCATAAAGAAGTACTACATATAGCCAACAAAGCTAAGAAACTATGTTAGAAGCACTGTAAGTAAACAAAAATGTAGGTAGAAGTCCTCATTTGCTTTTAAACGACCAACTGCAGCAGACAATATCCCCGTAATTTGGCGTAACATGATACCATTCAACCAGTCACCTAGCACAGAACCGAGCGAGGTGGCTTTAGCAGTGGTAACGCACTGGACTCGCGTTCGGGAGGATGGTGGTTCAAATCCACCTCCGGCCATCCAGATTTACGTTTTCCATGATTTCCCTAAATCAATCCATGTAAATGTCTGAACGATCAAATACTGCTACACTAATATACATAGTTACTTTGCCCACCTTGTTCAACTCACAGAACGTAACGGAATATATTCCGTAACGTTCTGTGACTTGAACATGTAAAGCAGTGTGTAAACATAATATTTGAGGTTATTTAGACAGTTGAAAATACAGGTTAGAACTGTACAAAATGTACTCTTGATTCTAGAACAATAATATTATGTATATATATATATATATATATATTTGTACTCCATATGTAACGTGAGAAGAAAGTGAAAACTTCTCAACGAACCAAAGCCCATTTGTTTATGTCCATCTCTGAGGAAAACGTCTGATAATCTAAGAACTGGCGTTTCTTGTCGACGATAGTTGTTTCCTCATAATGGCCTAATAATCCAGTTGAAAATACAGGTTAGAACTGTACAAAATGTACTCTTGATTGTAGAACAATAATATTATATATATATATATATATATATATATATATATATATATATATATATATATATTTGTACTCCATATGTAACGTGAGAAGAAAGTGAAAACTTCTCAACGAACCAAAGCCCATTTGTTTATGTCCATCTCTGAGGAAAACGTCTGATAATCTAAGAACTGGCGTTTCTTGTCGACGATAGTTGTTTCCTCATAATGGCCTAATAATCCAGTTGAAAATACAGGTTAGAACTGTACAAAATGTACTCTTGATTGTAGAACAATAATATTATGTATATATATATATATATATATATATATATATATTTGTACTCCATATGTAACGTGAGAAGAAAGTGAAAACTTCTCAACGAACCAAAGCCCATTTGTTTATGTCCATCTCTGAGGAAAACGTCTGATAATCTAAGAACTGGCGTTTCTTGTCGACGATAGTTGTTTCCTCATAATGGCCTAATAATCGTAAAACTAATTTCAAATAAAACATAGTGGAATAAAAACTTTTCTTTATCACTTTCCGCTTTTTGTATAGTGGCTTCACTATAATGTTCTTTAGTCGGTCAGAAATCTGGCTGCGGCAGAGTGGCCGAACGCATTGAGGCGCTATGCTACGATGCGCGAGGCCGTTTCACGTCGAGGGTTCGAATCCCCCCTCGGGCATGGATGTTTGTGCTGTCTTTAGTATAAGCTAGTTCATAAGTAGCTTGTAAGTTTAGGGACTGATGACCCCATAGTTAAGTCCCATAAGCTGTACAAACATCTGAACATCACATCAGAAATCTGACTGGTCCGAAAGGAAAAATTACAAATACTAGGCAAACAGATGCAGATCAATAGTATTCTGCTAAATATCGCTTCATAGCCATGAGTGATCTTAGTCTTTACTTATTTAATCAGAGCTGAAAACATGGCTATACCGGGGCATTTATTTATTTATTCCTGCCTTTAGTTAATACTTATCCTTTCCCTTCTCTCTCTCTGTCCATCTCCTTTTTTCTAGAAATATGTTATATTTATCGGAGAATATATAAGAAATAAGGCTGTCTGGCATAAGGTACAAAATTATAAATGCAGTTTCCCACAAATTAAGATAGTAATCAAAATACAACTGAGATATAAAATTCGTACGATCTCATATTTATTGAGTTATATTGGTTCAGTTGTATAATTTTTCAGATATATATATTCATTTTTAGAAGTGCTGTACGTCTTTAAAATCTGTTGCGAATACAATTAGTAGTAATGAAGTTATAGATTAAAACTTATTGCACGATGGGGCGGGTTTCCATGAACGTTACTCTTTATGTGCACATATCTCATGAACTGCGTGTCGTAGTGTGATACAATTTCGAAGGTACATTCAGCTATATGAGTGTATCCGCCCTGAAAAATTTCCTGCGGCTACATTTTGTAGTGTAAAATTATCAATTGTAACGTTATACCGAATGCCGTAGTTTTAGTCCATAAACGGCAGAAAAGTAGCAAGAGAGAAACTTTTTTCCACTCATAATCTTGCCATGGTAGTCAGCGAGAAAAAGTTCAATAAAGGTTTGAAATTATGTTTAAAGTTTTCTGCAAGTCGCTAAGTAGGCTAATCTCGTTTTCATATACTGTATTCATAAAGTGGCACTTTCTTGCAAATCCTATCGTTTATGACGTTATATCTCCTGAACCATGTGTCGTATGTGTTTCTTACCATTTCAGAATTGGTACCTCTTGGTAAGGAATATTTGTACCAAATTTGATTTCAATCGGCTTATTTGTTTAGGAGGAAATGTGCAACATTGTCGCGCAATGCAGCAGTTTTTCTCGCATGTGTTTATGACATCATGTCTCGTGAAGTATGTGCTGTACGTGATTCTTACATTTACGGCCCTCATGGATTGAATCATACGTCTGCAGCATTTCGTAATGATTGCAACGAAATTGTAGATTTGTATGCAATTCGTACACACAAACATACGGTCACTCAAACAACCTCCTAGTTGGCAATATCACTTATAACTATTTCAGGCAACAGTTTCATAATACGATTTTGTAGTATAGTTGTAGAAACTAAGGCTCGGTCGTTCATTTCCGTTGTCTCAGTTGCACAAGTTTTCGGGCGACTACTGTTTTCTGTCTATCAAAATGTTCAAATGTTTGTAAATCTATCGGACCAAACTGCGTGGTCATCAGTCCGTAGCTTACACACTACTTAAACAAAGGTAAACTAACCTAAGGACATCACACACACACACACACACACACACACACACACACACACACACACACACACACACACAGGGAGGACTCGAACCTCCGACGGCGAGCAGCCATGCGCTCAGCAGCGAGGCGCATTAGACCGCTCAGCTACTCCACCGCGGCTTTCTGTCTATCAAAGTAATTTTTATGTATACAGGGTGTTACAAAAAGGTACGGCCAAACTTTCACGAAACATTCCTCACACACAAAGAAGGAGAAGATGTTATGTGCACATGAGTCTGGAAACGCTTAATTTCCATGTTAGAGCTCATTTTATTACTTCAAATCACATTAAATCATAGAAAATCTGTGTTGATGACGTGATTACACAATTGCGTGCGGATTCTCGTCAGCCCATACATGTTGATTGTGAAAATTTACAATCCGATCACGTTGGAATGAAGCCTAATCCGTAAATAGAACATTTGCACTGAAATGAGGCGTGACACATTGTTGGATGAACCATTCGCAGAAGTGTACCCGTGGAGGCCAATCAGCAGCTGATAGTGCCTGCACACGCTGTACATGATACAGAAAAACTGGTTCTCCCGTAGCACTCTCCATACAGTGACGTGGCCAACGTTACGTTGTACAGCAGCGACTTCTCTGACGCTGACGTTAGGATTATCGTCAACTGCACGAAGAATTGCCTCGTCCATTCCAGGTGTCCTCGTCGTTCTAGGTCTTCCCCAGTCGCGAGTCATAGGCTGAAATGATCCGTGCTCCCTAAGATGCCGATCAATTGCTTCGAACGTCCTCCTGTCGGGACACCTTCGTTCTGGAAATCTGTTTCGGTACACACGTACCGCGCCACGGCTATTGCCCTGTGCTAGTCCATACATCAACTGGGCATCTGCCCCCTTCCGCATTTGTAAACATTGCACTGACTGCAAAAAAACGTTCGTGATGAACACTAACCAGTTGATGCTACCTACTGATGTGCTTGATGCTAGTATTGTAGAGCAATGAGTCGCATGTCAACACAAGCGCTGAAGTCAACATTACCTTCCTTCAATTGGGCCAACTGGCGGTGAATCGAGGAAGTACAGTACATACTAACGAAACAATTGGGTATTTTGACAATTGTCTGCACGAATTATTTCAATTTTCATTTAAAGAGAAATGCTAAAATGAGGTCTAACATGGAAATTAAGCGCTTCCGGACACATGTGCACATAACATATTTTCTTTCTTTGTGCGTGACGAATGTTTCCTGAAAGTTTGACCGTACCTTTTTGTAACACCCTGTATACGTTGCAGCCTACGAACCTAGCCACTCGGTGTTCAGAGGTCACCTGTCCCCCGGTCAGCGGCGCGTGTCCGCGGCAGAGGAATGCCGGGGCTGGCGCTGGTTCTCCGCCGGCGCGCCGCAGGCCCGCGGGCTCCGCGTGACGTCACGCAGAGTGGCTGGAGCGCCGACATCGACCGCCGTCCGCGGCGGCGGCTGCGGCCGCAAAATTTCATTACGGCCGGCGCGGAAGACCACTCGCGCTGTGCGGGGGGGGGGGGGGGGGGGGTACCTGCAGGCAGCGCCCAACCACCGCCTGGCGGTAGGGGGCACTGTAGCGTTTGGGTACCTCAAGGCTCTGACCAGCAGACCACATACGTATCGGACTATATATATATATATATATATATATATATATATATATATATATATATATATATATGAAGGGGTGAAAATCACAACGGTATAAGTAGCATAGAGGTTATTCTGAGGAAAACGACCTTAAACATTTAAATGTTTATTTAAAGTCACAGGTTATACAAAATGAAACAAAAGTTTTATACAATAGTTTGCACTTGAGGTACATATATTTGGTAAGTATATGGAGGTTCTGAATGTAAGGCATCATTGTGTAAAATATTCATAAAGCTTACGTGTACCTTTATGCTTTCAAAACGTCTTCATAAAATGTCACTTGTACCACTATGCTTTTAAAGAATGAACACTTTTTGCTTACTCGCTTTCATTCGCTGCACCACTATCACAGTCATCAGGTTAGGATTCTTCATCACTTTGCTGTGCAGTGTTATGAGGAGAGTGTGAAAGATGATGCTGACCTCTGCCTCCGCTTTGATTAAATTTCCTAAACCATCACAAGTATTGCATGTGTCACAGCTTATAAAATGCTAGATTAAATTCTGAATTTAACACTTCACGGTAAATACACTCCTTCACTGGCAAAATGTTTTCTTCTTCACATTTCTCAGTATACAGCTTATACATTTTTGAGACAGATAATTCTGGCGACAGGTATTTCTTGTGGGGATTATCTTTACGAGAATAGCGACTTGTGTAACGACGAAAGCTTTTTATGTGGTTCCTTACGGTAGCGAGGCGATCTTCTGGTATTTTATTTCCAGGGGCACGTTTACCACGTTTATCAACAGGAGACAGACCTTCCACACTTGGTTCGTTTAATACAGCCGTGGTAAATCGGCGATTGCTTAGTGTCTTAAGGAAGAACTCCTTTCACACTCATTTGCCATCCAGGAAAATTGCAGTACTTCGTTTTTTAGACTTGTTACAATTTCGTTTTGGACGTCTTGGTTTAGTAGTTGAAAGACATTTTACTCTGAAGGATGTTTGTTGTTGCCAGGAAACGGTTTTTCAATACTCTTCGTCGATTATTCTTCGTCTTTTTCTGTGAAAGTCTTGCATTCATATCGGCAGATATGTTGAAATGGCTGGATGATTCTTGCAAGCGTAATTTTTCCTGTTGTAGATGTGTATTCTTGTCCCAGGTTTCTTAAACGTTTTCTTTTATTCGTTTTTCATAACTCCAAGCTCCTTTTTTTCTTTTTCTTGAAACAATGTTTTCTTGAGTCTCTTCATGAGGTGCTTTGAAGCACAACTCTTCAGCTGTATTTAGGATTTTTTTCATTGTTAGGGTTCTTGTTATGATCTTCTTTTTCATCTGAAGATGATGCGTCTGGATAGAAAAGGAAATATACCACTTAGGCACAGATATAAAGCAAAGATCCTTATAAAATCCCTTCTCATGAATGTAATCACCTCAAGTGAATGCTAACGTACCTCAAAGATGTTAAGCATTGAGTGGCATACCGGTACAAATGAAAATATTTTCATGACTGTATTTTACTGTAGGAATGTAATTTTTATTGAGCATAAGGAGAAGTTATTATGCTAGTTGTAAGTGTGCTTTTGTACTAAAAAATAGTTTAAGAAGTTTTTCTCAGCCACAAAATTCATTAAAAATTTGAAAACCTAACTTTACGTAAGCACTAAAGTGTTGCACAGAATGCTTCAACTTTCGTTACCTTGAACAGGGACATAGTCTTCATCTGAGACTGAATCATCATCTGATAAATCATCGTCAGTCGATTCTGAGAAACAATGAATACTATCAAAGGTAGAACTACTCATTTTGATCGAGATTTAGTCAGTAATTGAGCAGCTAAATCGCAAATCTTTGGGCCGTCCGCCATGTTGTTCCTTATACCGTCCTGACACTGCACACCGCTTGTGATTCGATAAATGTAGATATACCACATACCGCTAGAGGAGAGACGTTAACAGTAGGCATCTGGATCTTTGTGCCACTAACAAGCATCCCTTGTTTCTAGGTCGAATGTACACTTAACTCAATTTTGCCAAAAATGTCACTTATACCGTTATGGTTTTCAGCCCTTCATATATAGTTAGAAGAGCCAGTCATGGAAAAATTGTATCACCTGGTATGCAAGATGTATGTGACAGGGGAAATAACCTACGACTTCAAGAAAAATATAGTAGTTTCAATTCCAAAGAAAGCAAGTGCAGACAAGTGCGAAAATTACAGAACCATCAGTTTAATAAGTCACGGTGGCAAAATACTAACACTAATTATTTACAGACGAATGGAAAAAACTTGTGGAATCCGACCTCGGGGAAGATCAGTTTGGACTTAGGAGAAAGGTAGGAACACGGGAGGCAATTCTCACATTACGACTTATCTTAGAAGATAGGCTAAGGAAAGGGAAACCTACGATTTTAGCGTTTGTCGATTTGGAGAAAGCTTTTGAAAACGTCGATTGGAATACACTCTTCCAAATTCTGAAGGTAGCAGGCGTAAAATATAGGGAGCAAAGAGTTATATTCAGCCTAAACAAAAACCAGACAGCGGTTATTAGAGTCGAAGGGCAAGAAACGGACGAGGAGGTTGGGAAGGGAGTAAGACAGGGTTATAGCCTTTCCCCAATGTTGTTCAATCTATACATTGAACAGGCAGTGAAGGAATGGAAAGACAAATTTGGAGAGGGCATTAAAGTGCAGCGAGAAGAAATAAAAACATTGCGGTTTGCAGATGACATAGTAATTCTGTCAGAAACTGCAAAAGATATGAAAGAGCAGTTGAATGGAATGGACAGTGTCTTGAAAGGAAGATATAAGATGAACATTAACAAGAGTAAAACGAAGGTAGTGGAATGGAATGAAAATCAGGCGATGCTGAAGGAATTAGATTAGATAATGAGACAATAAAAGTACTAGATGAATTTTGTGATTTGGGTAGCAAGGTAACTTCTGATAGCCGAAGTAAAGAAGATATAAAATGCAAAATGGCTATAGGAAGAAAAGCGTTTCTGAAGAAGCGAAATTTGTTAACATCCAATATTAATTTAAATGTTAGGAAGTCCTTTCTGAAAGCATTTGTCTGGAGTGTAGCATTGTACGGCAGTGAAACATGGACGATAAGGAGTTCAGACAAAAAGATGATAGAAGCTTTTGAAATGTGGTGCTACAGACGAATAATGAAAATTAGATGGGCAGATTCAAAAGGATGTAGGTTGCCGTACATATTCTCAGATGAAGAGGCTTGCACAGGATAGGGTAGCGTGGAGAGCTGCATCAAACCAGTCTGCGGACTGAAGACAACAACAACAAAATATATATTTACGGTGAAAGTAGCTTGTTAAATTTTCTATGAAACAACTCGGGCAGTAGAAACCTACAAATTCAAGTTAAAACGCTTACTGCTGCTCTAAATTACTTTGGGAGTGGCCACAGTACTTGCGCAACGGAAATTTATCTAAATGCTCACTCCTTAAGGGGCGCACCTAAAGACGGGGATACCGCCCGTCAGCTTTGACCCGTGACATCATCGTAGGGCGGTAGTTTTGAGATGCGGCGTGTTTGTAGGAGGCGTGAGTGATTATGTGGCGGTTGAGTTAAAGACGATAGTTTGTTAACAAACCAATCAGATTAATATTTCGTGTTTAAAAAGTGATCTGTAGCTTCTCTCTGATGGTTAAATGTAGGTTAACAAGAGAGATTTTCTTTTCGTATGTGAGCGCCGAAGGCGCGAATTGTTGGGCTAAGACCTGTGATCGATGGTACATTTTGTTAACTATAATAACTACAGTTTATTTGTATCTACAATACAGAAGTATTAAGATATCCCGTATACTGGTTTTCCGACATGCTGATGACGTCATGGGTCAAAGCAGAGGGTTGGTATCCCAGTCTACCGTTATGCCCCTTAAGGGAGCAGCCAACGTTTTAACAAAAATTGGAACACCACCACACATTCAGTGGACGTGTTTCAACGGTACGTAAAGTTCAGAACTTAAATAATACTCAGCCAAAGGCATTCTATGCAACTCTCAAAAACTCTTGTGAAAATGAACTTTGAAGTTTTGTAAAGTTCACTTAAGTACCAATATGTAACATGGCTGTAGCTCAGGTGGTAGCGTTTTGGCGTTCCAGCCACGGGTTTGTATTTTTGTCGTTTTGTTCGAATACTTATTCGCAATTTTAATATCTAACGGTAATTTTAACGAAAAGTGCACGTATTTTTATGTATTCGTAATTTTCTATAATTTATAGAAGACTGTTAATACTGATGGTTTCTGTCATAAAACATAAGTTTATTTGTTACAGTTTTGGCTTCACTATTAGTTGACAAGGGTAGTCTTTGATTGTTCAGATTGTGAAGAGCAACGACACTGTATTTGGAAAGTCATCTCCGTAGCTACTAATGGCTTTGCAAGCAGCTGACCTACCTAACCATTCCTTTACGTGAATACAAGGTTTTCAGCTCGTCTGCATACACATAAACAAAAACGGACAAAACACGTGGAATTAGAGATCCCAAAATGCTTTATTTCACTGAACTGGAAAAAAAAATTATATGTAACAGTGGGATTCGAACCACCGACTATATGGATGTGATGCTGCAATACTACCACCTGACCTACATCGACAGGTGCTGCAACTGTTTTTATTATTGGTACTTACAAGCACTTGCAGAATTTCAAAGTAGATTTTCTCGAGAATTTTTTAGTGTGGAGTCGAATGGCTTTGGCTACTTGTTATGTAAGTTCTATACTTCACGTACCATAAATATAAAAAAAATTCTAAAATCCGATACCCATGTGGACTCCTTGTGAGATCGGTTCAGTTCTATCCTATATATATTAAAAAATAAAATATGAATACTACACTCAGTCGGTCCAGCCATTCTATCCGGCCGATTTCCTTCAGTTTTGCTTTAAACGAAAGTTATTCATCCACAGATTTGTCATTTCAGCACCGGGCCACTGCGACATCTGTATGGACCCACGTACCTTGCAGTTTCACGATATGTGTCCTCTGTTAAATACGAGGGTTGGAACTCAAATAGTGGCAACACTGCTATGGAGTCACTATACAATGGAACCTAGTACTGTCGCTGATGTTCCATGTTGTTGACGTACCTTCCTTACCTCTGAGCAAATGGACTCGCCCGTCCCACGTCACCGGCTTGCGCAGAATCGAGGGAAAAACTGTCACTTGTGAGCGAGCGGTCCAACGCAACGATGCCACTGTGTTTTCGAAGCAGGAACAACGGAGACCTCCAGTGCACAGTATTATTGTCCTTTTTTTCGGAGCATCACCTGCGGCCAACTTTGCGAATGAAGCGGCAACACTTTCTGCGCTACCCATCCATCAATTTGCACGACAAGCGCAAGCTGTGCCTGCTCTGTTCGGTCGATGGGACTGGGAAGTACTGTAGAATCCACCATTCTCACCGGACCTAAGCCCTTGTGACTTTGATTTGAATCAGAAGATGGAACCTTTTCCTGGCATTCACTTCAGAACTATTGCAGAGATTCGACAGTCAGTAGTCAGCTCCATTCGCACCATGAACTGAACACGCTATGCTAACGGTATAGTACGCCTTCTACATTAGCTGGCAACGGGTTCTACACAACGCTGTTGACTACAATGAAGGACAGAAACAGGTGCAAACATATAACGTTTTTGTATCGTTACTGAATAAATAAATAAGTAATGTTGCACATTTTCTCCTAAACAAATAAACGGATTGAAACCAAATTTGGTACACATATTCCTTACCATGAGGTACGAATTCTGTAATGATACACATACGACACATGGTTCAGCAGATATAAGGTCATAAACAATAGGATTTGCAAGACAGTGCCAAGTATTCGGAAACGAGATTACTTAGCGACTTGCAGCAAACTTTAAACATAATTTCAACCTTTACTGAACTTTTTCTCGCTGACTACCATGCCAAGATTATGAAAGGAAAAAAGTTTCTCTCTTACTACTTATCCACTGTTCATGGACTAATACTACGGCATTCGATATGACATTACAAATCTTCGAAATTGCATCGCAGTACGACACGCAGTTCATGAGATAAGAGCACATAAACAGTAACGTTCATGGAAACCCGCCCCATCATGCACTAAATTTTAATCTATAACGACATTAGTACTAATTGTATTCGAACAGATTTTACAGACATACAGTACTTTAAGAATGAATATATACCTGAAAAATTATACAATTGTGCAAATATAGCTCAATAAATATGAGATCGTACGAATTTTAAATGTCAGTTATATTTTTATTACTGTCTTCATTTGTTTGGATACTACACTTATAATTTTGTACATATGCAAGACAGCCTTATTTCTTATATATTCTCCAATAAATACAACATGTTACTTATAATTTACTTATTTAAAAGTAATGTACGTATAAAAAGCACCTGATGATGTGCAAAACATGCTCTAAACGCGTTGTGCAGTCACAGGTAAAGTGACTGGTGGCAGAAATACGAATATTTATTCAATTAATAAGTAGTAGCCACGTGTGAACAAGGCATTGTGGTAGCTTCCTATTGCAAGTTAAGCTCTTGGTTCACTGTCTGTCTCACGGTATCTGACTGGTTTCAGCTGCTTGGTAACAACTGGGCGGCGATTCCTTTGGATTGCGTACCTGAGCCGGCAAAAAGGCGGCTACTGTCGAACGTTATGGTGACAGCACTATATCAAAGAGCTGCGCGCGTCTGTTAGTTTTATGTAGGTCCTATGTGTTTAGATATCGTATTATATCGGATTTACTTGTGTCGTGGGGCGTGATGATGGTTGTGAGATATCGTATTATATCGGATTTACTTGTGTCGTGGGGCGTGATGATGGTTGTAATGTGATATAGAACTATCAGTTTAGTATAAACCTAGTAATTAGTGGATAAAGTTGTATTGCTGTTCATTTCAGATCAGAATGCCTATTATACTTTGCGAGAGTTTCGACAGATTACAAATGGAATATAAGTTTTAATGGAAAAAAGTATTAAAACTATAGATTAATATTTTTAGGATTTCTTCGTTTACTTGTACTACGAACACTTTTCGTCTTATCGAATTTTTATGATTCTACGTCGACAGGAAGACCTGTATGGTTTTTGTTGGACGAATTTTGGAGTGTCAAGAAACGTCGTTATCTTTTGATTTCATAGACTTCGAAGCTTGATATGTTTGCACCGAAAAGTGTCCATTAACCTTAATATTTTACATACTACAGTTAGCCGGATAGAGATATGCGCTACGAAGTAATCCCGTAAGGGCTCCGTTTTTATCGCTTGAGGTGTAAAATCATGGAAAGAGGTTAAATTTGAATAAGTTACACGTGGTACATTTAATAAGTTCTGAGAGTGTACGCACGACTGCCGTGCGGTGCCCTATAGCGCATAGGTGGCACCGTGGTATGTTGTGACTATTAGTTGAATGCGCCAGTGTACGGATCACGCCCTTAAACGTTGCCCCTGAGCGGAGAATGTTGGGAGATGAAGCTTGCATTCAGCTCGTAGTGCATTGGCTGTTAGAACAAGCCCCTCCTCTTTCTCCCGGTGCCGCCGGCTTACGGCGTATAGCTTACAGGTTTTAAAGGAAACAACATGTAAGGGGTTAAGGCGTCACAGATGAAACACGAAATTAAGTATCACTTTAATGTTTGAGTAATAGAAAACTGGAACGTATATCTACGAAATATTAATATTTTAAAGGGACTTATCAAGCGGGTGTAGCAACACTTTCTCTTTCTATTGTCGTAACTGAATAACAATCGGAATTAACATTCTTTATACTACTTTGAAGGACAGCCTTCCTTTTTCTAGATGGAGTCGTCGGGATATGTGGACTTACTTTATCAAATCAAGTGGAAGACAATAATCAATACCAAACACAAATCAACAGTACATAGTCGATGTCTATGGTGTTCAATACTGTTACGAAGTAAGGTTGATAAAGAGCATAAACATTCCGTAGACACACTAACTCAGCCGACTTCCGTTGATCACAGACGGGCCACGAAAAAGTGTGTGTCCTGTACCTTGACATCTCACAGTGTCAATAACGGGCAAACACCAAGATCGGCCAAAAATCAGGGTTAACTGCTGCCTGAACGATACAAGCAATGCATCAGCTGCAGGGAGAGGACGCACTGATTCGTAGCAGTGAGTTTAGGTGGCACGGACATTCTGAACAAGTACGGGACAGTTTGGAAGATAGTGTGTGTACTGGTCGGCCTCTAACAGTACGAACGGTACGCAAGAGGCGGGAAGTTGCAACGTTGCTGCGTGCTAACCGCTCCCAGCCAGTAGACGCTCTCGCAGCAGGAGAAGGCGACAGCCATGGCTCTCGCCATAAAATTGTGAGGGACGACCTCAACATTTCTCATGTTACCCAGCACAGTGCGCTACCAATCCTGTCACAAGACCAATGTGATGTTCGCACGACGATTTGTGGTGACCTCATCAGCTGTGCGGACGATAATCCGACGTTTCCCAACCTGTAATAACCGGAGAGGGAACATAGTGTTTCCTTTTTCGGTCCGCACTGAAACGACAATCAGCCACCTGGAATGAGGCAGCATGTGCAACATACAGAGCAGTATGGGTGCAGTACAGATGATGGTAATAATAGTAATTGTATTGCATTTGATAAGTCAGAACTGCCTGTTAAATAATATTAAAAGTCTTGCTGTTGTTGTCGGAACTTGTTAAATAATAAAGAAAGTTATTAACGAAATTAATTACCAAATGATTAGTGTGGAATGGCAGCGTATTAATAATATGTCGTCTGACTCGGCTTTGGTAACTTCTCAAACAAGTTTTCACGTGCGATTTCTAATATGACTGTTTGTTGTGTGTTCAAAAATATTCAAATGTTTGTAAATCTATCGGGCCAAAATGCGTGGTCATCAGTCCGTAGCTTACAAACTACTTAAACTAAGGTAAACTAACCTAAGGACAACACACACCCATGCCCCTGGGAGGACTCGAACCTCCGACGGCGAGCAACCGCGCGCTCCGCAGTGAGATGCTTCAGACCGCTCGGCTACTCCACCGCGGCTTGTTGTGTGTGTATAGGTCTGTGCCGGCCGCGGTGGCCGAGCCGTCTGCGGCGCGCCAGTCACAGTCTGCACGGCCACTACGGTCGGATGTTCGAATCCCCCCTCGGGCATGGATATTTGTGCCGTCCTTATTGTTCACTAGTTCATAAGTAGTTCATAAGTTTAGGGACTGATGACCCCGTAGTTAAGTCCCATAAGCTCCACAAACATTTGAACTAATTCTGTACTTCAACTACAATTCATTAATCTGACTGTCATGAAGCTGGTTAAAGAGTACTTTCAAAAGCAAACGAATAAGTACACAAGTACACAATAAAGCAAGTTCAGATCCTGTAACTGTGTTCATGGAATATTCATCTCGACCTCTGCTAAAAAATGTTAAACATGACTTGAAGAATATGATAGAATATAGGTTCAAAATCTGTGAACAATGTCTTCCTTTCATGGTTACTTGTGCACAAGGATAAGTTGCCTGTGCACCTGCTCTCCAAATTACTGTCAAGATAACTCTAACTACGGGGTTCATGGAGGTCCCATGCGAATTCACTATCACACTAATATAGTCAACTTTTGTTGTATTCCTGGCTGAAAATGACTTAAAAGTACGTGGCGCGCTCCAGTGGTAATGATGGAATTCGGTATGGTGTTGGCCCGCCCTTAGCCTTGATGACAGCTTCCAATCTCGCAATCATACGTTCAATCATGTGCTATAAAGTTTCTCGAAGAATGGCAGCCCACTCTTCATGGGATGTAGGTCGGTCAGGCCTGGCAACAAGTCAGCGTTGCAAAACATCCCAAAGGTGTTATGTAGGATTTGAAGTTAGGACTTTGCGCAGGCCAGTCCATTACAGGGATGACATTGTCGTGTAACCACACCGCCGAAGGTCGTGCGTTATGACAAGCACTCGATCGCGATGAAAGACACAATCGCCATCACATTGGGAAACATATAGGCATGTAGGCCCGTGTCATGATAGTACCGTGCAAAACTACAAGAGGTGCAAGCCCCTTCAATGAGAAACACAACTACACCATAACATCATAACTTTGACTGTTGGCATTACACACGCTGACAGATGACAGATGACATTCACAGGACATTCGCGATACCCACACCCTGCTATCGGATCGCCACATTGTGTACCGTGACTCGTCACTCCACACTTTACTCCTTACACCTTCCAAGGTGTCGTTTGGCATTGAACTGCGCGATGTGTGGCTTATGGGTAGCCGCTCACCATTACATTAAAGTTTTCTTACCTCCCGCCAAACAGAGTACTTGGAGTGGGTCCTGATGCAGTTTATAAATGTGTGATGCCTGCCCATTACACTGTACGACCCTCTTCATTTTTGGCAGCCTCTGTCAGTCAACAGATGAGGTCGACCTGTACAGTTTTTGTTTATTTTTATTTATTTTTTGTGTGTGTAGAGGATAAATATGTCTCTGATGACACATAAGTACTTGAAAATAGTGACTAGCTTCATTGAAACAAGCTGTACAAAATAAAGAAATGTTATAAGTAACATAGCGACAGTGGCATGTAAGCACATTGTTTAAATTTCTTCATTTAAAACAGAAACTTTTCCAGTCACACTCCTCATAGATGATGTCAGATGTTATAAGATCAAAACCGTATGTTATTGGGGCTGTCCAATACTACTATTGATCATATAGTGTATATGTTTCGTTTAATTTTGGTTCGTAAAGTTATTTTTGCACTGCCTGTATCACGATCGTTCGATCACGAAGAGATGGGTGTGTGCAGAGGAGCAGTGCTACGAGGAGGTGTGCCGGCTGCTGCAGCCGGGCGTGGGGCCCGTGGAGGCGGCCTGGGGCTCGCCGGGGACTGCACCTGCAGCTGCACTTGCGCCGCTGCACCTGCGCCTGCGCGACGGCAGCGCCTTCTCGCGGCTGGAGGAGCGCCGCCGCCGCTACGGGCTGCACCGCGGCTTGGGGGATCTGCTGCCCGCGCTGCTCGACCTGCGCAAGTTCTCGGTGCGTACCGCGGGCCGCCGGCTAACCAGGGGCAGAGTGCGTGCAGGATAAGCTGGCCGGTAGGTGCGCAGACCGCTGGGCGAGCGTGGGGAGAGAAGTAGTGGTGGGGGGTAGCGGCCGGAACGGTGAGCGAGCGCTGGAGGGGAAGAGAAGTGGCCAGCTCACTGGCCGGCAGGCGGGAGTGGCTTGATGCGGCCTCCCCTTCCTAACGAAGTAATCAACTCGTCCGGCGCTTCGGACGAAAACTCGTCTCTATGTATCGTCCACCTTATCCTGTGCGAACTCTAACCATATGGCTGAATCTGGTGCAATCTCTCGCCACATTCGGCGTCCCTTTTTGTCGAATTCCTTGCTGCTATATTAAAAAAAAAAAATTAGTATTGCCTTTGGTCAAAAATAGACCAATTGTCACTGGGTCACTGGAGATAAAATTTTACGTATCATGTCAGCGGCCGCGCGTGATTTTGTTGGTGGTGGAGTACCCGAGCGGTCTAAGGCGTCTTGCTGAGGAGCGCGCGGTTGCTCGTTGTCGGAGGTTCGAGTCCTCCCTTAGATTAGTTTACATTAAGTAGTTTGTAAGCTATGGACTGATGACCACGGAGTTTGGTCCGATAAATTTACAAACATTTGAACATTTTTTCAACAACACGATAGGAAATCATTGCCCATTTGTTCGAACCACATAGCATGACTCGATTAGTGTATCGTAAAGCCCATGAAGTAAACAAACAATGCTGTTCCTGCTTTATGGTTGACAGGTTCTTGTATGTACCCGCGTCCACTCAGTAAAAATAATTCTCTCGTAAAGCGAAGATTCCATGAGAAAACATCATCGTTGTCAAGCGATTGGCTGAAATGAAGACTCACAGGATTCTCACTATTCAGCATCTGTTGCCAACATTATCATAGGAGGCCGCTGGGATATCTGGTAAAATTTAACCGGCACTGGGAGGTATGAAACGGTATCTTTTACGTGTTAAGGAAAATGCCTGAGACAATAACAACAAATAAAAACGGAAGTATATACTTTTCATGCCATTTTAGAATTACATAACTTTCATTAGCTTAATATTTGAAAAGGAACTACAATTTCGGTGTTCGTATATTTATACAATGCCAAGAAATAATATTATTTCGATATTCAGAATTCCAGAACTGACAACATGTCGCCTTGGTAGTTCACCCGTGCACCGCTATATGCCTCTCGGGCGAATCATCCTTTATCTCGGCATTCACATGCAAACATCCATTTCCTTTAACCACTCTTAATCACTGCGAAAATGAAGCATTTGAACGGCACACGAGAGTGAGTTAGGAGCACTTCATGTTTAGATATTCACTTATTTTAATATATTATTTTAATACTGCAGATGCGCTGCATTACAGCGTCTTTGGTCGAGGCGAATAGCCAATCAGCGAGCTGATTGTTGGAGAATGTAGAACTTGGTCCAAGCTGTAGATAGGAAAATTTCTACTTCCTTTTACCACTTTTAATGGCTAAATGCACACATAATATTTATATTCGTGAAATCTACGACTAACAATGTTTCGAATTATGTAACTTTCATTGCCCTTCTTGTACGAATAAATTAGTAATCTGTACCACAATTTTCGTGTTAGCGTATTTATATAATGACTCTCTGGTGCTATTTTTTCCACATACATTCTTTGCCAACTGTTGTATTCTTTTAAGACAAATATCGGTGCAATTTTCATCTTATCGAAGTTTGTTACATGGGAAATGAAGTTATGACTATACCTGCTACACTTTGAGAAGATCAGAACTCAAAATTCAGTTTCAGCATCAGTAATTATAATTTACGAGTATTGACAAACTGCCGTCCTTAAATCTATAAAAAAATTGATACATTTCGAGATGCATTCCTAGAAAATGAAGACTGAGCACAATGAATTAGTCGACCCAGCAGATGGAAATTATATTGACACAATCTTGAGGATCTATACAACCCAAGATGACACAGACATACACATCTGAGTACAGTCACCGGAACGTGTGCAATGTCGACGCTATTGCAGCAATGTAAGCTGAAATTCTTCCCTGGAGAACATCCTAGTGGTGCCGAATGTAGTCTTGCAGAATTGCGTGCCAGGCAATTTCTACCTGGTGCCTCATTTGGGTCAAATTTCGTGCCGGTCGAGCAGATGGCGAAAGATGACGTTTCATCTGTTCCAAAACATGATCAATGGGGGACATATCTGAGGAGCGTGCTGATCAGAATATTTAATGTACACCCTGAAGAGCATGTTGACTGGTACGGGATTTATGTGGACGCTCATGTCCGTGCATCAGCACGGCCTTAGGAAGCAAAACCCAGCTTGCTCTTTCCTATCAGGACATTTTGCCTGCTGTGGATGAAGGGCAATAAGCAGACTGCATATTTCTCGATTTTCGAAAGGCGTTTGGCACGGCACCGCACTAAAGACTGCTAACGAAGGTATGAGCTTACGTAATAGGTACCCAGATACGAGAGTGGCTCGATTACTGTTTGTGTAATAGAGCCCAATGCGTTATCCTTAACGGCGAGTGTTCATCACAGACGTATCGTCAGGGGTACCCCAGGCAAGTGTGATAGGACCGCTATTATTTTCTATCTATATGAATGACCTAACAGACAGAGTGAGTTGCAATCTGCTGCTGTTTGCTGATGATGCTGTGTTGTACAAGTGGGTATCGTCATTAAATGACTGTAGTAGGATGTAGGATGATTTGGACCAAATTTCTAGGTGTAGTGGGGAATGACAGCTAGCGCGAAATGTAGAAAAATATAATGTGATGCAGATGAGTAGCCGAAACAATCCCATAATTTTATAATACAGCGTTAGTAGTGTGCTGCTTGAATCGCGTCAATTAAATACCTAGGCATAACGCTGCACAGCGATATGAAATGGAATGAGCATATCAGGGAAGTCGTCTGGAAGGCGAATGGTCGACTTCGGTTTATTGACAGATTTTTGGGAAGAGCGTCATTCGTCTATAAAGGAGACGCTTGTACGACCACATCTTGAGTATTGCTCAAGTGCTTGGAATCCCCGCCAGATCGGTTGAAAGAAGGCCATATAGGCAGTTCAGAGGCGGACGGCTAGGTTTGTAACACAAACTTCCATGTCCATGGGCGGGGAATTCGAAACCCCAGTTTCAGCTTTGCTCGTTCGCACTTGATGTCATATATTCTGTGAATATGAATCCGAAGATTGATTTGAACACCGCAGTGCTTTACTAGGCATGGTCCTGTTTGGAGGTGGTATGCCGTTGCCTTCCCCCGACCTTCGAACTGACTTACCCAGCCGGTTACAGGGGGACATACAGTTTAAAGTGGATTTCGAACGACGGTTCTTCTCGATATTTTTCACATTAGCGACATCGCGTGAGGTCGAAAGAAGAGGAAAGTAACAGACAAAAATCCTAGTACCTGGTGGGGATCACAGCCGTGACCTTTGGACTTGTAGTCTGGCACTCTACCACTGTGCTACCGAGCCACTCTATGTTTACCTACTGTGTAGTAATTATCCTTCGTACTACTACGTATACATTAATTACACTTCAGGCCATATTTTAGTCTCGAAAGTGCACTTTATCGCATTCTGAGCCAAGTGGTGGTGGCGACCGCTGTCTGGTAGAGCGCACGTGTCCAAGACGTACTGTTCGACTGACCGCAGTTCTGGACTCGTGGGCTGCGGCGTCATAAGCCAAAACCATCGTTCACAATTGTTGTTTGTCGAGAATGTACGTGCTGAATACTGTAAGACCCATTCTTTTCCTATTCTGAAACAGGAACGTAACCAGTTGTTGCAACACTGCCTGTGAAACTCAGCTCTCTCTGTAAGACTTGCAGCACGATCTCCGGACTTCTTCTCAGTGGAGCACATGATGCGACGAGAACTGACATGTGCGACTCCTCATTCGAGATCTTTGCAGAGCACCGTGAAAAAGTGGAGCAGGCGTGGAGTAATATATATCAGTGTGATAGAGTGGACGCCTGCACTACTACCCGTGAAGGGCCCACAAGTGAAGGAAGCGAGACCAGCAGCTTTTTACAAAAATTTATATGTTTCACAATTTCCGTCGACGTTGCATTAACCATTTATTTGGGGGCTAGTTCCGGACCACACTGTCCATTTTCAAGTACAATTGTTGCGAGGGTTGTCCATAAAGTAAGGTTCCCAATTTTTTTTTTTCAAAATGAAAAACAATTTTTTTTCTTTTTTTTGCTCTTTGGGGCCTGCAGCATAATAAAGGTCATATAATGACATTTTACTAAATAAATTCCAATTTGCTGCGAAGTTTATATATTTTTATTAAGTCACAGCAGACTGTTTCGGCATATTAATGCCATTTTCAAGTGACCTGCAGATATTGGTATTAATTTTTACATAGTTTTCGTAATTGTAATTGTAAATCTTATTCATAAAGTAATAACAAAGGTTTTTTACTTACGTCTAGATGGAATGACGTGCATATATCATCGAATCTGACTGTCTTCTGGTGTTATAAAACTTTTTACAATATTTTAAATTACGTTTGACAGTTCGATGATATATGTGTACATATTATCTTTTGATGGTGACAAAGATGATTTTTTAACGCTATCAGTTGTAATTGCGATCTCTGGTTGTTGCATTACGTGTAAATGCACAGATTTTGCAACTAATATATCGTATATAAACGTCGTAAAATCGACGAAAGTAGATGATGTTGCTGTTGTGTAATACTATGTGCAAACTTTTATCGTATTTCTAAAACTTTTTGGTGCTATAATTTCGTATTTTCCGCTTGTTGATATAGCAGTGTTATTATTTGTCTAAGTTGCTGTTTTTATTTAATGACTTAGAGATTTTGATATGGGCGATCTTTGGTTGATTAATGGCTTCGTAATTTTAGCCCTTTTCTTTTACGAGAATTTCAATAAAGTTTTTAATGTATTGTTGGTGTTTAAGCTCTGTTTGTTCATTCAGAATTTCTTGGGGTTGGTTTTTCATATGTATATAAATTTCAAGCTGCTCAAGAATGGTCATAATAGGACCTTTTGGAATTTTATGTAGGACTTGTAATGCATTCTCAATTTCGCTTACAGTGTGATGGTGATTTTTTAGGTGGAGGAAGAAACTTGACTGGTTATTTTCACTATCTCTTATGTGATCCTTAAATCTTACGTTAAAATTTCTTCTAGTTTGGCCTATGTAAAAACAGTTACAATCTTGGCATGTGATCTTGTATATACCTGGGTTAGTGTATATTGATGTATTCGTGTTATTTGAATAACATTATATATTGAAAAAAGCTTAGAATATTTCCTATTTTTCGACATAATCGCCGTTAAGATTAATGCATTTTTGCATTCGGTGTACCATCTTCTTGATGCCTGCGTCGTAGAAATCTCCCGCCGTGCTGCGAAGGTAGCGTAGAACTTCTTCTTTCACTTCCTCTCCGGTTGTGTAATGCGTCCCGCCCAGTTGTTTCTTCAATTCGGGGAAGAGATGATAGTCAGTTGGGGCTAAATCTGGACTGTAGGGCGGATGTGTGACAATATCTCATTGACAGCTGTCGATCAGTTCAGCTGTCACACGGGCGACATGCGGACGAGCGTTGTCTTGATGAAAACTCACTATCTTCGTCAGCCTGCCCCTACTCTTGCTCTAAATTGCTCGGCGAAGGTTCCTTAATGTTTCACAATTATAATCAGCATTTATTGTTGTCCCAGTAGGGATAAATTCACACAACAATAACCCCTTCCTGTCACAAAACACGCTCGCTATCGCTTTGCCGGCAGACAGTTGTTGCTTAATCTTACGCGGCTTCGGTGACGATGGATGTTTCCAGCTGACGGGATTGTTCCTTCGTTTCCGGTGTCTCATCCCCAGTGGCAGTGGAGTCTAATAATTCCTCTCCATGGCTTTCGTAGCCATGGAGAAATTCGCGGGCCGCTTGAACGCGCTGCCGTTTGTGGTCTTCCGTAAGCATTCTCGGGACCCACCTAGCACAAACATTGGAATAACCTAAATTTTCTGTCAAAATGTTGTTTATGGTGGACTTGCTTACATAAGGGATAAGCTCACAAAGTTCCCAAACTGTTATTCGTCGACCCTTCAGCATTGTCTCTTCCACAGGAACATTGAGATGAGGGGCGCCAGCAGTATCATCACAAGGTGTACGAAACTTTAGAATTTATGTATGAAAATAAGGGCCGTACCAATTTTGAAAGTCATGTTTAGAAAAACTCAAATTTTATATCATACAATATACGCTTTAACGACCGGCGTCAATTTCACTTAAAATTTCCAGGCTGGTAGGCCGTGGTCGATGGATAAAACTCTCCCCTAACGTTTCGTCTTCAGCTGTGGAAGACATCTACTTAGCCTACGAAGACGTCTTCCGCAGCTGAAGACGAAACAATAGGGGAGAGTTTTATACATCGACCACGGCCTACCAGCCCGGAAATTTTAAGTGAATGTTTGTAGTTTATTATCTCACTTTTTACCGCAGTTTTTTATTGGATTTGTAAAATTCGGGAGTTTCATTAAGTATGGTTTTATGCTCTGCGAAATTAATCTGTTACTTATGAAGAGAAATGTACCTTTAGCAACAAATTCAGCCAATAGTAAATGAAAAAATGATGAAATTTTAAAATTCTTGAATATCAGTCTCCAGATCGCTTTTATTTTCTAGAACGTGACCGGTATCGGGAGAGCTGCCCATCTTCAGATCAAATTTTTGAAGTTACAGAGTAATCTGTCGCGTGCTGAACGAATGTGCGTAACGACTGTGAACACTCGTTCATCACGCCACAGGTTACTCTGTAACTTCATAAATTTGATCTGAAGATGGGCAGATGTCCCGAAACCGATCATGTTCTAGAAAATAAAAGCGATCGAGAGACGGATATTGAAGAATTTTATTCATAGGACGATCGCGGAATCTCCCTCGAGACCCATAAGTCTAGCTTTGCTCAATTTTTTCCAGAATCCTTTCTAGTCATACTGGCAAAGTCTTAGGAACTTATTTGTAAAAGTATTTTGTGGTGCCTCTCCTGCTCCTAGTCTGTACGTTTGATGTCCTGCTTCCTTTAATGTGCCTCAGCGAAACAGATTTGCCTTAGGTGACAGTGTTCAGGCGTGCGCGGTCTCTGGCGGAACACAGTAGCAGGTGTTCTCTGTTGTTTCGATTGCGGTGTGGTCGTCTTTGGTGCACGCAACACTACGCTTCACGATAAAGTGAAATGCCAGTGCGTGACTCGGCAGTCGCTAAGAGCTGATGCAGGCCACACAACCGGCCGTTGCCTGCCCTTAGAGAAACGCCTTTCCACTACATGAACCGGCGCGGTGCCTCGCTCTGGTGGGCCGCGCCGTCGCCCACTTGCCGGCTGCTATAACGCGCCCCTCCACGCCTCTGCAGCCACGCCGGTGTCCTCGGCTGCCGGCCGCGACCTTCTGACCGCAATTTCCGGGCGCGCGCCGTGCCCACAGCTGGGCTTCCCCCGTCCCCCCTCTCCTCCTCCCCGCCTCCATTACCAAAGGGCACCCCCGCGCTTCCACCGGTCAAAGGTCGCGACCGTTTGACAACCCGGCCGCATCTTCCGCCAGTGCAGCAACTGCTTCTACCCCAACAGCGCAGTCCAGCAAGACTCGGCGAGTCATAATGCGGAAACACAAAAAATCGCACTGGCTTTATTTACGGCCCACTCTAGGTTTTCCAGTACTTTTATAATTTTTTTAATATTTCGGGAAAAGAAATAATAAAAAAAAATCACAAATAATAAAAAATGATCGGCGATACAATTACGACTCTACTATTCTGATGATATCTATGCACTCAACAAGTAATATCTCTCTGACCGTATTTTAACAAGTAGACAAAAGTTTGATGAAGCTCTCCATCCTACTCTATGGCGCAGGTAATCCCCGTTTTCAAGGAGGAACGTCGAACAAATGTGCAAAATTATAGGCCTATATTTCATACGTCGGTCAGTTGTAGAATTTTGGAACATTTATTATATTAGCGTATAATTTCTGGAGACTAGAAATCTCCTCTGTAGGAATCAGCATGGGTTTCGAAAAAGACGATCGTGTGAAACCGAGCTCGTGCTATTCGTCCACGAGAGTCAGAGGGCCATAGACACGGGTTCTCAGGTAGATGCTGTGTTTCTTGACTTCCGCAAGGCTTTCGATACAGTTTCCCACAGACGTTTAATGAACAACGTAAGAGCATATGGTCTATCAGACCAATTGCGTGATTCGATTGAGGAGTTTCTTGACAACAGAATGCAGCATGTCATTCTGAATAGAGAAAAGCCTTCCGAAGATAAGAGTGATAGGTGTTCCACAGGGGAGTGTCGTGAGTCCGTTGCTGTTCACGATATATATAAATGACCTTCCGGATAACATCGGAAGTTCACTGCGGCTTTCTTCAGATGATGCTGTAGTAAATAGAGAGGTTGTAACAATGGAAAATTGTATTGAAATGCAGGAGGAACTGCTTCGAATTGACGCATGGTGCAGGGAATGATAATTGAATCACAATGTAGACAAGTGTAATGTGCTGCGAATACATAGAAATTCCATAAATTATCTGCGAGTAGGGATTAGGAGTGATTCAAAGTGGAACGACCATATTAAATCAATCGTCGGTAAAGCAGATTCCAGACTTAGGTTCATTGGAAGATCTTAAGGAAATGCAGTCCGAAAACAAAGTTAGTAGGTTACAGTACATTTCTTCGCGCACTGCCTGAATGCGGCTCACCGGTGTGGGATGCGTACAAGGTGGGATTGATAGAGAAAGTGGAGAAGATCCAACGGAGAGCATCACGCTTCGATACAGGATCATTTGGTAATCGAGAAAGCGTTACGCAGATGATCGATAAACTCCAGTGGAAGACTCTGCAGGAGAGACGCTCTGTCGCTGGTACGTGCTATTGTCGAAGTTTCGAGAACATACCTTTACCGAGGAGGCTAGCAGTATATTGCTCCCTCCTACGAATATCTCGCGAGGAGATCATGATGATAAAATCAGAGAGATTAGAGCCCACACAGAGGCATACCGACAATCTTTCTTTCTGCAAACAATACGTGACTAGAATACGAGGGAGAACCGATAGTGGTACTCAAGGTACCCTCCGCCACACACCATCGGGTGGCTTGCGGAGTATGGATGTTGATGTAGATCCTCGAACGGCAACCCACATCCATCTCAATTTGCTTACTATATTAGTCTCTTGGTCTCCCTCTGTGGTTTATTTTACCCACTCCCGTCCAATGATAAAGTCACGATTCCTTGATGTCTAAGAATGTGTCCCACAATTCGATTTCTTCTTTTAGTCAAGCTATGCCAAAAATTCCTTTTCTCCCCAATTCTGTTATGCGATCCACCCAACTAACCTTCAGCATTCTTCTGTAACACCACATTTTAAAAGCCTCTATCCTCTTCCTGTCTAAACTGTTTATCGTCCACGTTTCACTCCCATACGAGGCAACACTGCACATAAATGCCTTCAGAACGAACTTCCTTACATTTAAATCAATATTCGATGTTAACAAATTTATCTTTTCCAAAACCCTTTTCTTCCCATTGCTATTCTGCATTAATGTCCTCCGTACTGCGACCATCGTACTTTATTTTACTGCCCAAGTAATAAAACTCATCTACCACCTTTATTGTCTCGTTACCTAATCGAATTCCTTCAACATCGCCTGATTTTCTAAGAATGCATACCATTACCCTTGTTTTGCTCTTGTTCATCTTATACGCTCCTTTCAACACACTGTCCATTCCGTTCAATTGCTCTTCCAGGTCCTTGGCTGACAGAATTACAATGTCATCAGGAAAGCGCAATTTTTCTATTCCCTCTCTCTGGATTTCAATTCCTTCTCCAAATTTCTCATTGCTTTCCTTTATAGATTGCTCAGTGTACAAATTGAATAACATTCGAGAAAGGCTACAACCCTGTCTTACTCCTTTCCTAACAATTGCGTCCTTTGAGTTTATCTTTGACAAACATTTACTTTTTCGAACTTCTATCTATTTAAAGGTTTATTTTAATACCTCTCCCATATTTTCATTAATTTTGTCTTTGAAATATTATCTCCCGCCTTCCCGTTGTAGTTTATCCTCTTTTTCAAGTTTATTTTCTTTGCCTGTAGTGGGTTACGTAAAATCAAGTGACAGTGTGAAATTACCGTTATTTTTGCACATACCTCTGAAACGGTGCGAGCTAAGAAATAACAAAACAGAGCAAAGTTGTTGAGAATTTTATGTACAAATACGATTCATTAATTATCATTATAATTACTTTTATCGTGTTCCGTTGGATTAAATTGAACAGTGTCGTTCAGTGGTGGCCACGAGCGGAGTTATAGCAGAGGGCGCTCGTGGCTGACGTTGTAAGAACGCCGCGCCGTGCGTGCATGGCAGCGCGCGGCGAAAGTACGTGGCGCGCACTTTGTACTTGTGCGATACCACATATTCCTGATACAGCACCCTTTATATTTATAGGTGTGGAACAAGTCAGCAAATCAATTTATAGTTTTCCAAATAAAAAGCCAAGATCGCACATTAATAATTTATTAAATGACGACCGGTTTCGGTGCAGTGTGTTACCATCATCTGGTCTCATATGCGTTATAAGCTGGTCATCTTGTTAAAAACTTATATGAGACCAGACGATGGTGACACAGTGCACCGAAATAGATCGTCATTTAATAAATTATTAATATGCGTTCTTGGCTTTTTATTTTGAAAACTATAAAACGATCAGAACGCCTCCAAACCCGACTATGTCAGGTAATCTTATTAGAAAATCAAATTGTAGAAAAAAAAGTAGATAAAGAGAAACTCATAGCAATCATAGGGACACGACACCTGGCACCTACAGTGCCGTGGTTGCTATACATTCACGACAAGAATAACCCTGACGTAAACTTTACACTATGTATTCTCCCGTGTCTGCTGCAACCTCAGGGGTTTTGGTTTCACCTGGAGTGGAAGCTAAGCTTTCGCAAGCAGTCAAGTATTCAATTATAATCACATGGGACAAGAGCTTTACCGCTGCATTGAAATTGGACAGCACTGGTAAGCTAGGTGGTACAGCTAAACTGCAATAGCGTGAACAGTTTCAGTTAAAAAAACAGAAAAGGACGCCTACAGAAACAACATAAGTCAGAATTTTCATTTCTTTTTTTAAGCGGAATCAACTAATATACGGGAATAACTCAGGCAATACCTTTAGAGGTGACAAATCAAATGTTGAAATGTTTGTTAAGCTTATGGGACTTAACTGCAGGGCTATCAGTTCCTAAACTTACAAACTACTTATGAAGTACCTTATACTAAAGACATCACAAACATCCATGCACGAAGGGCGATTCGAACACCCGACGGGGAACGGCCTCGCGCATCGCAGCATAGCGCGTCAATGCGCTCGGCCACTCCGCCGCGGCTAGAGATAACACGGGAGAACATAATATGCTCTCGTACTTAGCTAACGAATTATTGTAATTATATTGAATTACAAATGACAATTTTGTGTATGTTCCAACAGTTTATTTTAATTCGTTAACCCGTTTTAGGCTTACAATTCCATCTTCAGACTTTGGTGTTTCATCAAAGGAGTTGCAGTGTTTACATACAGGCTTCAACATTAAGTTACTCATTTACAATCAGATGCAAACACACTGGAAATGTCATCTTTGGCTCTATTATGTAGTACAGTTAAGATATTAAAAATTGAACAATCATTGATAAATATTAAAATGTTACACACATGGATTTTCCAGCTTAAAATTAAGTTTATTCTTTTGTGTCCCAGACTCGTCGCCGCTTTTGTGTCTCGTTTCCGTCGTAGGTGTCGGTGACCGAGTGGAAAGACCGACACAGGAATAAGGAAGCACGCTTGTGCAGGTACGGAGGTGAGCAGCCAGTGGGACAGCAGAAACTAGAAACACTAAAGTAAATTAGAACGAGATATATATTGCACAGAATTTATACAATACTTAACTTTTACATAGCTCAGTACTGCAGAATGCTGATACATAGTTGAGCTAGAGGCCTGCCTAGTGCCTACCCGAAAGCCAAGTCTTCACTGGTGCCTATCTGATTCCGAAGTGTTAACTGGTTCCTATCTCAGTCCCAAGTGAACGATGTCGTTCAGTGGTGGCCACGAGCGGAGTTATAGCAGAGGGCGCTCGTGGCTGACGTTGTAAGAACGCCGCGCCGTGCGTGCATGGCGGCGCGCGGCGAAAGTAGGTGGCGCGCACTTTGTACTTGTGCGACACCACATATTCCTGATACAGCACCCTTTATATTTACCAATGATTGTTTAATTATTAATATTTTAAATGTACTACGATAAATGAGCCAAATATGACTTCGCCTATATGTCTGAATCAAACTGAACGAATAAAATATCTTTCAAATCTCTATGAAAACTTGATTACTTCTTTGCTAAAAAGGTAATCCGAAAACCGGTGGAACATGGGGAAAAATTTTGATTTTTAATGCAGTATTACAGAGTTCCAGTAAGAACTTTGCAATACTGGAACTGTAATCTGCTACACTGATAAGGAGGCCACGAACTACAGAACCAGGAGGACATTTTTAACGGTATTCCAGCTGCGTGTTTCACTACGAAGCCGCTTCAGCTACTTCAACAATTCGAATGAAAGTCGTCACAGTCGCTCCACAACAGATCTTTTCAGAGGTTAACACTGAACGTGATTTTTGAAATACAGAGTAGATAGTTAAATAATAATTTAATATCGACGTTGATAGCTGTTAATGCATTACAATATTTTTAATTTCCATTTACAGTAACATTGTGGTAAGGTAGGTAGCACACAAGTGGGACCTACTTGCAAGAGTGCGACCATAGCAGCGCACGTCTGCTGTGGCGGCTGACCACTCATCGATCCGTGATTGTTTACGTCACATTTGTTCTCACAGTGAACGACGTAGTGGTCGATCGTGTTGACATCAGAGCAAATGAAACCATTCTAGCAGCGAATTTCGTAAATAACATTGTTTACTGTTTTTGTTGTTCAAACATTATAATGTTTGTAAAGCTATGAGACCAAACTGCAGTGGTCATAAGTCCCCAAACTACTGAAAATAACTTATACTAAGGACAACACACCCGTGTCCAAGGAAGCACTCGAACCTCCGACAGGGAGCAGATGCGCAGTCCGCAGCAAGACACCTTACAAGGGTACGGTCATTCCCGCTCGGTATCGCCTTTGCATTAATAGCATACAGGATGACCTAGACAAAATTTCTATTTGTTGCGAAGAATGGCAGCTACCTCTCAATGTAGAAAAATGTAAGGTGATGCGCATAAGTAGGAAAATCAATCCCATAATGTTCGAATACAGCATTAGTAGTGAGCTTCTTGATGCAGTCGCGTCGTTCAAATATCTAGGCGTAACATTGCAGAGCGATATGAAATGGAACGAACATGTAAGGCAGTTGTGAGTAAGGCGGACAGCCGACGTCGGTTTATTGGGAGAATTTTGGGAAGATGTACTTCATCTGTAAAGGAGACCGCGTATAAAACGCTTGTACGACCACGTCTTGAGTATTGCTCAAGTGTTTGGGACTCGCAGCGGATCAGTTTAAAGGAAGACATAGAACCAGTTCAGAGGCGAGCAGCTAGGTTTGTTGCTGGTAGGTTCGACCAATGCGCGAGTGTCACGGAAATGCTCCGGCAACTCAATTGGGGATCGCTGGAAGAAAGACGACGTTCTTTTCGTGAATTTCTGTTGAGGAAATTCAGGGGGCCGGAATTTGACGCTGAGTGTAGTACGACCTTACTACTACCTACTTACATTTCGCGTAGGGATCACAATGACAAGATAAGAGAAATTAGGACTCGTACGGAGGCATATAGTCATTCTTTTTTTCCTCGTTCTATTTTGGAGTGGAATAGGGAAGGAAATTCCTAGTAGTGGTACAATGTACCGTCCGCCACGAACCTTATGGTGGATTGCGGAGTATGTATGTAGATGTAGATTTCGCTTACTCTTGTGCAGGAGTAATGGTTTGCTCACTTTCCACTGTCATTACAAAATTTTAAGTACTTTCCATATTTTAATTTCTTCATTTTGAATAGTTAAGACGAGGAAAAGGGGAACTACACAAAGAGAGGGCAACACGACAGGGCCTATCTTTGGAAGAGTTCTTTCATTTCATTTCCCATTCATTTCACATCTGACTGACGCACAACTATGCGTGGTATTGTTTACCTAGTGTAAATGAAACAGTCACTTTTCGAAACCCCGTAACTGTCTCTAACAGTGACTCACAGTTTGAAATTTGTCTCCAATGTAGGTGCAGCCTCTCTGTGAGTGGCAGCTGAGGCGTGGCGTTTTTCAACAAGATAATGCGCCGTGTGTCAAGTCAAGGATTGTGATGGAGTGGTCCAACGGACATAATGGTGAATTGCCTCCAACGCTCCAGACCTTAGCCGAACCGTAGTTAGGTGCAGCCTCTCTGTGAGTGGCAGCTGAGGCGTGGCGTTTTTCAACAAGATAATGCGCCGTGTGTCAAGTCAAGGATTGTGATGGAGTGGTCCAACGGACATAATGGTGAATTGCCTCCAACGCTCCAGACCTTAACCGAACCGTAGTTAGGATGTGACTACACATGGACCCCTTCCCTGGAGTTTATTCTATCTAGGTGACTTGTGTGTGTGGTGCCAGCTAGTTCAACCGACGTACCGAGGTCTCATTCGTCCATGCCATGACGCGCTACCGCTGTTGACGGACCAAGGTTGGACTTACTGGCTATTAGGAAGCTCGTTGTAATATTCCGACTGATTAGTGTAGTTAATGATGGCACCTATCGCCTTCTCACTTAACATCAGTTTAGTGCCTAATCTAAACTCTTAATTCTAGCTCACTCGAAATCAAGTTGGCAACCTTCCACTGAGCCAGGCTTAACAATGATTCATGAGGAGCAGCTGGTCTCGTTTATTTTCCGTTATGTGAGGAGGACTGAATGCTGCAAGGGTGTGCTGATACATTTCAGTGATGCAGTAAATGTGGAGCTGCATTGTTTGAAGTGATTGTGTAGTATTTCAGTATAGTATGACACTCGGCAGTGCTTGATGGATTGAGCACACAGAGGCTTTCGCCACTCAACTGATTAGTATGCTGTCGAATATTTAAGCAGTTCATCCGGACTGTGAACGGTTCCAGCGATGTAGCGTGGTTGAAACGAGGTCTGAAGAATTCCAGAGGGGCAGACATAGAAAAAAATAGAAAAAAAAGAAAACAATAAGAAAGAAATGCACTGAGAGAGCGCTGTCATTCGTAGATGAAATAGTGTTTTTCCCGCTAGCCGGGTTTACTGGAGAACCTCGAAACCATCTGCCGACACAGCGCCAGTCTGTACGTCAACGATTGACCTGATCGTTGATTTTCGGAACTGATCCCGCCGCACTCTAAAGCTCTTTTCAAACGATGAACGAACTAGTTATAGACTGATAATAAGTTGCGTTAATGGCGTCCCTCTGTCGATTGAACGGTGTCACTAGTATGACAGTGCTAGAATCGACGCGCCATAATCGTAGCGATAAAGAGATTGGGCCAGTCCTAAATTCGGTACCAGTGGGTTCACTGCGCATGCGCGAGTTAGTAGCTGTCTGCTGTAACCACGACTGCGATCAGTCTACCATTTTGTTTCTAGTTACGTGTATTCTGACTTTTGCCAAAGTTTGTGGTCGTTTCATCGTCACAAGGAACTTTCTGAGCAAGTGACTGTATTGTATTTTTCGTAAATATTTTCATGAAAGTCTTAAACCTTTGTAAATTTCATAATTATTTCATGATGTGCTAATGTGAAATCACGACGACTGCTGTTGCTGTTATGCAATTAAATAAAACTGCCACTACACTTTTAATAGAGGCGTACGGAGAAGAGCAAGCCTCTTTTGATGTTGGTAATAGCCTGTACGATAATAAGGTACGTATTTTTTCGTTCATAGTCACAGAAGCTCGTAAACAGTCTTTAATAAAGGTTGATGTTACAGGAATATCAGGTTTCTTTACTTTGTTTCACCATGCGACGAAGGAAAAATTAGATATAATTCCGGAATTCATTTGGATCCTCCGGCATTAATTCTCTTATTACCTCGCTGTATGCGTCGCGGTTTTCTTCTTCTCTTCTCTGAAGTCACGGTCGCATTCAGCACCTATTTTTTCTTCGGCTTGTATCCGCCTTCTAGCAACGAAAGCCAGTGAAAACGCAGTAGTCGCCATCGCTAAATTTATCAGTAATGGACTCATTTCCAGAAAATGTGTTACTGATGTACAACTGAGCAGAACAACAAGCGTGACTTGCAACAAATTCGCTAGCAGCGTTTATCGTCTAAACATACTGCCGCGAGATCTTGCACGAGTTTATAGCTCGGTAATAGTAAGATAGGAATCAGTAGACTATTGTCCACTTTCGTTCATCGTTTAAAACGAGCGCAAGGCGCCTTACTGCGGAGCGTGCGGTTTCTCGCCGTCGGAGATTCGTGTCCTCCCTAAGGCATGGGCGTGTGTGTGTGTGTTCTTCTTAGCGTAACTTTAAGTAGGTTGTAAGCCTAGGGACTGAGAACTAAGAGTGTGTTTGAAATTATTTCTGCTTGAAAAACAAGCAAAAGAACGCTTCTAACAGTTACTCATTTCCAGCATGCTGGAGATCACGTTAGCAACTTGGCTGTTTGATCACTATACACGTCACTCAAAGTTGTGCAGCAGTATTGTACTGGTAATCGGATTTGGACATTATACACATTTTCAAACCATCTCATAAGTAGTATAAACAACACAAAAAAGGTCAGAACACATACAAAAACAACGGAAAAGCATGCTAAATTTAAACGAACACAAAATCCCTAGGATTGGGAATCCTACACAGAAGCTCAAAATTTAGGGAGGACTTACATGCGAGATTCCTCCAATACTTACCACAACGAAACTCGTTCTCGAAATTTGAGTGAAAACCCAAAGAGATTATGGTCATATGTTAAATATACTAGGGGCAAAAACACAAACAATATCCTCACTGCGTGATAGTAATGGCGACCCTACCGATAATAGCGCTATTAAAACAAAGTTACTAAACATAGCTTTTAGAAACTCATTCACCAAAAAAGACGAAACCAATACTTCAGATTTCGAATTACAAAAAGAGGACACAATGCATAACGTAGACGTAGATATAATCGGAGTAGTGAAGCATCTAAAATCACTTAACCAGAACAAGTCTTCTGGTCCGGACTGTATACACATTAGATTTCTGTCTGATTATGCTGAAGCGATAGCTCCTTACTTAACAGCCATATACAACCGCTCTCTCAAAGAAGGATCTGTTCCAAAAGATTGGAAAGTTGCACAGGTCACACCTATATTCAAAAAAGGCAGTAGGAGCGACCCACTAAACTATAGGCCTATTTCATTGACTTCAATTTGCAGCAGGGTTTTGGAGCATATCTGTATTCAAATATTAGGAATTATCTCGGACAGAACGATCTATTGACCCAAGGTCATCACGGATTTAGAAAATATCGTTCATGTGAAAGACAACTAGTTCTTTACTCATATGAAGTGATGAGTGCTATCGACAAGGGTTCTCAAATTGATTCCGTATTTCTTGATTTCCAGAAGACTTTTGACACCATACCTCACAAACGGCTTTAAATCAAACTGCATGGTTATGGAATATCGTCCCAGATTTGTGACTGGATATGGGATTTCTTGTCTGAGAGGACACAGTTTATAGTAATCAATGATAAGGCATCGACTAAAACAGAGGTGATATCGGGCGTTGCATAGGGTAGTGTTATTGGTCCACTGGTGTTACTTATTTACGTAAACGATTTAGGGGAAAATCTAAGTAGCTCTCTTAGGTTGTTTGCAGATGACGCCGTCATTTACCGTCTAGTAAAATCATCGGAAGATCAAAACCAACTGCAGAACGATCTGAATAAGATATCTCCATGGTGTAAAAACTGACAATTGACTCTAAATAATGCGAAGTGTGAAGTCGTCTACATGAGTACGAAAAGAAATTCGCTAAACTTTGTTTACAAGATAAATCAATCAAAAGTGAAGGCCATAAACACCAATAAATAACTAGGAATTACTATTACTTCAGACTTAAAGTGGAAAGAACAAGTAGATAATGAGTAGTATGGTAGTGGGAGTTTCACGCCACTGAGATTCGCGCGTCTTTTGTTTTTTGGCGGGAAATTTGAATTACGCCCCACCCCTCCTCCCTCGGCCAATTGCCGAACCGCAGATCTAAGGATGCCGCCACAGGATGATTGATAGGTCTTCCTGGAAGAACGAAAGATGATTGACAGTTTACATTTAGGTCCTTTTGATTCGCTACTTGTCCGACCGCTAATCAAAGGACGCCACCATAACGCACTTGAGGATGATTGACAGGTTGCAACATCTCCCTCGGGCACACACGACACCCCGCCCCCCCTCCTTCACCCCTCGGTGCCGCCGCCAGACAAGCGGCACCTCCGACAGGTCCAGACCTGTAGACCCATCGACATGTCTGTACTCGCACCCTGGACCACACAACTGGCCGGTTCGACGCCCCCCTCCACCACCCGGCACCGCCGCCAGACAGGCGGCACCTCCGACAGGTCCAGACCTGTAGACCCCTCGACATGTCTGTACTCGCACCCGCGACCCCTACTCGCTCCGCCGATTGCCGGACCGCCGCCTCCGCCGCCGCTGCCGCCGACAGATGCTACCCCCTCCTCCTCCCACGCTCGCGACCGGTTCTCAAAGGACGCCGCCACCCGCCCTACCGGCGAGAAACAAACAATACCGCGACGATTGTCTTGACCGTACCGACACCGCCCCCACAGGCCGACCCCTGCTCTCTTTTTACTGCGACCGCGCCCCGACAGGTCAGCAGCCAATTAAATTGCATATTTATTATTAAGCGCGCCGCAGCGATCCGTACGCCAGATCTCGATTTATGTAACAACAACAATTTCCGCCGTTTATTATTATTCTTGGAAAAAAATAAAGCTACCATAGTGTTCTTCGTATGCTAAAAAACAATTTAGAACAGAAATGATTAGTTGGTCTCGTATACTACAGCATCTAGTATTAAATATTAAAACACGTATGCAAAATTTGCAAGTAAGAATTTACACTCCCATCTCTCTCCACGCTCTTCGCATAGACTACGACCGACAGACGTGTTTAATAATAATAATAGCGCAGGTTACGGTAACGAACGCCACAAACTTACGTATCCATCTTAACATATACTCTTTCGATATACAGAAACAATTCTAACGAAAAGAAAAGAAATGGTCCGTTTTCGGAATTCGACCGCAATCTTAGATCTATAAATGTATATCTTCGTTTAGACGATACAAGCAACAGCCATCGAACGAACGGAATGTAACTTGTATGCCAACCACTCTTTCGATAAAACAGCAACAGCAGCAGCAGCAGAAGACGGCATATTGTTTATACAAAAATTCCAAGTAACAAAAATCGGCAATGACATCTAACACAATGTCTCTAAATATACATCTGCAAAGCACCGTTAAACTCGTTTGCAAAATTTGCAAGTAAGAATTTACACTCCCATCTCTCTCCACGCTCTTCGAATAGACAACAGCCGACAGACCTATTTAATAATAATAATAGCGCAGGTTACGGCAACGAACGCCACAAACTTACGTATCCATCTTAACATATACTCTTTCGATATACAAAAACAATTCTAACCAGAGCCAACTAACCAAAAGAAAAGAAATGTTTCGTTTCGGAACTCGACTATAACCTTAGATCTATAAATGTATCTCTTTGTTTATACTATGCAAGCAACAGCCGTCGAACGGAATGTAACTTGTATGCCAACCACTCTTTCGATAAAACAGCAGCAGCAGAAGACGACATATTGTTTAGACAAAAATTCCAAATAACGAAAATCGGCAATGACATCTAACACAACGTCTCTAAGTATACATTTGCAAGCACCGTTAACAATCGTCCAGAACGCAAGCGGTCTCTCGGCAGACTACATAAAAGAAACATATGCTAAGTGTTTAAACAAAAACACCTAAGTTACATCTCCAAATGATCAAAACCTTCTATGCAGACACACCACTCTGACAAGGATAGCTCGCAATTTATTCTTTTCGCTGGGCTTGCAGAATAACATTGTTTGTAGGTACCAGACCTAATTCGGCGATATCTATATCTGGAGGCAGTGTGGAGAACAATGTTATTCTGCAAGCCCAACGAAAAGAATAAATGTATCACACAGGCTTAAGCCATCCCCCATTAAAGAAATTACATCGCTACGTGCAGTTAATGTCTATGTGCGCGAAAATAAAACTGGAAATGGCGGATATCGAGACCAAGAGAAGGAAGCTAGAATATATGGCTACAGCAACTGCCATAAAGGAAGAGTACAAACTAATGCTGGAGAAAGACGAAACTATGGCATATGTGTAAGCCCGGCTTAAACGGAGGGTGTGGAGAAATCTGGTTACGACTGGGACTTATAAAATATTTGCTTTTTACAGTAAACAGTCATGGAGATTGGTCACGCGTCGGTGTACTGACCGAAAATAGCGGAAGACACGAAAAACGTATTGCATTATTGTTTGGAGTAGGGACTACATTGCATCCAAATGTGGTGGACTGGGGACAGTCATTTGCAGAGTTAAAAACGGATGGAATAACAAGCAATCGTTTGCAATAATCGTAAAACCTAGTGTTCCATACGGAAATTACCACATGAGTTTGCGTTTCGAGGATGTGACGTGGAGGCTTCTCCAACCATCCCTTATATATTCCAATACAACACCTTGTGGGAGTTGCAGAGGATGTGTGTCTTCGCTATAGACTGGAGGTCCTCCAAGCTGCTGCGCTTCGGAACTTGCCACCGTCGCGTTGTCATATGCAGGATTCGATTCTACGCACTTGTCTCTATACCACAAGTCCCGAAGAACCCAACTAGAATCTCGCCTATATGGAGGTTATTTAGTACTTCGCCTGGAAATATTTTCTCCATAATTTGGAGAACGTCCAGGAGTCTTACTAGGGGATAAAACCGCTGGTTGTGGTGTGAATTTTGTGATCCGTGACCCAATTTACCCTAAAAAGAGAGATAGAGGTCTGTTTGCTGCATTTGAGCACTTACTTCGTCGTTGGGTCGAGAACAGGGGTATTACAATATACGATTACCGGATGGAGAGTGTTGTTGATCTTGTGCAAGACTCTTTACGGTTTTTAAACGGTATCTGCAAAGTGTTTCTCCACCATGTGGGGGGCGAATAACAAACATCTGGGACAACAGATGCTTTGTAGTGTTTAATAGTGTCCTGCAATTTGTGTACTGGGGTAATAAAAATACCCGAAAATTGATCGGTGTACAGGTTAAACCTTTCAGATCGATAAAAGCTTGTACGTTACGTTCTATCAGCTTTTAGTTTCCATTGTTTACCTGTAAATTAGTTGGAGATTCGTAATACTGGCAGCGGCAAAGACGATATAAGTAGTACACTTAAAAGCTACATTAATGCAGGGGAAACATTCTTCTCCCAATCCAGAACATTGTTCTCCACACTGCCTCCAGATATAGATATCGCCGAATTAGGTCTGGTACCTACAAACAATGTCATTCTGCAAGCCCAGCGAAAAGAGTAAATGTATCACACAGGCTTAAGCCATCCCCCATTAAAGAAATTACATCGCTACGTGCAGTTAATGTCTTATGTGCGCGAAAAGAAAACTGGAAATGGCGGATATCGAGACCAAGAGAAGGAAGCTAGAATATATGGCTAAAGCAACTGCCATAAAGGACGAGTACAAACTAATGCTGGAGAAAGACGAAGCTATGGCATATGTGTAAGCCCGGCTTAAACGGAGGGTGTGGAGAAATCTGGTTACGACTGGGACTTATAAAATATTTGCTTTTTACAGTAAACAGTCATGGAGATTGGTCACGCGTCGGTGTACTGGCCGAAAACAGCGGAAGACACGAAAAACGTATTGCATTATCGTTTGGAGAAGGGACTATATTGCATCCAAATGTGTGGACTGGGGACAGTCATTTGCAGAGTTAAAAACGGATGGAATAACAAGCAATCGTTTGCAATAATCGTAAAACCTAGTGTTCCATACGGAAATTACCACAGGAGTTGGTAACGTACACACATAGCGACGCATAGTGCTATAACCAGGAAATAATGGGAAAAGTTAAAATACACGATTGTTCTCGTCTAGAAGCATTGCCCGAAGGTGCAGGAGGAAACGAAGATACGTAATGGAGTTCGAGAACATACCTTCCCTCTACCTTTCGAACTTCTGGCTGGAACTGGATCTAAAACTGCGAGTTACAGCGGAGAAAATTAAAGTTACACATAACAAGAATAATAAAGAACGATTTGTATTCTGTGTCTAGCTTCTCGAGTAGAAAGTTTCGGTCTTATAGGGTTTAGGAGAAGATACCAGAAGACATGTTTCTTGTTAGCAAAGAGCAGTAACTCCTCGGTAAAGTATCTGTTAGGGAGGTGTAATTCTGTGTTGTTCTATTCTACAGCTAAGCAAAGCGTTCGTTTAAATCGATGTTGCTCGGTACATTGCTGCATGGATTGGGGTTTGAGTTATTACACATTGGTTCATCTTGTATAAATTTCGTTCTTCTTCTTCTTATCGAATTTCTAAAAAAAACTATGTTTCGTTTCTGTAAGAGCTACATCGCAAATTTGCGCACATCATACTGTCTGTATATGTATCTGCGTATAAAAGTTTAACGCCTGCTCGTACGGTAAAAACATCGCTTGCGTCAGCTGCGAGGAAATCTATCTTCGCGAAAATAGCTCTCTTGTATTCGGAATCTGGTGCGGCCAGGAAAAATTAAACCGAAAACTTCTCCGGGTCAGGTGCGAGCGTGGACGGGTATGTTTACATGCATAGGACGTACACACGCTCCAAACCGGCATCTACGATGAGTCAACAGTTCCGCACTCGCCTACAGCCAGAAATAACATGGAATGTGATTATGCTTGCTAGCTTGCGCGAAGTACCTATTTCGAACTGTTTAGTCGTGCGATACGATGCAACGCAGATGTGGTCCACAATTGTGGAAATACATATAGATACTTCGTAGCATGGATGTGGGGCATTTATATCTTCTTTTAGCTGTGTTTACGAATGGACGTCTCTCGGTAGCGTATCGGAGATGATTGCAGTGGTAAATTAATGTTCTTTGGTCGATAAGCATCGAGTTAGAGGATTAGTTACCTACATTGGAGGTGCATTTAATCGTATGTTTAGTCTCTAAAGGATTGCTCTTGGAGATCGTTAAAAAATCTGGTGTTGCATTAGTTCGAAATGGTGTAGACTATTTTGCGTTGCTACTTGTAAGGATTATAAGAACTTGGCTTGGATCTAGATCTTTTCTTGTTAGCTGTTCTGTGCGTGTGCACGTCGCTCATGTTTTTACACTGTGTTACAGATGTTTATCGAGAGTAATAATTTGTTAGAAGGAGTGGAATACGATGGTGATTTGTGCGCGAATGCTCGAGGTATTGGCTGATAGAGAGCGTTCCAGAAATATTGTCTGCCGAGCTATGCATTGGAAACAACGTTGTGGTTGGATGTTAGGGACAGGTTAAGCAACCAACGTAGTTATTGGGTGGAGAGAGAGCGAGATCGAAACATTATTAAAACGCTGTGTGTCTCGGAGATCTTGTCTGTTACAGATTACGGCTATAACATCATCTGTGGTAACTTGTTTAGAGTTGGTACTGGGTTAGTGACGGATGTAAGGATAGCTCTGTCTGGGTTGTTACGAACGTATACATAGCATGCTAGCATGCTAGTTGGGACAAAAAACGAGTTGGAATGGCTAGATTCTTTTGTTGTTGTAGGTTCGTGTTGACTGCAAGGTGTAGTCCTGTTACTGTGTTGGAAATGTTTGGCGCTTACAGAGAATGCTTTAGGCTAGATGGGACGGAATGTAAGTAAAAAGTGTTGATATACCCTAAATATATACGTCACGGTAAAGCTCTAAAGAAAACTGACTTTGGTGGTGCATTGATCTTTCGTCGAAGCATCGTCTGTTTAATCGTATGCTAGTGTTGGCTACTTTTCGGCTGGTGTGCAACACGTTACGTAGCGGATATGCCTGCTGCGGTAAATCATAATTCTTTCGTCGAAAATCAACGTGTTTTATAAAACTCCTATAGTTTCGTTACTTAAAGTGCGCTAGTTGTAGCCAATGGAGTGCGCGCGTGTGTGTGTAGTAAATTCCGCAAGTTCGATACTGCAAACGTTGGAGATAAGACGAAGTTACTATTTCTGGAATACATGGGGGGGGGGGGGGGATATATACGTCCTGTGGGTATATATCTTATAAACTGCAGCTAATCGATGTTTTTTAATGGAGGCGCTCCCATCTATACTACAGCAGCAGCTTCGTGTAGATGGCTTCTATCTCCTGGATTTTTGGACAATACTTTAACCGAGTGGCGTTCGTATCCGAGCATGACTTTCGGATGGGAGGAGCAATATCAAAGTGGTTGCAGGCGAGGAAACGACTGCTTAACGTGGTTGGCGTCGAATTGTAGAACCAAAATAAATTTGTCGAAAAATCACGAGCCCTGGTGTAAGCAAAGATATCGATTTTATAAAGAGTCCAGGCAGTTGATTGTTAGGACTTTTATTTTTTCGCCGGCTCGAGAAGATGGTATTACCAGGATGGAGGATTGTGTAAGAAGATTGTTTAACTGTTCTAAAAGAGAAGATACGGTATTTACCAAGTGCGCCGTTGTAGTGTGCAAACGCTTTTAGATTTGATACTTGGGTATTAAGAGTACCAGAAAATTGACCGCTCTCTCGGACATTATGTTTTTTTTTTTTTTTTTTTTTTTTTTTTTTTTTTTTTTTTTTTTTTTTTTTTAGTTTCGACTATAAATTACTTGTAGAGTCGAGCAAGGAATTATACTTTTTTTAGCATTCCAGGACTTTATTATCCACAGACGTAGATATCGTCTACGTTATTCCACAAGTCCTAAGAAGAAGAAGAAGGGTAAACGGAAACTGGGTTATATGGCGAAGACACATGCTTTTAAAAGGAGGCTATTGTATATGTGCAAGCCCGGTTTAAACAGATAGTGTGGGGAAAAATATTTGCTTTTACAGTAAACAGGCGGGGGGATTGGTCCCGCATCGTTGTACTGGCCTAAATAAGCGGAACACACGACAAACGTGTTTGTACTGTGTGTGACTCCCATCCATTCCTTAGAGAGCAGGTTATGATCGAAGTGTGCGGGAGTTGGTTGCGATATGTTTGCGAACATTACGTTGCATGTACTCAGTTGTACTGTAATAAACAAAACAAAAATTGTAAACACTCCATGTCCTATATAGAATCATGTGTTGTGGCGTGTAGGTTAGCGTCTTCGTTTGCGGTGGACATCTACTTGTAATTAAAATAATAAATCTTAGTTCGGAGTAGGAATTTTGTGGGTAAAGGGCGGGTCGAGCTGGAGATCTGTGTTGCATTGGGCAGGTAACTTCGGTTCTGTGGTTGCTGTATTGTCGAATAAGGGTGTTGTTAGGCCAATAATTTCGAAAAGTTTTAGTGTAGACGGTCGGATCGGTAAATTATTTCACGTATTTTTCTTTTATTTCGACTCTCCGTTGCACAATAGGGGTTAAATGTCTTCTGGGGCGCTGGAATATCGGTGTCAGATAAATGTAGTTTGCATCGTAACAGGACATAGACATTTCTTAGATGGGATGTGTACTGCTGTAGCAAGGAAATAAGATGTAACATTAAAATACCCGAACTCTCGGAATGCGCAGTTATACCTCGATCTAAGAAGAAGGAAACGTAACAGGGCAAGGTCGCTAAAGAGAGAGAGAGTGTTAAAAATTTCGGAACTTTCGGCATGGCTCATCTCCATTAAATAAATGCATTGCGAGCTATCCTTGTCAGAGTGGTGCGTCTGCGTAGAAGGTTTTGATCATTTGGAGATGTAACTTAGGTGTTTTTGTTTAAACACTTAGCATATGTTTCTTTTATGTAGTCTGCCGAGAGACCGCTTGCGTTCTGGACGATTGTTAACGGTGCTTGCAAATGTATACTTAGAGACGTTGTGTTAGATGTCATTGCCGATTTTCGTTATTTGGAATTTTTGTCTAAACAATATGTCGTCTTCTGCTGCTGCTGTTTTATCGAAAGAGTGGTTGGCATACAAGTTACATTCCGTTCGACGGCTGTTGCTTGCATAGTATAAACAAAGAGATACATTTATAGATCTAAGGTTATAGTCGAGTTCCGAAACGAAACATTTCTTTTCTTTTGGTTAGTTGGCTCTGGTTAGAATTGTTTTTGTATATCGAAAGAGTACATGTTAAGATGGATACGTAAGTTTGTGGCGTTCGTTGCCGTAACCTGCGCTATTATTATTATTAAATAGGTCTGTCGGCTGTTGTCTATTCGAAGAGCGTGGAGAGAGATGGGAGTGTAAATTCTTACTTGCAAATTTTGCAAACGAGTTTAACGGTGCTTTGCAGATGTATATTTAGAGACATTGTGTTAGATGTCATTGCCGATTTTTGTTACTTGGAATTTTTGTATAAACAATATGCCGTCTTCTGCTGCTGCTGCTGTTGCTGTTTTATCGAAAGAGTGGTTGGCATACAAGTTACATTCCGTTCGTTCGATGGCTGTTGCTTGTATCGTCTAAACGAAGATATACATTTATAGATCTAAGATTGCGGTCGAATTCCGAAAACGGACCATTTCTTTTCTTTTCGTTAGAATTGTTTCTGTATATCGAAAGAGTATATGTTAAGATGGATACGTAAGTTTGTGGCGTTCGTTACCGTAACCTGCGCTATTATTATTATTAAACACGTCTGTCGGTCGTAGTCTATGCGAAGAGCGTGGAGAGAGATGGGAGTGTAAATTCTTACTTGCAAATTTTGCATACGTGTTTTAATATTTAATACTACATGCTGTAGTATACGAGACCAACTAATCATTTCTGTTCTAAATTGTTTTTTAGCATACGAAGAACACTATGGTAGCTTTATTTTTTTCCAAGAATAATAATAAACGGCGGAAATTGTTGTTGTTACATAAATCGAGATCTGGCGTACGGATCGCTGCGGCGCGCTTAATAATAAACATGCAATTTATTTGGCTGCTGACCTGTCGGGGCGCGGTCGCAGTAAAAAGAGAGCAGGGGTCGGCCTGTGGGGGCGGTGTCGGTGCGGTCAAGACAATCGTCGCGGTATTGTTTGTTCTCGCGGGTAGGGCGGGTGGCGGCGTCCTTTGAGAACCGGTCGCGAGCGTGGGAGGAGGAGGGGGGTAGCATCTGTCGGCGGCAGCGGCGGCGGAGGCGGCGGAGCGAGTAGGGGTCGCGGGTGCGAGTACAGACATGTCGAGGGGTCTACAAGTCTGGACCTGTCGGAGGTGCCGCTTGTCTGGCGGCGGCACCGAGGGGTGAAGGAGGGGGGGGGCGGGGTGTCGTGTGTGCCCGAGGGAGATGTTGCAACCTGTCAATCATCCTTAAGTGCGTTATGGTGGCGTCCTTTGATTAGCGGTCGGACAAGTAGCGAATCAAAAGGACCTAAATGTAAACTGTCAATCATCTTTCGTTCTTCCAGGAAGACCTATCAATCATCCTGGGCGGCATCCTTTGATCTGCGGTTCGGCAATTGGCCGAGGGAGGAGGGGTGGGGCGTAATTCAAATTTCCCGCCAAAAAACAAAAGACGCGCGAATCTCAGTGGCGTGAAACTCCCACTACCATACTACTACTGTCATGGGAAAGGCCAACCAGAGACTGTGTTTTATTGTCTGGACCCTTAAAAGTTGCAACAGAAATACTAAAGAAACTGCATACACTACGCTTGTCCGTCCATTTTTGGAGTATTGCAGCCCAGTGTGGGATCCTTATCAGGTGGGTTTGACGGAGGACATCGTTAGAGTCCAAAGAAGGGCAGCTCGTTTTGTATTGTCATGATACAGGGTAGACAGCGTTACGGAAATGATACAGGATCTGGGATGGGAATCATTACAACAACGGCGTTTATCGCTACGGGCTACTTACGAGACTCCAATCGCCATCTTTCTCCTCCGAATGTGAAAATATATAGGTAGAAATGATTATCAGAATAAAATACGAGAAATCAGAGCTAGAACGGAAAGATTCAGGTGTTCTTTCTTCCCGCGCGCTATTGGAGAATGGAATAGGAGTTAAATAGTATAACGGTGGTTCGATGAACCCTCTGCCAGGCACTGAAGTGTGATTTGCAGAGTATCCCATGTAGATGTAGATGTAGACAACAAACTGGCAGCATGATTTAACTGTGTGGAGAGCTGATTATACGTTAACACTCCTCACATTACAGAGGCAACTGCGTGACTAGTTCCCTGCTAACATGCAGGGTCCATGGACTAATGCGGTTGTCTCCAGACCCGTGAACGTCCATCCACCCAATACAACTGAAAATGAGACGCGTCATACCAGATGACATGTTTCCAGTCATCAAAAGTGACGGGTCCAGGTGAGGCGTGAACCTTTGTGTCGCGCTGTCAGCAGAGATACACGAGTGGGCCTTCGGCTACGAAACCGTAGCACTAAAATCCGTAAAACATTTGTGGAAGGGTTTCACTTCTGCCAAGTAGAACTATCCTATTCATTCGTCGTCGGTCCAGATGTTACAGGATTTTTCTGTGCACAGCGATGACCGCGTTCTGATATTTTACCGGATTTCTCAATATTCGCGGTGTACTCCTGAAATACTCGTAGGAGAAAATTCCCACATCATCTCCATCGCTAAGATGCCGTGTGTCATCTCTCGAACACTGACTATAACACCACGTTCAAACTCATGTATATCGAGATAATCTGCTATTGTAGCATTGTTAACCGAGCTGATGCCTGCGTCAGACATTTTTCTGCCGCAGTACCGTCTTTAGGGTATTTACATATCTCTGACCGTGCATACGCATGACTGTATTAGCTCCTTTGGTTCTTCAGTGGTCGTACAAATATCAGCCGCCGAGGTGGCCGGGTGGTCTGCGGCGTGCCAGTCACGGTTTGCATGGCCGCTGCGGTCGGGGTTTCGAATCCCCCCCTCGGGCATAGTAGTTTGTAAGTTTATGGACTGATGACCCCGTAGTTAAGTCCCATAGGCTCTACAAACATTTCATTTCATTTTGTACAAATACTAAACGTCAGAGTGATCCCTGACGTTCTGTCGACATCATACTTCTCAGGTTGTGAGTGCATTCTGGAAGACATGTGACGAGACTACCTCACACTCGTTGGTCTTTATCTGCAAAACATTCCAATTTTTATCAAATGTATTTCCTACTTCTTCTGCAACTTTCCCATTGCTTCTTTTTTTCCTTATGATAATAATAACAAATTTTCCATTTGGTGTTATGATAAATTTATTTGAAAATATCGCACATCGATATCGTTCAGTGTTTGAACATCATTGGTGCAGTTTTCTTATTATTTAATGGAGCTGTGGATTTGGCGACGGAACACCTGCTGAAGCGATACGACACCTGCTTACGTCGATCAACAGCAGATTGGCAGATGAGTGAAACTTCCCGTCTTATAAGGGATACCTTTGACCTCGAACGATCGGAACCTCACGAAACCGTGCTTAGAATAAGAAGCAATCATAAACAACCCAGTGGTGTGCGCCATTTCCATGCAAAACGCCGCACTGCCGCACTTGTCTCCTGGCGCCACCAGATGGTGCCTATTGTTGTATGACTCCTGGGCGGGTCCTACGGATCGCACCCTTCTAAATGAAAGTTTTCCTACCAAAGCCGACGATCTTACCCCCGAAAAAACAAAATATTACCAATCGCTTTATGTTTACTTCTTTCGGCAATATAAACTCTATATCAGGATTATTGATTTTGTAAGACTAAAAGGGCCAAACCACAAGTGAAGATAGATTAAGGAAAGACAAACCATACATTTATAGCTTTTGTAGATTTGGAAAAAGCTTTTGAGAATGGTGATTGGAATAGACTCTTTGAAATTCTAAAATCAGCAGGAGTAAAATATTGGGAACCAGACAGCAGTTATTGGAGTCAAAGGGCATGAAAAGGATGCACAGAAAATTAAATTTGTACATTGAGCAAACTATAAAGGAAAGCAAGGAGAAATTTTGATAAGGAATTAAAGTTCAGGGTAAAAAAATAAAAACATTGCGTTTTGCCGAGGACATAGTAATTCTGCGAGAGACAGCAAAGGACCTGGAAGAGCAGTTGAACAGAATGAACAGTTTGTTGAAAGGGTCATATAAGATGAACATTAACATGAGCAAAATAAGGGTAATAGAATACAGTCTAAGAAAATCAGGAGATGATGAAGGAATTAGATTAGGTAACGAAACAATAAAGCTGATAAATAAGGTTGCTACTTGGGCAGTAAATTAACACACGATGGTCGCAATACAGAGGGTATAAAAGCATGATGGCAATAGGAATAAAATCGTTTTTGAAAGCGAGAAATTTGTTAACATCGAATATCGATTTAAGCGTAAGGAAGTCCTTTCTGAAGGCATTTGTGTGGAGTGTTGCCTTATATGGGAGTGAAACGTGGACGATAAACAGTGCGGACAGGAAAAGGATAAACGCTTTTGAAATGTGGTGCTAGAGAAGACTGCTGAAGATTAGGTGGGTGGATCGTGTAACTAATGAGGAGGTACGGGACAGAATTGGGGAGAAAAGGAATTTCTGGCATACCTTGACTAAAAGAAGGGATCGATTGGTAGGACACATTCTTAGACACCAAGAAGTTGTGAATATAGCATTGGAGGGAAGTGTGTGGCGTAAAAATTGCTGAGAGAGACCAAGAGATGGATACAATAAGCACATGGATGTAGGTTGCCGTTCTTATGAGGAGATGAAGAGGCTTGCTGAGGATAGAGTAGGGTGGAGAGCTGCATCAAACCAGTCTCCGGACTGAAGACCACAACAACAACAACTACAAAGGAGGTACAAAGCTGATGGTCAAGCCGCGAATGACGCACGCTCTACTAACCGCGCCGTATCCGAGTAAACACGTCGATCCTGCACGTGGGGCGCTAAAGTGGAAGTAGGGCCTCTGTGAATATCAGTTTGTAAAACTGATTCGTGGTGTGTATTACGTTCATGTCTTCGGCTGTATTCCTTTCGCCCATCATCAGAATTTCGACAGAAGATTAGTTGTACGTAGGGTGGACTTTCGTTTTCGGGTCGCCACTTTCGGGACGGATTTACCCGTCGTAAGCGCCGCTTTTTCTGCTTTCTCTCGGCAGGTCAGCCCCACGACTGAAATGTCCGGTTGTCACGCCATCCAATTTGGCAGCATCGCGTGCCTGGCTGCATCTACAGCGTATGGCGAGAGTGCGCGCGAATCGGCAAATCTATTCTGACGAGGGAATTCTGCTTTTTGTAGTGGTAATGCAAGAAAAATCAGATGCCAAGAAAAAGCTCCGGATTTACTGGGATAATGGTGGCCAAAGACTCTAAGGCCAACAGGAAAACACACGTCTATTTACAAAACATGATACCTCTCTTTTCGCTCTTGAAAACGCAATGCTTTACTTATAACGAATGACGGACGACATAAAGAAAGTTCAGAGAAGGGCAGCTCGTTTTGTATTATCGCGATATTCGGGAGAGAGCTTCAAAGACATGACATAAGAGTTGGGGTTGAAATCATTAAAAGAAAGGCGTTATTCGCCAGACTGATTTGCGAAATTCCTGTCTCCAACTTTCTCTTCCAAATGCGAAGATATTTTTCTAGCAGCAATCTACATAGGGAGACATAATCGTCTTAAAGAAATAAGAGAAATCAGATAGAAAACGGAAAGACTCAGGTGTTCCTTTTTACCGCGCTCCATTAGAGTATGGAACGGTAGAGAAGTGTTATAAATGTGGTTCGATAAACCCACTACCATGTACTTAAATGCAATTAGCGGAGTGTTTTTAGATGTAAATGTAGATGCGTTATTTCCCAGAAAATTACAATTAAAAAAAATTAGTCCTAAAACACAGAATATTTAGCAAATGTTCAAATGTTTGTAGATCTATCGGACCAAACTGCGTGGTCATCAGTCCGTAGCTTACAAACTACTTAAACCTAGGTAAACTAACCTAAGGACGACACACACACCCATGCCCCAGGGAGGACTCGAACCTCCACGGCGAGCAACCGCGCGCTCCGCAGCGAGACGCTTTAGACCGCTGCGCAGAATATTTAGCGTCTTCTTCATTCAGTTTACGGAATCACTCGTTCAAATTTATTTTTAAGTTTTTATATTCAGATTTTCAACTGTTGTCATTTTCGTGACTGTGAAAATGTCGGTATAGACGAACGAAATTCGTTCTTCACGGTCCAGTAAGAGGTTAACGCTTCTGTGTCCGTTACAGAAAAATACGGTCGCGCCCTGGCTGCCCCTGGTACCATGACGTTTCTGGGATCTGTTGCGTCTCTAGCCTACCAGTAATCGAAATATACGTCGGTGATTTACTTCAAATTTTTACATGTATAAAGAATATTGTGACGATCACAGGTCACATAGTTCTTAAATATAATCCAGAAGAAACATAAATAAAGGGAATATTACACACGCAAGGATGACGTAGATTTTGACCCGATGACGGCAGATCTCATTTGCAGGAAAATGTACTGATAACGGCTTCAACGTCGTTCGCCAGCACTACTGACACAGCTTTCAGATCGCCGTCTGACAATAATAACAAGAATAATATGGTTTTCTGTTCCGCAGGACCTAACTGAGGAACAAGACACCATAGTCATGGAAGAAGTCAGTACATGAAATTTAACACAAGAATGGTTATATAAAAGTACTCCTATGCACATGACAGTCTTAAGCCTTAGAATCAATAACGAATAAAAGGGATTATATTATTTTTTTAAAATTTTTACAGCAGTTGGTTGGATTGGGGTTTAAAAGGGACCAAACTACTAGGGTCATCAGTCCCTTTTCCAATCACAGAGAGAACATAATAGATCGCTAAAATAGGACATAACGTGTCAAACTACATCAAACTGTACATGGAAAATGTCAGAAATCAAAGAATCAACTAAACGGAAGAAAGAAGAGATTTAAAAGAGAAGACCAGAGTGTCCAGGCTGGGTGTTCACAGAAAAAATAGAACGTCCAGCCACTCTGCAACACATTAAAATCACCTGCCTAATATTATTAAGCAGGTGCAGAATAAATAGACAGAGCATACTCAATAACGTCAGATGGAATTTTAGAACCCACTGTTACGAATAAAAGTTAAAACAGAATCAGCCACACAGGCATTGTCACGTGGTAAGGAGTCAGGAAGATTAAAAGTCCGCCTCTTAAGGGCGAAGGTTGGGCATTCGAGTAAGATGTGGGCAACTCTCAAAGGTGCACCACATCGACAGTGAGGAGGGTCATCGCGACGGAGAAGGTGGCCGTGCGTAAGCCAAGTATGGCCGATGCGGAGTCGGCAGTGGGCGACAGAATCCCTGCGACGGTTCCGCATAGAGGACCTCCACACATCGTTGTCTCCTTTGTTGGTCGCAATTTGTTGGGCGTCCGTAGGGTACGCCATTCTGTACTCCACAGACCAAGAACGCGACTATGTAACATCGAGCGGACGTCAGGAGCTGAGATACCTGTATGCAGGGTTGGTTTATGGGTAGCGTCTTTCGCTAACCAGTCAGCCATCTCGTTTCCAGCTATCGCAACGTGTCTAGATGTCCAGACAAATGCTACCGACCGCCCACAACGGTCGATGTCGTATAGGGATTCTTGGATGGCCTTAATCAAGGGATGGCGAGGGAAGTACTGATCGAGGGCCTTTAGACTGCTTAGGGAGTCACTGCATATGAGGAAAGACTCCCCAGAGTAGGAAAGAATCTGATCGACTACACGAAGGATGGCTACCAGCTCAGCAGTGAATACACTGCAGCCATCCGGCAGGAAACGCAGTTCCTTATGTCTGGCGTGTGTATATGCAAAGCCGACACAACCATCTGCCCTCGTGCCATCAGTGAATATTACTGTGGAGTCCTGGTACCCATCAAGAATTGACAGGCATTGCCCGCAAAGTGCCTATGGGTGAACTGAGAGTTTGGAACGGTGTGTCAAGTCCAGTCGAAGTAGAGGTCGAGGTAGACATCATGGTGGGTACGCGACTGGAATTTGAACAAAGATGCAGAGGAAAAAATTCACTCAGAAGAGACCGAACGCGGACAATGACCGTCAAGCCGCCGTTCTGGTATCTGAAGTACTCTGTTTGGAAAAGGAGACGGTAGTTGGGATGAGTAGACGTGGGCTGCGTAATTTGCCAGCAGTTGTTGTGGCCTGTTTCACAGAGGAGGCACCCCACAGGGCTTGTCGTGAAAGCCGCTGTCGCGAGTCGAACGCCGCAGTGGTGTGTAGGATCCAGAAGCTGTAGCACCGAGGGCGATGCGGAACCGTATTCTACACTCCCGTAGTCCAAGCTTGACAGAACAAGGGCTTTGTAACAGCACAGCAGGGTACTGCGATCTGCACCCCAAGTGGTACTGCTAAGGCACCGGAGGACGTTGAGGTGCTGCCAGCACTTCTGTTTAAGTTGGCGAATATGTGGTATCCACGTTAGCTGATCATCGAATTCCAGTCCTAAGAAGGTTCTACTACAGTGTGTAGTTGGTCGTTAATATAAAGCTCTGGATGTGAGTGGACCGTCCGACTCCGACAGAAATGCATAACGCACGTCTTGGCGGCTGAGAACTGAAACCCATGGGAGAGGGCCAATGTCTGCGCCTTGCGTATGGCACTCTGCAGCTGGTGTTCAGCTTGAATAGCTAAAATTATGCAGAAGTCGTCAACATACAATGAAGGTGATACTGACGACCCGAATGCTGCTACTAGGCCATTAATGGCAACTAAAAACAGGGGGACGCTCAATACCGAGCCCTGGGGGACCCCATTGTCCTGGGTATGTAAGGAGCTATGGAACGCTCCGATCTGTACACGGAAGGTACGTAAAGTTAAAAAGTTTTGGATAAAAAGTAGGAGTAAGCCCCGACTTCCCCAGCCATACAAGTTGGTAAGGATGTGGCGTCGCCAGGTCGTGTCGTATGCCTTTGACAAATAAAAAAAGACAGCAACCAGGTGCTGACATCGAGAAAAGGCTGTCCGGATGGCGGACTCAAGATGTACCAGGTTATCCAAGACCGAGTGCCCCCGACGGAAACCACCTTGGCATGGAGCCAGCAGGCCCCGGGATTCAAGCACCCAATATAACCGCCGGCTTACCATGCGTTCTAGCAGTTTACAGAGGACATTTGTAAGGCAGACTGGTCGATAACTGTCCACGTCTAGTGGGTTTTTACCAGGCTTAAGCACCGGAACGATGATACTTTCTCGTCACTGTGACGGGAAGACACCTCTGCTCCAGATCCTATTAAACAAGGCTAAAACATGTCTCTTAGAAGCGTCAGATAGATGTTTCAACATCTGATTGTGGATTCTGTCGGGCCCTGGGACGGTGTCAGGGTAGTGCGCAAGGCACCGAGAAACTCCCACTCACTAAACGGAGCTTTATACACCTCAGGGGGGCGTGTGGTAAATGAAAGGGGTTTGCGTTCAATCCGCTGTCTTAAGGTGCAGAAGGCAAGCGGATAATTTTGGGATGTAGTGCTCGGCAAAAGCCTTGGAGATGGCGCAGTGATCTGTACAGACAGCTCCACGTATAGAGATTCTAGGAACTGCTGTCTGGGTGTGGTAGCCATACAGGCGTCGGATCTTCGTCCATAGTTGGCGAGGGGAGGTACGTGACTACGAGACCCTATGGTGGAGACGTACCTCTCCCAACATTCCTGTTTGCGCCTCTGTATTATATGCCGAGCACGAACTCCGAGGCCTTTAAACGCGATTAGAGTATCGATCGATGGATGGCGCTTATGGCGCTGAAGAGCACGCCTAGGTCTCGGATGGCTTCCGTTGACCACCAAGGCACTGTCTTTGTCCTGGAGTATCCGGATGAACGGGGGATTGCGTGCTCAGCAGCAAATACAATCGTCTTAGTGACATCCTCTACCACTACGTCGATCGTATCGTTCAGGAGAAGTTCAAGAGTGGCAGCAGGGCGGAAGTCATCCCAGTTGGCCTTATATAAAACCCATCGAGGAGGGGTCCTGGGCATTGACGATGGGGTAGTGACAGAAAGATAGGAAAGTGGTCACTACCACACAAATCGTCGTGCGTCCTCCAGTTGACAGACGGTAAGAGGCCAGGGCTGCAAACTGACAAGTCAATAGCCGAGAAAGCGCCGTGCGCCAGACTAAAGTGCATGGGGGCACCGGTGTTTAAGAAGCAGAGATCGAGCTGGGATATTATGTTCTCGACATCTCTTCCAAGGCCACTGGCTATTGCGCCACCCCACAAGGGGTTATGGGCGTTAAAATCGTCCAATAATAAAAACAGCGGTGGGAGTTGGGATATCAGTGCAACTAATATGTTTGGTGGTTCATCATCATCCGGTGAGAGATATAAGCAGCAGAAAGTTAAAATCGTCCAATAATAAAAACAGCGGTGGGAGTTGGGATATCAGTGCAACTAATATGTTTGGTGGTTCATCATCATCCGGTGAGAGATATAAGCAGCAGAAAGTTACTTCATGTGGTCTCCTTACTCTGACAGCCACAGCTTCTAAAGGTGTCTGAAGCACGGTTTCACTATAAATGTAGCCGCCGGCCGCGGTGGTCGAGGGGACAGAGGCGCTCCAGTCACGGTCTGCCCGGCCACTACGGTCGGGGTTCGAATCCCCCCTCGGGCATGGATAGTTGTGCCGTCCTTAGTCTTAGCTAGTTCATAAGTAGTTTGTAAGCTTAGGGACTGATGACCCCGTAGTTAAGTCCCATAAGTTCTACAAACATTTGAACATTTGATTTGAAGAATGTAGCCACAGACTCCATCTAACACCCTAAGATAAACGCTGCGACGTTTGTAGTATCCCTGTACCTACGAAGGGCAGGGGTCCGCATTGCCGGGAACCAAGTCTCCTGGAGGGCATTGCAGAAAGCAGGTCTGGTGCTTAAAAGTTGTCGTAATTCAGCCAGGTGTCGGAAAAATCCACCACAATTCCACTGGAAGATGGTCTGGGAAGACATGAGGTACTAAGGACGGCTTTTATACCTCAGGATCAGTTGCTTTCATTGCTGCTGAGGCTGTCAGATCAATGATCGTAGTTTCTGAGATACTGTCGTGATTCAGGTCCTCAGGGGACACTAGAATCTCCACCTCGTCTTTAATGGTGGATGTATGGGGCGGTAGTGCAGGAACTACCGTGGTCTCTGTCTTTTCATTCACGTTTGGTGGGCTTCGCTGACTTAGTCTCTGGGACTGAGGATGACCTCGAAGCCCTACGACCGGCCTTCGTTGGCACTGTCTGCCACTCGCTGGGATCCGCTTTTTTAGCGGAAGAAGCCGAGGAAGGATGGGATGCAAGCGATCCCTTCCTTGTGAGAGGAGCCAGTGGAGGCTGCTCCTTCTCTGGCTTGGGGTTGGGGACCGATGTCCCTGGTGTTTGGGGGGGGGGGGGGAGTTTTGAGAGCAACAAAGGAAGAGTTTCCCCCAACTATCTAGGGGGCGGGTGGAGGTGGTAGGGCCTACAGGCCCACTGCAACTGTCTGAAAAGTTAGTGATCTTGGCGCCGTAGATAGCGACGATGAAGCAGCTGTAGCATAGGAGTGATGATGTTGACAGGATGAGTATGACAGCTTGTCCAAGGTCTTATATTCCATGATTTTCCTCACCCACATACATCCAACATCGTGAAACAGTTACTGGCAAACAAGTGCGTAGTGCAACTTCACCATCCACCACATTCGCAGAATCTCAATCCTCCAGACTACTTCGTATTCCCTCGACTAAAACTCTCTTTCAAAGGAAATAAATGTGACAAAGCTTTTGAACACCATCCCAAAAGACGACTTCGTGGAATGTTTCCAGGATATTTATCACATATTCAAATGTTTGTAAATCTATGAGACTTAACTTTTTGGTTATTAGTCCCTAGCTTACAAACTAATTAAACTAAGTTAAACTAACCCGAGGACAACACATACACCTGTGCCCCAGGAAGGACTCTAACCTCCGACGGCGAACAGCAGCGCGCACTGTAGCATGACGCCCCAGTGCGCACGGTCATTCCACCAGGGCTGTATGGCAGAGTTCAGCGGTGCTTAGTTATGGGAGGTGATTGTTTCGAAGGACAATAAGGGAACTGTGGTTCGTAGTTCGTCTACGTTAATGTTACAGGACAATTGACTAGCCGCGGCAAATTAGCCGTGCGCACTTATGCACCCAAATGCAGTGTGCGCGGTCGGGGGTTCGAATCCTCCCTCGGGCATAAGTTACTTTAAGTTAGTGTAAGTATAATTACGTAGGCTTCCGTGGCCAGAGTCAGATGACATAAAAGTTTTCTGGGTGTTGTACCGCGTCATGATGTAAGGCTATTACTTAAAATAACCGACGTTTCGGCCAACGTTACGTCGGTTATTTAAGTAATAGCCTTACATCATGACGCGGTAAAACACCCAGAAAAGTTTCATGTCATTAGTGTAAGTAGTTTGTAAGCCTTGGGACTGATTAGATTAGATTAGATTAATACTTGTTCCATAGATCATGAATACGACACTTCGTAATGATGTGGAACGTGTCAGTTAAATGAAGTGTGTCTATACATAATATTACATGACACTCAGTATTTGAATTTTTATTTTTTTATTATTTTTTTAAAGTTTTTCCTAAAGTTCTAACTTTTATTTAGAAATTCATCTAATGTGTAGAAGGAATTGCCATTAAGAAATTCTCTTAATTTATTTTTAAATGCTAGTTGGATATCTGTCAGAATTTTGATACTACTAGGTAAGTGACCAAAGACTTTTGTGGCAGAATAATTAATCCCTTTCTGTGACAGAGCTAAATTTAAGCTTGAATAGTGTATGTCACCCTTTCTCCTAGTGTTGTAGCTATGCACACTGCTGTTACATTTGAATTCAGTTGGATTGTTAATAACAAATTTCATAAGTGAATATATATATATATATATATATATATATATATATATATATATATATATATCGTGAAGCTACTGTAAAGATTCCTAGATCCTTAAACAAATGTCTGCAGGATGATCTTGGGTGGGCTCCAGCAATTATTCTGATGACCCGCTTTTGGTCAATGAATACTTTCTTACTAAATGATGAATTGCCCCAGAATATGATGCCATAAGAAAGCAGAGAATGAAAATAGGCATAGTATGTTAGTTTACTGAGTTGTACATCACCAAAGTTTGCAATCACTCTAATAGCATAAGTAGCTGAGCTCAAACGTTTCAGCAGATCTTCAATGTGTTTCTTCCAATTCAACCCCTCATCAATGCATAAACCTAAAAATTTTGAATATTCTACCTTAGCTATAGATTTCTGGTTGAAGTCAATATTAATTAATGGTGTGATGCCATTTATTGTGTGAAACTGAATATACTGTGTTTTTTCAAAATTTAAAGAGAGTCCACTTACAGAGAACCACCTAATAATTCTCTGAAATACTTCATTGACGATTTCATCAGTTAATTCCTGTGATTCGGGTGTGATAGCGATACTTGTATCATCAGCAAAGAGAACTAGCTTGGCATCTTTATGAATATAGAAAGGCAAATCATTAATATATATTAAGAACAGCAAAGGTCCCAGTACCGAACCCTGTAGCACCCCATGCTTGATGGTTCCCCAGTTTGAGAACTCGGCTGTTTTTTGTATATTATGTGAATTACTTATATCAACTTTTTGAACTCTTCCAGTTAGGTATGATTTAAACCATTTGTGCTCTTTCCCACTCATACCACAGTACTTAAGCTTATCTAGAAGAATTCCACGGTTAACTGGTTAACTGATGACCACCGTAGTTAAGTCCATTAGATTTATAAACATTTGACCTTTTTGACAATTCAGTGTACTTTGTTGTCAGAAGTTGTTTGTCTCCCCTCACAGCCTCCCCTATACACTCACTGGCTGTAACTGCTGTGTGTCTCTCCCAGTTTACCGCGTCCATTCTTTTATGTTAGTCTTCCTTACCACCCTGCCTCTCTGCCCCACTACCACAGTCTTTGTCCCTCTGTCACCCCATCCAGTGGACACTGTTGGCTGCTACAAGTGTTCTCCGCCGCGGCCGCAGGTGGTGCAGGAGGCGTGCCTGTCGCTGCCCTCCGCCCCCCGCCGCCGCGCGCTGGAGGCGGTGCGCCGCGCCTCCCGGGAGGCGTCCCGCGCCGCCGCCCCCCGGTCCCGCACGCTGCCGCCCCCGGCGTCCGCCCCCCGCTACCGCAGCACGCTCCACCTGCAGCCTGGCGCGCACGACGACGACGTCGACGAGCAGCTGCGGAGACAGAGGCAACGCAACGCGCGCAGCCTCACAGGTGTGTACAGGCGGCAGCTGCAGCGCTATAGAGTAGTCTTGTGTAGTTCTCGAACGAACTACATCTACATCTACATACATACTCCGCAATTCACCGTAAGGTTGCGTGGCGGAGTGTACACTGTACCACTACTAGGCATTTCCTTTCCTATTTCACTCCCAAATTGAACGAGGAAAAAAAGAATGCCTATATGCCTCCGTACGAGCCCTAATTTCTCTTATCTTGTCTTTGTGATCTTTACGCGAAATGTAAGTAGGCAGCAAGATCGTACTACACTCAGCTCCAAATTCCGGCCCTCTAAATTTACTTAACAGAAATTCACGAATAGAACGTCGTCTTTCTTCCAGCGATCCCCAATTGAGTTGACGGAGCATTTCCGTGACACTCGCGCATTGGTCGAACCTACCGGTAACAAATCTAGCTGCTCGCCTCTGAACCGCCTCTATGTCTTCCTTCAAACCGATCTGCTGCGGGTCCCAAACACTTGAGCAATACGCAAGACGTGGTCGTACTGCCGTTTTATACGCGGTCTCCTTTACAGGTGAAGTACATCTTCCCAAAATTCTCCCAATAAACCGAAGTCGGCTGTCTGCCTTACTCGGAACTGTCCTTACATGCTCGTTCCATTTCATATCGCTCTGCAATGTTACGCCTAGATATTTGAACGACGCGACAGCATCAAGAAGCTCACTACTAATGCTGTATTCGAACATTATGCGATTGTTTTTTTCTACTCATGCGCATCACCTTACATTTTTCTACATTGAGAGCTAGCTGCCATTCTTCGCACCAACTAGAAATTTTTGTCTAAGTCAACCTGCATGCTATTACAGTCAGTTACAGACGACACCCTCCCATACACCACAGCATCATCAGCAAACAGCCGCAAATTAGAACCTACTCTGTCCATCAGATCATTTATATAGATAGAAAATAATAGCGGTCCTATCACACTCCCCTGGGGCACGCCTGACGATACACTCGTCTCTGATGAACACTCGCCGTCGCGTTCGGAAGAGCGCTCCCACAGACGAACTACGCGAACTAGTTCGCAATCCCTCGCCTCTTAGTTCGTCCGCTCCTTTTCCGAAGACTAAAAAAATGTTCAAATGTTTGTATAGTCTATGGGACTTAACTACGGGGTCATCAGTCCCTAAACTTACAAACTACTTATCAACTACTTACCAACTAGGACGGCACAAATATCCATGCCCGAGGGGGGATTCGAACCCCCGACCGTAGTGGCCGTGCAGACCGTGACTGAAGCGCCTCAGTCCCCTCGGTCACCGCGGCCGGCTTTCCGAAGACTGACGGGGAACAGCGAGACGACGCGAGAGCGCGCAGAATCGCGTGATTCCCTTCTGCCAGTTACCGCGCTGTCGCACAACAACGAACAAAGTTTCAAAATTAATATTTTTATATGATAATATGTAAATTTTTGTGACATGTAACTTCATAATTATAAGAATGATGAATTTTAAAGAATGATGATATTAAGCTAAAACAATGAATAAATACGTTCTCACTCATGGCTCATGATTATTTTTTGTGTGTCTAATTGTTAAGCAACAAATTAGAAAAGTTTCTTTTGTTTACGTTATACGTATATTCTTTGTGCTATATAATACCTGACCTGTACCATAGTACTAATATTTTTTCTTGCTAACTTCCAAAACTTTATAAAAATTGAAAAGTCATTTATAAAAGTGTATTTTTATTCACAAAAATAGACGCATGTATCATATTTTGTAGGTAATGTTCCTTCAATGACCTATTAAATAAATAAATAAATCCATTTTAAAAATAAAATACTACGAGTACTTAGTATGCAAAGTAGTTGAATACCATTGTATCACCCATTCGTATAAATAACTGGTTTATTTGCTTAAGTATTTGATGTCTAATTGCTCAAAAATACGGCTAATAGGACACGCTTGGGCAACACTGATCGTTATATAAAAAAGCTGTCATAACAAAAGAAAGAGGTCCTACGCTTGTGAAGTATACCGTTGTATATCTTGTAATAATTGCGCAATTTTTCGCCCTTCTCATTTTTTGCGACGAATTCGACTTCAATTAATTTCCAAATTTCGTTATCATTTTGATGTCGGTGCATGTTCCTACAGATATTCTTTACCTTCTTCTTGCCCTCAATCTCTTTCAAATTCATCGCTTTAAATAAACCTTCAGTATGTTCATCATTAGTAACACCGCCCACATCGTACGGCATTCTCGACAGCGCGTCGACTACACTATTATCTACACCCTTAATCTGGCAAATTTCATAATCAAATTGTTGCACGAACAACCCCCACCTCCTTAATCTGTTGTGCAGCAATCTTCAAGTTTTCAAAAACCTCAACGCCTTGTGGTCCATGAGCACAATAACTTTGAGCTCCCACAAGAATCCTTTGAATTTTTTGAAGCCCCACACAATAACTACAGCTTCTTTTTCAGATACGCTATAATTTCTTTTATATTTCGTCAAAGTTCTTCTCGCCAAAGCTATCCAGCGAATCTCTTTATTTTCATCTTCTCCTACTTCTTAGAAAGTATGTACTACAATCCTGTAATCAGATGAATCAGTTCCCATATGGAAAGGTATTGACAAATCTGGAAGGTGCTAAATTTGATTCTCTAATAGTTCTATTAATCTTTCAAAGGCTATCTGATGTTTTTCCGACCAAATAAGTGCACTGTTTTTCAACATATTACATAAATACGGATCGTAATAAAGTTGCCCTTTCGCGTATTTCCGACGGAAATTACAATGACTGAGAAACGATTGTGATGGTTTCTTCGTCCTCCGTGGTGGGGTATCCCTATTATCACAACTTCCGGGATAACCAAAGATCAAAGAAAATTAGAATAGCTTCTAATTTTCTTTGATCTTTGGTTATCCCGGAAGTTGTGATAATATGCTCCAGAAATTCTACTTCCTTCTTTACATATTCACATTTCTTAATTTTCAAAGTCATCCCGCCGCATACCAGCGCGTCGAATACTTTATTCGTCAACTCGCAATGCTCCTTCCACGAGTAAGTCGCTATTAACAAGTCAACATAGATTGTAATCCTGGGACTGAGTTCTTTACCTAACACACCATCTAATTCACTGGTGAACATTGATACTGAAGTGTTTAATCCGAACGGAATGACTTTATAGTGATAACACTTCTATGCAAACAGGAAGGGTGTTAGTTTTCTCGACTCTTCTTCCAAGGCAGTTTGCCAATATCCCGCCGTCATATTAAGGCTATTCATGTACTTCATGTTGTGAAACTTTTGCAGCATATCGTTACAGGCTGGACGATCTGTTTCACGCTTGAGAACCTTGTTCAATTCCCGTGCGACTATTACTATTCTGCCCCTGCCGTCTTTCTTAAGAACCAAAATCAACCGATTATTATACTGTATTGACTTTTTGATCTTTCATTAATTCCCCATTTTTCCATATTTCGTTTTGTTCCGCTTCTTTCCGAGCTAATTGCACCTTACATACTGATCCGAAAAGGCTCATGCGGTACACTTTCAATTTTATATTCAAATCCGGGAACTCTACCAGGTTTGTCTGAAAACACCATCCTATTATTAACCAAAATCTGGTATAATTCTACTTTCTGGTCACTTGGAATACTCTACTATTTTCTACTATGGATTTAAAATCATCGTCAGTCGGTTGCAGTGCATGCAAATTTCTGATATGATAATGTTCTGAACCTTCATTGAGTCCTCCAAACGCCGGTAACGTAATTAGACCCAACAGCCTATCTTCTTCCTTCACTACCTTGTCCAACTCATCAAAATCTACTTCTTATTGTTTCTCACAGAAAATGACATAATCCTTTTTCCACAATCAATTACCATCTTATATTACATCATCCAGTCAATTCCGACTATCATACCTGTACTTAATTGTTGTACTACCAAAAATTCGTGTTCTAATACAAAGCTTTTAACAGAAAATTATACTTGTGACTTGATTGGTTTACTCCATACCCCAGTAGCAACACTTATCTCTTTTACGCCTGTCACAGACATTACAATTATTTATGTCAATTTCTTGATGTGCTCATAATATGACTAAGAAATAGCACTGATTTGGCTTCCAGTATCGATGGACTTGTACATTTGTTCCGTACACTTTGACAGGAACCATAATTCGATCATACCTTTTACTTTTATAACCTTTATCTTGCCATCACACCATTTCGCTATCACTTTCGTCTGGTCATATCACATCTGCTTTGACTTGGTTCACATTCTATTCATCTGTAGCTCTCGTTAATGTCGCTCGGTCATCAAACCCAGCAACACCTGATGCCACACTTCCGGCTGCCTGCCCAACTTTGTCGCTCTCGTCATAATCGAGAATGGCATCAATACAAGCTTCGCTTGTCGACACGTCCTGTGCCCCTTTCTCTTTCTTACACTTAATAATCTCATCATTATTTCTCATTATATACTCATTAGCTTCATCTCCGTTGCATCACACTTATCTCAAACTACCGATGTCAATACTACAATGCTTAACTTCATTTTTCTTCACTGCAATACCTACTCTCTGACATTCTCTTCTCCATGCATCTATATCATCATATATTTTACCCGCTTCTATTAGCCAATCCCTATCATGAACTTCCAGATCGACACAGTTAGACGTAACATTTGGCACTTCCGTAACCTGAGGTTGTACTAGAGTCTGCGCCGGGCATAATCCTCTTCTGATTTGATAACCCTCCCGGCTTTATTAGCTATTACATCTGCTTTTGTATGCTTACTACGTAAATTCCTTTTGCACTGATCGCCGTGCATAGTCTCCTTTTTGCGTGAATTCGCTCGCAGTCGTTTATTTTATTCGGGAGGTCTTTGGGCCTTTTGTCTTTATTTTCAAAGCAATCGCTCCACTACTGTCAGTACTGTAGCGGTTCCTCGTGTTTTCAAGGCTGGTCGTGACACGAGTACGTGTTTTGACCACCTGTCCCGCGATGGGCCCTACCTTTACCTCTATCTCTTCCTCTGTCCACTTCGTATTCATAAAATTGATTTTTGTTATAATTCTGCTTACCGTAATTATTTCTATTTTGATTGGTGTAATTATTGATGTGGTATTGGTTGTCATTACTTCGATACCACAAATCTGTCGTCAAGTTTTATTAAGAATGAAGCTTTGTCTTTCTCTCGTCCATCAAGTAATGGCGTACACTCCACGTCAACATTTCACGCAGCACTGTAATCATTCTTCGCTCGGATGTTTGACGCTTTACGTAATCAATCTTTCTGCAGAGATTTTCGCAACATGTTTTCACGTTAGTATCTTTACTAGGTCGGTACGCATCAGCATGCATACATTCTTGCAGTACCTCGTCCTGTTTATCTGCGGACCAGTATTTCTCCTGGAATTTGTTTAAAAATTCTTCCAAGTTCCAGCAGTTATCAGTTGCGTGAACCACCCAGCTACTTGCGACAACACATAGCCTGGTTCTTGCAATCCTGATACACTCTTCTTCAGGTAACGCTAAAGGAATAATTTTCCTACACGCATCCATGAAAATAACCGGGTGCACGTTACCTTTCGGATCGAATTTTTCAATTTAAAGACTCACATGGTTAGGATACACGCCATCTAACGTGAACGTTGTAGCCAAACATTTTACGCTCTCTAGATTTTTTGGTTTTGTTTTGTTCTTTGATTTCCACCAACTTTGATTGACGTTTGTTTCCAAAGTCTGAGCCTTATTTCGCACATCAGTCCTGACTTTATTTACCGTTTCCCGTAGTTTCGTTTCCGTCTCGTCCTGAACCTTCAAGATCTGTCGCTTCCATGTATTTACAGAGCGATTCAGTTCAGTCCGGATTTCCCCTTGCTTAGTATCTTTGGATTCGACATCTTCCGGAATCATTCCTGCTTTTTCTTCTAGACTCTCATTCAATATGCCTTCTATGGATCTAAGCTTTTTGGTCATCTTGCTACTTACACCGTCATATATTAGTCATTAATTTCTTTACACTTTGCAATTATTATTATTTTTTATATAAACCCTTTATTTTATTGTACATCTGCTAAGTTAAAGTTCTCATTTGTTCACCAATTTTGGTACCCAGAGAATTTATTTTACTATCGAAAGGTTGACTCAGAGACTGAACGGATGAGTCTGTTTTGTAATCTAAAGAATTCATTTAGTTAGGTAAAGACTGATTTGATGATCTAATCGAACTCACGTGATTTTTTAAGTTATTGTTCATCGATCTTCTTTCATCTCTTTGTGAATCAATTTTATTAGCTAAATTGCTCAAAATCGGGAAGATCAGATTCTTATCGTATGGCTGATTTGACATCGACTCCGGTTTCATTTTCAGTCCAACAGTACAGTTGAAACTCTCTGCGATTGTCTCATCCGGATCCTGATCATATTCTGCAATTTTCTCTTTTAGCGTCAAGATGTGTGTTACGGTCGTTACCAGACTCACCGAAAAACAATGCGAAAACCGGCTACTGCCTTTGTGGTGGATGCCCCGCCTGTATTGTCGAGTTCGACACCATTGTATGGTCTAACGTTTGTCCAGGAATTTTTTTGAAAATTTCACAATCTGTTTAAATCCGATAATTACGTAGCTCAGAACAAGATAATGATACACTACGGTCGCCACTTATAACCTTCCCACCTCTACTCCACCTGTTATATGCGCTGATTATATAATGATGACCCTCGTGCCTAATGATTCTAGTTAGATGGTAAGACTATCGTTAATGTGGTCGATGATGCAGTGAAAGTTATAACCGGAACGTTGTTGCACCTTTTGGTTGGAGATAATGATCGATAAGTGATAAAGAAAGTAAAAATTGGAATAAAACATTAATTTATGCTTAAGTAAAATCCTGAAGAAACAGAATACGGCAAAGAATTTGGAAAATAAATAAATAACTAATTATAGAGTCGCCAACTATTTAAGTGGAAGTTTAATAATAATAATGCTAATTAGTGATCTAAAAAGTTACGTAAAATTTGGGTGGGCAAAGAATCAGAGTATTTCAGTCAATTCCGGGTTCAAAAGGCACTAGTATCGCACTAGGCATTAACAATTGGATCATTAACATAGAAAGTTAAAAGACTAGACAATTAAATGCATGGAAAGGCAAACCAATTTTAAAATGCAACAGAACATGCATATTTCACCTTAATGGTCATCATTTACAGCTTCAGATAGTCGAAATTATATAAGTAGCTAGTCATCAGGAAGCGTGCAAAGTTGCTTCAGGGTCGTGATTGAACAAATAACCGCACTGATGACATTTACAAAAATAGTTAATTATCTGTCGTGATAATTTTCATTAATTTGAAATACGTTATTTAACTATCTTATCAAACTTCGTTTTGTTCTGAACATGAAATTAACAGGTCCCTGTGATGGAACGTAAACTGCAAACAATCACTATTCACAGTAACTGGGGCTTGCTAGCAAAGTTCTTGCTCTAAAAGAAATGCAATGAAAATTTGTCTTTTTTTTTATATTCGAAAAGATCTTTTGCCAATAAAGGTTATTTTAGCTCTTGTCAGACTGAAGCAACCTACGATTAGCAACACTCATATTGTTAACTGCATTATCAGAAACTATGCTGGATAAATATCGTTCAACTGGAGCAGTACAATTAATTAATCTTTGGTTTTCAATAATTTTTGAATGTATTATCGGTAAAAATAATAGATAAGGAAGGAAAGTGTTGGGGCAATGTGGATATTGAAGTCTCTAACACAGGTTCACAATTAAAAACTTTTCAATATTGAAACATTAACACTACTACGCTGCTTGGCGGTACATGCTAAAGCTGTTTAATTGACTCGATCTTACTTCTTTTGTGCGCGAGGTGGTGTCGCTGATGAGAACTATGGGCACATAACAATTGGCGAACACAGGCTCTTTTTAGCGGCGAAGATAAATACAAGTTTGGGACGACAGCATTCCTCTTGCTAATTACTGAAGCTGTGCCCACACAAATTAATAGTATTGCCTGTTCGCCGTTTCCTCTTCTAGTGCCAAGCCAACATACGCACTCCGTCATACTTTTACGAGGCACCACTACACGGTCAGTTTTTCTATTACGTCTGACTTTTCCAGCGCTCAACACCGACTCCCTGATTCGCTGTACGCCTCCGCACTACCAGCGATAACACTACCTATCCACAGATGACTCTATACAATAGTAATGCCCTTGCTAAATCAACGTGTCTACTTCATTACAAAATTTGTTCTGACACGCATAAAGAATAAAAGGACATAGCGATTGCATCACATTAATAAAATATAACAAATCTATAAATAATTGCATGAGTACAAACAACAAGAAAAAAGTAAACCATTATATGATAGCAAATTCTATACAAATGATTGAAAAGTAGCGTTGATCACTGTTTTGATGTGTCACAAGCTGCCATATACGTGAAACGCGTTATTGTTAAATAAATTCTGAAAATTGCAGCAGAAACTCTTCTATCCTTTGAATTGAAAGAAAAGAAGAAAAAACAAGCTATTGCTGTAGCAGGCTGTGGAATGGAGGAGTATGTGTTGGATTTGTGTTTTGTGAGGCGCCTTCTTCATCTGTAACTGTTTCTATTCCAAACTTTGTCTCGTCCCATGTGTTGCGTTATCGTGTTACTTTTGTGTTTATCGTCTCTTCCATACCAGTTTTTTTAAGCTTGTCTGTCGTATGGTGTTCTCGAGAGTGTATATGATATTTCGTTTATTTTAGACCTTTCTTCTGGATTTTGTAATTTCCTTGAATGACATCGTTGGTTGTTATTGATCCTAGGTGCTACGATTTCTCCACAGATGCATGTCTGACTTTGACTAAGGCCCATGTGTTTTACGTGTGTTTGATGTGCGCTATGACCCGTTAGAATGTGCGCCATTCCGCAACGGTGTCCTATCTCAGATGTCATCCTCCTCACCAGGAATTTAGTCCCCACTTAACTGTTGATGATTCGTTCGTGCAGTTTTGTCGACTGGTGAGTCAGATGTCGGAGAGCGGCATAAATGGGCGTGGTCAGGTTTTCACGTGATCAGCAGACATAATCTATGACAAAGACAAAATATAACTACGGCTATCTTTTCTGAAGAGCCACAGTCTACATATCATTCATCTTCAAGGCTTCTTCCTTCCTGATAAAATTGTCCCTATGCTTCTACATTTAAATTGCTACTCTATACAAGCAGTCGTTGTAGATAAAATTGTAGTTTCGGAAAATGTCATTTCAGGATTGCTTGATTGAAGTGTGTGCAAACATCTTGTGATGGTGCAGCTGTATTAAATGTATGGATGTCCAGCGGATCTCTATACTAAACAGGAACAGATATTTCATGGACCACAGCCGTACAACCCGGCAGATCCTACTCACCCGTAAAGACCTTTGTACACGATGAACGAAAGTGAACAAGATAGATAATAGTCTACTGAAGTGCTCCTAGCGTACTAGCCCTGAACTGCAAACTCATGCAAGATCTTGTGTTTAGACGATAAACGTAATCAGACAGCAATATCCAATGTTGAAAGTGAGGTTACGACTGGCGATCTGTTATGTAGGAAGTCATTATACTGGAATTGAGGAAACAACGTTAAATGTTATTGACGGCCAAAGAAAACTTTGAAATGTGTGTTTTTGGTCAACTTAGTGTGGTACAGTGCTGGGAAGTGAAACATAACAGCATAAATAGTCCTTGGGAATGCGGGTAAACTACTATGACCAGCACAGCGATCGCATTATCATTGTCAAGATAGATACGAAGCCAACACCGACAACAGTAGTACAGGTTTATATGCCAACTAGCTCTGCCGATGATGAGGAAATCGAAGAAATATATGAGGAGCTAAAGGAAATAATTCAGACAATTAAGGGAGAGGAAAACTTAATTGTTATGGGAGACTGGAATTCGGTAGTAGGACAAGGAAGGGAAGGGAAGATAGTGGGGGAATATGGTCTGGGCAAAAGGAATGAAAGAGGAAGCCGCCTGGTAGAATTTTGCACGGAACATAATTTAGTTATAACAAACACCTGGTTTAAGAATCACAAAAGAAGGTTGTATACGTGGAAGAGACCAGGAGACACCGGGAGATACCAGATAGATTTTATAATGGTAAGACATAGATTTCGGAACCAGGTTTTGAAGTGTAGGACATACCCAGGGGCAGACATAGACTCTGACCATAACTTGTTGGTTATGAACTGTAGGCTGAAACTGAAGAAACTACAGAAAGGTAGGAAAATAAGGAGATGGGACCTGGATAAATTGAAGGAACCTGAAGTTCTTAAGAATTTCAGAGGGAGCTTCAGGCAACAATTGACAGAAACAGGGGAAAATAAAACAGTTGAGGAGGAATGGGTAAAATTGAGAGATGAAATAGTGAAGGCAGCAGAGGACAAAATAGGTAGGAAGGCAAGACCTACAAAAAATCCTTGGATATCACAGGAGATACTAAATTTAATCGATGAAAGGAGAAAATATAAAAATGCAGTAAATGAAACAGGCAAAATGGAGTACAGACGACTAAGAAATGAGATTGACAGGAAGTGCAAAATGGCTAAGCAGGAATGGCTAGAAGGCAAATGCAAGGATGTAGAAGAATGTATAAATAGGGGAAAAATAGATACAGCCTACAGGAAAATAAAAGAAACATTTGGAGATAAGAAAAACAGCTCTATGAATATCAAGGACACAAATGGAAAACCAGTTCTCAGCAAAGAAGGGAAAGCTGAAAGGTGGAAAGGGTATATAGAGGGGCTCTACAAAGGAAATGAACTTCGAGACAATATTGTAGGAAGGGAAGAGGATGTAGACGAAGATGAAATAGGAGATACTGTACTGAGAGAAGAATTTGACAGAGCCCTGAAAGACCTAAGTCGAAACAAGGCCCCTGGAGTAGATGATATTCCCTCAGAGCTACTGAAGTCTATAGGAGAACCAGCCATGACAAAATTGTTTCACATTGTGTGTAAGATGTATGAGACAGGTGAAGTACCCTCAGACTTTAAGAAAAATGTAATAATCCCCATTCCAAAGAAAGCGGCTGCAGACAGGTGTGAAAACTACAGAACCATCAGTTTAATAAGTCATGGTTGCAAAATATTAACACGAATTATATACAGAAGGATGGAAAAGCTGGTAGAAGCCGACCTCGGGGAAGATCAGTTTGGGTTCAGGAGAAATGTAGGAACACGGGAGGCAATACTCACTTTACGGCTTATCCTAGAAGATAGATTAAGAAAAGGCAAACCAACATTTCTAGCTTTTGTAGATTTGGAGAAGACTTTTGACAATGTTGATTGGAACAAACTATTTCAAGTTCTGAAGCAAGCAGGAGTAAAATATAGGGAGCGTAAGGTTATTTACAACTTGTACAAAAACCAGACAGCGGTTGTCAGAGTTGAAGGGCATGAAAGGGATGCAGTGGTTGGAAAGGGAGTAAGACAGGGTTGTAGCCTTTCCCCAATGTTGTTCAATTTGTACATTGAGCAAGCTATAAAGGAAAGCAAGGAGAAATTTGGAGAAGGGATTAAAGTTCAGGCCGAAGAATTGAAAACATTGCGTTTTGCCGACGACATAGTAATTCTGTCAGATACAGCAAATGACCTGCAAGAGCAATTGAACGGAATGGACAGTGTGCTGAAAGGTGCATATAAGATGAACATTAACAAGAGTAAAACTAGGGTAATGGAGTGCAGTGTAAGAAAATCAGGTGATGCTGAAGGAATTAGATTAGGTAACGAAACAATAAAGGAGGTAGATGAGTTTTGTTACTTGGGCAGTAAAATAACAAATGATGGTCGCAGTACAGAGGATATAAAATGCAGAATGGCAATGGGTAGAAAGGCGTTTTTGAAAAAGAGAAATTTGTTAACATCTAATATTGATTTAAGCCTAAGGAAGTCCTTTCTGAAGGCATTTGTATGGAGTGTTGCCTTGTATGGGAGTGAAACATGGACGATAAGCAGTGTGGACAGAAAGAGGATAGAGGCTTTTGAAATGTGGTGCTACAGAAGAATGCTGAAGATTAGGTGGGTGGATCGCGTAACTAATGAGGTGGTACTGAACCGAATTGGGGAGAAAAGAAATTTCTGGCATACCTTGACTAAAAGAAGGGATAGATTGGTAGGACACATTCTTAGACATCAAGGAATTGTGAATTTAGCATTGGAGGGAAGTGTGTGGGGTAAAAATCGCAGAGGGAGACCAAGAGACGCGTATAATAAGCAGATTCAAGTGGATGTGGGTTGTTGTTCTTATGAGGAGATGAAAAGGCTTGCTCAGGATAGAGTAGGGTGGAGAGCTGCATCAAACCAGTCTCTGGACTGAAGACCACAACAACAACAGTCCTTGTTTACTTTATCAACTTCGATTTGCCCACTGACATTGTTAATAAAGTCATGCACAACTGAATTTTTGGTCCTTCATTTGGACAGACTTTTTCATTTAAAATGCTATTTAATGAAAATTGCGCCAACAAATTATCTTATTCTAGTAAACAATTGGCTTCAGTCTTTTCTGTTACAATATTGCAAAACATAATTGAGATATACGACCTTGCTTTTTAGGTGGACAATCAATGGAGATAAATATTTAACTAGTCATGAAACATTTGCAATTTACCGCTAAACCAAAGTATAATAATAAAATAAAGATTAAGCGGACAATTTTGCGTGCAAACCGTCAAATAGTCGACTATAATATGAAAATCACGTGATGAAAATAGGTTGACTTCCTATGTCAGCAGACGACCGTTCAATCAAAATCAAAACAATCTTCTCAAGAAAGCTTAACATGCCGTTGACGTGAGGTGACGGTCCGGTGACGGACAGTGCGAATACCGCCATTAGAAATACATTGTGGAATAAATACTGACTTTGACAAAACGCAAAATATATGTAAATATGAAGGAAAATAGCGGACTAACTGGAGCGATCGCTGCAGCAGATAGCTACTAGCTTGCTCATGTGTAGTGAACCCACTAGTACCGATTTTAGAACTGGCCCTATTTCTATATCGTTATAATTATCGCACTTCAATAGCGTGATCATGCTAGTGCAGCTGTTCAAACGACAGACGGCCGTCATTAACGCAACTTGTTATCGATCTATTACAAATTCGTTCATCGTTTAAAACGGGCTTTAGAGTCCGCGCAGGATAAGGTGGAAGATAGACACGCGTTTTCGTCCAAAGCGCTGGGCAAGTTCATTCCTCTGTTCGAAAGGGGAGGCCGCGTCAGTCCACTTTACTTCCGCCTGCCGGCCAGTGAACTGGTTAGGCACTTCTCTCCCCCTCCAGCGCTCGCTCACTGCTCGGCCGCTACCCCCACCACTACAGCTGTCCTCCCGCTTGCTCAGCCGTCTGCGCATCTACCAGCCAATTTATCCTGCGCGCACTCCACAGCGACTAGCCGCTTCGGCCGCACGCGTGTGACTTTCCTCTGCTGTGCCGCAGGCCCGGACACGCTGCTGGGCACGTGCCGCGCGGCGCGCCGCCGCCACCGGCCAGATCTGCTGGCTGGCGCCGCCCCCGCCGCCCCCCGCGCCACCACCGCCGCCCCCGCCCAGCCGCTGCCGGTGCTACACCAGACGCCGGACCGCCGCCTCGAGCTGCGGCCGCGCTACCTGCCCGCCGGCGCCGGCCGCGCCAAGCTCACCAGCCTCTGACGTCACAGACCACGAGCGCACGCGCGCTGCCACTCCTTCACACCAGCCGCTCCGTTCGCTGCTGTACAGTGTGATCTCCACTATGCCAAAGATATAAACTTGCAATAAACAAATTGTACACTCAGCTCTGTCTCACTATTTTTCTATAAACAGTCCATCGGTATCCTGAAACAGTACATCAGCATCTACAACTACGTCTATATAGCCAGCAAACGGTGCATGGAGGAGGATATCACATACCACTCAATCCATTTTCTGCTTCACTTTCTAAAACAGCCAGAGCTGCGCGTCCTGTGTGTTCACTGCTTCAGTGAACTCCATGAAAAAAGCTCGTCGTGAAAAAGTAAATAAATAATAATAGTAAATACAAATAAATGGTATATGAGACGGATTTTCGGCTCGAATATATCAAAGACATTAATGATAAATCTGAAGCACTGAATTAAAATTTGCAACTGGGAATCGAAGCCGGACCTCCATGCTTACTAGGCAGACGTCTTACTGCCTTTTTATCCCCATCTGGTAGATCTATGGTTCGCGGTCGTTGATTCAGTTTGTTCATGGTTGTTCGTTGAATTGTTGGCTCAGCTTTTTTTATTGCAGAGGGCGTTTAGCCCCCTGACCAGGCACGCTGAGCCACGGCGCCTGGCACGCCAGACTACCGCACTGCTGGATTACCGCATCGCTAGACATTAAGGCGCCTAGGAATAGTCGAAGCACAATTACCTTCACGTTACAAACTTTCATTCAGCTTCTGTGTTCCATAAAATATTCCCGGTCGCATCACAAATTTTAATTCAATGATTGAGATTTATCATTGATGTCTTCATTCCAGACGAAAATCCGTCTCAGGGATTGCTTATTTGTATTTATATTGATATTTATATCACCTTACACAGGAATGTTCCAATATGTCCATTGCCCAGGTGCTATTCCGCTGCATGGAGAGCCTTAGCAGTAGAGGCAATGTTCTATGGAACACAGAAGCTGAATTAAAGTTTGTGACGTGAAGGAAATCGTGCTTAGACTATTCCAAGGAGACTTAATTGTTAGTGATGCGGTGGTCTAGCGGTAAGACGTCTGCCTATTAAGCATGGAGGTCCGGGTTCGATTCCCTGTCGAATAACAAACTTTAATTCAATGCTTCAGATTTATCATTAATGTCTCTGACATATTCGAGACGAAAATGTATTTACATTGATATTTATATCACCTTAAACAGGAATGTTCCAATATGACCATTGCCGAAGTGCTACTCCACTTCATGGAGAGCCTTGGCAGTAGTGGTAATGTTCTATGGAACACACAAGCTGCATTAAAGTTTGTGACGTGAAGGAAATCGTGCTTAGACTATTCCAAGGCGCGTTAATCGGTAATTAAGCGGTGGTCTAGCGGTAATATGTCTGCCTAGTAAGCGTGGCGGTCTGGGTTCTATTCCCAGTAGCATCACAAATCTTAATTCAATGCTTCAGATTTATCATTAAATAAAAATTGTTTTTAAATTGTCATTCTTCCTCTCGATCTTCTATCAGATCAAATTGCATGCACAATCAAAGCATTTTTATTGCATGAGATATGTTATACGTCGTGGAGACAGCACGTATACGAGTCATACCGCTTGGGTGGCTGAGATTCAAATTGTCTCCTGAACCATCTGGAGGCAGCATATGAGCACTCCCGCAGCAGGGAGGGGCGAGGGGAAACGCGACTCCTAACATTGGCGTTAGAGCTGGTAGAGACGCCAGCTCTTGGCTACTCGAGCTCCGGTGGTTACGCACGAATGGTTCTGAAGCACACCCAATGGAGCTACGGTGCACCTCGCCTTGCGCATACGTAAATCCTGCAGGAAGGCAACATCCGCCCTTCATATTCGTTATTGGCGCATCGAAGATTCACCAAAAAACGCCAAATTTGGTAAAATATCTTATAACTATAAATTAAAGACGCATCAACTGTAAAAGCCTTTAGAAGATCCGATGATGAGTAGTAATGAAGTCACTACTCCCTATTTAGCAAGAATAGCCGTGTGGTTAGCGGCATTACACTGCACTGTCGAAGGTAGTGGGTTCGAGACCGAATGGAAGCAATTTTTTCGAAAGCAAATATTCTTTTTAAGAGATGTGGGGAAAACAATGACTTTGTATTGTTATTTGCCACATATCTTTGGACGTTTTTGCAAATGTGTGCCGGCCTCGGTGGCCGAGGGGACTGAGGCGCTCCAGTCACGGTCTGCACGGCTACCACGGTCGGGGGTTCGAATCCCCCCTCAGCATGGATATTTATGCTGTCATTAGTATTAGTTAGTTCATAAGTAGTTTGCAAGTTTAGGCACTGATGACCCCGTAGTTAAGTCCCATAAGCTATACAAACATTTTTGAACATTTGCAAATGTGTCCCGTTTTTTAGGGAAAATGACATTATTACTCGAGGCTAATTGCTGTTTCGATTATAGACAATATAATACCAAGCCACGTTTTTGTTACAATGTTAGTTTTTGACAAAATAGCGTTTATACTCTTAGCTGTAACAAATATTTAACTGTTTGAAAACAGGTTGTGAAGGGCAGTCTGTCCACATGGGTAAGGTTAGGAGGGGCTGCTGCTTACAAAGTCAAGTGAACCGAAGGTTGGTTGTGCCTTCGTCGTAACATTAATTATGTTACAGTCACTCAACAGTGCAATTTTTTTTATGTTTGTTAAACTTACAAACTACTTATCAACTACCTTATACTAAGAACGGCACAAATATCCATGCCGGAGGGGGGATTCGAACCCCCGACCGTAGTGGCCGTGCAGACCGTGACTGGAGCGCCTCAGTCCCCTCGGCCACCGCGGCCGGCAACAGTGTAATCAGTTACTTAGTGTGTTTTAGTGCTCGTATGCCTATATCATAAGTTCTTGGAGTTTATTATCAAAGAAAGATGGACATCGTTCAATATCTTTTAGTAACAAATTTCTCAACTTTAAGCTAGGAAGAAAAATGTGAAATTTAGATTCTTGGTAAGCCGATGCCTTAGCTCGAAGCAAGCGCAAACAAGCCAGGTAAGACATTCTGCAAACTCGCCGAGTTGGGCCAAATTATCTCTTTGGACGTTGAGCGGGGGAGGGCGCCCCTATCAAGCAGCGGCACTGAAAGAACTGAAGCCCCAGTCATTGAAGCACCAGCTGCCACTGAACAAGCGATTCTCTATATGCCTCTGTAGAATAAAATCTATGGAGTATAAATGATAAGCATTAGCTTAGAAAAGACATAGAGTTGTGCCAACCTGAGAGTCGAATTGAATAACCAACTTGAAGAAATAATTAGGAATATTCAAGTAAGTATTGGGTAACGCTGGTCCCAGCCCAGGACGCTCTTTTGACCGGGTTTAGGACGAAGAACTCCTGCTTCGATGCTACTACCTTACACCCCACGCTGTAACACTCCCCTCACTAATCGGTTGATTAATCCTGTGTCAGACTGACGTTAAATTGACCCTTGTTTTGCCTACAATAAAAGTTGGACAAGGCTAGCTTTACCGAAAAAATATTGTGCAAACGAAAACCAACAAGTGAGGGAATGTTGCCACAACGCACTACCACACTAGATAGCTCGTTCCTCCTACTCTTCTGATTACTAATTGAACTGATTTAATTTCGGAACAATCACACTCACACACGAAAGTATTGCAAATTATAGGAAGTAACAAACAATGAAACAGTACAAATCTTAATAAAATTACACGGTCGCTAGCCCAATGGGGCACTCAGAGTGTGTTATAATTAACAACGACGTTTATGTTGTTGTTGTTGTTGTTGTTGTTTGTAAATCTATCGGACTAAATTTCGTAGTCATCAGTCCGTAGCTTACAAACTACTTAAACTAAGGTAAACTCACCTAAGGACAAACACACATACCCATGCCCCAGGGAGGACTCGAACCTCCGACGGCGAGCAACCGCGCGCTCCTCAACGAGGCGCCTTAGACCGCTCGGCTACTCCACCGCGGCCGACAATTATGAATGGGTAATCACACACGTTAGTGTTGCACAACAAAAGGTCGGCAAACACTTTTGCCATTGAATAACTTTTACGAAAAAATGATGCTTTGGTTTTATCAGTTTATAGTAAGAATAAAAATAAACCACATAATAATTTCTGAAATAAACTGGTTTAGCTCGGAAACAAGTGTTAGATCGGAGACCAATGTTGCACTCAATTATCAACGTCCCCTCATTAACACTCAACCGCATGAGACTTATACAATGGGCAGCAAAACACTTGATTGACAGAATAGTTAATATTAAAATTACCAAGAAAGAAAGTACTCAGAATAACTAGCAACTAGATCACAACTGGACAACGCCGAAATGCGAATCAACATAGTAAATCAACTTTACACATAAAATTTTTACCAATTAAATATTAAATAGTACTGAACCAATTATTTTAAATTTAATATCTTTTAATTTATTTACGTAATTGTGCCAACTTTGTTTTAAAGAAAGCAGTTCTCTCATTCCAAAATTTTAATATGTTGAAATTAGCTTTAAAATTTAAACTATAGTTATTTAAATTTTATAGTTTGGTACTGAATTTAAAATTCTTTTAACTTTCAACGACACTCGAGAGAATCTTCTGTATAGGATAGGACCATATTTAGTAACAATGTCTTAGGACAATGACGTGGTAGAAGCTCTTTAAATTGTAGGTTATTATTAAAAACAATAGTTTCTCAAGCACAAAACTGGGTAACGTCTTACAAAATTTCTAAACCCTGTGTGGTCGGAAATTACTGGAACGGTCTTAACATTGTGTCCTCGTTGTTGAAGAGCAGGATGCGCCGACTCCGACAATGCTGCATGTCACAATACAGGCACAGGTCCAATCCAGGGAGCAATTTGAGGGCAGAATCTTGACATATACAGATGAACTGCCTTGTGCCCTCGCTCATATTGGAAACATGTGCGCTAATTATGGAACTCCGCCAACAAGGCCTGGTGACTGCAAAGAGCGAGGCGCTGCACGCTCCCGTGCACTTGCTTGCGTCCCAACTGTTCAAACGACAGAGCTCGACTCCCTTCTTGACTCCACAGCTACTACCACTGCTCCCGCTGTTACTCCAAAGACCACATACCACACACACCAAAGATGTTTCCTACTTTCCCTATCGGCGATTACCCAGATACATTGATAAGAAATTACGTAAATTCATATAAACAAAATAAACAGTACTACAATATACATCAGTTATGATAATAAGTTTCAACAGGACCTACATACATTTAAAATTTAATACGTATTTATTTATATATATTTTTGACGAATTACAGCGTTCGCCGGCCGCGGTGGCCGAGGTGACTGAGGCGCTCCAGTCACGGTCAACACGGCCACTACGGTCGGGGGTTCGAATCCCCCCTCGGGCATGGATATTTGTGCCGTCCTAGTTCGTAAGTAGTTCATAAGTAGTTTGTAAGTTTAGGGACTGATGACCCCGTAGTTAAGTCCCATAAGCTTAACAAACATTTTTGAATTACAGCGTTCAAATGAATGAAATAAATCGCACTTTGCGATGTTATGGCATCACTGTATGAGGTTTAGGTAGAATACCAAAAGGTGGCGAATGAAAATTTGTGCCCGGCCGGGATTCGAACCCGGGATCTCCTGCTTATGAGGCAGCCGCTTTGACCACTCCGCCACCGACGACACAGTGATCAGCTCGACTGCAGAGGACTCTTCCCTGCACGTCTCCCGCCACACACAAATCTCCATTCGCCACGCTGTCTCTTTCCAATACTATTGTATTCCCGCATCAGAGAAAAGACCATGAGGCATCGAGACACAATTAATTGTCGTCAGGAGCCCAGCCACAATTAATTGTGTCTCGGTGCCTCATGGTCTTTTCTCCCTGATGCGGGAATACAATATTGTGGCTGCGAGCATTATAGAATAAATAGGCTGTAGTATAGGAAAGAGATAGCGTGGCGAATGGAGATTTGTGTGTGGCGGTAGACGTGCAGGGAAGAGTTCTCTGCAGTCGCGCTGATCACTGTGTCCTCCGTGGCGGAGTGGTCAACGCGTCTGCCTAGTAAGCAGGAGATCCCGGGTTCGAATCCCGGTCTGGCACAAATTTTCATTCGCCACAGTTTGGTATTCCACCTAAACCTCATACAGTGATGCCATAACATCGCAAATTGCGATTTATTTCATTAATACGTATTTGAAATACACTTCTGGGTGCTAACGTCACAACCCCTTCCTTCTCGGCCTACCACAACCCCCACCCACCTCATTTGTCAAACCCCCGAGCCCAGCCTCCACCCTCCACGCCCCTATTTCCGCCGCCTCCCATTATTCTTGTGGGAATTTCCAATTTTGCTCGAGCGCTATTGGCTATAAACTATCCCAACTTTTCATTTTAACTTTTAATTTCGCTACTTCAAGACCAGCCGGCCGCGGTGGCCGAGGGGACTGAGGCACGCCAGTCACGGTCTGCACGGCCGCTTCGATCGGGGGTTCGAATCCCCCCTCGGGCATTGATGTTTGTGCCGTCCATAGTAGTTTGTAAGTTTAGGGACTGATGACCCCATAGTTAAGTCCCATAAGCTATACAAACATTTGAACATTTGTACTAGATGTCCCTCCTCCATCCCTACTGTGAATTGGCGTGAAACTCTCTCATTCTGCGCCAGAACTCAGCCGTGTGAAGACGTCTTTCCCAGCCACGTTTACAGAATATGTAAGTAGTGTTTATTTAAGTATAAACAGTCAGGTTTTTTTGTTCAAACAATTATCACCTATTACCTTATTGTTTTATTTTACATAATAACCCAATTCCTATGGTTGAAAGGGTCGTTGTACTATACTGGTATATAATGCAATGTACATTTTCTTTCTTTTTCTTATTGTTAGTTTCTTACTTAATTCTATCTCACAAGCTACTGTTGTTAGTCTACGTTACAGCCTGCAGTGTTACAGGTTGTGCCAATTTTTATACATCTACAGATCGTCGTTGTGTCCACCGGGCTAAGCCTGACGGACGTGCCCCTGGCACTGAGCTGCCCCGCCCTCTCCCTTCCAAAGAATGGGAAGCCGCTGATCTACGCCTTTAGCTGCCTCATGACAACACCTTTGCGTTGATACAAAATGAGGAAACTTTCAATATCTTGAATAGGCTCATTGATATCAACGCGAAAAAGTTCCAGGACAACGTCATGGGCATTAACACCTGATCATGACAGCGTAAACACCAGAATAGATCTTTCACACCCTGCCATGTCACCGGGCACGGAATGGGCACCAATGGCAGCAATCCGCCGTGTCCTGGATCTGGTGAGGTGGGGGAGAGGGTGTGTGGAAAATCATGGACGGGCAGTATGACGTCCTTCAGAATTCTTAGGTTAGTTGTAGTCGTTCAACATGTTTCAAATGTCTGTAAATCTATCGGACCAAACTGCGTGGTCATCATACCATAGCTTACAAACTACTTAAACTAAGGTAAACTAACTTAAGGACAACACACACACACACACACACCCATTCCCCAGAGAGGACTCGAACCTCCGACGGTGAGCAAATCGCGCGCTTTCTACAGCGAGGCGCCTTAGACCGCTCGGCTACTCCGCCGCGGCAGTTGTAGTCGTAATCGTAGTTTAGTCGTAGACTAGACATTCAGGAGAAATCGTCATCTTGGGATTATGTTTGCATTAACCCTTTGGGAAAATATTCCATTCTCCGAATTCGTTTCCGACCTCTGAGCAGGACTACAAAGGGTGAAGCGAAATTCATAGACTGGGTTTTACTGCACGATTCCTCGCATTGGCACCAATAAAAAAGTCTTTTTCAAAATTTCTTTCTGCTCTTTTTTCAGCAATAAAATGAAAGTTGAAGACTGAGATGGGTGTGGGTTCCAGAATTACACAATTACACCAACAAACGTCTAGGGGGTATAGGAGGCATCTTGAGGAACAAAATGAGCTTGTAGACCCACTTCCGGAAAGGTCATCCAACGTCTCTACAGAGCCGGAGGTGACGTATAACGGCAGGCGCTGGTGCCTTTCACTCTCCGTAACGTCGCAGGACGCTCATCTTGTTCCTCACCACGCCTTCTGCACTTTCAACAAGCCCAAGTTCCCGAATTTCGCTTCATCCTGTATCAGTGGCGCTCACAGGATTCGGTTCTAGGCGGGCGGAGGGGGGGGGGGGCACTTTAAAATAAAACCAACTGCAGATGCGCCACCCAATCCTTGGCCAATGACTCATCCCCCCACGTCACCCAAGATATTAGGTCCTGGATTCCTAATTTATTCAAAATGTTGAAATGTTTGTAAAGCTTATGGGACTTAACTACGGGGTCATAAGTCCCTAAACTTACAAACTACTTATCAACTACTTACGAACTAGGACGGCACAAATATCCATGCCCGAGGGGGGATTCGAACCCCCGACCGTAGTGGCCGTGCAGACCGTGACAGGAGCGCCTCAGTCCCCTCGGCAACCGCGGCCAGCCCTAATTTATTACTTAATAAAATGGTTTTGCCATTTAATATTAAAATTAAATACCTTTTATTTCAAGTTTTGTAAATTGTTTTATGAAGACTCCCCCCTCTCCAGACTGGCCAATAGGACCCATTGTTCACCCCACCCCCACAGAAATTTCAACGACGCATTTTGCGTCATGATCTCTCCCCTCCCCCCCCTATCTGTGGGCACCTCTGGCCTACTGAATTTATTAATGCTAAACGGTTCTTATCATTCGCTATCAGAGATATATGAAGCTCTCCGATGTTATGTTTAATTAACATGAGACTCTACTTGTAAAAAGTGAACTAAAATAACACTTGTTGTTCGTAGTTTTTGGCTGACTTCATAAGATTCCTCACGGTGGCGCCGCTGACCTGTTAAGCAACGGGTCGCCGCATATGAACAATCGGTTCGTAACTTCAGCACAACTGTAACAATAGCTGCAGCATCAAAGCTGGTCGCGGCGGCATTAAAACCGCTCACAGTAACAGCAGCGCACGTTCTCAGTGGCGGCATCACGTTGGCCACCCACTGTCACGTTCACTTGTGCTTGGCAAATAATAGTTACATTCTGATGTATTACATGTGTACTATTTCAAATTGCGGTTGCAGCCTTTTTTTTTTCCTTTTTAAATTAAAAATCTTTGTGAAATGCAGGGGGAGGGGGAGGGTCTTCAGCCCCATTACCTCTTCCCGCCTCCTTTCCGTGGCTGCGCCACTGCCCTGTATACTACAAGTTGAAACAGCCGGTTTAAGAAACGTAATATATTGAACCTCAATTACATGTATATTGTATACAAAATTGCATATGCATGTATATGGGACATACAATTATTGTAATGCCACAGGTGTATCCAAACTGCGCTACTACTTTTAATGATAATTATAATGTAATAGACATGTACTCGATATATGAGCTCTCTAGTGACAATAACAAGACTGTGGAAAGTTCACTTTCGGTATAACCTGTTTCCCCGACCCTCCATGCAGCCCATAGTGTCAGACGCAGCGAAAATCCCCACACGAGACCCAACATCCCCTTGGTAAAAGCTGCAACTTGCCCCAAAGCCTTTTGTCCCCCCGCCCCATCCTGTCAATACTGTTCTTCTGCTACAGCATGTACCAAGGTCGTGCACTGGTAAACTTTCTCCATCATCAGTTCATCAAAACAATTTCATCATGCATCTATTTAAATAATTTTGTTAAACAATATACTCAACTCTCAGCAGGTCACATAATCAATCTTACTGTCCTATCGATAAACATTACTGTGTATTGAAACATTTTATCTTGGCGTATCCTCTCAGAAACATCGTAGCCCGTACGATCTCATTTACATCGACCGCTTAAACAAACTTCTAGAGTCAGCGCGTCCTCCGGAAATACGATACCCAGTGGAGTGTGGTAGCGGAGACCTCACCAAAGCCGAATCCACATTGTTTAGTTTGAGGCTCACACAACTACTACATCAACAAGTACAAGACATCTTATTCATAGAGAAAGTCGAATTTACTAGTGGTATTTGCGATTATCGGTGAATGAAATATTATGTCTTTATTTCTTCTTTTTCGACCACAACATTTGTGTAGAAGCTGTGGATTTTGAACACTACTGTTTACTCCCAATATCTTACCGATGAATGCTAACATTAATATTTGCACACTGAGAACACACACACACACACACACACACACACACACATGCACAAGTCTCACAACACATGCACAAACACACTCCTCAATTCCTGAAATAGTTTGCGTTCAAATTAAGTCAAGTATATATAAATGCCGCTAGGTAAAGTACCCTCCGTCATGCACCATACGAAATTTTTGTCAAAGTCCATAAGTAAAGCACCCTGTGTGAAGTCCGAACGAAAGTTTCTCTAAACAGTGACCTTACTTTTCGTTTGAAGGTCAGGCGTGCAAAATTTCATCAATATTGGAACAAAACTCTGGATTTATATACTACAATAAAAACTCACGGACACCTTGAAAGCCGGCCGCGGTGGCCGAGGGGATTGAGGCGCTCCAGTCACGGTCCGCACGGCCACTACGGTCGGGGGTTCGAATCCCCCCTCGGGCATGCATATTTGTGCCGTCCTTAGTTGTAAGTAGTTCATAAGTAGTTTGTAAGTTTAGGGACTGATGACCCCGTAGTTAAGTCCCATAGACTCTACAAACATTTGAACATCTTGAAAAATGCACTTTTAGTTTTTCTCAATTCCCGAAAATTTCATTTCATATAAACCTTCTCTTGGGAATTACGGAGACAAAAAAAAAATCATTCCAATCGATCAAGCCATTTTAATGTTATGTCGTGGATAAGAGAAATAGCAATTCATATCTTATATTTTTTGTATGGATTTTTCCGTCACTTCTTGGTAGAACAAAACCATATTCTCGGTTAAAAGAAATAATCTGTTTGTGTTCCACTGATTTTCTTTCTCTTCGATCTAGTTTTCGGCTTATCGTCATGAAACAGCTGACAGGCGTTGACAAGAAAGGCTAGTACTTCATTTGTATATACATAGATTTAAGGATTTATTAGACTCGTCATGCCAGTTTATTCTGAAAACGTAGCCAGATCATAGTATCCATGGTACGTTGCTTTTCTCCTCACCTTAATGTAACTATTTAATGAATATGTGTCAATTTTGCCAGTAGCTTTACGTATATATTGTGTAGTATTAGTGGTGAAGGTCATGCAGGCTGGCTCCTTGTATTTATTTACTATATTATTTTTACTGCTGAAAAATTGTCCCAAAGTGAGTAAATGATAGCAATTTTTGTTTTTAAAATTGTAAAATGTTAAGTTGGCAGGAAGTTGGATGGCAATCTGCCAATGAGAGAGAATTTCTGTAGTCAAGTAAAATACTTGTACTGTTCGTATGGAAGAGGTTTTCAGGGCAGACTTGGCTTCTAAATGAGTGTACTGCAAAATTTACAGTAACTATTCGAACAGAATTTAACTAAAACCAGACAAAAAAACTGTTGCTTTATTTCTGATTACCGACGAGTCCCCATTTGCGACCTTCCTATTGGTACTCACCAATAAGAATTGGGCAATACATGACTCAGGGTAGTAAAAGTTTATGGCTCGTTGTCTCTGTTCATAGAGGTGAGTTATGTATGTCAGCTTCTATGCCCTAAACAGCTACCCAATCTGTTTAAACAAGATCAATAATTAATCTGTACTTTAGCCAGTCTATCAATCTGCATATGATGACGTGAAAATATATTTAACAAACATAAATAAAACCTCTGAATGACCAACAAAATGGATTCTAAGATAAAGAAGTAATTCACTCATGATGTAATTCTTTATAAATGGAGTTTATTACTCTTATTAGACACGAAACGCGGAGGTGTTCCTACTTTATACATCGGTAAATAACTGAATATTTCCCCAACTATTGTTTATGAGAGGCACAATAAGTATCACACACACTCGAGACTAAAAGTTCCAAATTATCACTCGTAAGTTAGAGTAGTCCATCGAACTTTGCAGTTCCAAGTTAATATGCGATAAAAATATTTGTTATAAACACAGTTTATAATCACGAGTACACGATTGCTGAATTATCACAGTTCCATAGCCTTACTGCCGTGCATAGTTTATCACTTTTCAAGCAAGTTCTGCAGTCACAGTCAAGTCCACACATGCCTATCTCTTCAAATCACAAGTTCGTAACGCGGCTTCAGACCGCTCAGCGTCACAACCTTTCACCACCACGTCCAAGTTACGAGTCCCTTCCCAAGCGTTAAAAAAGCTTGCTCTCCTTGTTCCGAAAATTGTATCCTTCCGCGCATCCTAACGCCTCATCTTTAAAATACAATTTATCTTCCAAAATATTATACATTTCAATATCACAGAATTAAATGCTTTGACCACTTCCCTACATATGTGGTTTACATTTAACAAATAAATATATACTGAACAATACTAAAAAACGGTTGAGACTGAAGCTCTTTGCTCAGATAGCCATCAAGAATGGCATCTCACTGTTCAAATATACTGCCGTCGTCGAATTATAGTTACACAATTAATATTTAATTTATCATGGCTTTTTATACAAATATATTCAATTATTGTCCACAAATACTTATAATTGTTTATAGATAAATTATCGGTTGCATATCTACAATTTTTAGTTGGCCATGAAATATTTAAGTGGCAGTCTAGAACGAACGGTAGTAAGAATAATATTAAATATAATAAAATACATATATAAATGTAATACGCTTTGCTGGGTTCATATTTTGTGTTTCTGTGGTGGAATCTATGTTCTGATTCAAGAATATTATTACCTCAACGGAAAGCAGAACACGAGAGTAAAACAAAGTTTATTGAAAGAATACGGAAATAACGTGTTATGTCTTTTAAAATAGGTAGCGTTGTCCAATGCTGTCCATTTGCTTCTTAAATTGTTACTGATAAACACTACGCATCAATAATTGTAAATACAAGTCTTATAATTATTATAGTACTGAAATTTGTCGGCCTTTTATCTGTAAGGGATATTGAAATTGTAATTACGGCGTTTGATTCTCTCAAGTCTCCTGAATTCATTCATTTAATTATATTTGCCGTATGATCATTTTCTGATTTTATCTAGATTTTCAGAATAATGTTTGTGGCTATATTGTATTTAAGTTGCAAACTGGAATAGCTGCCCTCGCTCATTCAAGCGTTTCCGGTTTGTGATCACATTAGGAAAAACCTGACTACCTGCTGTATCTAATTCACTATGACAAACTGGTAGCCGACCAGCTGGGAAACGCAACAGCCTGACAAAACCCGCCTTTCACATGGAAACAATCAGCTTCCCCCTACATCTGTAATAGCACAGGCTGATAGCGTTTCAGTTCCCTTTGAAGAGGTCATGCGTCCACTATGCGCAGGAATCGGCTAAATGGGTAGCAGGGAAATGCACACAAAGCTAATTTCAGTCTAACAGAGGTGCAGCTCTAACACAGCGCTAACTACCTTCAGTAATTTACGATGAGTGCTCCACGCACCTCCACCCGACCCTCATTAGGCTGTGACCAATAATCTTTGCTAATCTCCAGTAACTATACTTATTGAGGTGCAATCTGTGCCTGATGAAACCCGTACTGCTCATAGACTCAACTGGTACCACTGAAATAACACAGATTTGTGACTGGATGGAAGACTTCCTAAGTAATAAAACGCAATACGTTGTTCTCGACGGCGAGTGTTCATCAGAGACTGTATCGTCAGGCGTGCCCCAGGGGAGTTTTTTATCTATATAAAAGATCTGATGGACAGAGTAAGTTATAATTTGCAGCTGTTTGCTGATGATGCTGTGGTGTATGGGAGGGTGTCGTCTTTAACTGACTGTAATAGCATACAGGATGACTTAGACAAAATTTCTAGTTTGTGCGAAGAATGGCAGCTAGCTCTCAATGTAGAAAAATGTAAGGCGATGCTCATGAGTAGGAAAAACAATCCTATAATGTTCGAATACAGCATTAGTAGTGAGCTTCTTGATGCTGTCGCGTCGTTCAAATATCTAGGCGTAACATTGCAGAGCGATATGAAATGGAACGAACATGTAAGGACTGTTATGAGTAAGGCGGACAGCCGACTTCGGTATATTGGGAGAATTTTGGGAAGATGTACTTCATCTGCAAAGGAGACCGCGTATAAAACGCTTGTACGACCACGTCTTGAGTATTGCTCAAGTGTTTGGGACCCGCAGCAGATTGTTTTAAAGGAAGACATAGAGGCGGTTCAGAGGCGAGCAGCTAGGTTTGTTACTGGTAGGTTCAACAAATGCGCGAGTGTCACGGAAATGCTCCGGCAACTCAATTGGGGATCGTTGGAGGAAAGACGACGTTCTTTTCGTGAATTTCTGTTGAGGAAATTTAGAGGGCCGGAATTTGATGCTGAGTGTAGTACGATCTTGCTGCCGCCTACTTACATTTCGTGTAAAGATCGCAAAGACAAGTCAGTTCGGTTGTTAATATTTTGATTTATTAGCTCGCATATATATTTTTCAGATTCGCCGGTAATAAACAATTTAGTGTTAGGTTCATAGTTTTCGAAGCTCACTGTTTATCAAACTTCTGTGTCCTCAGACGTACTTACTTGGAAAAAACAAAGTTTTTTAGAATGGCTAGGAACTGTGACTGCTGCGAACGGATGGAGGCAGAGTTGGTGACTCTTCGCTCGCAGCTTCAGGCGGCGTTGGCTTCACTGGCAACGCTTGAGACTGCGGTGGGTGGGCGCCGCTGTTGTGGGCCGCTCGCGGGGGTGCTTCAGACGCCCTGTGCGTCTGTTGTGCCCTCCTATAGGCCTGCGGCTGTGGCCAGCCCGCTCACTGCCCGCGAGGAGGTAGCCCTCCAATCCGTGGTGGATTGGGAGGTCCCGTCAGCGCGTGTCAGGCGGCGTAAGACTTCCCGGGGGACCGAAGTGGAGGCCTCCCCTGTTAGTCTTGCTAACAGATTCGAGGCGCTGTCTGTGGCAGAGGATGTTCCTGACGCAGATGGTGTCGCTTGTCCTGTACTCGCCCCGCTGCCTTCAAGATCCGGGCACTCACAGAGGGTGGGTTTGTTCGTAGTTGGGAGCTCCAATGTTAGGCGGGTGATGGAGCCCCTTAGGAAAATGACTGCTAGGGAGGGGAAGAAATCCAATGTGCAATCCGTGTACACACTGGGGGGAGTCATTCCAGATGTGGAACGTGTACTTCCGGATGCCATGAAGAGCACAGGGTGCAGCCAGCTACAGGTGGTGGCTCATGTCGGGACCAATGATGTGTGTCGCTTTGGATCGGAAGAGATCCTCTCTGGTTTTGAGCGGCTATCAGAAGTGGTAAGTGCCAGTCTTGCTTGCAAGATGAAAGCGGAGCTCACCATCTGCAGCATTGTCGACAGGACTGACTGCGGACCTTTTGTTCAGAGCCGAGTGGAGGGTCTGAATCAAAGGCTCAGACGGTTCTGCGACTGTGAGCGCTGCAGATTCCTCGACTTGCGTCAAAGGGTGGTGGGTTTTCGGGTTCCGCTAAATAGGTCAGCAGTCCACTATACTCAGGAAGCGGCTACACGGGTTAGCGGGGGCTGTGTGGCGTGGACTGGGCGGTTTTTTAGGTTAGAGGGCCTCGGGAATACACAAAATGGGTTTCCGTCTCAAAGGGGGCAGGTCAGACACAGGAAGAAAGCAAATCAAGAAACCATTGGTATAACAATTGTAAATTGTCGTAGCTGTATTGGGAAAGTTCCAGAGTTCCAAGCGCTGGTAGAAAGTACTGAGGCACATATCGTTATAGGTTCTGAAAGCTGGCTGACGCCTGATTAAGTCCGGCCGAAATTTTTTCTAAGGGCCAAATGGTCTTCAGAAAGGATACAATAAATAAAAGAGTGGGTGTCGTGTTTATTGCTGTTACTAACGGTTTATCCTGCAGTGAAATTGAGACAGATACTTCCTGTGAGTTGGTGTGGGTAGAGGGTTTTCCTGACAACCGGAATAAATTAATAATTGGATCTTTTTATCAGCCCCCTGACTCAGACGATACGGTTGCCGAAATGTTCAAAGAAAGCTTGAATCACATTTCAAATAGGTATCCGAAGCATACTGTTATAATCGGTGGCGACATTAATTTACCCTCGATATGTTGGCATAATTACGTATTCAAAACCGGCGGCAAATATAAAACATCGTCCGAACTAGTTCTGAATTCTTTTTCTGAAAACTACTTCGAACAGTTAGTTCATGAACCCACTAGAATAGTAAGTGGTTGCGAAAATACCCTTGATCTCCTAGCAACAAATAATGCTGAGCTAGTAAAGAGCATCAAAACAGATACAGGGATTAGCGAACATCGAGTTGTAGTAGCGACACTGAATGTCGAAATGCCCAAATGCACCAAAAATAAACGAAAAATATATCTATTCAATAAAGCAGATAAAAATTCGCTTCACGCTTTCCTGAGTGATAGTCTCCAGTCTTTCAAAACTAAAAATGCGAGTGTAGATCAGTTGTGGCTTACTTTCAAAGACATAATATCAGTAGCAATCGAGAGATTTATACCAAATAAATTAATAAAAGAGGGGGCTGACCCCCGTGGTACACAAAACAGGTCAGATCACTGTTGCAGAAACAAAGAAAAACCCATGCAAAATTAAAAAAGACACAGAATCCACAAGACTGGCAATCTTTTACTGAAACTCGCAACTCGCGGACTTCAATGCGAGAAGCCTATAGTAGTTACCACAACAAAATCCTGTCTCGTAGTCTTGCAGAAAATCCGAAGAAATTCTGGTCATGTGTGAAGTACACTAGCGGCAAAACACAAACAATACCTTCAGTACGCGAGAGCAATGGTAATACTACCGGTGACAGTACTGCTAAGGCAGAATTACTAAACACAGTTTTCCGAAATTCGTTCATTAAAGAAGACGAAGTGAACACTCCAGTACTCAATCCAAGAACAGCTGCCAGCATGCGAAACTTAGAAGTAGTTGTTCCTGGAGTAGTAAAACACCTTAAGTCACTAAACATAATAAATCTTCCGGGACAGACTGTATACCAACTAGATTCCTCTCAGAGTATGCTAATGCAATAGCTCCGTACTTATCTATAATTTACAACCGATCACTCAGCGAAAGATCCGTACCCAAAGACTGGAAAGTTGCCCAAGTTACTCCAATATTCAAGAAAGGCAATAGGAGTGATTCCCAAAATTACAGGCCTATCTCACTGACGTCGATTTGCAGTAGGATTTTGGAACATATACTTTGTTCGAATATTATGAACTACCTCGAAGAGAACGACCTATTAACCAGTAGTCAACACGGATTTAGAAAGTATCACTCTTGCGAAACACAACTTGCCCTTTATTCACATGAAGTGTTAAGTGCCATCGAAAAGGGCTCTCAAATCGATTCCATATTTTTGGATTTCAGGAAGGCTTTTGACACTGTACCCCACAAGCGGCTTCTTATGAAATTGCGTGCTTATGGAATATCTCCCCAATTGTGCGATTGGATTCACGATTTTCCATCAGAAAGAACACAGTTCGTTGTAATTGACGGTAAATCATCGAGTAAAACAGAAGTGATATCTGTCGTTCCACAGGGAAGCGTTATAGGTCCCCTACTCTTCCTCGTGTTTATAAACAATTTAGTAGACAATCTGAATAGCTCCCTTAGACTGTTCGCGGATGATGCTGTCGTTTATCCGTTAGTGAAGTCAACAGAGGATCAAAAGCAACTGCAATGCGATTTAGACAAAATTTCTGCATGGTGCGAAAATTGGCAATTGACACTAAATAAAGAAAAGTGTGAAGTAATACACATGTCCACTAAAAGAAATCCGCTGAACTTTAATTACGCGATAGATCAGTCAAACCTTAAGGTCGTAGATTCTACCAAATACCTAGCAGTTACAATTACGAACGACTTTGACTGGAGATAACACATAGAAGATATTGTGGGGAAGGCGAACCAAAGGTTACGTTTCATCGGCAGAACGCTTCGAAGATGCACCAGCTCCACCAAAGAGACTGCCTACAATCACACTTGTGCGTCCTCTCCTGAAGTACTGTTGCCCCTTGTGGGACCCTCACCAGGTGGGACTGACTGAAAACATTGAGAAGGTTCAGAGAAGGACAGCTCGTTTTGTTTTATCACGTTACGGGTGGGAAAGCGTCACGGAAATGTTGCACGAATAGGGGTGGAAATCATTGTAAGAAAGACGTTATTTATTGCGGCGTGATCTGTTTGCGAAGTTTCAATCACCGACTTTTAGTTCTGAATGTGAAAATATTTTGCTAGCACCCACCTACTTAGTGAGACATGCCCATCCAAATAAAATAAGAGAAATCAGATCCAAAACGGAAAGATTTAGGTGTTCTTCCTTCCCGCGCGCTATTAGAGAATGGAACGGTAGAGAAAAGTTATGAAAGTGGTTAGTTAACCCTCTGTCAGGCACTTGAATGTGATTTGCAGAGTATCTATGTAGATGTAGATGTAGATAAGAGAAATTAGGGCTCGTACGGAGGCATATAGGCATTCTTTTTTTCCTCTTTCTATTTGGGAGTGGAATAGAAAAGGAAATGCCTAGCAGTGGTACAGTGTACCATCCACCACGCACCTTACGGTGAATTGCGGAGTATGTATGTAGATGTAGATGTAGAAATATCAACCGAGCCTTCTGCCAACAGCGCCACCCCGAACCTCATTTTAATACTGTATTAACACCAGACTGATCATGACGTTGAAACAACTCTACGAAATGCACATTCGTGGCAGCGGTTTCACAGCTGTTTTCCAGATCACATGTCCCTATGAAGACTATTCCCGGCTTTATCCACAGAATTTCTGTGTTAATCCACTTAGGTAACAGCTTCCTGATCCAGCACTGCGCTGGGATTCACAATACTGGTGACCTGGTACTCAATTCCCAACACTTCCTGCGACTGCTGCCCTTCAGTTCCGTCATGCGAGCTACTTAAGAACAGAACCTTGTTCTTTCTATTAGCCGTTTCAGGTGTCCTAACTGCTGAGGTCTGCTGCATATTGCGTACACCTAAAACTACAAGAGCCTTCTCTCCACTTAACTGTGATAGGTTGGCATATCTATTGTTCACACGCAATGTGGAAGTATATCAATACCTTCTCTTCCCAATCCCCAGCCTGTCTCTCCCATCTCAAACTAATTCAGACTTTGCGTTCTGCAACTGCACCTGTTCCTCTATTAACTTATTCTTGCTACATAGATTGAAATTGCAGTGGAGGATCTGCCTAGAACGCCGACTGGCTTCCCCTATTGTACTGGCCCCATTGAAAATTCTCCGTACATACCTCACTCCACAACCCACTACTCACGAACCTTCTCACTCATGGTGAAATTTTACAGTTATTGAATGACATCGTATCGTAAGTAGACCACGCCGCAGCGATAAACGCCGTTATTGTAATGATTCCTATCCCAGATCCTGTATAATTTCCGTAACGCTGTCTCCCTTGTATCGTGACAATACGAAACGAGCTGCCCTTCTTTGGACTCTTTCAATGTCCTCCGTCAAACCCACCTGATAAGGATCCCACACTGAGCAGCAATACTCCAAATGAGAACAGACAAGCGTAATGTATACAGTCTAATTAGTAGTTGTTACATATTTAAGTGTTCTGACATTAAAACGCAGTCTCTGGTTCGTCTTTCCTACGACATTATCTACGTGTTCTTTCCAGTTTAAGTCTGATGTAACTGTAATTCCTAGGTATTTAGTGGAGTTTACGGCCCTCACATTTGATTGGTTTATCGTGTAAGAAAAGTTTAATGGATTTCTTTTCGTACTCATGTGGACGACATCACACTTCTCATTGTTTAGAGTCAATTGAAAATTTTTACACCATAGTGATATCTTATTTAGATCTTTCTTCAGTTGGTTTTGATCTTCAGATGATTTTATTAGACGATAAATAACGGCGTCATCTGAGAACAACCTACGATAGCTGCTTAGATTTTCTCCCAAATCGTTTGCGTAGATAAGGAAAAACAAAGAACCAATAACACTACCCTGTGGAACGCCGGATATCACCTCTGCTTTAGTCGATGCCTTACCATCGATTGATTACTACAAACTGTGTCCTCTCTGACAGGAAATCCCCCATCCAGTCAGAAATCTGAGGCGATATTCCATAACGACGCAAATTGAGTAAAAGCCGTTTGTGAGGTACTGAGTCAAAAGCCTTCTGGAAATCTAGAAATACGGAATCAGTTTGAGAACCCTTGTAAATAGCACTCATCACTTCGTGTGAATAAAGAGCTAATTGTGTTTCACATGAACGATATTTTCTAAATCCGTGTTGATCTTGGGTCAATAGATAATTCTGTTCGAAATAGTTAATAATTTTTGAATACAGGATATGTTCCAAAACCATGCTGCAAATTGACGTCAAGGAAATACGCTTCTAGTTTAATGGGTTACTCCTACTGTCTTTCTTGAATATTGGTGTGACCTGTGCAACTTTCCACTCTTTTGGTACAGATCCTTCGTTGAGCGAGCAGTTGTATATGGCTGTTAAATGAGGAGCTATCGCTTCAGCATAATCAGATAGAAATCTAATGGGTATACAGTCCGGACCAGAAGACTTGTTAAGTGATTTAAGTTGCTTCACTACTACGGTGATATCTACTTCTACGTTACCCATTCTGGCTTCAAATATGAATGACGTATTGGTTTCGTCTTCGTGGGTGAATGCGTTTTGAAAAACTGTGTTTAGTAACTCTGCTTTAGTAGCGCTATCATCGGAAGGATCGCCATTTGTATCAATTAGAGAGGGTATTGTTTGTGTTTTTCCTGAAGTACATTTGATATATGACTAAAATCTCTTTGGGTTGTTCTCAGTCAAATTTCGAGAAAGTGTTTCGTTGTGAAAAGTATTGTAAGCATCTCGCATTGAAGACCTCGCTTTCGAGCTTCTGTGTAAGATCGCCAATCCTTCCCACTGTAATTTAAACGCTAATATGCCACGTTTTGAGAACAGATTACTATAAATCGCACTAAAAGCGACGTGTTTTGGCAACTGTTCAATGCACCAATGCTTTGCGTTGGCAACACGCATGTTACGGCAGGAAAATCTTGAAATACAAAATGCAACCTGGCGTCTTCTTTGCACTGCCTGTAGCAAGGCGCCACGGTGTCTGGGCCGCAGAGAGATCTGTCAGTAGTTAGCGCCGTAAGTTTAGGGACTGATGACCCCATAGTTAAGTCCCATAAGCTATACAAACATTTGAACATTTTGAATCGTTCGCCATGTTTCCCCAACATGGTTGGACTCGCGCTGCACTAACGGCGTAGAGACGCATGCCCTGCCACCTTTGACAAACGATTTCGCAAAAACTAATTGGTAGAAATATTTAATTTTTCCGCTACTTAAATCTTTATATGTCAGCATTGTGACTAAATGCTCATCATTTCATTAATAATCATAGTTAATAAGATATTGGCTTCGAAATAAGAGACTGCGCTACGTTAGGAAAAGTTGCCAGTAAAAAATAAAGGCTGCTATGTTTCCTAATGGATTGAGTTTCATTTTCGACTTAGGAGGAGATCTTTATCTTTCACTCATACCGCTAAAATTTATTTTATGTAGCGCACTCATTTCGGATGGCGATAAGGCCAGAATGAACCATTGCGTATCTCATACACGGTTAGAGGTATGAAAATGATATTTTGACAAATGATAACATGCAAAGAGGGGAGTATTTTGCCACATGGTTACTACACAAAACTTCATTAACTGTCGCGTTATTCAAGGAAATATATAGTTGTAGAATGAACAAGAGTAAAGTTAGTGATTTATTATTCGATTTGCAGATATTCCTTCGTCACTCACAAATGTTTATTTCTTTGCTTCTTGTCCAATGTGTTTCAGACCTATTACTCCGTTTCCAAAACCTAATAGGACTTACATTTCCTTCAATGTAACGCCTAGCAGTAACATAACGGAAGTTACTAGGTCTAATGGGGATTTTTGGAGAATACTTGAAAATGACAGATAGCAAGGATCTCTTCACTAGCTAACGAACGGACTTGTTCTCATTTCCTCACATAATAAAGCACTCTGTATTCAGATATTTAGAATATCCTTTTCATATAACTGAAAATTTGAATATTACATAGAGGCACAGCACTTTTGTAGTTTGCAACTATTAAATTTATTGGGTTAAAAGAAGTCAGTACCAGTATCTTCAAGTATGGACGTTATGCAGTAACAACTTGTGCCTAATTATTAGGAGCTCTAATACTGAAGACAAGGTATTATTAGACGGGCGGGCATATCCCAGTGCTTTCTATTTAAATGACATTATCTCAAATTGTACATTTCTCAGAGAGTTGCTGTTTGGAGAGGGTAAAATTTGATGTATTTTGAACATTTCATTCCCTTAATGTGTTCACCTAGCTTCAACAGAAAAAAAGTTCCTCGCATGTCGAAAATTCCGTAACGCCGTCAGAAAGTGCTTGTTCGTAAACTGTTAGTATATGCTGTTTACAAGGGGTTGCCATAAATAAAAGTAAAATGAAAATGTAGTGTAGTTCTTAAAGAAGACATTGATGAAAATTCCACGTTCATTCAGTGAGTAGTTTGCGAGTGTGAGCAAGTTGAATGAAACGCGAATAACGCGTGAGCTCATCCAGAACGTAGCAACTCCAACAGATTGGGGGAAAAATTGCAGACAGTTCAGCTCGGGCTTAGAGGAGTCTTACTGCACGTTTATGCGTCATCACAGGCGATGACGTCACAGCCTGCGGTGAGATGGGCGCAGCCACGGCGCCCTCCTGCGACCGCTCCTAATTAAGCTCTTGGCGCGGCCCAGCCCTGGGCGTGAGGGGCGAAGAACGGGGACAATGGGTCAACAGGTGCGCGGGGATCGATCGCGAGTCACCTGTCGAGGGAAGGCGGGTCGCGGCCTAACGAGCCGTCAGCGCATGGCGGGGTGTGGCGGGGCTGCACCAGGCTAGGTGGGGTTCAGTCTCACAGTATGGCCCAGCAGGGCTTTGAACACAACTCTTGTAGCAGCTGAGTCCACTGTTTCTGCCATTAGTATATATCAAAGAACTGACTCTCATTTCAGTCACGGTTAGAGTGAATAACCGGGTGATCAAAAAGTCAGTATAAATTTCAAAACTTAATAAATCACGGAATAATGTAGATAGAGAGATAAAAATTGACACATATGCTTGTAATGACATGGTTTTATTAGAACCCCCCAAAAAAGGAGTAAATATGTCCGACAGATGGCGCTTCAACTGATCAGAAAAGCAATAATTAGCATAACAAATTAAGACTAAGCAAAGATGATGTTCTCTCCAGGAAATGCTTAATATGTTCACCATCATTCCTCAACAACAGCTGTTGTCGAGAAATAATGTTGTGAACAGTACTGTAAAGCATGTCCGGAGTTATGGTGAGGCATTGGCGTCGGATGTTGTCTTTCAGCATCCCTAGAGATGTCGGTCCATCACGATATACTTGCGCCTGCAGGTAACCCCAAAGCCAATAATCGTACGGACTGAGGTCCGGGGACCTGGGAGGCCAAGCATGACGAAAGTGGCGGTTGAGCACACGATCATCACCAAACGACGCGCGCGAGAGATCTTTCACGCGTCTAGCAATACTTTTTTATTTTTGTTCTAATAAAACCCCATGTTATTCCAAGCATATGTGTGAATTTTTACCCTCCGTGATCTATTCATCATCATTAGAGACTGATTATGCCTTTCAGCGTTCAGACTGGAGCATAGTACCTCTAATAAAATTGCCGGCCGCGGTGGCCGAGGGGACTGAGACGCTTCAGTCACGGTCTGCATGGCCACTACGGTCGGGGGTTCGAATCCCCCCTCGGGCATGGATATTTGTGCCGTCCTTAGTGGAAGCTAGTTCATAAGTAGTTTGTAAGTTTAGGGGCTGATGACCCCGTAGTTAAGTCCCTTAAGCTTAACAAACATTTTGAACATTTCTAATAAAATTCCTCCATGGTCCCCTATTCAATGCTAACATTGATGCCTCGTCTGATGTTATGCCTTTTACTTCAAAATAATTCTGCACCGAATCTAAGTACTTTCTTCTTGGTCTGCCTCGACTCGTCTTATCCTCCACTGACGAGCTCATGAGTGTCTTAGGTAACCTTGCTTATTCCATGCGTGTAACATGACCACACCATCTCAGTCTGTTCGCTCTAACTGCTTAATCTATGGTGTTCATTCCCAGCTTTTCTTTGATTTCCTCATTATGAACACCCTGCTGCCATTGTTTCCATCTATTGGTACCTGCAATCATTCTTGCTACTTTCATATCTGTAACCTCTATCTTATGAATAAGGTAACCTCTATCCACCCAACTTTCACTCCCATACAACAAAGTTGGTCGAAAGATAGAGCGATGCACTGCTAACTTAATTTTGCTACTTACTACCTTCTTGCAGAAGAGAGTAGATCTTAGCTGTGCACTCACTGCATTAGCTTTGCTGCACCTTGATTCCAGTTCTTTCGCTTTGTTGCCATCCTGTAAGAAAATACATCCCAGGTACTTGAAACTATCTACCTGTTCTAATTTTGTTCCTCCTATTTGGCACTCAATCTATTTGAATCTTTTTGCCACAGACATTATTTTCGTTTTGGAGATGCTGATCTTCATATCATGACCCTTGCACCTCTGATCGAGCTCTGAAATATTAGTTTGCAAACTTTCAATCGAATAGGCCATTACAACTAAGTCATCCGCATATGCGAGACTGCTTATTTTGTTTTCACCTACTTTAACCCCGCCCTGACAGTCTACTGTTTTCAACACATGATCCATTAATAGTATGAACAACAGTGGTGACAGGTTACAGCCTTGTCTTACCCCTGAAACTACCCTGAACCATGAGCTTAATTTACCATCTACTCTAACTGCTGCCTGACAGTCTACGTAAAGCCCTTTAATTGCCTGCAGAAGTTTGCCTGCTATACCATAATCTTGAAGAACTGACAGTAGCTTCCTCCTTGGAACACGGTCATAAGCCTTTCCCAGATCTATGAAACATAGATACAATTCCCTGTTCCACTCATAGCACTTTTCCATTACCTGCCGTAAGCTAAAGATCTGGTCCTGACAACCTCTAAGAGGCCTAAACCCACACTGACTTTCATCTAATTAATACTCGCACTCTCCTTTCAACAATACCTGAGAAAATTTTGCCTACAACGCTAATTAAAGAGATACCTCGATAGTTGTTACAATCTTTTCTGTTTCCATGTTTGAAAATTGGCGTGATTACCGCTTTCGTCTAGTCAGACGGAACCTGCCCCGATTCCCACGCCTTTTCAACTATCCTGTGTAACCATTTGAGACCTGATATTCCACTGTATTTGACGAGTTCCGGCTTAATTTCATCCACCCTAGCTGCTTTATTGCACTGTAATCTACTGACCATTTTCTCCACTACCTCAAATGAGATCCTGTTTCCATCGTCGTTCCTATCCCATTCTACCTGAAAATCAGATACATCATTGAACGTTTCACCTACACTGAGCAATTCTTCAAAATATTCCCTCCATCTGCCCAAAGCATCCACAGGAATGACTAGCAGCTTTCCTGACCTGTCCAAAACACTTGTTGTTCCTTTCGAAGATTGCTATTTATGCTCCAAAAACGTTTTCCTGCGGCTTGGCCCAGAGATTATAGCTTGTTTCCAAAGTCTTCCCATGATTTTTGCTTGGATTCTGTAATTATCCGTTTGGCTTTGTTTCTTTCTTCAACATAACTTTCTCTGTCTGCCTGGTTTCTAGTATGGAGTCATTTTTATATGCCTTCTTTTTCTTTTTACAGGCTGCCTTCACTGTGTCATTCCACCAGGCTTCTTCCTACCTTTACACACTACTGTTCCAAGACATTCTCTGGCTGCTTCCACTAGTGTGTCCCTGTAGTTTGACTATTCGTCTTCCAGCGACTGTAAATCATTACATTCAACTAACTGGTACCTTTCCGAGATCATTGTAATATATTTGTGCCTAATTTCCTTGTCTTGAAGCTTCTCCACTCTTATCCTTCTACACATGGGCCTGCCTTTCTGCTGTTTTGGCCTCACAAAACCAATTTCACTGCAGATTAAATAATGATCAGTATCATCAAAGAACCCCCCTGAAAACAGGTGTGTCCTTGACTGTCTTCCTGAATTCCTGGTCTGTTATTATATAAATGATAGATTTGGTTCTCCTTCCTTCCCAAGTATAGCGGTGAATGTCATGCTTAAAGAAGGAGTTTGTGATAACTAAGCCCATACTGGAACAGAAATCCTAGATCTGTTTTCCGTTCCTGTTGGCCTCTATATCCTCTCCAAACTTACCCATAACCTTTTCATAGCCTTCTGTTCGATTTCCTATCCTGGCGTTGAAATCACCCATGAGTAAAACACTGTCCTTATCCTTCACTCTAACAACTACATCACTAAGTTCATTGTAAAATCTGTCCATCTCATCTTGATCTGTCCCTTCACAGGGTGAATACAGTGCCACAATCCTAATTTTCTTACTGGAGATGACCAAATCTATCCACATCAGTCGTTCATTTACATATTTTATTGCAATTATGTTGGGTTCGATTGCTTTCCTGTTGTAAAATCCTACACCCCACTGTGCTCTTCCTACTTTAACTCCTGACAGGTAGACCTTGTATTCTCCGACTTCGTCCTCTTTCTCTCCCCTTACTCTAACATCAGTAACAGCTAAAACATCTAACTCCATTTTACTTGAAGCCTCCGCCAGCTCTACCTTCTTCCCATTGTAATCCCCATTGATATTAATAGCTCCCCATCTCATTCCAGATCGTTTGCCAAGTCGTATCTGAGGAGTCCCTGATCTGTCAATTAGAGGTGGGACTCCATCACCTCCAAAGGTCCGTGGCATTTTGCTGTGATTGTTGCCAGCATGATATTGAAGTACCTGGGAAGCAGGTTGCTAGCCGTACTTGCCCAGGGCACCACTGGGTTTTACCCTTAACGGTTGAGGGACTAACCGGTGGATTTGGTAGTCTTTGCCGTCTGAGCACAAAGGTGGCCACGAATCAGAATATGTCCGAGATGCCCAACCTTATTCCAACGTAACTGGTATCCCAACTGTCAGGACCACTTACTTGGCCACTCATACGTTGCCCGTGGTTCATGAACTAGGACATGACTACAGGAACCCACAATCATGAACCAATTTGAAAACCCGTCATTTATTAAGTTTTCGAATTTATACTGATTTTTTGATCACCCAGTATAGTGGAGTGGCGAGTCAAGAATCAAGCGGTGAGTAGAGCTGCGTCGTTTCAAGCACTGCACGCAATCCAATGGGATAAAATGTAGTGGAGAGGCAAGCAGCGCTGCTTGTAGCGGCGAGACGCTTGACTCTCCGCTCGGGAATTCAGCCCCGATTTCTTTGCACGCTGCTCCAGCCGAGACGTGTTGCTCGCATCGCTTCTGGATTGTACCGTTACTTCCCATGTTACATTTATTTAAAAAAAAAGGTGTTAATTATAAGTAAATGCGTTATTATGCACTATTATTTGTCGATATGAATTATTTGATCATATTTCTCACATTTGTTGATGAAATCTGCCTATAAATAAATTCATTTTGAAGTATTAAAATTCAAAGAACGCATTTAATCAAAGGTGAATAATGAATTAAAATTTGTGATACGGCCCGGAATCGAACCCAGCCCTCCATACTTAACAGGCAAAAGACTTACCACTTTTTATTTTCATCTGGTAGATCTATGGTTCGCGGTCGTTCGTTCTGTTTGTACGTGGTTGTTCGTTCAATGGTTGGCTCAGATTTTTTATTACAGAGGAAACACTAGACCACCGCACCACTACTGATTAAAGCTCCTCAGAATAGTTTAAGTACGACTTCCCTCCACGTCAATAACTTTAATTCAGTTTCTGTGTTCCATATAATATGTCACTACTGTCAAGGCTCTCCATGCAGCTGAATAGCACCTCGGCAATGGGTATATTGCAACATTCCTGCCTTTAAACATAGGGTAAGGTGATATAAATATCAATGTAAATAGGAATAAACAAACGCTGAGATGGTGTTTCGTCTCGAACATGTCAAAGACATCGGAGATAAAGGTGAAGCAATGAATTAAAATTCGTGATGTGGCCGGAAATCGAACCCGGACCTTCCCCGCTTAATTTTAAAGGCAGGAATGTTCCAATTGCCAAGGTGCTATTCCGCTGCATGGAGAGCCTTGGCAGTAGTGGCAATGTACTATGGAACGCAGAAGCTGAATTAAAGTTTGTGATTTGGAGGGAAGTCCTACTTACACTATTACGAGGCGCATTTATCACTAGTGCTGCTGTGGTCTGGTAATAAGATACCTGCCTAGCAAGCATGAATGTCCTGGTTCGATTCCCCGCTCCATCACAATTTTTTAATTCATTGCTTCACCTTTATCTTTAATGTCTTTGGCATGTTCGAGACGAAAAACCGTCTCAGCGTTTGTTTATTTTTATTTACATTGCAATTAATTAATTTATGTTTCTGGTCACTTGTGTTCTATGCTTTCCATTTCGTGAAGACGCACGACACTGAACTTGAGTAGTAAGAAGGAGCTCTGATTGTCAACATGATACATAATGGAGAACGTGTTTTATATATTTGAACTGTTTTGAGGTACAATTTGTAAAAGTTTAAGGTTTTATGATTGACGTACCATTTTAATGTCGTGCGCCTTCACGAAATGGATAGCGTAGGACACAAGAGACCAGATGATGGTACCCTAAGTGTATCGAAACCGGTCGTTAGAAAAATGAATTAATTAATTGCGATCTTGGTATTAACATTCTCAAAAGTAAGGAGATTACCGTTCTACTATGGAAAAATTAAATAAATTTATAATGAATGGAATGTAGCTGTACTCATAATCTTAACTTCGCCGACCATTTATTTATTACCTTCATTGCAACAAAAAACATTGCGCAAGAGTTGTTTTGTAACTGGATCGGTCTGCCTTGAGAAAAGGCTGTGTTTATACTTTTTATTACCGATACATGTTTCTTTGGAACTAGGGCATCTTCAGTGGGCTTTTTCTTATCTCTTACTGACTGAAAAACCGGCATTGCCCGGCATTGCATTATTGAAGCCTTAAGTTAGTACTTTTCCTATCCCTTCTCTCTCTCTGTCCATTCTCTTTCTCCGTATACTTGTTATTTTTATAGCAGAATAAATAAGGATTATCGGTGTCTTGCATATATTATCGGGCATGGAAGTTTGTGCTGTCTTTAGTATAAGGTAGTTCATAAGTAGTTTGTAAGTTTATGAACTCATGACACCACAGTTAAGTCCCATAAACATTACAAACATATGAACATATGGTATATTATCTCATAATTTTTCAATTACATGTTGCACAATTGTATAATTTTGAGGGTATGTATTCAGTCGTATAAGTGCTGTACGTCCCTAAAATCTGTTGCAAATACAGTTCGTAGTGATGAAGTTGTAGTTGTTGTAGCCTTCAGTGCGGAGACTGGTCTGATACAGCTCTCCACAATAACCTATCGTGAGCAAGCCTCTTCTGAATCTGCTTACTGTATCCATCTCTTCGTCTTACTCTGCGGTTTTTACTCCAAACATTTCACTACAATGCTAAATTCACAATTCCTTGATTTCTAAGAATGTGTCCTAACAATCGATCCCTTCTTTTAGTCAAGGTATGCCAGATATTCCTTTTCTCCCCATTCTGTTCAGTACCTCATCATTAGTTACGCGATCCACCCACCTAATATTCAGCATTCTTCTGTAACACCACATTTCAAAAGCCTCTATCCTCTTCCCGTCCGCACTGTTTATCTTCCATTTTTCACTCCAGTACAAGGCAACACTCCACACAAATGCCTCCAGACAGACTTCCTTAGGCTTAAATCAATATTCGATGTTAACAAATTTCTCTTTTTCAAGAACGCTTTTCTACCCATTGCCATTCTGCATTTTATATCCTCTGTAATGCGATCATCATTTGTTATTTTGCTGCCCAAGTAACAAAAGTCATCTATCTGCTTTATTGTTTCGTTACCTAATGTAATTCCTTCAGCATCACCTGATTTTCTTAGACTGCACTCCGTTACCGTAGTTTTGCTCTTCCTAAAGTCCATCTTATATGCACATTTCAGCACATTGTCCATTTCGTTCAACTGTTCTTCCGGGTCCTTTACTGTCTCTGACAGAATTACTATGTCATCGGTAAAACGCAATGTTTTTAATTCTTCACCCTGAAATTTAATCCCTTCTCCAAATTTCTCCTTGCTTTCCTTTATAGCTTGCACAATGTACAAATTGAATAACATTGGAGAAAGGCTACAACCCAGTCTTACTCCCTTTCCAACCACTGCATCCCTTTCATGCCCTTCAACTCTGACAACCGCTGCCTGTTTTTTCTTTGTACAAGTTGTAATTAACCTTACTCTCCCTATATTTTACTCCTGCTTGCTTCAGAACTTGAGTGTATTCCACTCAACATTGTCAAAAGCCTTCTCTAAATCTACAAAAGCTAGGTATGTAGCTTTGCCTTTTCTTAATCTATCTTCTAGGATAAGCCGTAAAGTGAGTATTGCCTCCCCGAGGTCGGCTTCTACCAGCTTTTCCATCCTTCTGTGAGTAATTCGTGTTAATATTTTGCAACCATGACTTATTAAACTGGTGGTTCTGTAGTTTTCCACCTGTCAGCTCCTGCTTTCTTTGGAATGGGGATTATTACATTTTTCTTAAAGTCTGAAGGTATTTCGCCTGTCTCATACATCTTATACTCCAGGTGAAACAAGTTTTGTCATGGCTGACTCTCCCAGAGACTTTAGTAGTTCTAAGGGAATGTCATCTATTCCAGAGGCCTTATTCCGACCTAGGTCTTTCAGGGCTCTGTCAAATTCATCTCTCAGTATAGTATCTCCTATTTCATCTTCATCTACTTCCTACAACATTGTCTCTAAGTTCATTTCGTCGTAGAGCCTCTCTATACGCTCTTTCCACCTTTCAGCTTTCCCTTCTTTGCTGAGAACTGGTATTCCATCTGTCTTCTTGATATTCATAGTTTTTCTTATCTCCAAATATCTCTTTTATTTTCCTGTAGGCTGTATCTATTTTTCCCCTGTTTATTCATTCTTCTACATCCTTGCATTTGCCGTCTAGCCACTCCTGCTTAGCCATTTTGCACTTCCTGTGAATCTCATTTCTTAGTCGTCTGTACTCCATTCTGCCTATTTCATTTACTGCATTTTTATATTTTCTCCCTTCATCGATTAAATTTAGTATCTCTCGTCATATCCAAAGATTTTTTGTAGGTCTTACCTTCCTACCTATTTTGTCCTCTGCTGCCTTCACTATTTCATCTCTCAATGCTACCCATTCCTCCTCTACTGTTTTATTTTCCCCCGTTTCTGTCAATTGTTGCCTAAAGCTCCATCTTAAATTTTTAAGAAATTCTGGTTCCTTCAGTTTATCCAGGTCCCATTTCCTTATTTTCCCACCTTTCTGTAGTTTTTCAGTTTCAGCCTACAATTCATGACCAATACGTAATGGCCAGAGTTTACATCTGCCCATGGGTATGTCTTACAGCTTAAAATCTGGATCCGAAATCTATGTCTTACCATTATAAAATCTACCTGGTATCTCCTGGTGTATCCTGGTCTCTTCTACGTATACAATCTTCTTTCGTGATTCTTAAACTAGGTGTTTGTTATACCTAAATTATGTTCCATTCAAAATTCTACTAGGCGGTTTCCTCTTTCATTCCTTTTGCCCAGACCATATTTACCTACTATCTTCCCTTCCCTCGCTTGTCCTACTACCGAATTCCAGTCCCCCATAACAATTAAGTTTTCCTCTCCCTTAATTGTCTGAATAATTTACTTTAGCTCCTCGTATATTTCTTCGAGCTCCTCATCATTGGAAGAGCTAGTTGGTATATAAACCTGTAGTACAGTGGTCGGTGTTGGCTTCGTATCTGTCTTGACTACGATAATGGGATCACTGTGTTGCTCATAGTAGTTTACTCGCATTCCTATTTTCTTAGTCATTATCAGATCTACTCCTGTAATAGCCCCAACTGATTTTGTATTTATAATCCTGTACTCACCTGACTAGAAATCTAGTTGGTCTTTACACCGAACTTCACTAATCACCACTATATCTAACTTCAACCTATCCATTTCTCTTTTTAAATTTTCTAGCTTCCCTACCCGATTCAGGGATCTAACATTCTACACTCTGATCCGTAGAATTCCAGTGTTGTCTTTCCTGGTGAAGGGGGACTATTTTAGCTCCTGAATATTCTACCCGAGAGGATGCCATCATCGTATGTTGATACAGTAGAACTGCATGTCTTCGGGAAAAGTAACGGCTGTAGATTCTCCTTCCTTTCAGCCGTTCGCAGTAATTGTGTGGAAAAGCCACATTAGCTGATGTTATAACGCCAGCTCATTCAATCATCCAAACTAATGCCCCTGTAACTACTGAAAAGCCTGCTGCCCCTTTTGCAGGAACCACACGTTTGTTTGGCCTATCCACAGACACCCCTCCGCTTTGGTTGCACCTACGGTACGGGTATCGTTGAGGCACGCAAGCCTACCTCGGCAATGTCTGTGGTTCATGGAAGTGGAGTTTGAATGTAGTGAAGAAGTAATACGTTGAAACTTGGTGCGTGATAGTTAGATTGTACATGCACGTTATTGGTTATGTCCTCATATCTCATGAACTACGTGTCGTACTCTGATACAATTTCTAAGATACGTTCAGCTGTATGTGTGTATACTGTCTGTCAAATTTCCTGCTGTTACAATATGCAGTGTAGAAATTATAAATTGCAACGTTATACCGAATGCCGTAGTTTTACTCCGTGAACAGCGGAAAAGTAGCGAGCCAAAAACTTTTTTCCTCACATCGTTTTCCTAAGTTTGTCAGTGATGAAAAGTTTAATAAAGTTTTGAAACGAAGTTTAAAGTTTTTCGCAAGTCGCTAAGTACTCTAATTTTGAAGTACTGTATTTATAAAGTCTTCAGGCATTATGTCACAGTTTCTGGCAATTCCTATCGTTTATGACGTTATATCTGTTGAACCATATGTCAATGTGGTTTTTAACATTAGAGCAATTGGTACCTCAGGGTATGGAACATGTTCACCTTATACCATGCTTTCAAGACAATGCTCGTTCCACTGAATTGCTCTTCCAATTCCCTTGTGTGTTCTGCCAAAATGACAAGGTCGTCGGCAAACCGCAATGATCTTCTTTCTGCTACCTTAACTTTAATTTCGTTTTCTAATTTTCCTTGTTTTTCTTCCTGCCTTACTCAATTTACAGATTGAATAACGTTGGGGAAAGGCTACAAATCTATCTCATTACTTTCCTTTCAAGCTCTTCTACAGTCATAAATGTATGGTTTTTGCAGAAGTTGTATGTAACTTTATTTACTGTACCACTACTGTATTTAGAATTTTACAAAGCGTATTCCAGTCAAATTTTCAAAACCCTTTTTCCGATTTTACAAAAACTATCAACGTACGTTTGCCTTTCGTTAATCTTAAGCATAGTACCTCGAAATTCAGGCATCCGCACCAAAATTTTGTCACTTTGCAGATTAAGTCCGCTCCTACCGCAAGCTTTTATTTAAACACCACAGCCAGTTTCGCGTCTTATCGACGAATGATCACGTTCTGTGTAAGGTGTAATAAATGTAAATAAAAAAGTCTGCGGTTTAGTCACTCCCCAGCGTTCACGTCGGATGTTTTAAATAATGAACACTACCTGACGTTCCCGTTCTCGCTAAAACCATTAAAACAGTGAATGCTGTTGCGGTAGTCACAATTAAAGTATACTGTTGACGGAAGGCGGGCAACAGCTCGTTTAATTCACAGACTGCTGGCGCAAGGCCTCGACGCACTTCCTCCGAGTTCTTAAGGCTCATCAACGAAAATATCACCAGGCGGATAACACTTTCGCTACATCACTTACAACCGCACCTCTCCATACCTGACGCCTATCCGGAGGCCCACCACCGACTACCACTCGAAACCAAGCACTTATTATGCGCCTTAGTTCTAGAAGCCTCCACACGATTGGCTGATTCAAAGCAGCCAATAAGACATCACATTCTAAATATAAAATCTTTCAAATAAACTGTACTTTTAATTAATAAGAAAATTGTAGTCAATATCATCGAACATGGTCGTAACCTGCCATAGTGTTGGAGTTACGAAAAATAAATTGCAAATAATAAATAAATGAAATTAGACGTTTGCTATTCCAGCCATACTGACGATCAAAAAGCACCGGGCTGCCTGCGCGCGCTGCAGCAATCTGTCGCGGTCGGTACGCTGCTAGCTTCCGTGTACCGGGGTGCTCTTCAATAGAACTGTATGGACTGCCAACGGCAAATGAAGACAGGGCCGGCGTTAGGGGGAGGTAAGCGGGGCAAAAGTACCCCGTCCCAGACCCCTGAAGCGGGGCCTCTGGTCCCCGTCCCTAGTGCCTAAATACATACACGTGAAATGCAAGTTTTAATTCCCGCACTTTGATTTTGAACCAAAGGCCTGGGGGGAAGGGGCCATCATTGAATATCTGGAATCAAATAAGTTTATTTCTAGCCATATAGAACATGAATGCTACGTAATATGTACGAGTATGCTAGTACGTATTTTATACTTGATGCCCCTCGTCAAGTTCTACTTTCGCATACTGACTTAGCTGCAGCGCTCGTTCTGTCACGTTTAGGGCGACTTTGTAGACAACAATGTTTACGTTTCGCCCGTTTTTAAACGTTCTACGCTTTCACTTTTGTCTGCTTGAGAAGGCGACCGGCTGGCTGAGCTACTGTGCGGATATGAAACAACTTCTATTGTTGTATTTTGTTTTGTATTCCGGCTTGTCATTGTAGTGCTCAGAAGTCAGTCGAGCTAAATAGCCTGCAGCAGACTCTCCGTTACTTTGCGGTTGTGTAGCAAGTTACATTTTTGTATCGTTGCACCACACAGTTCTAGGAGAATTTTCGTAATGGAAACGAATGACCTGAGTGGAAGAAAGTGTTACAGTGCTTCATTAGGTTATCAAAAACGAAAGCGTAAGCCTAAAAAAATAGTGCTGCGAAGAACGGACAGACGTTGTTACCCTTTGTGCCAATCGATAAACCAGCAGTGTCGGTGGAGCCATAAGGACGTGGAGATGACTCTGAGCCTTTCTTAATTGAGGAAGAACGTGAGCAGAGCTCTCAGAGACAAGGTACGTCTTTAGTTAGACAGTTCCACTTATAACATGTTAACCTTCCGGCAGGCGCGCGTTGTAAAATTTACAACAGGGACTTTTTAATTAAAAGCATGCCTGTGCTGAACAAAATGTTTTTTTCCAGAAAGTAGTTCACATTCACTGTCTTCGCCTTTTTAAACAAAAGTTCTTGCACTTTCAGTTCTTTTGATAATAATTTAGCCACTTAAACTGACATTCGTTCATTTTCATAGCACCGCCCACAGACAATTTTTTCTCAGTGTGCTATTTACCAGCAAAGTTATTACATCTATCACATTTAATTGAAATGGAGGAATTTTTTTTGAGGTCCACAGGGATACACGTCCTGTGTTTCTTTGCCTGAGGTTCAGGGTGCTGATCTTCGGAACTCAATACTTGTTCACAAAACCGCATAAGGAATATGGTGAGATCGCCTGGCAATGATTTGAGCCCTACTAACGGATTTTTTATTATGGGCACTCGAGTTTAGGGTTTAATTACAAGTGAATCAATAGGCCTATCGCAAAATGAGTTATACCAATATGCTATATGAAGTAATTTTGTTTTAAAATTCAATATATATATATATATATATATATATATATATATATATATATATATATATATATATATATATATATATATATGACTTCAGAATTGTACAGCCTGAAACCTATTTGTCCGATGTTAGTGAAATTTTAATAGAAATATTGACAGTGGAAATCTCAAATTACAGATTTTTTCAGTTAATAAAAAAACTTATTGTGATTTTTCTAAAGTAACTTTTTCTCAGCCCAGGATAAAAATATAATAGAAATGATGGGTTTCTTTTGAAGGTCTTTTTTGTGGTTTAAGAAGCTTCAATTGCTGTGACTGTACAGTGTGATACGAATTTGAGACTGGTTTTGTGCGTGTGCTATCTCGCGATTAACTGAGAGCACCACTGTTGCCAACTAATAAATAATCTATAATCAATTATTAAATAGTAAATACCTAACACAAAAAATAAAGTTATAAAAAAAACACTTAATGAACAAATAGAAAATAAATACACGACTTAAGATGAAAAAGATCATATCATTGATTCCACAAAACAACATTTTAAATTAAAATACTCAAGTATTAAAAATAAAAATATTCACCCAACCTAATAAAATTCTAATCAAATTTGGACTAGTAATTAAAAAAGCTATTGAAAAAATAAATATTAAAACAATTAAAATAAAACGATTAATATTTTTTCATTGTGTATATAATCATTTCTATAGTAAATAACTAAAGAAGAAATATATATAACAAAAGATATAAAAATCAAAGACATTCAATCAAAAATAAAAGTTATCACTATCATCCCGCGTTCCTTCCGACCCGCAACCGTTACACCTGGTCATGGGAACGTAGCGACTGATTCCTCTACTAACCCCGCTGCTAATCGCACGGTCCAACACTATCTCCCTTCAATATTACTCTTACAAAATCCATATCACACTGTATGGTCACAGTAATTGCAGCTTCTTAAAACCACAAAAGAAACCCACCCATTCTGTTATATGTTTATCCTGGGCTGTGAAAAGGTTACTTTAGAAAAATCACAAGAACTTTTTATTGATTAACTGTAAAATTCTGTAATTTGACATTTCCGCTGTCAATATATGTGCCTATTACCTATTAAAATTTCATTAACATCGGTCAAGAAAACTGCGAAACCATACTTAATTGCCACATACAGCTGATAACCAGCCAGGCAGCCATATTGCAAACACGAATCGGATGCAATCTACGACATTGCGTGGGACTTCCATGCGATCGGCGATAAGCGACCGATCACTGCGATTTACCCACACGCGTACCATCTACGAAGCAATCGGTAGCCCATGCGATGGACCGCGATCCGTCTGTGGGGGCCCCTTAGAACTGAAACAAAACATCAAAAGGACCGATTAAATTCACGTGCCAGTATAAGCAAAATGGCGTTTAATCTTCACATACACAAAATAAACAACGAATAAATATAGTTAACTTTTTATTACAGATGCCTCTGCAAATTGACTGCTGGAACAAAGCGTGTGACTACCTCACCAGCAGGCGCGTGTTATACTTTTTATAACATTCGAGACCTCGTTGCTTACAATTCAGAAAACAAACTGAGAGAGCTAAGCAAAGGAACTGGTGCCGTTTGCTGTTGAGTAAGCATCAGTACTGGAATACACTACAGTGGTGGCACAGTATCTCAAGTTTAAGGCATCGATTAGGCATAAAAACCACCTCTGGTGTCGTTTTTACAAGAGCGCGCCCGCTCGAAGGTTAAGCTTGTTGTCGTTTAGGTAGTACGTAAGAACGACCGTCTCGTCCAAAAATTAGTACAATTTTTCATAGGATTTTGCAGATGTTGGCATGCAAGACAAGACGTTTAGAAGCATCTGTAGCATCGGCGGTGCAGAGATTGAATCACGTCTATCAAGAGAGAGACGTCAGTAAGGGTAGCATCTGCGTTCAGGAGGAGTGCACACTAAAACGTCAAACTAATAGTCATAGTATTAGAGCAAGTGACAGTGATGAAATCGTTGCAGAAACTGCATTTGTTTTAACGGCTCATCGACAGAAGCTTTCAGATTTCGAAAAGGCACTTCGGCAGTGCTGTTAGGCGAGGACATGTGCAAACACCGAAAAGACTGCCGTGGGACCGAAAAAAGGAATCAACCTTTCCCTTTAAGTGTATTTGAGAGAATCTTAAAAAATGGGGAAATTTCAAAAAGAGACTGGCTTGTTTGGAGCATAGAAAAGGAAGCACTCTTCTGCTTTGCTTGCCGATTATTTTCGCGATGCACGGATGTGTCTAAATCAGATTGCTGGGGGTTATCAAGAGGCTGGAAAAAGCTAAAACAAAACGTGAATGAGCATGAAAGCAGCGCTGATCACAAAACGTGTTACTTAGAATGGTGCAAATTAGAAAATGCGCTAAATGGTAGTTTGGCCATAGCAAATCTTTTAGACCGAAACATTTTTACGACAAGAGCAGTATTGGATTGAAGTACTGCATCACGTAATCCAAGCGATTCTTTTCCTCGCGGAAACAGGTTTAGCTCTGAGAGGTGAAAATGACTTAGTCGGAGATCGTCGGAATGGCAATTTTTTGGGCCTCTTAGAGTTTTTGGCGAAGTTTGATCCAGTTATGAAAGAGCATTTAAGAAAAATTGAAGCGTCGCAACGAGGAGGAAAACGCATGGTTCATTATCAGTCACACGATGTTCAGAACGAATTTATTGTAATAGCTGGAGACTTTGTTCGCCAAACTATTTTGACAGAGTTGAAACGTAATAAATAAATACATTTCTGTTATAGTAAATGTGACTGCCGATGAAGCCCAAACAGAGAAACATGTTTTTATACTGCTTTACGTTTCCCTTGAGGAACAAAATCAATACAGAATTAGAGAGCGTTTTCTTCAACAAGACATGTCAGTCAATCGGTAAAATGATTTGCGACGAGCTTCAACGTTATGGCTTACATCTTTCAGACTGTCGTGGGCAGGGTAACGGGACCAATATGAGTGGCATCTATCAGAGAGCTTAAGCGCTTATATTAAAAGAAAACCCGTTGTCAATTTTTTCTCCTTGCGGTGCTCATTCATTAAATCTATGTGGCGTCGTCCATGCTGCGCGGATGCAGTAACTTTCTTCGGAATTGTTCCGAAAACCTATTTTTTTTTTTTTTCATTCTAGTCCACAAAGATGTAAAGATTTAAAGGAAAATATTGGATAGGCCCTTCACGGGCTGTCGCGAACGAGATGGTCTGCGAGGATAGATGCAGTGAGTCCATTTGCTAAGTATTTGCCAGGATTACAAAAGACTTTCTTTTTTTTATCCATGCCCGAGGGGGGATTCGAACCCCCGACCGTAGTGGACGTGCAGACCGTGACTGGAGCGCCTCAGTCCCCTCGGCCACCGCGGCTGGCTACAAAAGACTGTTGAACTTGCTTTTAACTTTAATATGACCGCAGAGGCACGTACTGAACTAAAGGACATTCAGAAGTATTTAAAATCATTTCAGTGTGTCTTGATGTCTTCAGTGTGGTACGAAGTACTAGCTGCTATAAACTTACGTAACGTTGTGCTTCAAGCAAGGGAAGCTACAATAGAAATTGAAAGCACCAATGTGAAGAGTCTGGTGGAAGAATTAAATAAATTGAGAAATAGTTGGGATACTATTTACGCAGAATGTTGCAACGTAGCAGAAAATATTGGTAATCACTTAACTTAAATGTAACGATTCGTGGCACAGAGATACGGAAAGGCAAAAGAAACTGCTTTACAGATGAGACACCAGAAGAAGATTTAAACCTCAGCCCAGAGGACAGTTTTAAACTAAATATTTTCAATGTTATTCCAAATACAGTTGTGGGAAACGTAACTATAAGGTATGCTGCCATAGACAACATGATGAACACATTTGGCTTCTTGTGGAACTACCTAAGCCTAGATGATTCTACACCCTCAGAGCGCGTAGAAAACGTGGCATCATTGCACAGCGTAGACGTCAATAAGCAGGATTTTAAAGAAGAAATTTTGCAGTTAAAAATATTCATGCAGCTAATTTTGGGCCTGAACCACTTACCCTCTGCGTCTTCTCTATGCTCTTCAGAAGTGCAATATCAATACTATCTTTCCAAATGTAATGGTAGTCTTACGGATGTTCTGCACTTTGCCCGTTACTGATGCCCAAGCAGAGCGGCCATTCAACATTTTTGCGAGAGTCAAGCATTGCTTTAGAACTACAATGGGGCAAGAGCGCCTTGTTGGATTAGCCATGATCTCAATAGAGTCAGAGTTAGCCCGCTCATTAGATTATACTGCAGTTATAAAAGAGTTGGCATCTAAAAAAGTTAGAAATAAGGTATAATTTTGTAAAGTAGTGAATGTATGTAAACTGTGAGCATTAAAAACTTTCTTATAAAAGGCGTTGTTTGATTTTTTGCATTAAAATTTACTGACTTTATCCAAAAAACGAAAGTTTAAGATGAAATATTTTGGGAAGGAGCCTAAGATCACTTACCCGGGGCCCATAATTCCTAGCGCCAGCCCTGAATGAACATTTATAAAAACGGCGAGAAATTAAACAATATGGGGTAAAACCATATCCCCACACCAAAATGTTTTTTAGTAGTCACTGAATTAAATTTAGGCAATTAAAGAAAAATTAGGAAACTCCAACACCTCCAGATTTCTTCCACGTTGTTACATGTTACATTGAGTCGCTGTCTGAAATTGTTGGTTCAAAAGGTTCTCATCCCTACTTTCGGCTTATAATTATCATAAATCATATTAAATTTGAAAAATGTATATCAAATATTATTTACAGAAAATCATGGTAGATGTCACGAAATAATTTGCAGTTTAATTAATATGGCTCCAACACTAATATTCATGGGTAATTGTAACCATTTTCTTATTGTTAAATAAATTTCATAAATACATATTGTTCAAACATTGCTGCACATCTTATAGCTATCTTCCTTAACACCAACGAAATATTTTTAAAAAGTCAGCAAACTCTTTCTCATATTTACTTAATTAACAATTAATTACCCTCTGAATTATAATTATACACAACATATCAAGAATAAGCTCCGATTACGGGTCTGTACAGAGACTTGAGTCTCAGATGTAAATCACCACGTCATGCATAGAGTTATGTTGCTTAACACAAGCCCCGGCCATTAACTACATTGCAAGGGCGAACGTCCTACGCCTTATCAGACGCCAGATGGGGAAGGCCATTAGTTCGGGCCCATGCCCTGAATCACCTGCTCGGGTGCTGGGTCAGCGACCCACACCATATGTTGGTCTAATGACCTAGTTCCTGGCCACACGCTAGCCACACAAAGTTTTCTTCCTTTCATACAGCTTGACTCTGTGACAAGATACCTTAATAATTACAGTACGCTAAACCGTTAGTCCACATTTCTTTGAAATACATATTTACATACATTAAACAACTATTTATAATTTTCTCGCGTCATTATAGTTACATTGTTTATTTGTCTCGTGACGCCTGTAGCATCAATAGCTGCGCCTGTTTATTACCGTCTAAAATGCTTAATGTCCACGACATTATAAACACCTTTCGACAGGTTCGTGACGGGAGTTGCTAATTCCATTCCATTCTCAGGGGCAATGCGGATGATCGTGTATGGAACTTCATAAATCTTGTAAAATTTCTTGATCTCGTGATCTACAGCCTCCTGTTTTGCTACAGGAATGTTATGTGGTCGCAGCTTAAAGGGCCTATGTTCTGTCACCTCAAACCTATGAACATAGTCCTGCCTTAACCCAGGTTTATTAGAAAACTCTTTAACATGTTTTCTCAGTAAATGACGAAGTGCTTCGCGCTCATCGTAACTAACCTCCTCTAATTTGTTTACTTGGTCATCAATTCTGTCATAAACATACTCCTGACACGTAACTAAGTTCAAAATTAACTTACATAAACCCTGTCCAGTACACTCGCCCACACATTTTGTCAATATTTCTTCCTCATTAAGAATCGTACAGTTATCTTCAGATTCTCTGTAACCATCTGTGCTGTTACAATCCGTATTACACTATGCTACTTCAAAGCCATATTCCTTACAATCATTGACATTATCTTTCAGAACCTTAACATGAACCTGTGTAGCACACCCATCAAAAAATAACTCTTCTTGCCCATCAGTTGTTCTTACTTTCATAGAACCTCTCTTAAAATCCACTAAAACACAATTAGCAATTAACCAGTTAACTCCTAAAACAATTTCTACACATAATTCTCTAATAATCATCACACTGACACCAAACTTTTCCCTTGATTATTAACTGTTATCATTGCTTGGTTCCTAATCAAGTTACTTTTGGCGCCAATGGTCCCAGTTATTCTCACCCCTTGTACTGGTAATTGTAGAATATCTTTCCCTTCTTCCACTTTTATATACAGTTCCTCATTTATAGCACAAATGTCACTACCTGAATCCACAACTGCAGATACTTCATTACCATAAAGATTCACTTTTAACATTGTCTGGTAATTTTCAGTTATCTCGTTCTCGTCCTCATATATGAAGTCTTCATCTACTACATCTACTATCATTGTAGTTCCTTCTCATAAATATATCGCCCCCTACACCATTTTGTTTATTCTTTGACCAATACTGAGTATAAAATGTGTCCACAAACTCGTCATATGTATTACAGGATGAACCTATACGTATTACCCACGACAAAGCGTCGCCTTCCAACCTACTAATCACACACCCAATTTTATTTTTATCATTCCATCCCCTGGGATGAGCATTTTCAAACTGTTATGCAAAAGCTACGGGATGTTTATTACCTTTAGTGCTGAACTGATGGAATTCGCAAACCCACAAGAAACTGTCATCAATAATGTCACTGTTATTGACTACAATCCGGTTCCTTTCTTGTGAATACCAAACAAAAATCTAGCCTTGACCTCTTTCTCAACATAGTTATCTATTTCCTTTTTGCTACCAGCAACTTTGATTTTCACAAATTTTTCGATTTCTGAAATTTTATCAAACATTTCACTGTTGTTGTTGCTACAACGTGTCTTGACATTACCTATTTCGACTGTGTTACCCCCTACTTTATCACTAACTGTTTTAACCTCAAGCTTCATATCTGGAATACTGTGTTTGCAACATTTGTGAATATCATCAGATTTCTTTACAGCCTTTTTAACATTAACCTCCAACTTATCAATCTCACGGTCATGCTCCTGAAGATTAGTTGTAGTGCCCCCAATTTTAATGGATAAATCCCCTTCCAATTCATGGTCCCAATTCATGACCTGATAATCAAGCATTTTTAAAATCATTCCTAACCTCTTCAATTTTGACGCTTATTTTCTTTAACTCGCTTGCCATTTTAGCATTTAATTCGCCGTTATGTTTCTTTAACTCGCTTAAATTCCTATGATTATCCCTTGACAGTTTTCTCAATAAATGTATTACGTCCTCCATATTAAAATTTGTTGGAATCCCTACACTAACCTCACTAGTCTGACTTGAATCTGCTGTTACCCAATCAGAATCATTACCCATATCGATATAATTTCTTGATCTAAATTCAGATCAACAGTGTCTCCATGAACTACAGCATGCGACCAACTTAATGGCAACAAGTTATTATTACCTGCCAGCTCACCTTCACTATCATCACCATGCAAATCTTCAGCCTGCACTACCACTCTATTACTATTATTATATGGAGTGACAATTCCATTCTGTAATGTATTATTGTCACCGTTGCTATCATTATTTTGAATAATGGATGCGTTCACTTCATCATTATTATACTCCGTTTTTACAATTTAATTTTAATAGAAATTTAATAAACGGTACAAGAATACTCAATACTTTTCTGTAAAACATTTCAACAAAATTTTGGAACTCACTCTCGTCGACTCGATGTTTACTATCGACTGGACGCCGTCGCTACTGTGTACGCGCGTCGACCAGCTAGGAGCCGCCCCCGCGCCAGTGTTGTCAACAGTTAAAGTGAACTCTACACCAGTTTCATGTGCAAAACCACTAGAAACCACTAACAAAAATACCTCTACTCTCATAATCGCTAGAATTTCCACTAAATGTTCTTGTAATTATTATGAAAGAAAACATTAAGTATGTTAGTAATTATTTTCTTTCACTTTTAAGTAATAAAATATTCACAATAATGAAACGTACAGTAAACCAACAATTCAAAGATAAGAACATACAAAAAGTCCTTATAGAACAGTTAATTTCCCTCGTAAAACAAAGATTTCGTGACAAAATATCGCCGGCCGCGGTGGCCGAGGGGACTGAGGCGCTTCAGTCACGGTCTGCACGGCCACTACGGTCGGGGGTTTGAATCCCCCTCGGGCATGGATATTTGTTCCGTCTTTAGTTGTAGGTAGTTCATAAGTAATTTGTAAGTTTAGGGACTGATGACCCCGTAGTTAAGTCCCTTAAGCTTAACAAACATTTGAACATTTTTGACAAAATATCCCCGTTGCCACGCAAGACCGCCGGGATACGAACTAAAATTTAAGAAAATTTAGATTGCTTACCTTTTTATTTTGTAGATGCTTTTTTGACATCCCACGAGACTTCAAATGTCTGACTCTTTAAAGTTGTACCACAAAATTTGCACTTCGCTACCTGACCCATGGTACTTTCAACAACTTGAAGCCAGTCTTTTAAATGTGGGTCTTGAAGCCAAGAATTCCGAAACTTTTGCATATATTGTGGTTTCGGCACAGTTATACACGTATGAAGTCGTAAAATAATACCATACACCGAGAATAACAGTAATTAAATAACTGTATACACTATGTATTTGTTCTATAATAATATTTATTTTTGTTATGAACTAGCTTTCGGCTTCTTAGGTCACCTTCAGACAACTTAATGGCCTAAGAAGCCAAAAACTAGTTCATAACAAAAATAAATATTATTGTGGAACAAATACATAGTATATAAAGTTATTTAATATGTGTATGTTTTATCAAGAACCGACGGAAGAGTCCATAAAAATCACAGTAATGTACAGAGCATACCACGAACGACGACAGTCGAGTACTTTTTGGCCACACATGACATGATGTTCAAATGTTTGTATAGTCTATGGGACTTAACTACGGGGTCATCAGTCCCTAAACTTACAAACTACTTATGAACTACTTACAAACTAGGACGGCACAAATATCCATGCCCGAGGGGGGATTTGAACCCCCGACCGTAGTGGCCGTGCAGACCGTGACTGGAGCGCCTTAGTCCCCTCGCCAGATGTGACACGATGCACCCTGCTTGAGCCAAGAAGCGCTCAGTGGCTATTCTTAGCGAGACAATGAAATGTCAGCACCCACTGTTTAAACTGGTTGCTGTATTTCCTGAACCTGTGCAAGCCGCCTTCCCTCGTGAAATGAACTATCTGCTACTAAATACTGCGCATTTTACAGCGAATCCCGTATGTAATCTGTAGAATGTGATGGTTCGTTTGATTTCATATTGTAATGCATCATGTTGTCTTCCGAGGAAAAGTAAAATATTTCGAAACACATAAACAGCGTAGTGGTTTGAGATCGTATTTTCAGTAACAATCTGAATTCTTCTAAACCGCTATAATATCCATCAGCCACTAGAAGTCATATTTCGCCACTAAAGGGAGGGTAGAATCCGCCAGTTTTAGTGGAAAATCCCTAAGTTGCCAACACTGCCTCGCGCTGATTTCCGGGCGCGCCGCCGCTGTCATCTCGCTGCGTTATTTTGTTCCGAGCTGCACCGCTCTTCCGCCCTGATGTCTACTGGGCGGCCGCGGTGGAGTAGCCGAGCTGTCTAAAGCACCTCCCTGCGGAGCGCGCAGTTGTTAGCCGTGGAGGTTCGAGTCCTCCCTGGGGCATGGGTGTATGTGTTGTCCTTAGGTTTAAGTAGTTTGTAAGCTACGGACTGATGACCACGCAGTTTGGTCCGATAGATTTACAAACATTTGAACATTTGTCTACTGGGCGCCGCACGACGCCACCGCTACTTCCATCACTCCCTCCGACACCGACTCTGCTGCCGCCGCCGACGCCGGCTCCGACGTCCGACACTACTGACGCAGCTATTGCCTCTGCTGTCGTCTCCGACACGCCGATTTCCACCGATAATCTACGGACCCTCATCAAAACAGTTGATACGCGCTTTACAGTCCGCTAAATGCCACATGTTGATAAGTGTCGTTTTGCCACAGTTCTTACACGACAGACACTACAAATTGCCGTACCTATTGCTCTTCTAGCACACACAAGGGGAGCTAGCAAACGTTCCCCACCAAAGGAAAGCCAAGTATAAGGCTCTCGGCGGCTACCTGGTAACGTTTAGGAACAGCTTTTTGAGTCCTACATTACGACCTGGTAACACAAAGGTTATTTAGTCAGGGATGTCAGCTATGTATGTTTTGCATAGGATGTGATTAATTCCTCAAGCGAGCTTTACACGCTGACACACACCCTAAGTAAATGCTACTATCACTGAAAGTTCCTATTATTCTGTAGTGAGTGTCCTGTCCTACGTGCACGCTCCACAACAGATCAGGATTGCTTACTTGATAGAATGTTCAGTCCAATGGAAGTCTCCTCTCTTCAGGTCGCAGATTCTAACGTAGTGCAGCTCTCGGTGTGTGATGCTAGAAACTGCTAGCAAGGAACTGTCTCTACCTACTTGAAAGTTATTTGGAAATAACTTCTACTTAATACGATCAGCGTGGCATGTAACCTTGGAGCCATTTGCAAAGATATCATCAATAATTTCGCTGTATCCAAATGTTAATCTAATGAGCACCTTACAATGATTAAAATCTGAGTATTTGGAGCAACTCTACCACAAAACAGTGTCGTCGTACTCTCTCACTACCACCAGAGCAACAGCTCGCTTAATTCACAAAATGCTGGTGCAAAGCCTCCACACGCAAATGCACTTCCTCAGAGCTCTTAAGGCCCACCAACGAAAATATCACCAGGCGGATAACACTCGCTATTTCACTTGGAACCGCGCCGCACCATACGTGGCACCTATCCAGAGGCCCGCCACCGACTAACACTCGAAACCAAGCTCTTACTTTGCGCCTTAGTTCTACAAGTATCCACACGATTGGCTGCTTCAAAGCTGCCAATAAGACATCACTTTCTAAATATAAAATCTTTCAAATAAAGTGTACTTTTAATTAATTAGAAAACTGTAGTTAATACCATCCAACCTGGCCATAATCTGGCATACGAAACGTAAACTGTAAATAATAAATAAATGAAATTAAACGTGTGCTATTCCCGCCTTACTGACGATCGGAAAGTACCGGGCTGCCTGCGCGCACTGCAACAATAAGAAACGAAATGAACATTTATAAAAACGGGTCGAAATTGAACAATGGGGGGTAACACCACAGTCTCAGAAACCTTACTGTCACGCAAAGCGTGATTTACGAGGACTTATGTAGACGGTGGGTGGGGGAGAAGAGAGGGGGAAGGATTATGGTGACAGAGAAAGTGGCAGAAGGAGATGGAAATACATTAACATGAAGTATTTTCTGAGTTTTTATTTTCATTTCTAATATAAGACTGGAATAATATATATCCATCCGGTGCCGGGTTTCGGAGCTAGTAGCCTTATATTTTAATGTTCAAACCCACATCGTCTCAACACAGCCTCTTTGTTCATGTAGCGCACCTTCTGCAACCCAAAACACGTGATAGTTCGCACATTATAAGAGGCATGCTCATGTCTCCCACAGTCAGACAGACAAACATCTAACATCATCTTCTTATGTTATTGCGGAGAATGCAACCACCAACCACGATAAATTCGGTAGGTACGGACTTGTCGGAGTAAACAAGCACTGAATCGTTTCTCGCTGTGTCACTCTACGATTTACTTCACACATTTAACTGTATAAAATAGTCATAATCATCTACATTATGATGATCCAGATCAATTGTTACCCTCGATAAACGATTGTAATATCCATAAGAAACCATCGTCCCCAACAAGGTCAACCTACAACACATCCATAATTTTCGGGTTTCATAAAGTCTGTATTCTTCATGGAAAACTGTGAGATCTGAGAAAAAGTACTAAGCCTTTCAAAAGATCTAATAACAGCTATTGTTGTATTGCCGACCTACAAAAACACTCGTTTTGGACGTCAGTCGCTAACTTGAATGCATTCTGTAGAGAATTTTCGCATTATACAGGGAAAATGCGATTCCTTTGGCATCAGGAGAGCACAGACCGAAATATATGGAGACAGAACAATTTTTCGAAGTAAATCGTCCCACATCACGCCTCTCATGGCATCCAATTATGCGATAAACAGTCTGGATGACTGACTGTCTTGGTCTTGGGGATTAATGAAATTCGGTGGCAAAATGGTTTTCTCATCCCGTGAGTACAGGTATGTGAATAGAGAAACTTTGGACATACCTTGTCACATTTTGAGAGTTCAAGGAATCATCAGTTTAAAAAAGTATTCAAATATTTGCAAACCAAAAGGGACCGAACTACTAAGGTGATCTGACCCTAGACTCAGAAACTACGAGGGTTGGAACTTAAATAGTGGTCACGATTTATTCATAACCGTCATAAGAGCGTTACATGTTTGCACCTGTTACTGTCCTTCAAAGTAGTCACCAGCGGTGTGTAGAACCCGGTGCCAGCGATGTGGAAGGCGTATACCGTTAGCAGAGCCTGTTGTGTTGATGGTGCGAATGGCGCTGTCTACTGGCTGTCGAATCTCTGGAACAGTTCTGGAGCGTATGCCAAGAAGTGGTTCCTTAATATTGGAAATAAAATCAAAGTCACAACGATTCAACTCCGGGGAATATGGTGGATGGTACAGTACTTCCCAGTCACATTTATCGAACAGGAAAGTCTGTGGTTGTACTGATGTACGGTCAGTCCACCGTGTGTCTACAACATTCCTTTCATCGTGCTCGTATTCATGATCGCGTGTCGAGTTATGTTCCAATAAATGAACTGCTTATGCGTACGCAAAGAGTGGAACAAACAGTTAACGGTGTTTAAATACTGTGTACCGAATACCGTGTCAACCGCGTTGCAATAGTAACCAATATTACGAACTCGTGCGAACCCACAACCGACTTTAAAACTGTTGCAAACATTTCCATCCGGCCAGCAACCTGGAATATACGACGGAGAAGAAACACGCCGCCAAGGAAACCAGTATTCAATCAAGAGGATGTTTATATTAATAATTTCAAATTAATGGAATTGTAACAACATGTGAGCAATAAACAACAAACACTACTGACGTCACGCCGCCGTGACGACAACCAGATGAGTCACCGAAAAATTTAATATAGCTCTTCATTTCTCTAGGACAAAAGTACAACCTAAAGTAAACTTATGCCAGTGTTCTTTTTTATTTTCAAAATAAATAAACATTTAAATAAACTTGTTCGTAGCCAACTTGAGAACATTGGTATGTCTCTCTCTCTCTCTCTTTTCTAAATTTTTATTTATTTATATATTTTTTTCTTGCGACCAACAGCTTGCCATTAGTTTTGATATCTTTTTCACTTTCTTAATTAATTATACTTATCAGTACTATTATTTCAAATGTTGCCCAGTGCCTTTTGAAGGGAAGTGTTTAATATGTGTGTGTATAAAATAATTGTTTGGTGCAATGTTACTCGAGTACTGGCATTCCTGGAAGCGGAAGCCATTATGTTCCGTGAGTCGACCAATAACAGTAAAGTAGGTACTTTCCGATAGGTCATCAGTTTTGAAACGTAACGAACCTTAAATTGCACAGCTGTCAGTTTATGCCGTTTTCGTTTTTCCGCAACGCTATATTTTACGGTTGTGGATGTATTAGGTGTATTCAGGCAGGGTGGTAGGCAATTTAGAGTACTTGTGTATAAAATTCACAGAGGTTACTCACCCTTTTGCAATATTGGAAACTCTGTGTACTTAGTTTCTGTACTATGAATCAGAAGTTGTAGTTGAAATTAATATTTACAACGGTCAGTTAACATCCGAATTAGGATCTTTTACTACTGTTTATACTAGTGAGGGTAATCAGATTCCTTGCTGACTCTATAAATAATCATTTTGGTGGGGACCTATTTTAGTAGAAGGCCTATTCTTTGACACCTTTTAACACTTATGAACATAGAATAGACATTTCTTGTACACATGTTAACACTTCAAAGGTAAGTCCAGAACTAACTTTCTTTTAAGGAATCAGATTACATATTTCTCTGTTAATTGTAAATATAAGAAAATGGCGACGGAAGAAACTGGGTGCTTCAGGTGTCTTCTTCCAACGAGAAGCCGCCGACCTGGAGGCAGTATAGTCTGGTTGCGCTGACGTTGACAGTTGCTGACAGCTACGTAGACGGCATTCGCGGCCAAGCTGCTGCCGTACCACCCATGAAACAAAAGAAAACTACTACCTATATTACGTTTCATATAAAATACAAAAGAAAATCGTCACGTATCGCTAACGCTGAAAAGCCCATTAGTAACTTGTAAAATATATTCTGGATCGCTACAGACTGTCAGAGGGTGGCGTCGAGGAAATGCACCACCAATAACTGGACAAATATCATCATGCGACGCCCGCATCTTAGGAATTTATTCCTTTCTTTCTTATTTTTCTATTTAATTTTCGGTGTTTTACAATGACCTGTTATCTGGATGCTAAAACAGGTCGTATTTTGCACAGTTAATTAGTTTCTTACACTGAATAATTTCTTCTTAAATCTAGTTAAATTTAACAATATACAGTTAGAAAAATTAATTAAATAATACATATCCATTTAAGAAGAAGAAGTTAAGAGGAGGAGAAAGTACAAACGTTTGTCCCTGTACAAACGTTGTTGTCCCTGTCGTCTTCTCGATTTCTGTCTTCTGCTGGTACACCCTATGACTGCGCGAGAGTAGCCCAGCGGTCTGGACCACCTCGTTGCGGATCGCGCGACCTCCCGCGTTGGAGGTTCGAATCCTCCCTCGGACATGGATGTTTGTGTTGTCTTTGTTATAAGTTAATTAATAAATAGATTGTAAGTTTAGGGAGTGATAACCCCACAGTTAAGTCCCATACGCTTAGAAACATTTGAACATATTTTTGTACACTCAATGCACTGTGTTTGCTCGCTGCAGTCATTATTGTCTTCTGTATGGTCTATTTTGTATTTATTCGTCATATGTCGCGTACGAAATTTTATCTGTTAGTATATTGAGTGTCCTTTGGTACTATTGTCTTGTGGCCTCGTATATTTGTTGTTTTGTGTGAGCTATAATGCTGCTAATGTGTCTCTGAAGTGATGGTACGTCCCGCAAAATAGGACAACTTGTTCGGTAGATCCCCTCTTCCAATGTGCAGTATGGTGTCTCTCTTAGACTGACGCGGTGTAACTGCGTAGTATAAGGGACGAGTCCTGTCGAGAAGTGCACCATGCCGCGGCTGAGATCTACATGTTTCATTCTTAGTCTCTCCGCTGTGTCGGGGAAGAGTGAATGGACCCTCCGACCCTTACCACTTCCGTCCCATTCCTGCTGCCATGAGTCAATTCTCCAGTGTTTCAGCTATTTTTTTTTCCAGGGCCGAACCAGTTACTAAATTTACCAGGTCTAGTCTGTCCTTTAACGAATAAATCGCAACCCGATATCTGAGGGTTATATCTACATCTACTCTACATGGGATACTCTACAAATCACGTCCACGCCGCAGCGATAAACGCCATTGTTGTAATGATTCCCATCCCATATCCTGTATTATTTCCGTAACGTTGTCTCCCCTGTATCATGACAATACGAAACGAGATGTCTTTCTTTGGACTCCTTGGATATCCTCCGTCAAATCCACCTGATAAGGATCCCACACTGGGAGCAATACTCCAAAAAAGGACGGACAAGCGTAGTGTATGCAGTTTCTTTTGTACTTATGTTGGATCTTTTAAGGGTTCTGCCAATAAAACGCAGTCTCTGTTTCGACTTTCCCACGTCATTATCTACGCGTTCTTTCCTGTTTAAGTGTGAAGTAATAGTAATAAATAGGTATGGTATTTTGTAGAGTTTACTGCCTTCACGTTTGATTGATTTATCTTGTAAACAAAGTTTAACGGATTTCTTTACGAGCTCATGTGGACGACTTCACACTTCTAATTATTTAGAGTCAATTGCCAATTTTTACACCGTACTGATATCTTATTCACAACGTTCTGCAGTTAGTTTTGATGTTCAGGTGATTTTACTAGACGGTAAATGACGGCGTCATCTGCAAACAACCTAAGAGAGCGAGTTAGATTTTCCCCTATATCGTTCATGTAAATAAGGAACAGCAGAGGACCAATAACACTACCCTGTGGAACGCCCGATATCACGTCTGTTTTATTCGATGCCTTACCATCGATTACTACGAACTGTGTCCTCTCTGACAGGAAATCTCCTATCCAGTTGCAAATTTTGGGCGATAACCATAACTAATATCGTCCTCTCTGAAAGAATATCCCCTATCCAGACGCACATCTGAGGCGATATAACACAACAAATATCGATCGGGAAGATCCCCAGCACCACACACACTGTCCAGGACTGCAGCAGAACTGGAGATCTGACCTGGAGGACGAGAAAGTGAGTGTATGGAGGCAACTGGCTGGACGCGGTGGCGCCGCGACCGCGAGGTGGGTAATGAAAGGCCGGGGTAAGCAAAGGCGAAGGCCGCCAGCCGGCGGACCCGCCTTGTTATCCACGGACGAGGGCGGGGGCGGCGGGGGCGCAGGGGGCGGCGGCCTTTGTTTGTAGAGGGCGTGCGGGGAGGGGGCGACGCCGCGCCGGGCCAGCCGCGGTTCGCTATGCAGAACCAATTTGCCGCCGTAATGGATTCCGCCTGAAATGTAGGCAGCCGCGCAGCGCCCGTATTACCCGTCCGCGGCGCGCCAGGCTCTGGACCCAGGTAGCTCTGCCGGAGCGCTCACAACGGCGTTGGCAACACGCGACGAACTTCCTGTGACACGATTAGTCCTGTTCGAAAAAAGGCTACAAGGAAGTCGGACAAATGCAATGTAATAATACTGTAGTAAGTAAATACTGTGACCAGCCACAAGCTTTTTATAAATAAAATTATTTCACTGTTACTAGTTCCAGGACCGAGCCCATCATCAGACTGTAGTGTTGATTCCATGTTTGCTTTGATGTCCCAAAATATCAAAGGAATGTGAATCCATTAGTGAATCTACAGACAATAGAAACTTGAAGTTTGAAGACGTTGTTTACCTTACGTGGTAGGCATCAGCGATTTTTCGATATTCCCATCCCTAAGATGGTGAAATAGGAGATGAACGGTTTTTTGAAAATACGGTCTATTAAGGCAATTTTGAAGAAAGAAATACGTTATTTCGGATTTAGATTTTTGATTGGAATTAAAAAAAAACACGTGTTTCGATATTTTTGGAAATTCAACTATGAAGCGGGTGAAATAAGGGGAAATCTTTTAAGGGTGCTTACTAAGACTATTTTGATGCTAGAAATGCGAAAATTTGGATTTGGAACCATGGTTAGAATTAAAAAAAAATGTGTTCCGGGATGTATTGAATTATGCCATCAATGGTGTAATAGTGGGTGGCAAGATGTATCAAAATAAGTGATTAGGAAAGAATTCATGTTTAGAAGTAGAAAAAACCAAACCAGACACTCCAGTCTACGAGTGCGAACCAGCGGGAATGGAGCTAGTTATTAATATTTTTTGTGGAAGTAAACGAACGATACCATAACGTACTTTATAAATAAAGGCACCAATAACTACGTTAAAATGAGAGGATCGGGGAGATCTTATCTCTAAAAGTAACATTCCTTTAAGGACAATGCAGAACATATCGTATCTGTTGTGGTTTTGCTTCACTGCTGTTCATTTTCTAAGACTTATGCATGACAACTTGTCAACATAGTAGCAGATTACAGTAGTACTCTAGATCTGAATATTGGCATCAAAAAGACTAATTTTATGATTCTCAGACGAGAGCCCAACTCACTTACAGATGCAAATCTACAATTCCAAGGATGTGTAATACAATGAGTCAGCAAGTTTAAATACATCGGAACCTGCCTTTGTGAAGACTGGCGAACAGACTTGGAAATAAGGTGTCGCGTAGAGACTGCCCGAAACGCCTTCATAAAATTTAAGAATATTCTTACAAGCACAGACTTAGACCTAAAATTAAAAGTACGATTTGTAAAATCCTGCAATTGGTCTCTGAAGGATGGTCACTAAATATGTCAATAAGGAAGAAGTTATATGCCTTTGAAATGTGGATATGCAGAATTCTGAAAATACCGTGGACTGCAAGAACAACCAACACTAAAGTTCTGGAACGAATGAACAAACAGCGACAATTGTTGACAGTGCTGAAAAGAAGAAAAACTGCATACCTAGGACATATAGTACGAAACAGCAAATATATGCTTCTGCAGTTGGTAATAGAAGGGAAGATCGAAGGAAGAAGAAGACAAAAACGAAGAAGAACATCCTGGTTGGGCTATATAAAGCAGTAGACAGGACTACGAGCTGTAGACCAGCTACTTCACTCTGCGGTTAACAGAAGAAAGATGCGCCATGTGGTCGCCAACATGAATTAATGGATAAGCAGCAGAAGAAGAGATGAAGATGCATGACAAAACCCTAACTTAGGCAGTGAACAACTTTGCACACTACGGAACCGGCACCTACATTCGCCCGTGCGCAGACCCCGATCTGGTCGCGCGTCGTATGTCGGCCTACCTGCAGGCGCCGAATGAAACAAAGGCGTATTTAAATAATAGTTTTCACCAGGCTCTGAAGAAGTTCCTGACAGTAACATTTTAATAAATACATCCAACAAATAAAGCGTGTTCGGGCATTTGGATGTAAATGTGAATATGAAAGTTGAAGTGCTCTCAGATGACATTAGAATAGGAAACTCTTCTCTCTGTGCTGTAGAAATCACTTTCATTTTTTATTTTCTCGTTTGTATGTAAACAGTATCGGAAAAGCACCAGGATTGTGTATCACCCCGCCATCAGCCATCCACGTGCCCCTGGTGCACACCTACTCGCCTCAAGCAGATCGGATGCCGCGCTGGCGTGGGGGACCGACGTGGTACCACTCGCTCTGCCTCGTGTGTCGCTGTGGCCTCGCGACAATCACTCGCACTCACATCTTCCCAACACGACCTGCACTCGGTCTCACTTGGTTATGTTTGCTGACGCTGATACGTTGATTTGTATCTTAGAAAATGTGGGGACTGAATTTCGGAAAGAATCAGCAAACAACCTAAAAGAGCTACTTAGACTTTCCCCAAAATCGTTTATGTAAATAAGGAAGAGCAGAGGACCAATAACACTACCCTGTGGAACGCCCGATATCACCTCTGTTTCAGTCGATGCCTTACTATCGATTACTGGGAACTGTGTCCTCTCTGACAGGAGATCCCCTATTCAGTCGCAAATTTGGGGCGATATATCATAACCACGCAATTTGATTAAAAGCTGTTTGTGAGGTGCGGTATCAAAAGCCTTGAGGAAATCAAAATTAGGAAACACAACAGTATCATCGTGCTATAGCGTCCGAGAAAAACCAAGAGAGTAAGAAAATCTGAAGCTGATGTACAAAAACGTTAGTGAAGATGATAAAAGTGACTACCTACAAAAATAAATTAAATCCCCTGAAAAACATAAAATGAAGAAAGAATAAAAGTCTAGCAATGCATTCTTTTCACCACAAAAAGTTCTAAGATACCATGTAAAACAAATTCAGTTATTTTACATAGTATCACTTGAAGCACATACTCAAATGTTTTGTCATAAATTGTTATCTAATATTTTATCTAACAACATTTATAGTAACCATGTTAGTATTGTTGAGGTCTTCATTCCGCAGGCAGTTTTGATGTAGCTCTCCGCGCTACCCTGTTCTGTGCAAGTCTCTGACAATACGTACGGCAACCTAAATCCTTTTGAATCTGCTTACTATATTCGTCCCTCGGTCTCCCTGTGCGATTCTTACGACACACACTTCCTTCTGATGCTAAGTTGACGATTCCTTGATGTCTCAGACTGTGTCCCACCAACCTATCCATTCTCTTGGAATATGCCAGAAATGTATTTCAGCACCTCATGTCTGTTCAGCACCTCCTCATTATTAACGTGATCTACCCGTCTAACCTTCATCATTCGTTTCTAGGACATTTCGAAAGCTACTATCATCTTTCTATCTGAACTTCTTGTCGTCCACGTATCACTCCCATAAACTCCAGATAAATGTTTTCAGATAGGACTTCCTATCATGTAAACTAATATTGGATATCAACAAATTTCGCTTCTTCAGAAACGTTTTTCTTCCCATAACCATCCAGTATTATATATCTTGTTTACTTCGGCCATCATAAGTTATTTTGCTACCCAAATAACAAAAGTCGTCTACTACCTTTATCGTCTCATTAGATAATCTAATTCTTTCATCATCGCCTGATTTTCTGACAGTACATTCCATTATCCTTGTTTAACTCTTGTTAATGTTCAGCTTATACCTTCCCTTCAAGACATTGTCCATTCTGTTTAATTGATCTTCCAGGCACTTTGCTGTCTCTGACAGAATTACTATGTCGTCAGCAAATCGTAAGGTTTTTATTCCCTCTCCCTGGACTTTACTTCCCTCTCCAAATTTCTCTTTGCATTTCTCCACAGCTTTCTCAATGTACAGATTGAACAACATTGGGGGAAGGCTACACCCCTGTCTTACTCCTTTCCCAATCACTGCGACCATTAGTACTCCTTATTTATCTTATAAAACTGGCTGTATATGTGTGTATATATGTTTCACATCCGCTCCTAAACTATTGGACAGATTTCAACCAAACGTGCTACATATGTTCCTTACTATCAGGCAACAATCGCCGTCGGTGTAAGAACCACCTACAACATATACATCTGGACGTATGATTTTATAAACAAAGACATTCGTGAAGATCCGCCGCATCACGAGACAATGTTCTACATCCGCTCCGAAACTAACTGATCGATTTCAACCAAATTTGTTACAAATATTCTTTAAGGTCAGGAATCATTTGCTATGTGGCACCCACATCGTGGGTGGTTTTTGCCACCACAGCATAGTTCATACGATATCACGTCATAAACAATGAAAACTGCTTAATCTTGGGGCGCATGATAGCGTGATTTTATTCATCAACTATTTGAGAATCAGAGCACTTAACGACTTGCAATTAAATTTGAACACAATTTGGAATCTTTTCGAAACTTTTTCTCGCTGACAAACCCCGCAACAAAATGATAAATAAAAAAAAATGTTTTTCGCTTACGACTTTTCCGATGTTCATGATCTATTTCTACGACATTTGGCATGACGTTACAAGTTATTACTTCTACATTGTAAATTGTATTCGCGAGGTATTTCACAGACAGTACACATACAAGCCACTGAATGTTCCTTGGATATTGTATCACAGTTCGACAAATAGTTAGGAAAAGGTAATATCGTATGGCATTTATGGTTGGGAGATCCCGAAGGACATGTTCAGCCGCCCAATTGGAAAGGTTTCCCCTATCCTTCGCGCCAGCAGGCACCTTTCATTCGCGAAGTACGGTAACTGTGTGCTGTAGTGTGTATGTAGTGTATAGGTGACCGTGAAGGGTGCTTGTGTAGTGTAGTGTCGTGATCGTGTTGGAGACGATAGGAGAAGGGAGAGGTTTTAAACTCGGTGCCGTCACACAGCCTACTCCTCTCGAAAAGCACCAACGGGACCGCCGAGCTAAACGTCCGCATCCGACGGACGGATCTCCATCAACAGCGTCCCATACCCTGACACCATGAGACAGTGCGGAGAGGTTTGGAACTTAATCCAGGACATTGGTGCAATGACTGGTGAACAGGAAATTTGCACCACCGCCCGTCCTGTCAGCTGCGCGTGACGTACGCGGACGGTTACCCATCCAATTACTGGCCACACCCGACATATAGTTCATGAGATATGAAGTCATGAACATATTGGTTCATGAAAAACCGATCATCATGCATGAGTTTTCGATTTATTACGTCTTTAGTGCTTACACCATTCACGACATTTTCGCAGACAGAAAATGAGTCGCAGAAACTTTCCCAACACGCAACGCGTGATTTACGAGACCTCATTCATCCACTATTTTTTCATCGCAGACAGTTTCCTAATATTACGTTCTTCAATTCAGGAAAATTATATTATTGTAGGAGACATACATAACATCTACATACATGCTCCGCAATCCACCGTAAGGTGCGTGGCGGAGGGTACACTGTACCACTACTAGGCATTTCCTTTCCTGTTCCACTCCCAAATAGAATGAGGAAAAAAAGAAAGCCTATATGCCTCCGTACGAGCCCTAATTTCTCTTATCTTGTCTTTGTGATCACTACGCGAAATATAAGTAGGCGGTAGCACGATCGTACTACACTCAGCTTCCAAATTCCGGCCCTCTAAGTTTCCTAAACAGAAATTCACGAAAAGAACGTTGCCTTTCTTCCAGCGATCCCCAATTGAGTTGCCGGAGCATTTCCGTGACACTCGCGCATTGGTCGAACCTGCCGGTAACAAATCTAGCTGCTCGCCTCTGAACCGCCTCTATATCTTCCTTTAAACTGATCTGCTGCATGTCCCAAACACTTGTGCAATACTCAAGGCGTGGTCGTACAGACATTTTATACGCGGTTTCCTTTACAGACGAAGTACATCTTCCCAAAATTCTTCCAATAAACCGAAGTCGGCTCTCCGCCTTACTCACAACTGTCCTTACATGTTCTTTCCATTTCATATCACTCTGCATTGTTACGCCTAGATATTTGAACGACGCGACAGCATCAAGAAGCTCACTACTAATGCTGTATTGGAACATTATGGGATTGTTTTTCCTACTCATGCGCATCACCTCACACTTTACTGCATTGAGAGCTAGCTGTCATTCTTCACACCATCTACAAATTTTGTCTAAGTCATCATGTATGCTATTACAGTCAGTTAAAGACGACACCCTCCCATACACCACAGCATCATCAGCAAACAGCCGCAAATTACAAGTTACTCTGGATAGTCAAGGATGTATAACGTCATGAGTATTCATCTGCATGAAATCGAAACTTAAATGGATAGATAGTGTGGTAGAAGGCGAAGGACAGAAAGGGAACAACGAGATGGACCAAGATAAGAAGTTCATGAGATATGACGATAGATACAATTAGTTCAATGTACAGCCACCATATCACACATGAGGTTTCGATGTATTACGTTTTTACTAATAACTCAAATCGCACATATTTTGCAGACAGTATGCGGATATACCTCTGAATATACATTCGAAATTACATCACATTAGACACATAGTTCAGGAGATATGACGTCAAGAAGAATTAAGTGCATGGAAATCCATACCACGACACATAAGGATGTAATTTATTACGTCTATACTACCAACTCAATTGGAAATACATTTCGCAAGCAGTTTCCTCATAAGGCAAACAATAACGTTCATGGAAAACCGCACCGTCACGTATAAGGTTTTACTCTATCAGTTCGCTATTACTAACAGAACTCGCAACAGATTTCACAGACTTACACACATCACCTTATAGCGTTCCTCGCTCGATTTTGGGTTTGAATTTGTGTTATTTCAATGATACCAACAGACGGGCTGAATTTATCTATTGGCCTCCAACAGACAGCGCGGCTGCGGTAGGTTGGCAACACTAGGGGAGGAATTTTATTATCTGTGCTCCGCACGTTGCACCGTAGCTCAAGCAGTTGGAAGCAGGAGAGAGATTTAATTCCTAACATTTGCAACAAAACTTTCATAATGAAAGTTTGAATAGAAATACACTGTTAATTGTAATCCAAACTACAGATTTTGATGCGCCGTTCTTAGTAGAAAAATATTTATTGGGACAAAATTCACAGATAATATGCGACTACAATTGAGAAAGCAATCTGTATTAAGTATTTTTAATAATGGTGGGGAGCGACGAGCAACACCATAATTGGCAAAATTCTATCTATTATTTTCTATTCTATACTTCATAATGAATCTAACCATTGAAACTAGTTGAAGCTTAACTTCGCCTACTGTAACAGATTTCGTTAATTCTATTACGTGATAAAAATATTCTGCGTTTTCACTAAAGTAGAAAAAAAGAGCAATAATTTAAGTAAAATATTTTCAAATTTGTTAACAGTCATGGGTGAGAAAAAGAACCACAATAACTAATGAAATTATTACGACTGAATATTACAACAAAAATATTTGCATTTCATTACTTAATTTTCTAACTGTCATCGCCCATGTAATGGCGACCAACAATGGTGTCAACAATGATTAACTAGAATTACTGAAATTTATGTAATTGAAATAAAAGTTAACACGAGGAAAAAGTAAATGAAAAAACCATTTCAAATCTGAATTTTGTAATTTGTTATGTCTTCCCACTAAATCACACGTACAAAAATGGAGGGCATATCTCGAAAGTGACCGACTTCGACCAGAACCGGACAAGAACAGAAAATTGCTATATTCGCCGTTCGGTCTCCTTTCTGACACGGGAAAGATAAAATAAGGCGAAGACAGTGGGCGTAGATAAGAAAAGAGATCGACAGTAGAAATATGAAATTTGCCAGTATTCGTGGCCTGTCAATTGAGATCTTTGATGTAGTATTTCAGCTGATAACACTGAATATATACCTGTAAAATTATATCATTGTCCAACACATACATCAATAGATATGACATAGTAAATTAATACTGCGATGAGTAAAAACATGTCACATCATGTACCAAGTTTTAATAGACTTCTTACTTATGCTAAGACACTACTGCATTCCAATCAGCTTAAGAATATTCTTGATAGCTGACAGTTCTGTTGACATCTTTTAATTGTGAAGTAGAAATAGCTGCAGGCAAAAGCAACAGCCACAAACATAACATACACAGTCGCGACACTCACTGCAGTGAAAGTTGTTCACAACTGACAGTCACAACGATACTAGCGCTCCTAGCGGTGGGCAAGCCGCCGAAGTAGTGATGTTTGTTTATAATATTTTTTGTAGTTAATTAAGAAAATAGTTACAAGCATTAGTAAAATATCGAGAGACAAACAGAACACCGAAATTAATGTGAAAATAGTCGAATTTAACAGATCCACTGGTATAAAGAACAAATTCGTCATGAACAAATACTTATGAATATGAGTATAATTGCAGATTATTCCGATAAAAGTAAGTAGAATATAAACACAAGAGTATCATAAATTTCTATGATGGTCTATTCTTACTAGGACAGGCAGTTTTTGACGTGTATCAATTCGGTATGGACTCTAACATTTTTACACCTCACTCGTCTTTCTTAAACGTGCATATATTTTTGAGTGTAGTTACTTTAGCTTAAAAAGCCAATGTTTTGATGATTCTTGCCTTTTGTGGTTCAACTATAGCAACAAATATGGAATTGGATTGTTCTTTGTTGGAAAACAGTTTGAACTGGTTTTGCTGTTTTATCGCCACGTCTGCGACGTATTTCGTTCAGCTTCAGCTGCGGTGGTTGATAAATACTGTAGTTATTGTATTCTATATATATTTCCTACTTTCCACCCTCGACGATTTTACTGGAATTGTTGGGAAGAAACCTTAACATTCCTGAGTATAAAAGTGGCGTCTTTCTGTCAAAGGGCAGGTCTTACTCATTTAAAGCCTGTGTGTTAGAAGATAATTGTAAATAAAATGTCCTGTAATGCACCATTTCGTACCTTGTCACGCATCTTAGGATACCTAAGAAAAACAACTTAGGTTCCGTAACGTAAAAAGTGTGTTGAAATCAATATAAACACTACTATTCGCACTCATCCAGTATCGTATTCAGAAATGTAGCTTGCCGGCCGCTTGGAGCGCTGCTGTCGCAACTTCTAAGAAAATTCTGTAAGAGTGGCGTGACTGTATATCTTAGACTATGCAATAGCTTTATATAGAACTACTACGAAGTGCTCCCGCAGGCACGTTTACAAAATCGTGTTGTAGAAACGTTAGACAGAGGCGCATAGCCAAACACAGCAGTTCGGGATCATCTCATACCGACTGGACTATAGCAGTGCACAATAATAAGGTACGAAAATTTAAATGGAGATGTTCATGACTCTTTCAGACATGCAGAAGTTAATATTGGATGTTCACAAATTAGCATACGATTTAAATGTGGCTTACAATTTAAAAAAAATTAATATTGCCGAAAGACATGAATGACCTCAGCAATTGGACGAATAGCTGCACGTATGAAAAACGTGCTTAACAAAATAAGTTTAAATAAGAACATAAATCTCCCTTGGACCAGTATTTGTTGAGTGCTCAAAGAATTTATTCATACTATCTCCCGCACAAGCAACAAGAAATATTGCTTTTAGTCAAGTTTGAATTAAATTAATATTATAAGTAATTTGTATTTTATTACTATTTTTCTTTCTTTAGATAGTGCACTTATAATTTTGTATATTATGCATATTTCTTTGTTTTAATGTTTCATAAGTTTTAAGTTGTTTTCATGAATACAGGAAGATGAAATCTTTTCCGAATTTTTATTTTAGTTTTTAAAACTGGAAAAATGCATATATATATATAGTCCGTCAATACCGGGTTTAGCAGCTAATGTAATTAATGTAATGACTTGACAACTGCGCTGGGACATCATAAGTCAAAAAAAAAAAAAAAAAAAAAAAAAAAGACTTAACATTGCACAACAACGTAAGTACATAAGAATAATCTTACCAACATGATCAGCGTTATAGGTCCCCTGCTATTCCTCGTGTTTATAAACGATTTAGGAGACAATCTGAATAGCTCCCTTAGACTGTTTGCGGATGATGCTGTCATTTATGGGTTAGTGAAGTCAACAGAGGATCAAAAACAACTACAAAGCGATTTAGACAGAATTTCTACATGGTGCGAAAATTGGCAATTGACACTAAATAAAGAAAAGTGTGAAGTAATACACATGACCACTAAACGAAATCCGCTGAACTTCAATTACGCGATAAATCAGCCAGAACTTAAGGTCGTAAATTCAACCAAATACCTAGGAGTTACAATTACGAACAACTTTGACTGGAGAGAACACATAGAAAATATTGTGGGGAAGGCGAACCAAAGGTTACGTTTCATTGGCAGAACGCTTCGAAAATGCAGCAGCTCCACCAAAGAGACTGCCTACATCACACTTGTGCGTCCTCTCCTGGAGTACTGTTGCCCCTTGTGGGACCCTCACCAGGTGGGACTGACGGAAGACATTGAGAGGATTCAGAGAAGGGCAGCTCGTTTTGTTTTATCACGGGTGGGAGGGGGGGGGAGCGTCACGGAAATGTTGCACGAATTGGGGTGGAAATTATTAAAAGAAAGACGTTATTCATTGCGGCGTGATCTGTTTGCGAAGTTTCAATCACCGACTTTTACTTCTGAATGTGAAAATATTTTGCTGGCACTCACCTATTCAGGGAGACATGAGCATCCCAATAAACGATTTAGGTATTCTTTTTCCCACGCGCTATTAGAGAATGGAACGATAGAGAAAAGTTATGAAAGTGGTTAATGAACCCTCTGCCAGGCACTTAAATGTGATTTGCAGAGTATCTATGTAGATGAATAAGAATAAGGTATACTTACATAACCATGATAAAGCCCATTTTAATAGTAGCTAATGTTGACACGAATTGTCCAAGGTATAGATAGAAATAAAGATGTCTAATATTGAACAAATTTACTTCTTTGTAATGCAGTAATGCTATTATTATTTTATTTATTAGTCGTTATTTAATGGACATTTCAGGTTTTCGCCAGTCTCAAGACTACATATCCATTTTAACAGTTGATCTATATATTTATGTTTTCCTGTTACAGCGTAACGTTCTGGAGTGCTTTTTCGTCTAGTTTTAGTGTCGATACTTTTTTCTAGACTTTTTATCCAGTTATTATTTGCACTTGTACTATTTTGGCAGCACAGTTCAGTCCTATGACATTTATCTCTTCACAATGAGTACACATTTTACTACTTTTTGGAATTCCCGATATGTTAGCTATGACGTAAATATTTAAAATGTCATTTGCAGACGTGACGTGTCCTGAAAAGAAGCTCTTGCTGTCTAATATTGTTATGCTCGCTATAAATGTTGTTAGGAAACTAATTCGATAACATCGTATGACAAAATTGTTGAATAGGTACTTCCATAGATACTAACTAAAACAACATGAAAACATGTCTGGTGGAAAGAACGCGTTGCAGGATTTGGGATTTTTTTTTTTTTTTTTTTTTTTTTTTTTTTTTTTTTTTTTTTTTTTTTGCTCGCGTATTATGTGCTGTATTGTAGTAATATAACTCTGGGTACATTCGGAGGATCACCAGTAAAGAAGTATTAGTTCACTAAAGACTCCTCTTAGACTGAGGACTGTGTCCTTTAGTATATTTGCGTATCCTTGTGCAACAAAATCCGTAGGTCCAGATACTTGGTACGTAGACTATTTCAGATGCCACCTCGCGGGCATAACTGAGCCATGTTACTTCACACTCAAATTTACGGTCACCATTGCTGCTACTTTAATTTATTGTGTCTGTAACAGGTCCAACCGACTACTATCATTTCTGGATGCACAGGCTGCGTGCTTATCTACGTTTCTGCATGTCGTGACATACACATAGATTCGTCACACATTAAAATATTTTTCCTATATCGAAGAAGACACCTACTGCCCAACCCAATTTTTAAAACCCAGCTGAAACGGCATTATCGAAACAATGGAAATTAAAAGGATTTGTGTTAGATGCCTCAGTTGAGGCAATTCACAGAGCGTAAGTAATTCGTACTGAAACGGAGAGCGGGGCGCTGGAACAGTGTTTGTTCCCTGGAGTGGGAGCGGGATGGGGGAGGGAGGTGGCTGAATAAGTGATGGCGGCGGCCAGGAATTGCACGGGAACTCGCAGCTGCCAACTTGCCAACAGCTGCCAACTTCCCAAAAGCTGCCAACTTGCCAACGCGCAGCGGCAATGGCTGCTCCCTCTGCGACAAGCTCCTCGTATTTCACGCTGCGTTGTTTCGAAACTCTGATGCATTTACTAGTTTGAGTATTTCAACAGTTACTCTAGAACCATATTTGCATTGTATTTAACACGGTGAGTGGAATAATTTGGTGATGCAAAAGGTAATAGGTAATATGTTATAAGAAAAGTTCATCAACGAAACCTTCAGTCTGCACAGTGCCAACCAATACTCAAAAGTTTACATTCATTGACAGAAATTTGTCTACAACAATAATAGCCTCTTTATTCAAACTGACGTTCGAGCTAACGACGGTGAAATCTACAATAACGTTATTACACCGTGATAAAATGATATTTCATCCATAGATGGGTGAACAACAGGATTTCCATTCATATTCATATGGTTTACTTAATCTAATTCTCTTGTTTCATAAGAGGATTTTCTACTTATTTATTTCCGCAGTACTGTTTTGCTTACATAACCATGAGAGGACATACAGTTCCGAGGTTTGGAAATCACAAAAATAACCTTAGATAGCCATGAATGTTTGGCAAACGTCTACAGATGTACCCAGGACTGCTCGCTGCAAACAGAAAGAACAGGTTCAAGAAAAGTCCAGTGGTAATTAGCTACTATGAAAATATTGTCGCTGTCTCCATTTGACCAAACCCATCCTCTCCAAGTTATATTTTAAGTTTAGGAAGGAGAAAAGTTTCACATTTCACCACAAACAGAAATTAATACCGGACGGCCGGAGCGTTGAGAGATTTCTATACACTCTGGGCGCATTTTAAGAAACAAACCAAAATTATGTGATATTTGAGTTTAGCTTTAACAAACATACACTTATTTTAAGCTTTACCACTTTAAACGATTTTTCTAATTTCTCTTCCACATTTTCATTATCTTATTCCGTTATGGTCGCTGGCGGCCAACAATTAGGCTGAAAAATTTGGTGCCGATCGGTTCAACTGCGATGTCTAAAAAGTGGGAACATATTACAGACATACATTTTCAAATCGCCGTTGTTGGCCCACTTCAGGCTACGGCATTGACACGAAAAGAGGGCGTGATCGCCTTTTAACAGCTCAAAATTTAAATAATAACGGCTTAACCGTTCGTCTGAGATGATAACTGAATAAACGTATTTTTAGAGGAGAAAATTCTCAACAACTTTGCTCTCTTATGTTATTGCCATAATGCGCCCCGTTTCATAGATATTTTGCAACAATAAGAGCAATATGATACTGTTACTTGATCATACGTAAAGCACCACAGGCAAGGAAAATAACCTTGAAAAAGAGGACAAAAAAACTCGGTAAGACAGGTGAATAGATTTTAAGGGATAAAGATAATGAAAATATGGGAGAGATACTAAAATAGTTTAAAGAGGTAAAGGTTAAAAAAGGGTATGTTTGTTAAAGCTAAACTCAAATATCAAATAATTTTGGCTGTTTGTTAAAATATGGTCTGAGAGATTATCACGTGCTGAGTGCATAGATATTATAACAGTAGTAGAGTCGAAATCATATCGTCTACAATTTTTCTCTTATTTATATTTTTATTATTTCTGTTCGAAATGTTTGCAAAAAATCATAAAACTACAGGAAAACTTAAAGCGGGCCTTACAACACGCCAGTGTGTGTGTGTGTGTGTGTGTGTGTGTGTGTGTGTGTGTGTGTGTGTGTGTGTCTGTGTATGTGTGTGTGTGTGTGTGTGTGTGTTTTAAATACCATTATTGTCTTAGTCTGTTTGCTGAACACGTAAAAAAAATAATACAACAATACATATTTTACCTTAGACAGATGAGCAGAACAAATAAATGCACAATTTCAAATGATAGTGATTTTACGACATTCGCTTATATACTGGTATCATTCAGTGTTAATATGATAATACTACTATCTTATAATAATCACTATACAACAGTATTGAATACAGCTACATTTAAACTGAAGAATCTACGTAGAAAGTAATATAAGTAATCTGTACTTCTACATTACTCTCACATATGTATATGTCGATTTCATAAGGTAGTTATCAGCTGCTCATTGCAATTCGCTTCTGTGTCACTGTTTAGAAACTCATTAAGTGAGCAGTACGGTGTCGACTGGGGCACAGTTCTCCCATGTTTTAATCTATTCATCGATAATTCACTAGCTGCCTTTGGCGATTTGTTACAAAAATTCTACCTCTTGTACTTACGTCTCTTATCAGTTAACGTCAGCCTTGAGAATGGGGTCTCTTTGTAACTGTTATATAGGCTGTTATAGATGTGCACTTGTCATCTTAAGTTAAGACTCAGTATGTTTTCTGGAGCATAGAGCACACAGTCCTAGATATAGAAACTGGTGAGTATCATTATCTTTAGTTCTTCAAAGAAATGTAACCGCTTTGCCTTAAAGTTAGTTCTAAAATGTATCTGTTTTCTTCTGACAATTGATGAAGGTGCTTGAACCCACTTAATTATCCAGTAGTTACTCCCATTGCAGTAGTGAGTTAAGAAGCAAGAATTGTGAGATTAATTAAGTTTTAATTGTAATTTGCCTCAACATGTGCCACAGAAGAATATTGCGAGGAAGTTTGAAACATACATAATTTGTATACGTGTGTCCTGCATGTATTAATTAAAGGAATACCTACTACAAGATGTAAAATTGAAGGGCTCTTAGAAACAATAACAATATTTTATATTAAATTAGACGTTGCTGTACTCAGAAAAATGTTATCTTATTGGCTTTAATATAAAATATATAACTACCAACAATATTTTCCAAATTGATGTATGTGACTCCATGTTGTGTAATTGTAACTGTCATGTATTTCTTTTCCATTTAGCTTCTTGATCTCCTGTTGATGGTAGCAACTGCCCAAATCGGGAGAATATATCTATAAATGTGAATGTCTGTTCGGTGTACGTTTATCACGTCTGAACCACAAGACATAAAGAGCAGAAAATTTGTAGAGTTACTAATTTATACCTGAGGAAGGTTTTAGGCACGGTTTTATATAGTTACTAATTTATACCTGAGGAAGGTTTTAGGCACGGTTTTATAGCGATCTGATAGATATTTAGTAATTTGAAGAATATAAAGCGAAATGTCAATAATTACTCTTTGAAAATTATATTTACTCTTTGAAAATGGTTTTATTGGTTGCATTGTTGCTTGACGGTTGATAATAATAAAAGTGTATAGTATATTGGGATGGAAAATTATCGGTGTATATAAAATTCTACGTGTGTGTGTGTGTGTGTGTGTGTGTTAATATTTAGCTCTGCAGCGAAATCTACAGAACGCAAACGAATGATCTGTGTTTGATTGTTGTCAGAAGTCTCCAGTTGTACACCGTAGCACTTCCATGCCGATAGCTATAAGGGGTCGAAGATATGATGATTGAAAGTCGTCAAATTATAAAAAGAATTCGGACTGAAGGCCAGCGATGACGTTTGCGACTCTATAGCAAGGAGGTTACATACAGCGAAACGTGATGCCACAGACCATATCTTCGGTCTATGCGTGCTACAACGTCTTCAGCTCTTTCTCTGTAAGGATAAGCATACGAATAAGGAAACATAAGAATGAATAAATAAAGCAGTAAAAAAGAAATTTCTTTTAATACATGTCTTTCATAAAATCGCAGGAATCCATTTACAGCCGTAATGTTTTTCACATTGTCAATAATACGTCGCTTGCTCAACGGTGGGCAACACAAAAAATCTCTACTTTTACGCTCCAAACAATACAACAGATAACGTAGTTTACTAGAATGGCCTAAAATGAAATTAAAATGAATTTGGGCATTACTCTGACCATAGGTGTTGAGATATTGCAACACAGGCTATAAGGAATAATGTATGTCTTATTTATTGTAAATCATTAAGCACTTCACATAATTTATTTATTTATTTGAATGTTGATTAAAATGTTTGTTTCTAAAGTGGGTATTGTATTTCATTCCATCCTTCAAAAGCAGTCTCATAGCACACTACTGAAAGATAGCTTGTCTATCATTATCAACCAACACGCGAGTGGAGCCACGGGTTTAAGCTAGTAACAAATATAAAAACCTTTTGCAGCCTTGACATAAGAATGATTTTTTTCAAAAACCCAGATGAACAACTTTGTAAGCTGGGGTATCAGGAGAAATAAAGTACTTGTGAGATGGGGTATCCGGAGAAATAAAGAACTTGTGAGATGGTGCAATGCTTGTGACAATTTTATTTTTCTTGTTTTATCATTTTATTTGTACGTTTTATTTTAATTTTTTTATTTTTTGATGACAGATGTTAGGAATAATAGTTCTTAGCATATTTTTGTCTGTTATTTTGATTTCATCTGCCAATAGGTTGGGAGATAGGTGATGGGAGGTATGGACATTGCAGTATCTGATGTATGAATTTACCAACATTATTTTTTCTGTGGGCTGCTTGTGGCAGGAACGAGAAAGCTGTTTTTGAGACGTATGAGAGAGGAAGCTGTTTAGACAAGAGGCAAGGTGCGACGGGTCACGGGGCCTACATCCCACGTGAGGGTGCGACCTTCCTATCGGGTCACCAATAAGAATTGGGAAATACATAACTCAAGGTAGTAAAAGGTTTATAGCTCGTTGTCTCTGTTCATAGGGGCGCGTTATGTATGTCAGCTTCTATGCTCTAAACAGCTACCAAATATGCTTAAACAAATCAATAATTAATCTGTAGTTTAGCCAGTATATCAATCTGAATATGATGACGTGAAAATATATTTAACAAACATACATTAAACCTCTGAATGATCAACAAAATGGCTGTGATTCCTTTCGCAGAAAACTGGTAAAGCGGTCCTGTGGCCGGCTCTTCGCACTGGGCTAAGGAGCAGGAAGTGTGGTGTGGAGAGCAACTTTTAGTGAAAGGAAGCGTGTATTCTGCGGCCAATGTGCAAAATGACGTCTGTATTCTGTATTCAGCGGCGAGAGCATCGTTCTCTTCCGAGTAAGGAGCGACCGAATATTCGGTTTCTGTTACGGCCGGTATGGGTCTAAATACTGGTTTCGGCCACAGTTTCGACCAGTACTCAACCGAATCTTCGGCTTGAACAAAATTAACTTTCTTGCACTGGTCACATTCTGGATTGATTCAGGAAACAATGACGCTTTACCTCAGTTGCCGGCACGCCGTTTAACTGCTAGGAGTCTGTCCTCATGTTGTGGCGTAATAAGGCAGCGATCGACCGAAAGCCAATCGCAAGCAGGCGCCGCGCATCCTGGAGGGAGTAACCGGAGATGGGCGCTCTCTACAAGCGGCTGTATCTAGGCCCACATACGTCTGGACACCCGCCAGTTCCTAGTGAGAACACCAGCAGTTAATATTAAGAACTCTGACAGTTACTAGTGAGGAATAGGGCAGTACTAAGGCAGAACGCGGCTACGAACTTAGCAGTCTCCGCGCAGCTACCATCATACGAACGATGCTGCAAGAAGAGAGACGAAACAGACTTATATTCTAAGATTGAGTATTGTAAATGTCAGTCAATAAATATCTTGTAATACTAACTATATCAATGTTTTAGATGTCAAAGGATCCTGCACCAGTACCTTTATCGACAACTAAACCGGGACGAGTACTAAACAAAAGACACGAGGTCACAACACCTCCAGCGTAAAAATTGTGGGTATTTTGTTGTTAAGCGCAATTAAAGCAATCGTACCTTATAGTTATATACTATGTTTGTAACAATTTATCTTAATCAGTATTGTACGTAATGGAACGGGTTATCATGTTGTTATGCTGTAAATGAGTTTCAGTGAAAGCAAGGAGATCTTTTTAATGACTAATATGGGTTTAGGAATCATTGATCATGTAGTACAAACCTTTTCCTGCTCAGTTTGCGTAAATTTGTATTGACAACAATCATACTGTTACTCGGAACCGTGACATTATTTTTCGAAATGCTTTCTGCAGCACTGAATGAGTCTTCTGTGTATTCAGGAATGCCAAAAAGGAGATATGTAAAGTTGTTTGTGATTTCAAAAAACGGAAGTAAAGCTAGCGGTTTCAAGAAAAAAATCGTAGAGGCTACTTATGGAAGCAAACGAATGACAACGTTCTGCGTATTTTGTATAGTGGTAGTCATGATGAGGGTCTGGAATTTCGTGGTATATATTTGGAATGATTATTGTGTACCTAAATGCTAAATACTATCTTCGTACAAGAAGGTATCCAGGCCTGTGGAATTTGTGGTAGCTATACACTGGTGTCGAGAATGCGAGGTGAACTAGACCGGGATCACCTCGAACTATCGAAATTTACATTCGAAAAAGAAGAAAATCGACCATGAAAAGTATACATGAGTCAGTATGACCTCTTTTAAAATAAAGTTTTTAAATAGTCATTTCCATTGGCAGCCTAAAGGTTTTAAAGTGTTTCTATTATTTACTTCGCGTTATAATGGTGGAGTGCCTTTTTCTGTGAATAAAAAATATACCTGCAGGTTTTTTTTCGCTCGTATTTGTTGGAAACTCGTTATTCCGAGACTACAATCATCAAGACTACACTGTATAGAGATCACTTTACTTACTCTCTAACTTCCTATAATTTTTCTTTTTTATGTAGAAAATGTGCTAATGAGGAGAAAAGAATTTAATTTGGAAGTACCGGGTGATCAAAAAGTATAAATTTGAAAAGTTAATAAATCACGGAATAATGTAGATAGAGAGGTAAAAATTGACACACATGCTTGAAATGACATGTGGTTTTATTAAAACGATAAAAAAGTTCAAAAAATGTCCGACAGATGGCGCTTTATCTGATCAGAAAAGCAATAATTATTGTAACAAATTAAGACAAAGCAAAGATGATGCTTTTTACAAGAATTGCTCAATATGTTCAACATCTTTCCTCAACAATAGCTGTAATCGAGGAACAATGTTGTGAACAGCACTGTGAAGCATGTCCGGAGTTATGGCGAGGCATTGGCGTCGGATGTTGTCTTTCAGCATCCCTAGAGATGTCGGTCGATCACGATACACTTGCGACTTCAGGTAACCCCAAAGCCAATAATCGCACGGACTGAGGTCTGGGGACCTGGGAGGCCAAGCATGACGAAAGTGGCGGCTGAGCACACGATCATCACCAAACGACGCGCACAAGAGATCTTTCACGCATCTAGCAATATGGGGTGAAGCGCCATCCTGCATAAAAATCGTACGTTCCAGCAGGTGTTTATCAGCCAGACTGGGGATGATGCGATTCTGTAATATATCGGCGTATCTCTCACCCGTCACGGTAGCAGTTACAAAACCAGAAACACGCAGTTCCTCGAAGAGAAAAGGCCCGATAACTTTTTTTTGTTTTACCTGTCTATCTACATTATTTTGTGATTTACTGAATTTTCAAATTTATACTGAGTTTTTGATCACTCGGTAATTTTAATTCGTCTTCCTTATCGGAATTTATGAAGGCAGCATCACCTTTCCAAATAAAAGCACAACGCTTGACAAGAGATGAAAGTGTAAAGACGTTTACTGCAGACAGTACATGGCGCTGACAGACACAGAGAGACACTCCGGTAGATGCAGTGCGGCGGTTCCAGAGACACGTAGGCGGCCCCTCAGGAGCGGCGGTAGCGGGGTTTGAGCGGGGGGTAGGGCTTTAGGGGGCGGCGGGGGCGGCCCGGGTGTCGCGGCTGGCGCGGCTGGCGGTCCGGCGGGGGCGGCAGCGGCGCCGGCTGCGGGGGACGGCTGTTGCTGCGGCTGCGCGCCGGCCGCGACCGCGACCTAAGGGGGCGAGCATAACATCTCTGGTCAACGTTATTCTTTGACTTCGTTGATGTGTTCTGTACGTAATCTCTGATGTAAATAAAGTTTTTAGCGAATTCAAGACTCAACAATGTCGTTAACACGGACTTAACAGGAACTGAATTGCAACATTCTCGCCTTATATGTAATCGTCAGATCCAACAAAAAACGTTTACGTCACAATATACTTCACTTAATAAAGGCAAAGAATGCCCAACCGATTCAAAAATAGCACGTTTCAGTTCTTTTCTTCAGGAACACCTTATCAGAGGTGGTGGACGTTGAAAGACGACCGTCTGTCGTCTTCCATACATTTTTTTTATATAAAATTGTAATTTAGCTGATATCGTTAGATTAGCATTTTGTTAAAAGCAGAACCCCACTATTTTAGAGGCATGAGGAATGGCATTTTTAGTTCATCAGACTGCGGCAGAGTAGCATTACATCTCTGGTCAACGTTATTCTTTGACTTTGTTGATGTGTTCTGTACGTTCTCAGATGTAAATAAAGTTTTTGGCGAATTCAAGATGCAACACTTTCATTAACACGGACTTAATTGGAACTGAATTGCAACATTCTCGCCTTGTATGTAATCGTCAGATCCAACAACAAACGTTTACGTCACAATATACGTCACTTAATAAATGCAAAATATCTCCAACCGATTCAAATATAGCACGTTTCAGTTCCTTTCTTCAGGAACACCTTACCAGAGGTAGTGGACGTTGAATGGACGACCGTCTGTCTTCTTCCATAATTTTTTAATAAAATTTGATTTATCTAATATCGCTAGATTAGCATTTTGTTAAACGTAGGACCCCACTAATTTCGAGGCATGAGGAATGGCATTTTTAGTTCATGTTTTAAAATATTAGTTTCTGAAATATTAGTTAATATTGCTAGGATTTTGTTATTTTAATAATTTATTATTGTGGTTATGAATGTGGCAATAAGTACGGCTTCTCCGCTACTCCACTGTCCCTGTGAGAATGTGTACTTGTTTTACTTTTAAGTGGATGTGCGAGAATCTAATGGTCGTCTGAATGTAGGTAGTAATAGCTCGGTTTGCATGGTTCTCTCTGGCTCAGAGTCGATAGTCGTTACCAACCCCTGCTGCTGATGCGACCAAGCGAGTTGACGGGCAGCGAGTGACATGCAACCGTGTCGTCGCCAGTGTTCAAATACAAACAAACACTTCCCATTCTGGTAATCGTTTCGAATAACAACTGAATGTTCTGCTGGCATATATTGAAACAATTTTAAGAAATGTTTTCCTCAATTTTGTATATAAAATATTTCAGTATTTATAAGAAGGACTTACAAACGCAAACTATGTGCACAAAATATAAAACATATGTTAGCCTAAGTTTGTTTCTACAATAAATGGAAAACATAAGCCTCTGTAATTTTCTCTTGAACCATTCGGACCCCCCCCCCCCTTTTTTTGTAAATATTCTAGCTACGTGGATAAAAAGATGATAGAAGCTTTTGAAATGTGATGGTACCAACGAATGATGAAAATTAGATGGGTAGATCACGTAAGTAATGAGGAGGTGCTTAACCGAATTGGGGAAAAAAGACGTTTCTGGCATATCCTGACTAAGAGAAGGGATAGATTGGTTGGATACATTCTGAGACACCAAGGAATTGTCAACTTAGCATTAGAAGGAAGTGTATGGGGTAAAAATCGTAGCGGGAGAGCGAGGACGAATACAGTAAACAGATTCAAAAGGATGTAGGTTGCCGAACTAATTTTCAGACGAAGAGGCTTGCACAGGACAGGGTAGCGTGGAGAGCTGCATCAAACCAGTCTACGGACTGAAGACCACAACAACAACATGTTCGGGGTAACAGATGTAAGGTTAAAAACTCCAATTATCGAATGAAGATATCATTACAGGGGATAGTAAAGTCAGTCAGAAGGAGGTTACATGGAAAGCTGCATAAAATTGTTAGGGAAAGAACAATTTTGTATTTGGAAAGGAGTTGGAGCAAGAGATGGCTGGCATAGATCTGCAGAGGGATGTACGAGAGAGGTACATAGAGAAGAACAGGGAGATATGCGCTGTATTCATTAATCTTGAGAAGCCTATTTCAGTGTCAGACAGAACAATTTCACAGAAATGCTAAGGAAATATAGAATTGATTGGAGGGACGGAAGACTACTTAAGAACGTGTACTTATACCAGAGAGCATGGATAAGAATAGGAGATATGATGAGCAAGGTAACTGAATTGGGAAGAGGTGTAAGATAGGGCTTCAATATCTATTTCGAAAAGTTTTAAAGTAACAACAGGTGTGTATCGGTGTCCAGAGATAGTTGAGATGGTTGCGGTGGTATGAAAGATGAAAGAAATGTTGAATGACATCAACATGTTTCTGGAAGAACTCGTATTGAGAATTAACAAGAAGTCTAAGAGCACGATAATTGGAGGATGGCATAAAAATGTCGTATTGACGTTTTTATGCCTAAACCACTCAATATTCGACCACATATTTGGTTAAGAATAAATAAAACGAACCATTTGGGTCTATGAAGTCCCGGCAGGATATAATGCTATTAGTATACATTATGAAATGCTCTGTTTACGTAAGATTTACAAGTAACAAACTGGTAGCAGTTTTTACATCTAAATTCCAAGATAGATGTTAATCTGGTGACGGGGGTGGGGCACTATATGAATAAAAGGAGCTCTTTTCCTTGAATAATTTCAGTTTGCATTGGCAAAAACAATACAGAACTAAATTACCAACGTCAGAATACGCACAGCCATTTTCTTGTGACAACAAGACGCTAAACACGTCTGACGAAATCATGCACACAGACATAAAACAGTCGATTGTTTATTGCTCTCTGTGAGCAGAGATGTTGAACGTCAGATAGCGAGTTTTATATGATCCATCAGACGGGCAGTAGTCTTGCGTCAGGAATACAAGTCAGATATCAGTTTCAACTTGTTTTTAAGACACAGGAAATGGGTATGACTTTTATGACTCGTCGAGCAGGAAGGGTTAATATTGGACGAGAGAAAATGGAGCAAGTAAATAAGTTCAACTATTGACGTAGTATTATCAGGGATGTTATGAACTACACATGAATGTTTAGGAGAAGAAATGTCATGGCAATAGAAGGTTGCAAGAGGAAACTGAAATTACTTTGTGCAGCATTATACAAAATTTAAGGAAAAGACAAAGTATTTCTTCTAGAGTATTTAACTGGATGGTGCAGAGAAGCAGAAATTACGCAAGGAAGTTCAAAGAATATCTTAGTATAAAAAAGAGAAAAATGAACTGCATCAGGCACTTTTTGAGGAGGGATTGTATACGGAAGGCGGCAATAGAAAGTCGTAAAGACTGCCAGTCTTGCTTGCAAGATGAAAGCAGAGCTCAACATCTGCAGCAAAGTTGACAGGACCGACTGTAGACCTCTGGTACAGAGCCAAGTGGAGGGTCTGAATCAGAGGCTCAGACGGTTCTGCGACCGTGTAGGCTGCAGATTCATTGGCTTGCGTCATTGATTGGTGGGTTTCCGGGTTCCGCTGAATAGGTCTGCAGTCCACTATACGCAGGAAGCGGCTACACGGGTAGCGGGGTCTGTGTGGCGTGAACTGGGCGTTTTTTTCTAGGCTAGAGGGCTTCGGGGAAAAACAAAATGGGCAATCTTAGAGGGTACAGTTGGATCACAGGAGAAATTCAGATCTAGGAACTATCGGTATTATAGTTGTAAATTGTCGTAGTTGTGTCGGGAAAATACCACAACTCCAAGCGTTAATAAAAAGCACCGAATCACACATCATTGTAGGCAGTGAAAGTTGCCTCAAGCTGGAAATAAGTTCAGCAGAAGTTTTTGCAAAAGATCTAACTGTTTTCAGAAAGGATAGATTAAACAAAATAGGTGGAGGCGTGTTTGTCGCTGTCAAAAGTAATCTTTCGTGTATCGAAGTTGAAGTTGATAATTCCTGTGAGATGTTATGGGTAGAGGTTGTACCTGAAAATCGTAAGAAGTTAATTATTGGTTCCTTTTACCGGCCTCCCGACTGACGATACAATAGCAGAAAGGTTCAAAGAAAACCTGAGTCTAATTATATGAACGTACCCGACTCACACGATAATAGTAGGCGGTGATTTTAACTTACCCTCGATCTGTTGGCGAAATTATATTTTCAAATCAGGAGGTACACACAAAACATCGTGTGAAATTGTACACAACGCATTCTCTGAGAATTACTTCGAACAATTAGTTCATAGGCCAACTAGAATTGTAAATGGATGTGAAAACACACTTGATCTCTTAGCAACAAATAATCCTGAGCTCATAACGAGCAACAGAACGGATGCAGGTATTAGTGAACACAGAGCTATCGTAGCGAGATTGAATATCGAAAGTCCCAAAGTTACCAAAAATAAACGGAAAATATATTTGTTCAGGAACGCAGATAGAAATAAAATACATTGCTTCATGAAAGACAGCTTCCACTCGTTTCTAACTCTGAACGTAGAGCAGATGTGGCTCACATTCAAAGAGGTAGTATCGACAGCAATTGACAGTTTTATATCGAATAAATTAATAAAAGGAGGAGGAGATCCCCCTTGGTACACAAAACAGGTCAGGACACTGATGCAAAAGCAAAGGAAAAGGCATGCTAAATTTAAACGAACTCAAAACCCCAGGATTGGCGCTCCTACATGGTGGGTTTCCGGGTTCCGCTGAATAGGTCTGCAGTCCACTATACGCAGGAAGCGGCTACACGGGTAGCGGGGTCTGTGTGGCGTGAACTGGGCGTTTTTTTCTAGGCTAGAGGGCTTCGGGGAAAAACAAAATGGGCAATCTTAGAGGGTACAGTTGGATCACAGGAGAAATTCAGATCTAGGAACTATCGGTATTATAGTTGTAAATTGTCGTAGCTGTGTCGGGAAAATACCACAACTCCAAGCGTTAATAAAAAGCACCGAATCACACATCATTGTAGGCAGTGAAAGTTGCCTCAAGCTGGAAATAAGTTCAGCAGAAGTTTTTGCAAAAGATCTAACTGTTTTCAGAAAGGATAGATTAAACAAAATAGGTGGAGGCGTGTTTGTCGCTGTCAAAAGTAATCTTTCGTGTATCGAAGTTGAAGTTGATAATTCCTGTGAGATGTTATGGGTAGAGGTTGTACCTGAAAATCGTAAGAAGTTAATTATTGGTTCCTTTTACCGGCCTCCCGACTGACGATACAATAGCAGAAAGGTTCAAAGAAAACCTGAGTCTAATTATATGAACGTACCCGACTCACACGATAATAGTAGGCGGTGATTTTAACTTACCCTCGATCTGTTGGCGAAATTATATTTTCAAATCAGGAGGTACACACAAAACATCGTGTGAAATTGTACACAACGCATTCTCTGAGAATTACTTCGAACAATTAGTTCATAGGCCAACTAGAATTGTAAATGGATGTGAAAACACACTTGATCTCTTAGCAACAAATAATCCTGAGCTCATAACGAGCAACAGAACGGATGCAGGTATTAGTGAACACAGAGCTATCGTAGCGAGATTGAATATCGAAAGTCCCAAAGTTACCAAAAATAAACGGAAAATATATTTGTTCAGGAACGCAGATAGAAATAAAATACATTGCTTCATGAAAGACAGCTTCCACTCGTTTCTAACTCTGAACGTAGAGCAGATGTGGCTCACATTCAAAGAGGTAGTATCGACAGCAATTGACAGTTTTATATCGAATAAATTAATAAAAGGAGGAGGAGATCCCCCTTGGTACACAAAACAGGTCAGGACACTGATGCAAAAGCAAAGGAAAAGGCATGCTAAATTTAAACGAACTCAAAACCCCAGGATTGGCGCTCCTACATAGAAGCTCGAAATTTAGCGAGGATTTCAATGCGAGATGCCTACAATACTTATCACAACGAAACTCTTTCTCGAAATTTGACTGAAAACCCAAAGAGATTTTCGTCATAATATGTTAAATATACTAGGGGTAAGACACAAGCAATACCCTCATTACGTGATAGTAATGGCGATGCTGCTGATGACAGCGCTACTAAAGCAGAGTTACTAAACATAGCTTTTAGAAACTCATTCACCAAAGAAGACGAAACCAATATTCCAGATTTCGAATTAAGAACAGAGGCCGTAATGGGTAACGTAGAAGTAGATATCATCGGAGAAGTGCAGCAACTAAAATCACTTAACAAGAACAAGTCTACTGGTTTGGATTGTATATCCATTAGATTTCTATCTGATTATGCTGAAGCGATAGCTCCTTACTTAACAGCCATATACAGCCGCTCTCTCAAACAAGGATCTGTACCAGAAGATTGGAAAGTTGCACAGGTCACACCAATATTCAAGAAACCCACTAAACTACAGGCCTATTTCATTGACGTCAATTTGAAGCAGGGTTTTGGAACATATCCTGTATTCACATATTATGAATTATCTCGAACAGAACGATCTATTGACCCAAGGTCAACAAGGATTTAGAAAATATCGTTCATGCGAAACAAAACTATCTTTTCTTCACACGAAGTGATGGGTGCTATCGACAAGGGTTTGCAAATTGATTCCGTATTCCTTGATTTCCATAAGGCTTTTGAAACTGTACCTCACAAACGGCTTTTAATCAAATTGCGTGGTTATGGTATATCGCCCCAAATTTGCGATTGTATAGGGGATTTCCTGTCAGAGAGGACACAATTCCTAGTAATCGATGGTAACGCATCGACTAAAACAGAGATGATATCGGGCGTTCCACAGAGTAGTGTTACTAGTCCTCTCCTGTTCCTTATTTACATAAACGATTTAGGGGACAGTCTAAGTAGCTCTTTTAGGTTGTTTGCTGATGACGCCGTCATTTGCCGTCTAATAAAATCATCTGAAGGTAAAAACCAACTGCAGAACGATCTGAGTAAGTTATCACTATGGTATAAAAATTGGCAGTTTACTCTAAATACCGAGAAGTGTGAAGTCGTCCACATGAGTACGAAAAGAAATCCGTTAAACTTTGTTTACATAATAAATCAAACAAAAGTGAAGGCCGTAAACTCCACAAAATACCTAGCAATTACTTTTACTTCAGACTTAAATTGGAAGGAACACGTAAATAATGTCGTGGAAAAGGCGAACTAGAGACTGCGTTTTATTGGCAGAACCCCTAAAAGATGCAACAGAACTTCAAAAGAAACTGCATACACTATGCTTGTCCGTCCCTATTTGGAGTATTGCTGCCCATTGTGCGATTCTTATCAGGTGAGTTTGACGGAGGACATCGAAAGAATCCAAAGAAGGGCAGCTCGATTCGTATTGTCACGATACAGGGGAGACAGCGTTACGGAAATGATACAGCTTATCGCTGCGGCGTGGGCTACTTACGAAACTCCAATCTCCATCATTCTCCTCCGAATGCGAAAATATATTGTTCATTCCCACTTACACAGGTAGAAATGATTATCAGAATAAAATACGATAAATCAAAGCTTGGAGAGATTCAGGAGTTCTTTCTTCCTGCGCGAAAATAGTATAATGGTGGTTCGATGAACCCTCTGCCACTTAAATGTGATTTTCAGAGTATCACATGTAGATGTAGAATGGTGAAGGACCAAAGAGGAAGAGGAATGAAATGACATAAAATGGTAGACAACATGAAAGGAAGGCATTAAAAGCCTTGCTGTAGATTGGCAAAAGTGGAAAAGTTTTATAGCGTGACAAGTCGTATTAGAGGCTGAATTACTGTGATGGTGGTGAGTAATAGTCAACTAAGGTTTGTGATATGAATAGTATGATACGTAGTACTTCGTTTCCAAATGATGGACGTCTGAGGAATCTGCTCAGTACGTCTATTATTGCTGTTCGTGGAGAATGAGGGTCATTGATCACTTCGAGATTGAATGTTTCACGCATGATGTCCACAAGCTGTGCTCGCATCAGGCGATATATATATGAAGAACTTATACATAGAGCCCTGTCAACAACATTGCCGAACTTTGTAGACCAGTTAGTATAGAATATTTTTGTTGGATTTTTTTATGTATGGCATTGTTAGTACTTATTGCACACTAATAAATATCTAAACTGAGAAAAATATGTATTATTTAAGCAACAAAATTCCAGTTGGCCATAAACATAACATTTCAGCACATAGCAAATATGATCGTTAGCTAGCAGTGTTACCAAAATATGCACCATATACCACACAGTACCGCTAGAAACATAAGTTTTCCAGATATCATTACGAGCTCCTCAATACTGATATAAATCCGTCGAAGCAATAAGATCCTCGCCTATCGAGTAATAGTGCTAGTCAGACGTACAGTGCGTGGGAGCATGTTGTCTTTATTGATTGCCGGCCGCGGTGGCCGAGGGGACTGAGGCGGTACAGTCACGGTCTGCACGGCCACTATGGTCGGGGTTTCGAACCCCCCCTCGGGCATGGATATTTGTGCCGTGTTTAGTATTAGCTAGTATATAAGTAGTTTGTAAGTTTAGGGACTGATGACCCCGTAGTTAAGTCCCATAAGCTCTACAAACATTTGAACATTTTCTTTATTGATTAACGGGGTAGGCAAGTCGCTATCTCAGTTCAACTGAGGACTGGTTGTAAAGGACTGGAAGCTGAGTATGAGCATTGTGGAAAGTGTACGACATGTTGGCTGTCCGAGGAGTGTCTTCAACACTCACTAAAGACGTCGGACGTCGTAGAGCAGACTGTGCAGACTGGATAAACGGGACAGCTGGCGAATTGTGGTGGACATGTCATCAGTCTTTACTGATGGACAGAATACCAGTATGTCTCAACACAGAGTGCACCGAATACTCCTGACGATGGCACAGTGACAGGGCGTTGCGTGCTGTAACAAACTCCGATACTTCATCCATAATGCCTTTGGGAGCGTGGAAAACCGTCGTCTTCTATGGTAATGGACGGCTAACATCCAAGGGCACAGTGGAGTTCGTGAAAGGCACCATGTTGACCAAGAAATAGCGTACACTTCCTGCAGACCACGTAGGCCCATTTGTGAAGGGCAGTTTCACAATGTTAATGGCATTTTTAACAACGTCGTTTGGCTAGGAGTATGATGGAGTGATTCGAGGAACATATTGACGAGTGCAGGTAATGTGCTGACCCACCAGCTAGACAAACATTAACTCTTCCTCCGGACCCCTAGAATTTACCGTTATTAAGTGAGTTGTGTCAAGACATGGTGCCAACTTCATCTTGAGATGAATCCAGGTAACATTGATTCCGTGCCGAGATGCATCACCAATCTTATACATGCCAAACGTGTGATTATTAGGAAGGTGGTCATAATATTCTGGATGATGGTGTAGATACCTTGTGATTAATGACTTGAGGTAGTGGAGGACTCGATTGTACAGTCTGCCAGCTGGGAGGCGAAAGGCGTGCAGAACATTAAGAGAAAGGCAGCTCGTTGTGTATTATCGTTATAGAGGGAAATTATGCAAGAGTTGGTGCGGAAATCACTAAAGGAAAAGCGTAATTCCCTGCGGCGAGATATATTTGCGAAATCTTTCACCGACTTTCTCCTCCGAATGGGAACATATTTCTTTAGCACTCACCTACGTAGGGAGATATGATCATAATTTTTTCTTTATTGCCTATTGAACTCCCCCCCCCATCCCCCCCCCCCCCCCCCTCACACACACCGGGGACAGGCAGGCAGCGACTCTAGCTCCGCCCTACTGCCGAGACACATACGAGGAAGAAAA